>CM053587.1:241575136-241600343 GCA_028646515.1 Pseudochirops corinnae | reverse complement strand
TTCTTAAGCTGATCTATGGCTTTTAGACAGTCTTCATGTTTCTTGGAAGCTTTTGGTGTAGGAGTTCTGACTGTGTTGTCTTCCTCCCATTCCATGCTTTTATCCTTCTTGTCCCCAAAGAAGGAATCTAGAGTTTGGTTGCTCTTCTTACTTTGTTTCCTTTTCCTGCTCATGTTGGCCAGTCAGTGATTTTTTTTATCTCTGTGGAACTCTGCTTCCGGAGAGGAAACTCTGTCCCAAATTGCTGGGTTTTCGCAGCTGCCAGAGCTATTAGGGGTTGCCATTTTTTTTGCAGCCTCCACCAGCTTTGGCTCACTGAAAACGCACCCCAGGACCACCGCCCAAGACCACTATCTGGATCCAGGCCGCTCAATGCAAGAGCACTTGGCCTCTGAACGATTGCTTGGCCCCCCTTCAGTCTGCAGGCCGAGAGCTCTGAAGCAGCCCCATGGAGGTGGCTGCAGGGCCACTGCTTCTGCCACTTCCTTGCCCTGGAGGTAGTTTGGCTGGACCACTTTTCTCCCCAAAATTTAGTTGAGATTCACTGACCTTTAACTTAGTCCTTGTATCTTATGGCTTGATAAGTCTGGAAATTGCCACAGCTGCCACTGATTCACTCTCCTGAAGGCTCCAGCTGTGGCTCGTGCTGACCGCCCCCAGGATCAAGTTCTGGTTTCAGGCTGGGCTGGTTTTGGCTCCCAGCACTGAGATGATGCCTTCATGCCGAGCTTCCTTCAGTGAGAAGTGTATTTTGTGAATTTTAGAGCCTTAAAATTTGTTTAGAGTCATATTTTATGGATATTTAAGATGGCTATGTGGGAGCTGTAGAATCTTATTGCTCCTATGCCGCTATCCCACAGGGTTGTTCTGATGATTAAATAAGCTCTTATGTGTTGGGAACACTTTGCAATTATAAAGACATATAAAAACTTGAACTTTTCATCTGATATAAATTCATAATTTTATAGGTGATGATACTGAGGTTCAAGTCAACCATGGGATCTTGACTGTGAGTGGAGGAAGGTAAGGAAAGAGCAGGCATGATGGATAAGAACAAGGGGGAGAGATTTGGCTTTCATACTGAAGACAATGAATGGGTTTTGGAAGTGTGATGAAAAAGAGGAGATGGAAGGACAAAGGGTCATAAGCATTGAGAGGAAATTCAGAATTCAGGATCATGGAGGTAGCATAGTTATGGGTGATGGTGAGACATAAGGAAGTGTCTAAGGTCAAGCCTTCTTAACTTCAAGTTCCGACCTCTATCCACTATACCAGTGGTGTCAAGCTGAAATAGAAATGGATCCCTGCAGACCTCAAATTAACATTATCTATATTATGTCATATTTTTATTTATTTTATTAAATATTTCCTAATTACATTTTAATCTGATTGGAGCAGGGGAGTTTTGTGAGCTGTGGCAGAATTTAATAACTTGACAGTACCCTACCCTGTCTCCAAGTCCTACTCTTGGGTTTAAACTATCAATCCCATAGTTTTCTTGAAATCTCTTTTTTTTTTTCCTCTTCTAACTATTCCTACAAACCCAACAGATCCCTCTATCCTTAACCCCAAATATGTAGGCTTAATTGTCTTAATAAGCACACTCCTCCCCATAAACAGACAGATAATCTCCTTAACCTCTGCCAGATGTTTTATTCTATGTAGCTGGATTGAAGCACAAGCAGATATCTAGAGCCATGGCTAAGATAGAAACCTCCCTTGGCTCTGGCCTCTTGGGCATTGGCTTGGTTGATAATGATGTAAGTGGATAGAGTACCAGGTCTGAAGTTCAAAAGACCCAACTTCAAATCTGGAATTTACTAGTTGTGTGATACTGGGAAAGTCACTTGATCTCTGTCTGCTTCACCTTTCTCATCTGTAAAATGGGGATAGTTAATAGCACCTATCTCCCAGTGTTGTGAAGATCAAATGATATAATACTTGGAAAGGGCCTAGTACAGTACCCGAGACAGAGTAGATGTGTAGTAAATGCTTATTTTCTTCCTTCCTTCCTCCCTCTGCTTCCTCCCTTTCCTTCCTTCTTTCTTTCTTTCCTTCCTTCCTACCTTCCTTCCTTCCTTCCTTCCTTCTTTCCTTCTTTCCTTCCTACCTTCCTTCCTTCCTTCCTTCCTTCCTTCCTTCCTTCCTTCTTTCCTTCCTTCCTTCCTTCCTCCCTTCCTCATCTTCCTTCCTTCCTTTCTTCCTCCCTCTCCTTCCTTCCTTTCTTCTTCCCTCTCCTTCCTCCCTCTGCTTCCTCCCTTTCCTTCCTTCTTTCTTTCTTTCCTTCCTTCCTTCCTTCCTTTCTTTCTTCCTTCCTTCCTTCCTTCCTTTCTCCCTCCCTTCTTCCTTCCTTCCTTCCTTCCTCCTTCTTCCTTTCCTTCCTTCCAAAGAATTTCATGAATAGAGATATGATTTTTGTTAAATGAAAGTGGTTACCTTAGGATTACATTTCTATTGTTATGTGATTTAGCCTGGAAACTAGGTTTGCAAGTGCATAGGATCTGCCTTGAGCTTTGCTGAAATGTGAGAGGATATCACATTGAATTTCTCCCCTGCCCTCTGGGGTTACTCAGTGTAATAACTGTTAGTGGTCTGCCTGTGGTCAGGTCTGATTTTAATTGCCTCAGAGCTGCAGGAAACACATTTGAATTGTCTAGTGGTTGATCTGCTTCATACAGACATTTTCAAGTGTCTTGAATTATTTAGAAACATTTCCCATTTTATGATGGTTTTGTGTCTCACAATTACCTTTCCTAAAATCTCCTCTTTCTTTCCCTAGTCTAAAAGAACAAAGTAACTCTGTTATGATATGGCTAATTATTACATGATTTTTATCTTCACATGGAGTAAAACTATTTGTATCTCCAGCACTGAGCATAGTACTTGGCACATTGCAAGTACTTAATAAATGCTTCTCCAATTGTTCGTTTATTCCTTCCTTCCTTCCTTCCTTCCTTCCTTCCTTCCTTCCTTCCTTCCTTCCTTCCTTCCTTCCTTTGTTCTTGTTATGTAGCTAAAGCCCAGGGGAAAAGAAAACTATGACATTGCTTGTTTAAAATGGGTGTTAGTCCTGAGGACCACAAATTACCAAGATGGTGGTCTCATGAAACACAGAAATGGAAGTCTTTGGACCAATGTCCTCATTGTCACACCCTCTAACAATGGGTTTTCCACAGGGCTCTGTCCTATATCTTCTCTTCTCCCCCTCTACTGCTTCACTTAGCGATCTCATCAGCTCCTAGGGATTCAATATCATTTTAGCTGATGGTTCTCAAGTCTATCTGTTCTGTCCTAATTTCTTTACTAACCTCCGGTCTTACATCTCCAATTTACTTTCAGACATCTCAAAGTGAATGCTTAGCAGATATCTCAAACTAAACATGCCCCAAACCAAAACTCATTATCTTTCCTCCTAAATCAGCAGTTCTCAACCTGTGGGTCGCAACCCCTTAGGGGGTGGAATGACCCTTTCACAGGGGTCACAGGGGTCTCCTAAGACCATGGGAAAACACATATTTCCAGTGGTCTTAAGAACTGAGACACTGCTCCTCTATCTGCCTCCAGGTGGGTCCGCCCACATGCAGTTACGCCCACATACTAGTATTAAAGGGTGGTGGCATTAAGAAGGTTGAGAATCACTGCCCTAAGTCTTCCCAATTCCAAACTTCTCTATTATTGTTGAGGGTTCTATTATCTTCCTAATCCCCCAGGCTCACAATCTAGGTGTCACCTTACATTAGGGTGACACCCTCCAAATTGCCTAGTAAATTGCTTGACACATAGTAGGTGCTTAATAAATGTTTAGTGATTGACTGACTAATGGTATTGAGAAGAAGCATATCTTCCTAAGAGGGAAGAGTTTCCCCTGGATGTTGTTGCCCTGGGACAAAAGAAGTCTGCTGTAGATAAAGATCTTACTATTACTATTACCCAAGTATGATGATGACAATGATATCCAACAAATTCAAATTCAATATTTATCAAACACTTACTGCATGTATAATTTGATACTAGGTGCTTGGGAAATATAAAGTTTAGATAAGACATAATGTGTGCCCTCAGTTACATGAGTCCTATGGGGAAAGGTTGTTAATCACTATGGAGATCAGGAAAGTTTTCACGTAAGAGACAGCATTTGAGTTGAGTGTTAAAGGATAAGGAGGAACCCAACAGATGAAGAGGGAGGTAAGGAGAATGTTGAGGGTGGAGGGAAAATGTGAACAAAATATGACAAAAGGGTAGAAGACATATTGGGGGCAGACTTGTCCAGTTTTGTTGGGGAGCAGAGAACTCAAATAGAAGAGAATCAGATGAGATAAAATTGGAATGGTAAGATGGTCTGGATTGTAAAGGGTGTTGAATGTCAAACATCTAAATGTAAGCTATTATGTGATAAAGGTTCACAGTTGTATGACCCTTTAAAATTATGTAAATGATAGTTCAGTCCTTGTCCAAAGAATTTTATTGCCAATATCTTCTTGCTCTCACTGCCCTCTTACTTGGACTCAGGGCCTTCTAGGGCTCTGTAGTCTCTGCTGCCCTCAGATATTTTCAAAGCTTCAAAGAAAGATATAAAATAGTTTTAAAGTATAAAAAGTTATGTATGTCTATCCAATAGGGCACACCTGAGAGAAGGCGACGTCTACCATGTTTGGGACAAGATCATTTGTTCACTGGGAGGAATTTGAAGGTTCCATTTCTTAAAAACACTGTATGCCTGAGGCATATGGTGATTATGTTAGGATTATGATGAAGACTTCCAGGAAGGAGGAGGAACCATGTGGAAGAAGTACCATTGTAGCATCTGGTACAGGAAGGGACACAGAAACAACATATCCCATTTGCTGGCTGCCAAGAACAAGCGGAGGACAACTGAGAAACAAAGGACCTCCAGCTTTGATGGAACCACTCTGAGTGACGAGACTTTCGGTTCATTCACACCGCATAGGTAGGTCTTCTCTCCACCTTTTGGTTGGGTTACACAGGAGACATTGGCCGTGCCTTCCAGAATGTGGTAATGAAGTAGATTGTTTCTCAAAACATTCACTTGAGAATCCATCCGAAATCGCTGTGATGCTTGTGTTGAGAATTCTTTCCTATTCCTTTATTCATTATTTTCATCTCAATTAAATGTTTTACTTTTAAAATGTATGTAAATTGTCTGGTTTGCTGGCTTGGTATAAACTGAATTTAGATGATCTTAGCAATTCTCAAAAGACCTGGGAGGGGGTCTCAAGTCATGTAAGGTACACTTATCCAGTATACCCCTCATTGAACTCGAGTACAGAGGAGTTGAGTGGAATGTGGATCATATATGCATTAAGAACTCTCATAGAATGAAATAAAGAAGGAGACACAGAAGTAAAAGAGGTTAGAGGGGAAATAAGTTGGGGGTAGAAAATACAGTGAGATAACAGAAGGAAAGAAAAGTTGATAAAAACCCAGAAAGGTAACTCATTGAACAGACCAAGAAGAAAAAAAGGAGGGGAAGAGCAAATCAGAAAAGAAAACAAGAGAAAAAAATGAATTACTTGGGGAGACTGTTCAAATCTCTGGGTTGCATGAGAGTTTGATCATACTGAATGTGGCTTACAATCAGAAGATCATCAGGTAAGGGCCGATGTGTTTTTATATTTCTACGTAAATATTATTAGAATAGGACTTATTCATAAAACAGAATATAAGTCCTCATGGGAAGTATCTGTTTAATTTTTGTCGCTCCTTCTAGCATCTTTTTCTATCTCTCATCATGGAAATGTGACCCTGGGCAAGCCACTTAACCTCTTAGTGCTCTAGTCAAATCTCTAAGACTCCAAGTTACAGAGAAGGTATTGATCTGAATAAGTAGAGGGAGTTTCCTCATCCAGGAGTTTTCTATGTCAATGAAATTGCAGGCCCAGTTCCTACCCCTATCCCTGGCACCTAGCACAGTGCCCAACACATAGCAGGTAAAATAAACATTTGATGAGTGAATAAAAACAAACAGAAGGGAAACCAAGGAGAAAAATGATTATTAAATAACCAATTATTGGGGAGATTCAGGGTTTTTTCCTTTCCTGTCTTCTCATTCTTGAGTGGGTCAAGCCAATATCTGAAGGACATTGCTGATAATGAGGTTGGATTAACTTTCTCCTCAATCTTGTTCAGGTGGGGAAGCCTATTGGGTTCTACTCAGGTTTTGATTAGGAATAGATCCTTTGTCTAGATTACCCCAAACTGGGAGTGATCTGGGAGCAAGTGTGATTAATCACATCCCCTAGTCCCTCATTAGAATAGGCCCCTCCTCTCATTATAATATTTATTTTTCTCATTAATTGTTAAGCAATCAGAGTTGATTACCATCCTCAGGAAAACTCACTCTTCCAAGAGCAGAAGAACCTATTTTGAGTAGGTTCCACAAGTGGTTTTTGGCATTCAAGAGTGCCACTGACCCCTTTTATTAATTATCTGCTACCATAATAAAATGATTAATTGCTCAGAAACTGTCTCTTGAACTTTTTATATATCACAAGGGTCCACTCACTCCAATGATCAATAGTCTTAAAGTATTAGAGAAGCTTCAAAATCCATTCCAGTGATATTTTTACCATCTACCCTACCTGCCTCTGCACCTTCCAGGTCACTAACTTTGCTATTAATCCTGTAATTTTGGGACCATAAGAACTTCAGGGACCTTGCCTTAGGGGAATTTAACATTCACAGCTGTATAACTCTGGCACTGGGGTCCATGATGTCCTGAGTGTCCATCCTATTTATGTGGTCATAGCCAAGCTCCATATTCCATCCTGACAATCTCCTTGCTATTAGCCCAAATGCTACCCCTCACCCTACCTATACCATTCTGGCTTGGAAAAGTTACCAAATTAATATTGCCATTGGTATTGGAAATTGATTTGTGTCGATCAACTTCCAATGACTCCGTTTGCCATCCTTTTGCCTTGCCAGACCGTAACTCTCCTTTCTGGCCATCATTCCCTTTTCGTATTGTGTCCCCATGTGGGGATCTAAACTTCTTGAGGGCAGAGACTATCTCACTTTTGTGTTTGTATCCTCGGAGTTTAGCAAAGTAAGTAAAATTTTTCATTTACTAATTCATTCATTTATCTATCACAATGTGGTATCTTCACTTTTAATTTTCTGTTTGCTTCCTGTTATACTCTTTGGACCCAAAATAACTACCAGTTACTAAGCAGGTAAAAAGAACATTGCTGCCTTTGAGTAAAGTTGAAAAATAGTGAGAATCTCCCTGCCAAATATCCATGAAATGAAAGTGTGAACAGATGGAGGAAGGTGTTCCACAGAGAACCTTTATTAACCTTACCATGATGTGAATGGAAGAACCAACAAAGAACAGCCTTTTCTTTAGCACTTGTAAAGGAGAAGTTATACAAATAACTGGCAGGAGCCTATGGGGAGAAAGGGGGAAAGAAGATTCCCTTTCTCTGAAGTCTTAGCTCTTTGAATTGCCAGCATAACCACTGTTCCTGGGAACATATAGGGATATTTGAAGATGTCATTAAAAAGGAAACCAGAGGGAGGAACAGAAACATAGAAATAGTGCACTTGCAAAGAGTGGACTGGATCTCTGGAACACAAGAAGTCCACGTAAGAGAATTCTCATCTTTTTTGTCCGGGATCATAGGCAATGTTACAATGAATGTTGTATCCCAACACTCATGAGAATCTGATGAACTTTCTCCATAGTGAGGGGCAGTGGAAAGAGGCCAAACCTAGAGTCAGAAAAACTGGGTTTGAGTGGATTCATTGACCTCTAAGTTCTTTTCTAGCAAGTGATTCTTAGTGTGTGAGTCTCTCTGCTTTGTCACTCGCTCACTTGTGACAAACTCTCTGAGCCTCAGTTTCCTCATCTAAAAATGTGACTTTAAGTATCACCTTAGTGTTCTGTCTGGCACAAGGACCACAGCACATTTTGGTGGGGCCTCTCATAAAAGACCTCTTTGGCTTAAGTCCTCACCTAAGTTGGCCTTGGGAATTTTAACTAACTACTTTTAAAACTAACTTTGGTGTTTTTTTTTTTTTTAACTAACTTGCTTTGGTTCCATCCTCCTAGTCCCCTTCCTCCACCAAAAAAAGGATCCTTAATTCCCCCATAAGTGCTTTGCTTTGCATAAAGAAAAGATTTTATTTACTGAGTAGGCAATCCCCCACAAAAGACTCTTATTCCAATGCGCAATAGTCAGCAACTACTGTGTACCAGGTAATGTGCTAAGTGCTGTGGATACAAAGAGAGGTAAAGGACAGTCTCTGCCTTACAGGAGCTTACCATCTAATGGGGGAGGCAACATGTGAACAACTTTGTATAAATTGTATACACACACACACACACAGAGGATAAATAGGGAGAAAATCAGCAGAAGGAAAGCACTAGAATTAAGAAGGATTGAGAACGGTTTCTTGTGGAAGCTGAGATTTTAGCTGGGACTTCAGGGAAGCTGAGAGGCAGAGGTGAGGAGGTAAAGTGTTCCAGGCATGGGAGAGAGACAGTGAAAATACCCAGAGCCTAGAGATGGAATATCTTGTTCGAGGAATAGCAAGGAGGCCAATATCATTGGATCATAGAGTTGTAAGGAGTGAGAGGTGGGGGTTGTAAGATGAAAGAAGACTGGAAAGGTAGAGGAGGACATTAGTCTCTGCCTCCTTTTCCCACATGTGCTCATGTCGTCTTTATAGTACTACCTTGTGTGGTTTGGGGTTAGTAATGAGTTAAGCAATCCCTCCTCCCCCTCCCCAGGAGTGTTCCACCTTCTCCATGGAGAACATATTCAGAGTCACTAGATATTTGACCTTTCCTCCTATGCTAGTAATGTGGGTGTGGGTCATGGTCGATAGGGAGTCAGGATTCTTTTTTCGTAGTGGACTGTACCTTTTCAAAGGTAAAGAACTCAATCATCAGAGAGCTGATGGATACCACTGTAGACCTTAATAGCTTAAATGACTCATTATACTAATGAAAGACAACCTTTGGTTTGCTCCAGCTGCACCTCATTGCTCCCCACTTCTGGCCTCTCCTCTCCTCCGGTTCCCTTGTTGCTGCTTTTATTTCTCTGACTTTGTGTTCTTTTCTAGCCCTTGTTATTTCCTGGGAAGGCAGATAGAGCCAAAAACAGGATTTAGAGCCAACCCCTCAGCCTCAACAAGTAGTCTGGGTAGGTCTCAGATGTGTGTACTACATATATTAATGACCAGCCCAAGTCTTCCATCTCTCAGCCTGCTACTTGAATTGTTACTAAATTCTCACCCTGATTTCAAAGGCAATGGCAGTGGGGGCAGGGGAGAGTACATTCTGATATTGCTTCAAAATTAATAGAAATACATAATCTCTCTGTCTCTGTTTCTTTCTCATCCTCCCTCCTTCTCTGTCTCCCTCCTCTGTCCCTCTCTGTCCCTCCTCTCTTTGTCTGTCTCTTTCTCTCTATATATAGACATACACACATATGTATATATATATATATGTGTGTGTGTGAATATACACATACATATCTATATCTATTTATTCCTACTATTATCAAATGGACCCAGAGTTATTGGCTATCCAACTTACTAACAGTGTAATGAAAACTACAAAGACACATTCAGATTTTTCAGCAATATATCACAGTGAGAAAGGTCATGGCCAGAATCCTTGCTCTACCAACTGCAAGCACCAACTTTTCAACTCTGAAAACACTGCCATCATTCAGCTCTTGCAGGATGGCAGTCAAAATCCATCAAGAATTCTCTTTAGGCTTTCTTCTCTATACCATGAGTTCTACTCCATTCTCTCTCTCTGGGAATGTCTCTTAAAAAGCGTTTCTCAAAGATGACAGTCGATGCCTTCAGTTTCTCAGGAAAGGAGTTCTCTTACTCCTTTCTCTTTGTACTTCACACAATCTCTCTCCAGCCATGACACTGAACAATATTCAACTGACAGTTAAAATGTTGCTATCTTAAGATTCTATTCCCCAAAAGTGGAGTTACACAGAAGCAGCCTTGAAGGCTTCTCTGGGTACACATGCACCTGAACATTTCCATCTTATCTGTCTCTAATCAAAGCTCTCTCCCTTGGCACAGATCACATGGTCCCTCTGCAAGGCTCTGTCTCCCTTGTCCTGCTTCTCTCCATAAGGTTTCTTTTCTCTAGAGCAGTGATTCTCAGCCTTCTATTTTAATGTCGTGACCCTCTAATACAGTTCCTCATGTTGTGGTGACCCCCAACCATAAAAATATTTTCATTGCTACTTCATAACTGTAATTTTGCTACTGTTATGAATTGTAATGTAAATATCTGATCTGCAGGATGTATTTTCATTGTTACAAATTGAACATAACCCACAGGTTGAGAACCGCTGCTCTAGAGGGTTACATGGATGTATTGGTCTATAGACCTCTCCCTTCCTTATCTGGATTGCTATGGCTTCTATGTCCACAAAGCTTGTTTGCTTTCCAGTGGTGTTTTTTGTCCTAAGCCCATCTGGTCCCTTTTAGAGGTGAATAGTTTCCTTATCATGCATGCACCCCTGGAATATGCTGCTGATAAGAGGGAAGAGATAAGAGATAATGAACAACAACAACAGGCCAGATGTTTATGAAACAAATTTTTTTTTTCAGAGAAACTGTCACTTTTGTACATAATTTAAAAAAAAAACACATTGTGCATTTGGAGTTCTGTGTATGCCTATTGTCTTTCTATTGTTTTTCTATTTCTAGTTCTAAGAGAAAGTCTAATAATGCAGAAATTCCTTTTGCCTGTTTCTTATGTACAGTGATTGTTGTATTCATTCTTTCTTATTTTCTAATCATTAAATGTTCTGGCCAGATGAAACACATATTTCTTGGAAGACTGAATTTGTTCTCTTTCAATTTGGAGGTCATTTTTTACCATTGACAAAACCTGCTGTAAACCCAAATTTTTCTATCAGTGTCTCAGTCAGAAGTTAATGATAGAACCTCGAGTAAGTCTTGATCTCAATATCTTTATCCTTTTTTTTTTTTTAAATAGAAGTGTTGGGCTATATGATCTCTAAATGACAGTTCTAAAATTCTATAGTTCTGTGTTTCCAGGGTTTGGAATGTGAATGGTCATGGAAACCATTATAGAAGAAGACAGTCTTGTTTTCAAAGGTATTATATTCCCTTCCTTTTGCCCTCTCTTCCTTTGTTTTAGTATGCTCTCCTAGCACGCTCCCATCACCTCTTCTGCTCTTGGGTAGTAACTCTGGTATCCTACTAATGGACTCGTGAGTAGAACAAAGGGTGGAGAATTCAAAAGTAACTTTCCTATGAAGTCAAATAATAAACCTCTGTGTGCTCCCATTTTCTCATGAGCTAAGGAGACACACTTCTACTGTTTTGCCCTCTCCCTTGTTTGATTTGGCCTGCACTTCCCTTTTTTCCTTTTCCCAAATATACCCTATTTACCCTAATGCTGCTTTAGGGGGATCATCAATGTAGTTTCCTTTGGGGGCCAACCCTGAAGAAATCAAAATATCAGTTAGACCTGGGATGCTGTCTCTTACAAATGTCTTTCGGTGGTGTTGATAGGCACTACTGTGCTTGGATTGCATTTTGTTGTCATTGCAATAAAATCATGCTGGTGTTTGAATAAGAGTAGATGCGCTCAGTTGACTTCCATTCATTTTCTTATGTTTTCTAAATACAGTTCAACCCATCCCCCAAAAGGACAAGTTCTCTCTTCTAGATATCTCTTGCTTTTCAGTAAACAAAGGACAAGGAGACTTTTTTTTTTTTGTTGAGATTTTACTCAAGGAAAAATTATGCATTCATTGGTTCAAGAGGTTTTAAATTTTCCCCTCCCAAGAGCTGCCAATTCTCCCTCTCTCTCCCAGAGAGATGTGCCTTTTTGGAAAGGACAGTTAAGGAGGATTAAGGGAGGGTTTAACTTTTGTATGTTTTAATCAATCAATTAAGTATTCAATCAATCCTTAAACCTGAATTAGGATAGTTAGCTCTTCTTGCTTGGTGGCCAATAAGGCCTTGCTATTTCTAACAGACATAAGCGAAATGTGACAAAAAAGGAAAATGATAAATATTGGAGAAGATGTGGGAAAATTGCAACATTAATGCTTTGTTGGTGGAGTTGTGGACTGGTCCAACCATTCTGGAGGGCAATTTGGAACTATCATCAGAGGGCTATAAAACTGTGTATACCCTTTGATTTAGCAATATCACTGCTAGATCTATATCGCAAAGAGATCATAAAAATGGGAAAAGGACCCACATATACAAAAATATTTATAGCAGCTCTATTTGTGGTGGCCAAGAATTGGAAATTGAGGGGATGACTAAATTGGGGAATAGCTGAACAAGTGGTTGTATATGAACATAATGGAATACCATTGCTCCTTAAGAAATGATGAGCCGGTGGACTTCAGAAAAACCTGGAAAGACTTACATAAACTGATGCTGACTGAAGTGAACAGAACCACGAGAACATTGTACACACTAACAGAAAGATTGTGAGATGACCAGCTTTGATAGACTTAGATTTTCTCAGCAATACAATGCTTTAAGACAATTCCAAAAGACTCACGATGGAAAATGCTATTCACATCCAAAGAAACAATTATGGAGTCTGAATGCAGATCGAAGCATAACATTTTCTCTTTCTTTATTCCTTTCTCTTGGTTTTCTCTTTTGTTCTGATTTTTTTTTCACAACATGACTAATGTGGAAATATATTTAATATGATTGTACATGTATAGCCTATATCACATTGCATGCCATCTTGGGAAGAAGGGAGGGAGATAGGGAGAAAAAAATTTTGAACTTAAAATCTTATGTAAGTGAATGTTGAAAACTATCTTTACATGTAATTGGAAAAAATAAAATACTATTAAGTGGGAAAAATAAAAAAAAAAACTTAATCAGTACACCCCTGATTGTTATCCAATACTAGACTTAGGTATAAATTGCATTTGTTCCTTCCCTATTTTAAAATAAATATTTGTATTGAAAAAACAAAAAAAATATAAAAAGTAAAAGACATAAGCCAACTAGGGAAGCAGCCAGGGAATTCATTTTCAGACTACTCAAGTGCTGAGCTAGACATAAGAGTGAACAGCAGGCAGAAAACAGGCAGATCTGCACATGCTCTGTTCAACCACTGGTTATACTTAAATTATCCAACTGACCCAATCAGCACTTGGAACACCTCCTACAGACAATATATTGGTGCTAGGGGCCCATAAAGGAGATTCTGATTCTTAATCAAGGGGAAAAAAAACCAGTTTGTCAAATGACAATTGTATTCATTAATCAAGTACTTCTAATATTCCCTCCCTGTATTCCCCCACCTCTGCTCCCTAACAGACTCGGTCATTTTCCACATTCCTGAGGGTATATACTGTGCTCAGACATGATGACCAGATAACAGGTAACCAGTTATGTGATTTCTTGAACTGACTCTTTATTGTCTATCTTAGATGCAGGTGAGATTTGCGAAGATTTTACTTAAGGTTTCAAGGATTTACTAAGCCTGCCCAGGACTCATAATCTTCCCAGGAGGTTTTCTGAGCCTGTTGGACTTGAGAATGAGATTTGCCTCTCTTGGGAGATTAGTTGAAGCAGTGGGGGTTATTGAGGAGAAATCCCTGGGCCTGTAGTCAAGAGAGCTGGATTTAAGACCTAGTTTTCAACTTTCTAGCTGCCTCACTTTGGGTAAGTCACTGGGGCAATAGCCCAAGGTTTTTCATATATAAGATAGGGATGGATACTAAGACCTGTATTACCTACCTCACAGTGTTATGGTGAAAATTCTTTATAAATTAGAAAGCATTATAAAAATGAGAATTATTCATAGTTATCCCCGCATTCTACTCTCCAACCATGTTCTTAAGTCTTGCTGTCCATACCTGAGAACTCTAAAGGCTTTTTCTCATTACTTATCTTTCCTGACCCATCTAAAGCATTTGATTATTCCCTTGAATACTCTTTCCCCTCTAGGTTTTCATGACACTGGTCTCTCCTAGCTTTACTCTTATTTATTTTCCTCTTACACTTCCTCAGTCTCCTTTGCTGCATCTTTATCCACAGAATACCCACTAAATATGAGTTCCTGCCATTGCTCCCACCCCGACATTCCACAAGGCACTGTCCTGGGCTCTCTTCTTCCGTTGTTATATATTATCTCACTTGATTATCCCATCAGCTTGGATGGGCCCACTTTTCATTTCTATAGAGATGATTTCCAGCTTCTATATTTATCCAACTCTAATCTCTCTTCTGAGCCAGTCCCCCATCACAAATTGCCTTTTGAACATTTCAAAATACATCTCTTGTAGCTATGTCAAACTCAACATATTCAAGACAGAGTTTATTTTTCCCTAAAGTGCTGGTCTGACCATGTCACTGCCTATGGCTCCCTGTTACCTTCAGAATCAAATATAAAAATCACTGTTTGATTTTTAAAGTCCTTCTTAACACCTTTCTTTTGTTCATTTTTTGGTCATGTCTGACTCTTTGTGACCCATTTAGGGTTTTCTTGGTAGATACTAGAGTGGTTTGCCATTTCCTTCTCCAGCTCATTTTACAGATGAGGAAACTGAGGCAAACAGCATTCAAATGACTTGCCCAGAGTCACATAGCTAGTAAGTGTCTGAGTCTGGATTTGAAGTCATGAAGATTCTTCCTGATTCCAGGTCTAACCCTCTATCCATTGTGCTACCTGGCTGCCCACACTCTTTCTACCTTTCTACTTTTCTTATACCTTACTTCCTACCATGTACTGTAGGGGCCAGTGATAATGGCCTTCTTACTGTTCCTCAAACAAGATACTCCATCTCCTAACTCAAGGGATTTTTTTTCTGATTCTCCCTCATTTCTGGAACTCTCTTTCTTCCCTTAAAGTCTCGGCTAAAGTCCATCTTCTGCAAGAAACCTTTCCCAATCTTATTTAATCTTAGTACCTTCCCTCTGAGACTTCCTTCAATTTATCCTCTATATGGCTTGTTTGTACATAACCATATACATGTTGTCTCCTCCATTAGATTGTCTGCTTCTTGAGAGTGGGACTATTTTCCCCCCTTTTTTTGTATCCCCAGGGTCTAGCACAGTGCCTGGCATTCTATAAATACTTGTTATCTCTGGATTGGAGGTTTTAATCCTTTATCTCTGCATTACTACTCCATCTCTCACTATTTTATGGAGCTCCCAGGCATGATTTATGTAATTCCCTACTCTGTTCCTCTCTCCTGTCCCCTGAAGCCATTTTATTATTAGATTTACCAATTACCTGACTGCTAAATGGGAGAATCTCATGTTCTGCTCACCATTTCTGACCAAAGTGCTTATCTTGACCTTTACTCTCTTAAATGCAATTGTTTTTCCTATAATAACATAAGCTCCCTGAAGGCAGGAATGATCTTGTTTTTGCCTTTGTGTCTATATCCATAGCACTTACTGTAGTGCTTGGTATATAGTTAGCACTTAATATATGTTTTTCATTCATTATCCAGTCACCCCAATTATATTGGTCATTCACTTTGTGGATATTTGACATAACAGAAGAGCTAAGAACAACTTTGGTTTATTGTCCTAGGAGTCTTGAATTAATGGGTCTCTTCTGGGAAGATGTACAAAAGCTGTTTCACAGTAGTTTATATCCTGCCCAATCAGCCACAAGTTTTCAAGGGTGAAGAGAACAAGCATCTATTAACTGCTGTAGCATCATCCCCAAGCCTTCCCCCTGCTAGGGGCTTCCCACAGATGAATACTCACAGCTTGCTGCCTGCTTCCTCTGTCTCCCTCAGCTCTAACTACTCTGACTAAATTCCTCTGAGCTCTGTTCCACCCTCCCTGCTCCACCTCTTCCTGCTCCACCGCTCAGCAAGTTCCTCCTACCACATACTCATGTGACTCAAGCAGGTCACATGGGCCTATTAATGAATGGGAAAGATCTTGCTATTTACATTACCATTACAACCACCTACTGTGTGCTAGGCCTTGTGCTAAGTACTTTACAAATATTATCTCATTTGGTCCTCACAACAACCCTGGGAGGTAGATGCTACTCACAGCTCTTTCAACAGTGGAGACCACACAATATTATCCTCTCCTTTTCTTCTAACAAAGTAATCAGTATCAGAATAAGAGAGCTAGAGGCACAAATAATGGTGAACTGCCTCTTACAGCATGAGAATCAATGAACAAATCGATCAAAAACTATTTACTGAGCATACACTATGTTTGGAACACTGTACTGAACAATGGGGCTGTGGCTGTAGCCTCTGATTTCAAGGAATTTAAAATGCAGTGGCAAAGGAAGGTGAAAAGATAAATAGCCATCCAAAATGGTATATAATATGTGTTCAATGAATGGAATGGATAATGAATATTATGGGACTTCAGAAGATAAAGAAATTGCCTCTAACTATAATGAACTAGGAA
This sequence comes from Pseudochirops corinnae, assembly GCA_028646515.1. Classification (NCBI taxonomy): domain Eukaryota; kingdom Metazoa; phylum Chordata; class Mammalia; order Diprotodontia; family Pseudocheiridae; genus Pseudochirops; species Pseudochirops corinnae. Next base: position 241,583,939 of record CM053587.1, on the reverse strand, counting down.
TACTTCCTTCAGGAGACAGGATTTAAGCTGGGCCCTGAATGCAGTAGGTACACAAATGAATGAAATGGCAGAGATGGGAAATCATAAACATGCTTGAAGAGCTGTGAATAAACCAGTTTGGCTGGAATGGCAGATTCATGAAAAGGTAACCTGATGTAATAGAATGAATATTGAATTTTGAGTCCCAAATCTGACATTTACTAAGAATGTGTCCTTGGCCAAGTCATATGACTTTCCCAAGCCTTGGTTTCCCCATGCACCACCATTGTTTGTACCTCTAGCTCTCTTGTTCTCATACCTATATTATAAGAAAAGGATAGGATAGTATTGCCATCTCCACTATTGAAAGAAGTTAATAGTACCTACTTCCCTAGGGTTGTTGTGAGGAAGATAGTTCAAGTTCATGTGCTAAGTGCTTTACAGCTAGAACTATGTAAAGGAGTAGAAGAAGGCAAGATAATGATATAAGTTGGGGCCAAGTTGCAGAGGTCTCTGAATGTCAAGCCAAAGAATTTGAACTTTATCCTGGAGGAAGTAGGGAGTCATTAAATTCAAGAGAGTGACATGATCAAAGTAATGTTGAGGGCTTTGGAAATTATCCACAAAGTAACTTTGTAGATCACCAAGTCTTCTAGGTTTTATTCTTCAGTTAAATCCAATCCAATCAACAAGCATTTATTAAGTACCTACTATGTACCAGGTCTTGTGATAGGCACTGGAACTACAAAACCAAAATGAAATAGCCTTTGCCCTCAAGGAGCTTACATTCTATCAGAGAAGACAACACACATATATGTATACACAAAATATATTTATATATACACACACATACACACATAAACAATAATATTAGATAAGAAAACACTAGCAGCTGAACAATCAAGGAAAGTTTTTGTGAAGAAAGTAGCACTTGAGCTGACCTTTGAAGGAAACAGGAGCTTCAAAAAGGTGAAGGTGAAGAGGGAGTGTGTTCTGGTATAGGAAACAACCATTGCCAAGGCGCAAAGGTAGAAGATGCAGTCTCAGGTCAGGAACAGCAAGAAGACTAATCTGATCACAATGTGCAGGAAGGAGAATAATGTCCAATAAGTCTGGAAAGGTGGTGGGTGGGTACCCTCTTCAGAAATGATAAATTTAGAGGAATGGGGAGTTTTGGAGGAAAGACAATGAGTTCTCTTTTGGGCATGTTGAGTTTGATATTCCTTTTGAACAGTTGCTTCGAAATCTCTACTGGGCAGCTGGTAATATGTTCAGCCCTCCCTCACTCAAATCAAAGTCAACTGTAAGTCATGTTGTCATTTCCCTGATGCCACAGTCCTCTTCAAAAATGGACAGACACAACAACAACACGAGCACCTCAATACATAGGTTTGAGAGTAATTGACATAGCAATGATAATTAAATTCTTTATATCTAATGAGGTCACCAAGTGAGAAAGTATAAAGGGAGAAGACGGCCCAGGACAGGACCTTGAGGTACAACCACAGTTTGAGGGTCAGATATGGATGATAATCCAGCAAAGAAGACTTTTGAAAAAGCATAAATGATTCTTTTTTTAATTCCCAGGTGTACTTCTCAACAAGTGCTAATACTATTTATTGTTGAGATCAAACACTGTTAGTCACATAGTCACTCCTGTGATTATGTACTTTATCCAACAAGAGAGGGCTCTGGTGGATAACACCAAGCCCCTTCTGATTCTGTCTTTCCCATTTCTCCATCCCCTTTGTCCATAGCACTGCTAGTCTTCTTAGTCAAAGAGTTTAGCATAGATTTTATATACTCAAACTATCTACCTCCACCCTTACTCATGGGAAAACTCCATGTTTTCCTCATTCCCCACCCATTATTTCAATGGAGTTCACACAAATACTGCATAACTCTATTTAGCTATGAAATCATGATAGAAAAAGGAATAAACTCAAACATATTGAGAAAACCATTGTGGGTATCTCATTGGTGCCCCCAGTTTCTCTTAAGCCTAGGAAGCACTAATCCTTTTGTCGGCCTCTACAAGCAAGGCCCCAAACAAAAAGGGCAGTTTATAATCCCTAAAATGCTAATTCCTTCTCTGGGTAATCCCATCTCTGCTTCCTATTGACAGCTCTGGGGATTGTCCCACTGAATCTCTCACACTTGAGTATTAATGTTTTCTTTTCTTCCTTGACAGGAAAGGCAGTTAGACAAAGAAAAGATAGGAAACTGACCTTTGGAGCATAAGTTGTATTAGAAAATGTTTAAGAAACAGCTCTCCAAAAAAAAAATTCTCCAACATATTTTAAAAGTTTAATCCTCATTATTAACATTTTATTCATCACTTTCTTAATTCTAGACAATCAACAAAACAATAAATCAAGCTCTGCTTTGTAGCATTTGCAGACACTGAATATTTAACAGTTGTCTGGCTGGTTTGAGCTGTCTCCAGCACGCTCCTGACAGTGTAGCACATAATAAATACTTTCTAGAGATTTTGGACAAGTTACACTAGGTTACCTTGCATAGAGTTGACTTCTCTAAGTCTTCCTCTTCTTTGGAGACTTCTCACAAAGACTGAATGGAAGATATTCTTTGTACTACATATCTGGCTCTGGTATTCATAGCTTTCAGACTTCTTACATGGATCAATGTCTGCTCTAGCTTCCCTCCATCCATGCATCCATGGTAACAGGAGGCAGTCAAATCTCTGATGTTCAGATGCTCCTATCCTATCTATTTGGAACTTAATAATAGTAGTCATAACATTCTAACACGTATCTGACACATGTAGACTTTGAAAGTTTGCAAAGAAATTTTATACATATTCTCTCTTTTGAGTCTCACAACAACCCTGCAGAATAGAGTAAGCACTAGAGGTCTTTATGACTCCTGTTTCATAGATGAGGAAAGAGAGGCTGAAATAGGATATAAAGCATGACCAGAGTCAGGGAACTAGCACCAGAGACTGGACTTGCACTTGGGTTTTTCATGATTACAGGTCCAGTCCTCTTACCATTCCAACAACCAAGTGCTAACTAGCTGTGTAAACGTGTATAAATTCCTTAACTTGACTCAGCATTATGTTCCTCACCTGCATATCATGGGGCAGAATTTCTAAACCATGTTGGGTAGAACCCAGGTGGCCCATGTAATCTGAATAGAGATCATGGCATTATAGATCTTCAAACTAGGAGGGACCTCAGAGATCATCTAGTCCCAGCCCTTTCATTTTACAGATCAGGAAACTGAGGCCTAGAGGGGGTATAAGTAACTTATTTAAGGCCACATGCATAGTAAACCTCAGAAGTGAGAATGAAACTGAAATCCTCTGGTTTCAGATTTAGTAACAGAGCTTCAAAGCTAGAAGGAAGTATTTTTCCTTTGAGATAATTAATCTGAAATTTTGTTAATGAAAGATACTTATTCCAGAAACAGTGTAAAAATTGGCTTAATTTCCTCTATTTTTCTATGAAATGTTCCTGTTTCTGCTTTATTCCAGAGATTTCCATTTCTTCAGACATTTCAGGGTAGAAGGTTCCAATAACACGTATCAAGTACCCAAGTGACCTATGCCCAAAAAGTTTAGAAAATACAAGATTACATGTTCTAAAGCAGCTAAATCCTTTCCCAGGGCCAGATTCCCTGATTCTCTGTCTCTCCATGAATGGGGAAGCCTATCACATCAGATACTCATGCCAAGGCTGGTGGCTGGGAGCAGAGCAGCCTCACTATTCCTCTACTCACTGCTTCAAAATAGCAGGAAATTTGGTCCAATCTGAAATTCCGGTGGGAGTCAGTGGAAAGGGGCTATTTGTTTCTTCAAGAAATGTTTCAGAAAACACATTTAGCCCCTAAACCAAAGTCCACCTGCATAAACAAATACAAATTAGACCAATGCAAAAGTGGTCCATTAGTGCTCTCAGATGCAAGACCAAAGAAGTCTTTGGATTTGGGTGAATTTCACAGAATTTTAGAGCTAGAAGGTAATTTAGAGTTTATCCATCTCAACTCCTTTATTTTTACTTATGAGAAAAAGCAGGCCTAGAGAGCTTAAGTAACTCACCCACAATATCATAGCCATCATAGTGAAGGCCAGAGTTGGGACCTGAAGCTGGATCTTCTAATGCATAACTATCACTCCACAAATGTTTGAAATTCTACTTTGAAGCACCCCTTTCTTTGGGTTTGACAGTGACTGTCCTTTCTTTGTAGTCCTCATGTAAAGTCTCAGTCCCAATTATCTTTCTGCCACAGAAAGTCTTGAGTGTCTGGATATAAATAATTTACCTAATCCTTTTTAAAAATCCTTGACAGATAAGGCAGATAGAGAAGGTCCAGCTGGTGGAAGGCTTGAGCTGATGGCATCAGAGAAAAGACACCCCCAAATCCCTTAGGGTCCTTTTAGAATCCTGAGAACCATATGTGGCTTGCCTGGTTCTGGGATAGTGGGTCAGAGCATATTTGCTCTATATCAATCAACCACAAAGCATTTATTAAGTACCTGCTATGTGCCAGGAACCATGGTAAGGGTTGGGGATACAAAAACAAAAGTGACAAAGTCTATGGACCCTGAGTACTTTACAGTTTAGCAAGGGAAGACAATGTGCAACTATATAGACATATATAAAATATATAACAAGATAGATAACGAGATAGTTTTGGGGAGAAGGCACCAGCAACTAGGGAGGATTAGCAAAGGCTTAAAATAGAATGGGGCTTTTGAGCTCAGTCTTCAAGGAAGCCAGGGATTCCAAGAGGTGGAGGTAAATAGGGAGTATATTCCAGGCACAGCAGAAAGCCAGGCATGGAGCTGGGGCATGGACTGCTGCGTGTGAGGAACATTATGAAAGAAAGTTTGCTTCTACTAAAGTGTCTGTGAAGGGAAGTGATGTGAAACAAAACTCTGAAGGTGGGTTGGAACCAGGTCAGAAGGGCTTTAAATGACATTCAGTCAGTCTGGCTACTTGTCATGCATTGTTCTAAGTGCTGAGTATACAATGAAGGGCAAAAAAGTCCCTACTCTCAAGGGGCTTACAGTCTAGAGGGGGCAGCAAGATGCAAACACAACTATATACAAATGAGATGCACAGTTTAAATTGGGGACAGTCTCAGAGGGAAGGGACTAAGATTAAAGAAAATTAGAGAAGGTTTCTTGCAGAAGATGGGACTTGAGTTAAGATCTGAAGGAAACTGAGAAAGTTAAGAGGCAGAGATGAGATGCAGAGTGATCTGGAACAGAGAATGGCTAGTGAAAATGCTTGGAATTGGGAGGAGGAATTTGTATTTGGTCCTAGAGGTAATAAAGGGCTCCTGAAATTTACTGAATAGGGAAGAAACATAATCAGATCTGTGCTTCAAGAAGAGCAATTGGGCTGTTGTGTGGAGGACAGATTGGAGTGGGGAGAGATTTGAGCTGGAGAGACAATTTCAGGCTATTGCAATAACTCAGGCAAGAGGTTATTGGAGACTAAACCAAGGTGGTGGTGCAGTGAGAGAAGGTGTCAGCTACAGGGAATGTGAAAGTAGAAACGAGAAGAATCAGCAAGTTAATTGAATGTATAGGGTAAGAGTAAGGATTAATGATATTGAAGCTTCAAACTTAGGCCATTAGAAGGGTGGTGATCCCTCTAATAGAGATGGGAATTTGAAAGAGGGATGGATTTTATGGGGAAAGACAATGAGTTTTGGGCCATGTTGAGTCTGAGACAGATACCTCTGGACATTTAGTTCAGAATATGCAATAGCTGGTGATATAAAACTGGTTCTCAGGAAAGAATTTGGGGGCAAATACTTAAATCAGAGTCATCAGTAAAGGGTACCACAAATTGTTTAGCCTTTCCCCAATCAGTGAATATCACATTATTTCCAGTTTTTTGTTACTACAAAAAGTGTTACTACAAAAGTGTATTTGTATATATGAGGTCTTTCCTTCTGTCTTTGACCTCCTTAGGGTACTATACATATATATGTATGCATGCATGTACATAGACAGTATATATGCATATATAGATATATTTTATCATAAAATAATATAATTTTAATAATTAATTTAAAACTGTTAACTCATATTTATAATTTATTTAGATATTTATAATGCTATAATAAAATTACATGTTATACTATATACACATATGATGTATGTATGCATATGTACATGTGCAGATGTATATACATTTTATGCACATGTTACTTCCTGTGTTAGAACATAAATTTATTGAGGACAGGGATTATTTCACTTTTATCTTTGTGTCTCCAGGGACTAGTACCTGGCACAGGGTAGGTACTTAATAGATGCTTGCTTGATTGATTATGCCTTACAAAATGATCACGAGGCCAAAAGGTATGGGCATTTTAGTCTCTTTCTTAGCATAATCTCAAGTTGCATGCCAGAATGGTTGAATAAAATCACAGCTCCATTAGTGTCTATAATTCCATACCCTCAGTTGATTTTTCTCGTTTTTGTCTTTTTTTTTTTTTTTTTGCCAATTTGCTATATGTAAAGTAAAACCTCAGATTTTCTTTTATTTTCTTTTCTCTTATTAATAGTGATTTGGATTTGTAAAAGCAGGGACTCTGATCAATACAGCAACAAAACAAGATTCCAGAAGACTCATGAAGAAACATTTTACCCATTTTCTGATAGAGAGCTGATGGACTGAGTACCGATGGAGACATACTGTTTTTGGACCTAGCCAATCCAGAGATTTGATTTAACTATACATGTTTATAATAGATGTTTTATTTTACTTGTTTTCTCAAGAGCAGTGGAAAGGTTGGGAAGAAGGGAGAGAAGGGGAGAGGGAGATCTTAATTTGAAAAGAATTAATTAAATCATAGTGATTTGGAACAATCTTTCATTTGGATGTTATGAGCTGTCAGTTCTTTCTTTTGAAACTATTTTATTCATATCCTTTGACCATTTATTAATTCAGGAATGGTTCTTGGCTTTAAACATTTGTATCAATTTTCTATATGTTTTAGATATCAGGCCCTTACAAAATATATGTGATACAAAGATTTTTCCCCAAAATCTCTAATTTTTTTCTTTACATTATTTGTAAATAACAGCCTAGTTTCTGTGAAGTGTAGTCTAATGTTTTTTAGATACCAGGTTTACAAACTCATGATGATCAGAATGGTACATGTTATGCCAGAAGAATCATTTAAAACCAGGTATGGTTGTGGTACTGAGGAGTCTGAGCTTGGTGGATTGATTGAGCTCAGGAGTTCTGAGCTACAGTAAGCTAAGCCAATCAGGTGTGTATTAAGTCTAGCACTAATATGGTGAGTCTCCAAGAATGGGACTACCTAAGGGCGGCCATAATAGCCTAGGTTGGAAACAAAGGTCAAAACTATGCTGATCAGTAGTGGGATGAAGCTGTGAAGGGTTGCACTTCAAGCCTGGGTGAGATAGGGAGAACCGGTTTCCTAATTAATAAAATTTTAAAATGTTTCTTTTATTCCCAGGATATGAAGTACCTTTCTCTCTTCTATTTCCAGAGAACCTGGATCCCTTAAATATCTTGAAAAGGTATGAAAAATATTGTGTTTTTTTTGATGGAAGTTTCTGCTGGTCTCTGTTATTTATGATTCTCTTTGTCCTAGCCTTAGCTATAGTCCTTCCAAACAATCAAACAAAACTACACAGTTCAAAACCAACATGTGCGCACGCACACACACATGCACACATACACACACAACTGTGGCAACATTTTTTTCCAATTTTTTTTCTTTTCTGGATTTCAAAGGCAGGAAGTTTTCAGTGTGCTGACCCATCATGTTTCAGAATGAAAAGATGTCCTTTTCAACTTGTCACCACAGTTGCTAGGTATATCCTAAATTCCATCTGTGGTGAGATGAGAGGCTTTACAAACATCTCTCCACTCCAGATGGGATACTAGAGTAAAGCTTTGTATATGAGGGGGAATGGATAGGTGGTACCAAGTCACTGGCCATCTGTGAAGGATTGTGGTTCTGACTGTGACTAGAGTTAGACCAAAAAAGACTCTTCAAAAGACTGTTCAAAGTTCTAGGGTAATTCTGGTTCCTTGAGTTCCCAGATAAGACTGATTGACTGATAACTCTTTCTTTATAAATAAATACAAGAGATTTCAATCAGTCTAGACTCAAAAAGCAGCTAGAAATTGGCAGGTACTTTCCTCTTTTAACTAAGAGACTCCACATTCAGAATTACCCCAATAATTGGCCTGCTGATGTGCAGGTAGCTGAGGCTTCAGCCTGCTCCTCACCAGCTCAATTGGCTCCCTGCTGCTGATGGGATGAAGAACGTTGTTATACCCCAGGGTTTATAATTAATAGCCTTACCTTTATACTCACCCAAAAGTTTGACGATTTCTCCAGGCTCATCGATTATCGTCGGCGGTGACCCAAAATGTTTATGACTCACCGAACTCTCCCCCACAGAACACACAACTCTCTGGCAGGTATAATATGAGCTTTACTAGAATGACTATAAGATACTTAAAATTACAAGCATTACTTAAGCCTTGCTGGTTACAGAATAAACTCGGCCAGAGAGAGTGTTGAGACCCAAGAGAGCGTCTTCTTCCTGTCCCAAGACCTTTATACCCTCTTAACTCCAGCCCTCAGCAGGGAGTGACAACCACTGACTGAGCCTATCATGTGCTGCCCCGAAGCTGAGGAGGTATCTCTTGTTCCACCCCGGTTACGTCAGAGAGGCAAGGACCTCAACTCCGGCCCCAGGCTGCCACGTAGCACTCGACAGCTAGTTGTCTGCGGCCTGTTATAGGAAGTAGGCCTTACAGAACCTGTTTGTTTTTATGGAAGGCAGATGCAGCTCTCAGAA
>CM053587.1:241510134-241574636 GCA_028646515.1 Pseudochirops corinnae | reverse complement strand
AGAAGTGAATGGAAATAGAAATACACCTTTTTTTCTTAGCAGTTCATGGTACCTTTACAAAGATTGACCATATATTAGTAAAAGTATCCTTTTCAGATCACAGTGCAATAAAATTATATTTGATAAGAGACCACAGAAACATAGATTAAATACTAATTAGAGGTTAAACTACCTAATATTAAAGAATGAGTTGTTTAAAGAACAAATCATAGAAACAGTCAGTAATTTTGTTAAAGAGAATGACAATAATGAGACAACCTATCAAAACCTATGAGATGCAGCAAAAGCAGTGATCAGAGGAAAATTTATATCTCTAAATGCTTACCTCATTAAAATAAAGAGCAGACCAGTGAATTGGGTACACAATTAAAAAAATTAGAAATAGAACAAACTAAAAATCCCTAATTAAACACCAATTGGAAATCCTAAAAATTCACAGTAAAATTAATAAAAATTGAGTATAAAAACCATTGAATTAGTAAATAAAACTAGGAGTTGGTTTTATGAAAAAAAAACAATAAAAATAGATAAACCATTGGTTAATTTGATATAAAAAATGAGAGAATACCAAATCACTAGTCTTAAAAAGGGTGACTATATCATTAAATTAAAGCAATTATAAGGAGTAATTTTGCCCAATTATATGCCAATAAATGTAAAAATTTAAGTGAAATAGAAGAATATTTACAAAAACGTAAATTGCTTAGATTAGCAGAAGAGGAAGTAGAATATCTAAATAGATCTGTTTTAGAAAAAGAAATCGAACAAGCCATAATTGAGCTTCCTAAGAAAAAAAGCACCAGGGCTAGGCAGATTTAGAGGTGAATTCTATCAAACATTTAAAGATAAACTAATTTAAGTATTAAATAAATTATTTGGAATAATAGATAAAGAAGGGATCCTGTGAACTTCTTTTATGAAACAAATATGATACTGATACCTAAACCAGGAAGAGTAAAAACAGAGAAAGAAAATTACAAACCAATTTCTTTAGTGAACATGGATGCAAAAATCTTAAATAAAATACTAGCTAAAAGATTACAACAATATATTACAAAAATTTTTTGTTATGGTAAAGTAGGATTTATAACAGGAATGTAAGGATGGTCTAATATAAGGAAAACCATTAACATAATTTAATTGATTGCAATAAAAGTAAAAAAGTCATATGATATATGTGGAAAAATTGGGACACTAATTCATTGTTGGTGGAATTGTGAACTGGCCCAAACATTTTGGAGAACAATCTGGAATTATGCTCAAAGGGTTATTAGCTGCCTATACCTTTTGACAAAACAATATCACTTAATAGGTCTATTTTTTTTTTTTTTTTTGCATTTTGGGGAGGGGAAGGTAGGGCAATTAGGGTTAAGTGACTTGCCCAAAGTCACAAGGCTAGTTTTGTGTTAAGTGTCTGAGGCTGGATTTGAACTCAGGTCCTTCTATTCCAGGGCTGGTGCTCTATTCACTCTGCCACCTACCTGCGCCATGCTTAGACCTTTCTTGTGCCCATCATGGTAACATGGTACCATGGTGGAAAGCACACTGGATCTTGAGTACATGGCTAAGATTAAAATCCTACCTTTGATGGTTGGTTGTTGTCTTTCATTTTCAAGAGGACCAAAAAGACATTACTACCTCGGGGTCAAGGTACAGTGTGTCCAACTGTGGTTGATCAGACCAATAAGAGCTTGGAAGGTTCTACCCACAGGTCAGGTACAAATAGCCCATGTGTACATTTGGAGTGGAGATGTCTCTAAATTTACATATCTCATGTTTCTTTTGAGCTACTGTAATTCTGCTTCTCTCATACAGTGCCTTCTTTGATACAGGCATGCCATATGGGGTGGCCCTATGCCAGTGTCTCCTGTGTCTCATGACTGATTCTTCAGAATCAAAGTTCTTCAGAGAGAACTTGAGAGTACCGTTGTATCACTTCTTCTGACCTCCATGTGAGTGACTGCCTTGTGTGAATTCTCCCTAAAATAGTGTTTTAGGCAGAAGTACTTTTGGCATTCATTCAAACAATGTGGCTAACCCATCAGAGTTGCACTCTCTACAGTAGAATTTGAATGCTTGGCAGTTCAGTCCAAGAAAGGACCTCAGTGTCCAGTACCTTATCTTGCCAGGTGATCTTCAGGATCTTCCTAAGACAACTCAGATGGAAGCAATTCAGTTTCCTGGCGTGACTTTGGTTTACTGTCCAGGTTTCAAAGGCACACAACAGTGAAGTCAGCACAATAGCTCTGTAGACCTTTAGTTTGGTCGTCAGTCTAATACCTCTTCTATCTCACACTTTCCTTTGGAGCCTCCCAAACACTGAGCTAGCGCTGGCAATGTGTGTGTTGACCTCATCATCTATGTGTATATCCCTGGAAAGTACACTGCCAAGGTAAGTGACCTTATCCACGGCATTCAATCTGATATCAATTCTGATACTCATTACCTGTGTGATATTGGGCAAGTCACAAACCTCCCTAAACTTCTCTTTTCCAATCTTAAAAAGAAAGGCTTCAATTTGATAAGCTCTCAGGTTTCTTCCAGCCCTAAAGTTGTGATCCAATAATTTCTAAAGAGATCTACATAAATCAAATAGGCAGCTTGAGTTGTCTCTTCGCCTTCTATTTATTTAATAATCTTATCTATAAGATGAGGGACAGCAGAGTGTCTGTAACAGGTGTTGTGTATCCATAGCCGTATAGGCATTCCCTTTGTCACCTGGGGCCTCTTAGCCAGATAAAACGCTCCCCTATCTTGGGCTGAAGCACCAGCTGCAGGTGCTTACATTCACTTCTCCTATTTGATTTCCTTATTTGCCTTTCTCCTCTGGCTTAATTTGATGTTGCTGCCATGTAAGAGAGTCTGAGATGCTGGAAAGAGAGCTGCAAAGAGGGAGGTGCATTTGGTGTAAGGTTCATTTGTGTGCACATCTGAGCTGCTGATTTAATGAGATGACAACCAGGCCTGTGGATTGACTGTGCTGAGAGAAGGGATTTACAAGCTGCCTATATAATTATGGATCTGTTTAGTTTTCTCTGGGATCCCATTTGGAAAGGGGAGTTGTTTTGACAATTAAAAATATTTTAAAAATATTCTTACCTAGGTTATGACCCTATATTTTAAGTGTTATCTAAAAGCATATTTTCATGATTGAATTATTCTCTAGAACCTTTGAAACAGAAGGTTTACCAAGGAAATCATAAAATAGAGGCTTTATTATAGAAGGACAAACTCATGGAGGTTGATTAATGTCTAAAAATTATTGTGGTTTGCAGTGAACTATGGGGTAATCAGGTGGCTGTGGTTTGTGTTTATAAATCTTAAAACATCACAAGTGAAATATAAATCAAAATCCAACTGATTAGTTTTTATACTCTAGGTAGCTGAACATACAATCTAGGAAAAAATATTTAAACTCTGAGCTACAATTCTAGAATCACAAATTTTCAGAGTTAGAAGGGACCTCAGTGGCTCTCTATTCCAATGCATATCCCCCTCACTATAATGTACCCAATAAGTAGTTATCCAGCCTTGGCTGGATATTGGGGGAATCTATTACTTTCTGTGGCAGTTCATTCAATTTATGGTTAACTCTAATTATTAGGAGGGCAGTTAGGTGGTGAAGAGGATAGAGTGCTGGGCCTGGAGTCAGGGAGAGTCATCTTCCTGAGCTCAAATCTGGCCTCAGTTTACTAACTGTGTGACCCTGGGCAAGTCACTGGACCTATTTTCACATCTGTAAAATGAGCTGGAGAAGAAAATGGCATACCACTCCAGTATCTCTGCCAAGAAAATCCCTTTGGTGTCACGAAGAGTCTGACATGTCTGAAAATGACTGAACAACAACAACTAAATAAATATTAGGAAGTCTTTCTTGGCATTCAGCCTAAATTTGTCTCTTTACATTTTCCACCCACTACTCTGCATTCTGCCCTCTGGGGCCAAATGGAGCAAGTTTAATCCTGCTTTTACATGACAATCTTTCGGGTACTTTTGGGTATTTTTTTAGTGCTTTCAATCATTTTCCATTTGACTTTATTGCCTTCTGCAATTTTTTGAGGTCTCGAAAAAGTAGACACAAAGTAGACACTCATTGGAGGATAGCCAAAAGAAATGTGGTTCATGAATGCAATGGAATGTTTTTGTGCCATAAGAAACAGTAAATAGGAACGATTGAGAGAAGCATGGGAAGATTTATATGAACTGATATAGAATGAAGTAAGATGAACTAGGAAAATAATATTTATGTCTACAATAATGTTAATGGAAAGAACAACAATAGAACTCATGAAAATGAATACTGTGTGATTAATTACAACGATCTAGCTTAGTGTGGAAGAAGAGATGAGAAAATGTACTCTTCCTTGAACAAATAGGAAATTCTGGGTATGGAACACTGCATATCTCACGAAGCTTGGTTGATATATTTGTTAGTTATGTTGAATTGCTATTATTCTCTTTCCTTTCTATTTTTTTTCCTATAAGGGATGAATAGCTGTATATGGGAAAAGAAGAGATATATTCAGAAATAAAAGTGTTATAAAAACAAAAGATATCAAAAATTAAAAAGAAACTATTATTTTTGTCAGCAAGCTAAATCCTTCTCCAATAATCTTTCATTAGAAACTGCCAATTGCTCATAAATGTACATTTCCAAATTTAAAGGGCAGTCATATGTTATCCTGCACATACAAAGGGTCTTCCCTGGACCGCTACAAGTAGGAACTATTTTCCCAATAGAAATAATAGACTTGCACTGATTCGACTCTCTTGCTCATTTCCCCTTAAAAGAAAATCTCCACGTATTTATGGGTGGTATTCTTGTTATAGCATACTGGTTTGGTCTGTAGTGGTAGGACACAACTAGGTTAACTATCTAATTGGAGATCCTGCAGTTGTGACCTTCATATCATTTTTTTGTTCAGTTGTTTTAATCTTGTTCAACTCCTCATGACCCCATGTTGGGTTTTCTTGGCAAAGATATTGGGGTGGTTTGCCATTTCCTTCTTCATCTTATTTTATATATGAGGACACTGAGGCAAACAGGGTTGTGTGACTTGCCCAGAATCACAGAGCTATTAAGTGTCTGAAGCTGGTTAGGTCTTCCTAACTCCAGGCCTGGCTCTCTGTCCACTTCTCCATCTAGCTGCCCAAACGTCTTACTTTAACCAACCTTTGATCAGTTGAGTTAACAGTGATAGACAGGAGGAATGCTGTGTTGTTGATAATGTGAAGGTGAAAATGTTTTTAAATCAGCAAGCCTATTTCTATACAACACAAAGAGAAGCCCACAGAGTCAGTAAACCAGATACGTCAAATCAAATGGTCTACTCTGGTTAGGGGAAGGAAGGGACCAAATTGTAATTAGATAATTATACCGAACAACATCACCTAAATATCTCCCACTTTGCCATTTTGTAGTGTGAACATGGTTTCTATAGCTACTTCTTACTATTGTACCTTTTATTTAATTTTTCTGGATTCCTAGAATGAAACATTTACTTACAACAAGTACTAAAAGAGTGCTTTTCTATTCATCTAGATTTAAGTCTAGATTGAAAGGCAGTGTAGTGCAGCAGATAGAACCAGCCTTGAAGTCAGGAAGGTCTGTGTTCACTTCCTGTCTCTGATACATACTGGTTTTGTGACCAGGGGCAATTCACTCACTTAATACTTTCTAAGATTGTGAGTTGTAGAATAGCGGGGTTTCCCCCAGACTTGTCTGTAGAAATGAAATCACACATCGGGCCAAAACCAAAACAAACAAACAAAAAAGTGGAGTATGTCTATATATGTTTAGCAAAGGGGAGAGTTGAAGCAATTATCTAGGTTTTTCAAGCTAAAAAAATTTACTACATCCATGAGGTTAAATACAAAATCAGGCTTGTCCTTACTTCCTAGATTTGAATTTCAGACAAAAGCAGAACTTTCTTGCCAATCCTGCAGTATCATGAACCCTTATCAATCTTTATGATTGGGGGAAGGATTGTGGGAGATGGCAAAATTTCTGTTATTAAATAATTATCCCTTGCAATCTTACAACTTCTAATCTCACAGCTCTAATGAAACTATTACTTTCAAGGTTTCCAGTGAAGTCTTAACTACTAAGTCCAAAGGTCTTTTCAGAATCTTTATCCTCCTTTCTTTTTGACACTTTTGACCATTCTTTCTTCTCAGATTTTCTCTCCTCATTTGTCTTCTGTGACACTTTTTCTCTTGTCTCTCCTCCTCCTACCTTGCTGAAAGCTTCTCATTCTTTTCTGAATCACTATTCATCTTCTGTTCATTAAGTTCTCAAGGCTCTGTGTTCAGGTCTGAGCTCTTTACATATTTCATATTACATATAGCAACAAGGTTGGAAAGTTCATGAAATTATGATCCCTATTTTATAGTTGAAGAAACTCAGGCAGACAGAGGTTAAATGACTTGGCCAGGGTTCACACAGCTAATAAGTGTCTGAGGCTGGATTTGAACTTGGGTCTTCTTGACTCCAAGTCTAGCACTCTATCTCTTGTGCTACATAGCAGCCTCTAGTTTCCAAAGGTTCCATTATTATCTTCATCTTATGAATTTCACTCTATTGTCTCCATATGGACATTTCCATAAACATCTCAACCTCAACATATCAAAAATGTAAGTTATTTTCAACTTAAATGCTCCCTTCCTCCAAATGTTCACATTTCTGTTAAGGACACCAACATTTCCCTAGCTACTCAGGTTTGTATCCTTGGAGCCTTCCTGATTCTTCTTTCTCCTGCCTCCTATCTTTGTTCAATTAGCTTGATTGAACTGGTATGTGGATTCATCACCTGTAACTTTATTCTTTTTTATCTGTCTCCCTTTTTCTAGTCACTCAAACAACATCTTAATTCAATTTCTCATCATCTCTTACCTGGCCTGTTACAATAACTTCCTAACTGGTATTTCTGCTTCCAATCTCTCCCCTCTATAATTCATGTGACATACAGCTGCCAAAATAATCTTCCTAAAGCCTAGATATGACCATGTTATTCCCTTACTCAAAAATTTGCATGAATTCTCAATTGTCTCTAAGCTAAAATTCAAACTCCTCAGTGAAGTTTTTCAGAGTCTCCACTATTATCCTGGTCAAAAGGTTAATTAGAATTAAGGAAGCTGGAGCAAGTACTAATCTAGTTCCAAGGATGTGATAAAGTAAGTCCTTCAATGGTATTTGAAATAAGTTTGCTAGCTTCATTTTAAGAGTGTATTTTTGTAAGACTGCCCTTTGATTTAGGATAACATAGGACAGAGAATAATAATGGAGGTCCTTGATTGTTATTATTGAGATATAGGAGTTGTCAGACATTGATTAAAAAAAAAGAAGCTAGCTCAGTTTTATTTTTTAGGTTAATAGTCTTTTTGTTTTAAATTTTTTTTTTATTTTCAAAATTTATAATATTTTGCTTGTTTTGAGATTATTTATTCACTGACTTTCTAATTATTCAATTGTAAACCTAATTTTTTTCTTTGTTGTTTTTCTTTTAAAATTTTGTTTTTAATTAGCAAGAATTCATTTTCTCTTTTCCATTCTCCACCCCTCCCCCACTGTAAAGAAAAAGAAAACTTTTTTTTTTCTTTTTGGAGCTGAGAGGGCAGGACAATTGGGGGTAAATGACTTGCTCAATGTCACATGGCTAGTAAGTGTTAAGTGTCTGAGGCTGGATTTGAACTCAGGTCCTCCTGACTCCAGGGCTGGTGCTCTTTTCACTGTATCACCCATTTTTTGTTAATATTCATTTTCAGAGATATGTTTTCCCATGTGAGCTGCTTTAGTTTCCTCCAACTGCTCTGGCATATTGTCCTATTGTTAGAATATTTTTTAGTATAATTGTTATTTCTATGATTAAGATTTCTAGTTCTATGTTGTTGTTTTGACTCATTTGTTCTTTAGGTTATTTCTCTTTTCCATTTGTTTGTATCTTTTGTTCATATTCCCTTTATTGATTATAATTTTTAATTATTACAATCTATGAGAGATTCAATGTGGCATATATAACACTTTAATGTTTACAAAGTGCTTTACATACATTATCTCATTTAAGTCCCACAGTATGCCAGGTACTATACCTTTTTCCTAACTTTCTTTTGTTTACTGTGTTTCCATTTTCAATGGTTTTGCTGAACTGTGGATTTCTCCAAAGGAAAATATTCAATTCTGTTCAAAGTTCATTTCTCTCCTCCCGCCCCCATGCTTATGCTAAACTTTTGAAAAATAATTTGGAAGTAAGTCTTGGGAGTAAGTAATTTTCCTTTGTTTTCTGATATGCTATATCTTATTATTTTCTTTACCTTTTCATTGATGGCACATAGACTTATATGGTTCTGACTGGAATTCCTTGATACATAATTTATTTTTTCCTAGCCACTTGTAATAATTTCTCTTTTACCAGGCAGTTCTGAAGCTTAGTGACGCCATTTCTGGGTAAATTAAATTTTGAATTCCTCTCTGACAGTATCCTATTGATTATATTGATTGATATATGATTCCAATTTTTGATTCCAATACTTCCAGGAATCTGTTTTTAATGATTTCTTGAATATGATATTCAAGTTTTTGGTTTTATCATGTTTTTCTGATAGTCCACTGATTCTTAGATTATCTCACTGAGCTCTGTTTTCCAGGGCAATTTTTAAAAAATTGTAGATAGCTCATGTGTTTCTTTAATTTTACTGTTATTTGATTTCATTTTGCTATTTCTTACTGTGTCACTGAATGTTAAAATTTTGTCTTCCTAATTCTTGGTTGTTGTTGTTTTCTTTTTCAGGGTGTCTACAATCTTGCTAACATTTTCTATTTTCTAAGCTGTAGAGTTTCCTTTTGAGTTTTTCATTGAGTTGAAATTTCACTTATTCCTTTCTAGTTATTTTATTAAGACTTCAGCTACTCTCAGTGATTCCATTTCATCTTCTTATCTGATATTCTAGTTATGGTCACTTTATACTTATTCTCTTCTTCTATAGTTTTATCTTGGGATTCTTTTACCCCATAGTATCTTTTCATCGTACCAATCATGCATTGGTATGTAGGACAGATTAGAAGGGGAGAGAATAGAAGAAGGGAGACTTCCCTTTTTTCTGTTAAGGACATTACCATTCTTTCATTGAACTAGGATCATAACCCCAGAATCAACTCGTATCATCCCTTTTCTTCAGTCTCCAAGTTATGGTCCTAAAACACAGGTCTGATTCTGACACTGCCCTGCTCAGTAACCTTTGATGGTTACCCAGTTCTTCTAAGAATCCAATGCCAATCCCTTTGTTCAATACTTCAATACACTGTCATAACCTGGATCAATTGGCCTTTTAAGCTTTATTATATATTATTCTTCTTTACACACTCATTGATCCAGCTAACCTGGTCTTCTTGTTCTTCCCCTCACAGGATGTATCATTTCCCATCTCCGTGCCTTAATGTCCCCATGCCTGGAGTGGACTCTCTCCTTACCTTGCCTTTTAGAACCCCTAATTCCCTTAAAAAACCTACCTCCTACATCTATATAAGATCTTCTCTAATCTCCCCCTCCCCAACCTGCAAACTCTTCTCCCAAATTACTTCATATCTTTTGTATATCTATCATGCATATTTATTTTTAATATACTCATATGTGTCCATATTGTCTCCCCACTCCACTAGAATATAAGTTCCTTCAGTGCAAATTTCACTTTTATCTTCATATCAACAATATAAGCCTTCAAAAACCCCGTTTCTTTCTTCTCATACTCTTTAGTATGTGATTTTGTAGATGTAATTTAGAATGTTATTTTTAAAATTTGGAGACTGTTGATTTTCCTCCCACTTTCCATTAAAGTACTGGCAAAAGTTTTCAAAAAAAAAGACGCCAGTCACCTCTGCTGACTGAGGTTTGGCAGGGCTTTAGAAGAGGGTGGTGACAGATGCCTACAGGTGTGTATCAGGAGCCATGGAAAAGAAAGGAGCCTTGAGGACCTTTAATGAAGTGACTGGAAAACTTTCCCTGCTTGGCAACTTCTTCCTAAAATGTTTTATCTTTTCCTCCTGAAGATGACTATTGTGGCAAAGAAATCTGAAAGTCCATTAGTTCATCTCCTTACTTTTCCCTGGAGATCTATAAGCTTCCTCCTGCAATCAGCACTTTGTGAGTGCTATGAGAACGAATATCCGAATTCATCCAACACTGCAGCCGTTAATGAGTTATCCAAAAGATAATTAGGGCTTTTCATCTAACAACGAATCAGCCAAGGCACTTCGGAAAGATGTGACATTTTCCAGAACGTTTTACCTTTCTTTTGCTAAAATATTATTTTAGAATTACACAGGAGAGCCCCCAATCTAATTCTAGGCCCATCAAAATACCACACTTTACTTCGTGCAGGATCGTATGTTTTGTGGACTGCTGTGCTTTTGGAACGTCTGGGTTTGAACTGGAACAGAAAGGAGCAAAGAGGCTCAAAAAGGAAAAACATAAAATGCACCTTCAATTCCAACATGTCTGGAGCACTAGAGTCATAATACAAGAGGATTAGGTGACCCAGGCTACTTGACTAGATGTATTACCCTGAGGCTAAAACATGAATCCCTGAGGAAAGTCAAGAGGGAGCGGCTTCCCCACCTGACAAGAGCACGTCTGAGGAATTTGGCCACACAGTGCATTGTCTCTAATCTGCCCTTCCTGACAGCTCATTACTCTCTTCTCTGTACATGCTACATGGCAGGCTGCCTTTTCTGGGGCCAGGGGAAAAAATGAAATGAACTTTATGAAATATATATTATAGCTCCCACTCTCAGTAAAGGTCCAAAAAAAATCCATCTCTTCTGTATCTCCTACAGAGACAAGTGCAAGCCAATATCAGTACAGTAATGGAGACCACTGCCCCAATGAGAACCACTCTTCGTGTCTTATGCCTCTCTCAGACGTCTCTCTTTCTTTTTGATTTATGACTGAGACAAAGGTAATTGACACGGGTGCCCCCAAAATACCATCCTATCTGGGAGGCACATTTTGACACATAGCAAGATATAGTAAGTCACTTCAAATAAATAATTCCCAAGGAATTGTACATGAACCAAAGGCAGTGTATCCAATTTTAAACATGTATTACACAGAACCTTGAAGTAAGCTAGGATTTCTTTATTCCCAGTGGGTTGCAAAGCCATTGCCTTGATGGATAAAGTTTCTTTCCCAACTCCTTTGTTTCTTATCACTTAGTGGAGCTTTCCTGGGGTACTTAAACTAGTGTAACTCAACTTCTATTCTTTTGTGGTAAAACTCAGGAGATAAGGAAGATTTGGCCTGGTTATCTTGCATCCTTTTATAGAGTGAATCATAAAATATACTTGATTTGGTACTATTTTTAACTGAAACATTAATAATCAAATCAATATATTCAGCTGCCCACTTTTCATCTTTCACTTACCTACCCAATTGTTCATCAAAACTTCTTACATGGCAATCAATGCAGATATGACTCTAGTTTCACCGAGACCTTGGTTAGTTTTCTGAAGGTTACCAAAGGAATATATTTGGGGGTTAAAATTTTGTGTCTATCCTTCTTCTCTCAGTACAGTTCAGATGACTCCTCCCATTTCACCCACACCCATATTGTCTCTTGAGGGCAATGAGGGCTATGTTGTTTAATTGAAGAAAATATTTGGATTCCAAAAAGCATTCCTTCTTAAGCCATAACAGTTTCAATGCTCTATTGTCATTGGAAAAAATTTATTTTAGATTTTTCCCTTCCTGTTCTGTTTCTCCTCTTCCCCTCAAAAATTCCAAGGTTAAAGATTAGTTTAGGGGTTAATTAAAAACAACTTTCGCTGTTTTCCTGAAACATAAAAATGACTCTCTTGCTGAAGCTGGTATAGGCCCTAAAATTATATAATACCATAATGCCAAATAATTCAATTCAATTTTATCCAATCCAATTCACTTCAACTGTAACCTTTGTCTTTTAAACTCCCCACCTAGGGGGTGTTGCTATGGACCAGTTAGACTCCAGAAGTGGAGCATAAATTCTGCCCCAGAGTTCAACAATTTGGTGATAACTTTTTGGATTTGGTTTTGGAGGCTTCTGGGAAGTGGAATCCAGGAGTTCATGCTCCATGCAGAAGGAAAGAAAGCAGAAAGGGTGGAGATGTGTATCTAATCTCTGGGATTCTGGTGGGCTGTGGTCATAGGATGGTGGCAGTTGAAACTGATGGGATGCTTGCCACTGTACCTACCACAATTCTTGCTTGGTTAGGGGAGGAGGAGAGAGAGAGACAGAGAGAGACAGAGAGAGAGAAACAGAGACAGGGAGAGACAGAGAGAGGTCTCAACCTCTGGCTGCCATCAAAAGTGACCAGTGCTTGTGCATGTATGTTGTGGTTGCCTCTTCTTCTTTCACATTACTATGTATGTTTTGCATCCATTTTTAAACAAAGAAGTCAGGCAGTCATCAAAACCTTGTCTAGTGTGATCAATAACAGCTGTAGAGTTGGGAAGAAATTCTGATTTCGTTAAAGAGATGAGTGACACATCCCTATTTCAGTGTGGGCTGAAGCCCAACAGGGCTTCATATGGAATCCATATGACATCTCATATGGAAGTCCCACAAGCAAGAGAGGCATAAAAATAGCATACTCTTAGGCAAATCCATATTTCCAATAAAGAGAAGAACCTATAGGCAGGAAGTCGTACTTGAACAAGATTCTGAAGGAAGTTTTGAAGAGAGCTAGGTAGCTCAGTGCACTGGACCCAGAGTCAGGAAGGACTGAGTTAAAGTTCAGTCTCAGATACTTGCTAGCTGTGTGACTTTGGACAAGTCACTTACACTCTGCTTTGGAGGCATGTAGGTGGCACAGTACATAGATGGATGGGCTTGGAGTCAGGAAGACCTCAGTTCAAATCTGGCCCCAGACACTTATTAACTGTGTGACCTTGGGCAAGTCACTTAACGCTATTTGCCTTAATCCACTGGAGGAGGAAATGGCAAACCACTTCAGTATCTTTGCCAAGAAAACCCCGTGGTCAGTACTGGTATCCACTGGGGTCACAAAGAATCAAATATGACTCAGCAACAACAACAAAGGCTTGCTGTCTTTAGAGGTCTTCCATAAGACCTTACATTCAGAATTATTTAATATGCAAAAATTTTAGGCTACAAACAAGTAGTCCTCCACTTTTCCATGTCTAGAGAGGCCACCTCATACTCCAGGAGGCTGCATTGCCACCACAGCATCCAAAGATTATGGATTTAAATCTTGAAGGGAACTTGGAGGTCATTAAATCCAACCCATTAATCTTAAAGATGAAGAAACTGAGGCCACAAGAGGTTAAGTGGCTTCCATGGGGTTACATAATGACTAAGTCAAGTCAGTATTTGAACCCACATCTTCCTGACACCAAGTCTGATGGCCCGTCTACTACACCATGCTGTTCCTTTTGATGAAAACAACAAGGCTCCTGTAAGATATGAGCTAGAGACCCCCAATTTACAATTACAGCGCTCTAATCCCTAAATCTTGGAACCACTTCAATGGTATATTAAAACACCATAGAGTTTCTAAGCACTAAGACCTCCCCTCCCACACATACCTTTCTGATCCAACTCACCAGTAGGATCTACTGGTCTACATTGATTCTTAGAAAATTATGAGACATGTTTTATAGAAAACCAGAGAAAGAGACATTCTCGTGTTCATTTTCTCACCATTTTCCTCCCAGTCTTGTGAATGTTTCAAATGGTTCATGTAATCTTTAACTCTGTCCTCTGATTCTTCAGATATTAGCTGTCCTCCCATGATCCTAGTAGGTGAATGCAGGCTCCAAGGTAGTAAGGGAAGAGAGAGCTATCACTCTGGTTCCCACTCTTATCTTTGGACCCTTAAGGGAAAATTCTCTACCCAAGAGAGGAAAGACCAAAGGTAACTACTTCCACTACCTTTGGTGACCTGGAGGCTCTAGGGTCCATAGGCATTTTTCTAGGGATCCTGATGGATAATCTGACCTTGTATCAGTTTCACCTCAACCTTCCCTCAGAAAGAATGGAGAGCAAGCTTTGTCCATCTGCCCAACTCGGCATCTCTGGAATTCTCAGTGGGCTTTGGACAAGTGCCTCACCTGTAACTGCCAGTGACCATATGATGCTCCCTGAGGCCTGGAGGAAATAGAAAGAGTCTTGTAGTGTTGGCAGTCTCAACTACAATGGGAGCTGTGGTGGTTGGTGCCTGAAGAGGAGAGAAAGGGAAGATTGGTCAGGATACTGTGGCTCTGAGAAGCAAGCCACTTGCTGTAGGCTCAGCAACCCCTTTGCTGGGAAGATGAATGGCCAATTGAGACACAGATTGATTTTCCATCAAGTGGGAAGAAAGTATATGCCTTCCTCCCCCAGCTCTCTCTAAAGGTTCTCTCCTACTGTACAAATGTATTTCTTTCCTATGAAACTACAAGCTTTGATGTTTCTCCCAAGAATTAAAGTAACATTATTGTTCCCTAGAAATGAAAGAACAATTGGGTTAAGAGAGAAAAAGAGAATCCACTTATTGAAGTCCTGCTTGAAATATGGAAGAAAAAAAGGACAGTATTGATAGCCATCCTTCATCCTGCATCCCAAAATATTTATTATAACTTTCTTAGAGTGGTTGAGATCGAATCTGTTTTCTCATTGTAATTAGGAATAATGGTGAGATTAAATGACCTGTCCAAAGGTAGTTAATCAGTTAATGGAAGGGGAGGATCATGCTTAAAACTGCTAGACCATATTCTTATTTTGTGGGAACCCTCTACTCTTCTTAGGTATTTACATATGTGTGTACATATCTTAAAAGATACACTTTAGCATTATATCTTAGTGTAGGCTGAGTCCAAAGCCCCAGGTAGCTCTTTGCTGGCTTCATATATACAATACAGACAGAAATATTCTTTTCCCATTTTCCAGTACTTCCTTTTCATCTGGGAACACCTTTGATCTCTAGAAGGAAGTTATTTGCACCAAATTATAGGCCAAAATATAAAACAAGATCCTTTTAGGTAGTTAGTGTCCTAGGGAATAAATTTATTTCTTCAACCCAACTACTTGGACTGAAGACTTGAGTGACCCTATCAAACGTTTTCATTTAGCTTATGGTAAACATCACATATGCCTCCCTTTTGGTCTCTGATGGTTAGATTATATCTAAGAAATTGCCACCATAGTGATTGTCCTTGTAGCAAACTGCTAAGGGCTCTGGAATTTGCATTCTTGTGTTTATTTATTTCAAAACTTCTTCCACTCTTTCCTACAGATAAGTTGACTATAGAAGAGGATAGAAGCACTTAACAAATGCTTGTTGATTAATTAATTGACAGGTACTTGATAAGTAGCACAGTCTGCTACTCTGGGCAGGAGGCCTTTCTTGATCCACCGAACACCAAGAGCCTTTCCCTCTAAGATCATCTTTCATCTACTATGCATGTATCTTTTTTTATGGGTGTATGTTATACATGCCTATTTATATACAAGGCATTTCCCTTATTAAAATATAAATTTCCCAAAGGCAGGGGATCTCTTCGTCTTTCTTTTAGTACCTAGTGCTTAGAGTAGTACATGGAACTCAGTGGTTGTTGTTCTTAGCTCTTGAAGAGGACCAAAATGACATCACTATGCTAAAGTTAAGTTTCAGTGTGTCTGACTGTGACTGATCAGACCAATACAAAATTGGAATGCTCTACCACAGGTCGGGCACAAACAGGACATGTGAACATTTGGGGTGGGTTCTCCAAATTTGTGTATCCTGCATTTCCTTTAAGCTGCTTCGATTCTGCTTTGGTCATAGAGCACCGCATCTTCTCTGATGGGGGCATGCCGTGCTCAGCCATCTTGTGCCAGCGTCTCCCATGTCACACAATCAAATAAATTCTAAAGTTCTTGAGAGAGACTTTGAGAGTATCCTTGTATTGCTTCTTCTGACTACCATATGAATGCTTGTCCTGTGTGAGTTCTCCATAAAAAAGTCCTTTTGGCAAGTGTATATTTTGCATTCGAACAAAGTGACCAGTCCATCGGAGTTGTGTTCTCTGAAGCAGAGTTTGAATGCTTGGCAGGTTAGTTTGAATAAGGACCTCAGTGTCTGGTACTTTATCCTGTCAGGTGATCTTCAGAACCTTCCTAAGAATTCAAATAAAAGCGATTCAGTTTCCTGGCATGGCGCTGGTAAACTGTCTAGGTTTCACGGGCATACAATAATGAGGTCAGCAGAGTGGCTCTGCAGACCTTCAGTTTGGTAGTCAGTCTAATACCTCTTCTCTCCCACACTTTCCTTTGGAGCCTCCCAAATACTGAGCTAGCTCTGACAGTGCCTGCGTCAACCTCATTATCAGTGTGTACATCCCTGAAAAGTATATTACCAAGGTAAGTGAATTTATCCACAGCATTCAAAACTTCTCCATTTGCTGTAACTGATGATTCCATGTTTGGATGGTGTGGTGGCTGATGAAACACCTGTGTTTTCTTGGTGTTAATTGTTCAGCCAAAATTAGCACAAGCTGCAGAGAACTGATCCATACTCAGCCTCAGAGGTTGCATTAAGTGCTCAATCATTTGCAAACAGAAAATCATGCACCAACACTCCCTCCACTTTGGTCTTGGCTTGTAGCCTTTTCAGATTGAAGAATTTACTATCAGGGTGGTAGCTGACCTTGATGCCATATTCATCCTCTTTGAAAGCACTTGATGGCATGGCTCAAAACATCCTGCTAAAAAGCATGGGAGCAAGCACACAGCTTGCTTCTCTCTCGGTGACTGGGAAGGCATGAGAGCATTGTCCATTATCTAGAACCTGGGCAAGTATGCAGCCATGAAATTGATGTACAGCGCTGATGAACATGGAACACACTAAGCATGTAATGAATGCTTAGTATTCAATGAACGTTTAGCCGACTTGTTATTCCTCAGACTTGCCATTCCCTTGCTCAGTTTTTTCAGGCTGAGACCTACACCTGGGATTCACTTTCTCTTCCTTTCACTGCTTAAAACCCTTACTTTCCTTCAAGACTCAGTTCAGGTCCCTCTTATAAGATATTTTGCCTAATGCTCTGAGTTCTTGGCATTCTTTCCTCAAATTATTTTGCATTTATTTATGTGTTTCCATGTTGTAGTCTCCAGTAGAATGTCAGTTCTTTGAGAGAAATCACTATCAATTTTGCCTTGGTATCCTAAACTTAGCACAGTGCTTTTGACATAGTAGGTGCTTAATAAATGTACTGTACAAGATTAAGGAATTTACATTCTGCTACATAGTCTGTAGAAAATTCAAAGAGCCATCTATGCCAAGTTTGAAGACTAACAATTTGCCTAATTTGCTTGACATGTAGAGTCTGTGAAGAGGAGTAATATGAAGTCAGTCTGCAAAAGTAAGGCTAAAATCATACTGTAAAAGACTCTAAACATCAACCTAAGGAATCTTTATTTTATTTTATACCAGGGGTAATAGGGAACCACGGAAAAGTCTTTTTTTTTTTTTTTTTTTGCTTTTTGGAGGGGGGAAGGTAGGGCAATTGGGGTTGTGACTTGCCCAAGGTCACATGGCTAGTTTTTTTGTGTTACATGTCTGAGGCTGGATTTGAACTCAAGTCCTCCTGACTCCTCAGCCAGTGCTCTTTTCATTGCGCCACCTAGCCACTCCTGCCACAGAAAATTCTTGAGCAAGAGAGTAACACAGTCTTATAACAAAAGCCCAATAAGGTTATATCATCTGTGAATATGTCTTATGGAAATTTAATTATACTTGCCCAGCAAACCAAAAAAGACATAAAAATTTAAATAATTCTATGACCCTGCCCACCATTTTACTCAATGAGTATGTGTTCCATGAAAGTGTATATGAGATGTTTCCTCCGTCATTCCCATTTCTGCACATCTCTTCTAATGTGAGCAGCTTTCCATTGTGGGAGCATCTTACAATTTTGAATCTCTTCATCCTTCTTGTAAGCTATTCATTTTTCTTTTTTCTTTTTTCATTTTTTTTTTGGAGGGGGGAAGGCAGGGCAATTGGGGCTAAGTGACTTGCCCAAGGTCACACGCTAGTTTTTTGTGGTAAGTGTCTGAGGCCAGATTAGAACTCAGATCCTCCTGACTCCAGGGCTGGTGCTCTATTCACTGAGTAACCTATCTGTTCCTATTCATCTTTCTTAGGCTCATCGATCCAGTGGGAAGGATATTCTTAGCTAGCCTTCTTAGCATTCCTAGTCACCTGTGCTCCTTTTGACTTCCCTGTGCCACAACTTCCCCCTTTCTTAGCCTCCTAAAGAACCGGGATGAAGAAACAGTTATAAGAGGTTGTCATCACTGTCTCACAGAATCACGTTTGTGAGGTCATTTTGCGTGTATTTATCTGCCTAATATTGAGTTTTCTTGCTAATTTTTTACCTGTTTTTTTTCCTTTCTTTATATGGGTAGAAGTCCTCTTAACATACCTCTCCTGATCAGTAGCTAGCTGGGTGTTGGGGAAAACAAAATTTGCATTCACTTGTTTCCATAGCAACCATCCCTGCCCCATCTTCTCTCTGATACTGATTGTCTACATTTAAAGATAACCTAGCTCTTATACAGGGACAACTACTTAGGGAGGGGAAAGGGAAGAGAAGAGATTAAACAGTGATTTAGTGCCTACTATGCACCCAGCTCTGTGCTGAGTGCTTTTTATTATCTCACTTGATCCTCACAACAACCCTGTGAGAAGATACTACTATTATCTCCATTTTTTTGCCTTTTTTTTTGGAGGGCAATTGGGGTTAAGTGACTTGCCCAAGGTCACACAGCCAGTAAGTGTTAAGTGTCTTGAGGCCAGATTTGAACTCAAGTCTTCCTGACTCCAGGGCCCATGCTCTATTTACTGTGCCACCTAGCCACTCCAAATCATTTAACTCTTTCTAGGTTTTTTTTGCTTTTTTGGAAGGGGGAAAGCAGGGCAATTGGGATTAAGTGACTTGCCCAAAGTCACACAGCTAGTAAGTGTTAACTGTCTGAGGCCGGATTTGAACTCAGGTTCTCCTGACTCCAGGGTTGGTATTATTGTCTCCATTTTACCGTTGAGGAAACTGAGTGACTTGCTCAGGGTCACATAGCTAGTTAAGTGTCTGAGACCAGATTTGAACTCAGGTTTTCTTGACTCCAGGCCCAGTGCTTTATCTCCTTTACCACCAGCCTAATGTCTGGGTGACTTAGTGGATTTTCAAGAGTCATCTTGATTACACGTTTGTGTTGATTTTAGAAATTAAAGTACGCTTATTGAAGGACAACTCACCATTATCCGGAGTGCTTTCTTAACTTTAAAGAGCTAGGTCAGAATTAGCTAATCGTTGTTGGTGTTGCTTTAAGGTTTACTGCAAGGTAATGCAAATAGTAATTATTAATTTGTAACAGATGAGGAACCAACCTCCCAGAGGTTAAATGACTTCTCTGGGTCACACTGGTCAACAGTAAAAATAGGGCTTGGGCCTGAGTCCTCAGAGGCCCAATTATCGTTGGGATTGTATGTTTAATACTCTTCCTTTCCTACTAGGCCTGGGCTTTCCCCATCTGCTGGGTCTGTTTCAAAAAGCCCTCTCCTTGGAGCTGGACTCTCTTTTTTTATCTTGCTTGCCTGAGGACGGTGATATCTTGCTTTGCCCTGGAAGAGGTGCAACAGATGGCCAAGTGGGCCCCAGAGATGGCCAAGTGGCAGGCTTACCAGTTTTCTTCTCCTCTTCAGCCTAAAGAGGTACATGTGCCTACACACCCACACCCACACACCCACACCCACACACCCACACCCACACACCCACACATTCACACACACTCACACACACTCACACACACACACACACACACACACTCTCACACACACTCTCACACACACTCTCACTCACACTCTCACTCACACACACTCACGCATTCACACACTCACACATTCACACACTCACACATTCACACACTCACACATTCGCACACTCACACATTGACATACTCACACATTCACACACTCACAGACACACTCACACACTCTCACACACACTCACACTCACACACACACACACACACACACACACACACACACACACACACACACACCCCTCTTCTAGGACTCCATTCCAGGGGCTTGGAACAGCTAGCATAGTGTAACGTCTTGCCATCATGGCACAGAAGAGTAGGACTAGGGGGCTTCTCCCTTCTTCCCTCTCATCCCTCTGTAAGGCATGGACAATGAAACATATGGGCTGAGTGATTTTGGTTTTATGCCATGAGAGTAAGTGTAATGTGGAAAGTGTATAGTGTAATAATAGTGTATAAATGTAAAGTGTAATGTAGAAAGAACACTGACATTTCTATCAGTAGACCTTAATCTGAATTGTGGCTGACACTAACCATGGACATTTCATGCCTTTGAGCTTCATTTACCTCTGGAAAATGGAGATAATATTCTAATGCAATGTGTTGTTTTGAGAAATGAACTATATGAAGTGAGCAATTTTTATTAGCTTAGCAGGCTGGCAAGTTTGGGAATGATTAGAAGGGAGATGAGCTGGAGTCAAGAAGGCTGAGAAAGAGAATTTAGTAGCAGTCATTATGTTGAATGATGATTGCTATTATATTACTGTAGTATAACCACAGACCCTAGTAGTTACTCTGTTGTAACAACAGGCCTTTGGGGCATCTTGGTGGCACCTTAGGCAGTGTCTGGCTTAGAGTCAGTAAGATTCATCTTCCTAAATTCAAATCTGGTCTCAGGTACTTACAAGTTGTGTGACCCTGGGCAAGTCACTTAACTCTGTCTCAATTTCCTCATATGTAAAATGAATTGGAGAAGGAAATGGCAAAGCACTCCAGTATCTTTGCCAAGAAAACCCCATATAGGGTCACTAAGAGTTGGACATGTCCGAAATGACTGAATAACAAAACAACAAACCCATGATAACAGTAGTTTCTGGGTTAAAGAATTAGCAACAGGTTTCACCATCATGAAGAAGGTAGAAAAGGCAGAATTTGGCAACAGACAATGTAGAAGAGGAAAGCAGGGTGTCAAAGCAGCATATTCTTGTATCTTTCTCTCCTACAGCGATTAAGGATCAATAAACACTTACTGAACAAAGCAATGAATAACTGAATTTCTGTTCAGTCCACAAACTCACACCTCTTCCAAACTTTCCTATTTCTGTTGAGAGATATCACTATCCTTATAGTTATGGTTGGAGTTGTACACAGTTCTTCCCTCTCCCTCACTCCTGAACCCCTAAAATCAATTGCCAAGACCTGCCAATTCTACCTTCACAACTTCTCTTCTATGTGACCCTTGTCTCTATGCTCACAGCCACCACCTTCATTCAGACCCTTCATCATTGCTCTCCTGGTTTACTGCAATGGCACCAGGATTGGACTCCCTACCTCTAGCCTCATCTTTATCCAGGGAGATGAGATGAAGAAGACTTCCCTGAAAGGATTAAAGAAGAAAAAGGAAAAGTGACATATTTGTTAGGTTCAGATGTCATGTAGATTCTGAGGTAGGGGTTGAAAACTAGATTCTAGATGGCCAACCAATTCAGTGGGTAGAGGTCTAAATTGCTGACTCTGGATCAAGATCCAGAAATACTCACAAGGCAGCCAGAGAGAACAAAAGGAATTTAAAATAGACCTAGACACAGTTCTTTATCTCATTGTGGAAGGGGGAAGGCAAGGCAATTGTGGTTAAGTGACTTACACAAGGATTTGAACTCAGGTCCTCCTGACTGTAGGGCCCGTGCTCTATTCTCTGTGTCACCTAGCTGCCCCAACCCAATTCTTTATATAGACACAGATGGAAGACCAGTACTGTCTGAAAAGGTTTGTGTAATTGTCTGACTTTCCTTGTTTATTTGTTATTGGAAGGAAGCATTGATATGAGCCCTCAGGAGTGTAATGTGGATAGAGAGCCAGCTCTGGATTCAAGTTCAACCTGTGGACACCTCTCCAAATCATTGAACCTCTTCGGTGTCTTAGGCAACTCTAATTTCAGGAACAATTGCAGATCTCTAATAGTGGAGGAATTTCCTTATCAAGAGTTCCCTGAACTAATGAAAATATAGACATAAACAAAAAAGAACAATAACAATCTTCCCTGGTACTATGTAAAAGTAAATGCTCTTTAAAATACCTACAGAAAGGTATGAGTCCTATTTTCAGTGAGCAGGATAAGGCTTGTGCCCTTCCCCAACAGTGCTGAGATATCTTTCGGAGAAGGGAAGTGATGTCAGCTAGCAATCACTAAGGGGCACCCATGGGTAAAGATTGGAAGCTTAAACACAGGTGGCAGAAAATAGTGGTGTCACCAAAAGGGTTATGTGGCATGCTTATAAGCACACCCACAGCCATATTTAGCTGGGGGCTGATCTAGATGAAAATGTCAGAGAGATAGGAAAAGATCAGGGATTGAATGAAGGGCAGGAGGGAAGGCCCGAAAACACAAAACCTGGGAGTTTTCCCTGAACCACAGTGAGTGAAAAGGCGATTTGTTGAGAGACAATTTATCTATCACTGCTTCTTTCTGCAAGAGCTCATTGTGGGGGCGTGCTGTGACCTCCTTGAAGAAAGATCTTGGATAAACACAAAATATAATTACTATTAACAAAGAGTTACTTCTGCCTATGGAACAATGGGAAGTATTATTTGTGGTGGTTTTTTTTTTTTTTAAGGAAAATACTTTTGTTCTTTATGGAACATTACATTTATTTTAAGATTGGAAAAATCTCAAAGGCTTCTCTGAGCTGAGGTTGTTTATGTAGTAAAAACTGAGGTCCCTACAAATATTTGGAACTTTATGGTACTTTTGTATATATCTCAGAATTTTTGTAAAAAAAAAAAGTAGGTGTCAGTTCTGTGTATGTTTCAAGGCCCTGTTCAGCATATGCTATTATTGTGAAACGACTACATTTCTTATTTGGAACAAGTGAACCAACAAAAAAAAATCATTTATTTTAAATTAATTTAGAGCCGATCTTAAAAAGAGGGCTCCCAAATGATGGCACAAATTATTCCATCAAGGCGGTCTTGGGCTTGGTTAACTATAAAGTGATCTTTATAGGTCAGGGTTTTTCATTTCCAGCCCGTCACTACATGAAACATAAATGTCTGACCACAGGAGAAGGGGATGTTTGACCAGTGGAACTTCATGGCCTGCTCTTTTAGTTCTTATAAAAAAATTTTTTTTTTCTCTCAACTTGCTTTGGGGACATGTGGGAAACAGGCGCCTTGAGCAAAGGAGACACTCAAAGATCTCCCTGTTCTTGGCCAAAAATATAAACAAGCATGTTGGCTACTGGTGTTCAGAATTTCTTATTTACTCTGGTTAGGACAGTCAGTGTGGGCTCTTTTCAAGAGCCAGGTCTCTCTACCACCTCAGGTACATTTCCAGAGCAGAGACTCATGGGAAGGTGGGCCAAGCTCCCCTTTGTCAAGGACTGGCCAGATTGGCTGATCAGGCCATTGCTCCCAGAAGCACTTAGCTCTTAGCTCTCATGGTATGTGAGTTTTTCTTCCTGTCAGAAATTCAATACAGCAGCATTGAGGTGGAGAGGGACATCCATCTTTATGAGCTCTAATGTGAATTTCCAAGGCCAGATTTTTCTGTTTCAATCCTTTTTATTCATCTCTTCCTTTCCACTTCCCAGGGGAAGTGACTGGCCTCTCTATGCTTCACTCCTTGTTCAACAAAGTAGTTGGCACGTGTAAGTAAATACAGTGTGAGGGACAGGACGCTTGATAAATAGCACAGGCTGTGTTATCTAAAAGCACATTCCTATAGTGCTTTCAGATGTTTCAGAATACTTTCCTTACACTGATACTGTGAAGGAGGGAATGTAAAAATTGTTAACCTGTTTTACAGAAAAAGAAATGAGCAAAGCGAGATGAAGTTACTTGTCCTCTGATAAAGCCAACAAGGACATTTCATTGGCTACAACATTGAATTATTAGCTAAGGTAGACAGTTAGCTATTATTAGGCAAACTTAGAGTTTGAGTTGCTGTAGCTACGAATGGTAACACTCAGAGCTGTTACTAGGGCAGGACAATCAAGACTTGGTCTCAGAATGATGTTATTTAGGATACTGATAGCATCTTAGGGTCATTCAATACTATAGATATAACTGAGCTTTTTTACCTAGGCAGTAAGTATTAGTTAAAATAGGAAGCTAACAAATACTTCTCACCTTTGGACCCCAGGTAAACTCCTCTCTAGTCCTCCAGGCCAGTCCATCCTTCCCTATGCCGTAGTGTCCCATCAATGTTTTAGTATCAAACTCAAATAGAAGCAGATACCTGTGGACCTCATATTGACTTAGAAAACTACAAATTAACATTATCTATATTGAATTGTATTTTTATTTATTTTGTTAAGGATTTCCTATTTACATTTTAATCTGCTTGGGCCATACTCAGAAGTGTTGTGGACCCCGTGGTGGCATGTCTGACACTCCTGTGTTAGAGAATGTCTCATGTGGCCAACAAGAACTTAGCATTGCTTGCCCTTCATTGAAAAATGGCTAATTGTGACTCTGGCGGGATTGTTGGACAGAGTGCTACTTATACTTTGAACTTTCACCAGAATCCAGACCAATTAGAAAACTCTGGCTGGGCACCATGACCTGAGGATATCAAGGCTGGTTCATAAGAGGGCAACGACTTCAAGCAGTCAAATACCAGCTGGTCAATGTCATTACTCTGTGAAGATAAGATCAGCCCACCAGACTGATGACTATTTATGGAACATGGGAGCTAAGAAAATTCAGAAAATCATAAGAGTGTGTGGATGATCCCCTAATCCAGGGGTGGGGAACCTGTGGCCTTGAGGCCACATGTGGTCCTCTATGTCCTCAAGTTTGGTCCTTTGACTAAATCTTAACTTCGCAGTACAAATCCCCTTAATAAAAGGATTCGTCCCATTAAACTTGTACTCAATCAAAAGGCTGTACCCAAGGACCTTTAAAGCCATATGTGACCTTGAACCTGCACCCCTACAAAATATTCAACTTTTGGTACATTTCTTTTCTAAAATTCAGTGATTCTAATAATCCTGTAAGTTAGGGAAGATTATTATTATTTCATATGTGAGTAAAGGTTATCATTATTATTATTGTTGTTGTTTAGTTCATGTTTTTATTGCCTACAAAGCACTTTATATATGTAGTAGGGTTTGGAGTAAATACCCAGACCGCCTGAAATGGCATTACTCATGCAGGAGAGGCTTGGAACCTACTCCTGAGAGACAGGAGAACTGGTGTATGTGTGAACATTGTGTTAGTTACCACGTGGTTGGGAACAGCCTTTTTTCCATTGACTGCATAGCTGGAACTTCGTCTTCAAAACCATTTGACAGAGAACCCAGTTACTCTTTCATGTCTAGCGTTAGCATTGATCTACTCACAGCAGATGATACCATGCAGCAAGAGAGGAGGCCCTCACGTGGCCCTGAGAACAGGCTTGGAGTCCTGGTCTTATTTCATTCGTCCACAACAATTTCAGATGTAGGAAGTTAAGTCTTTGACCCAGAATTTTGAGCCACAGAGATCTTGGAACCCAGAATTCTAGGCTGGATGTTGCAGCAAGCCCAGCAGGGAAGCATGATAAGTCAGAGACCTGGGATGCTAGCCTAGGGAGGCTTTGGACTTGAACTTGGTCGGACTAATGCCATGTAGGTACTGAATTAAGCTGTGAACCTAATTCCCCTCCCTTCCCCAGAAACCAAGATGTTCTCATCTAGGGGGGAGATTATGCCCCAGCTGTTGGGGAAAGTGCTTTTATGTTCTTGCTATATCTTGGATTTCTTAATAAAAGTTAATTTTATGTTAAATAGGATTGGAGAGCTGTTCATTTGTCCCCTAAAATGGGGGTAGGCACAATCACACTGGGAGCTTGAGCTAATAGGAGAATAGAGACTCCAATTTCCTCAGGATACTAGAGAACCCTAGGTGTGGGAGGAGAAATGTAAAGGACATGGTCCTCGGACAGTGGGGCCAAAGCAGCTAATGTTATACACATATTGCATCATTTATTCCTCACAACAGCCCTGTAAGGTAGGTACTGCAAGTATTATGCCCATTTTACAAATGAATAAACTATGCTCATAGAAGTTAAATGACAAACACAAGGTCATTTTAGGTATTAAGTGGGAGAGCGATTTTGAAAACCCAGGGTTTCTGACTTCTGGTATAATTTGGTCTTCCCCATACTGGTGAGTAAAGATGTAGGTACTGCTCTAGAATGGTGGGTAAAGTCCCCCATACTTAACCTCTCCACAGCTTCTGAAAAACAGAGAATTAGGGATTATGCAGAGTATAAAAAGAGAGCTTTAGAAATTGTAAATGTACTTTCTTCCAGTAACTATGGAGGCTGCTTAACTACTGGAGTGTAATCCTATAGCTAGGGTTGTCAATCAGAATCAGAGAATTTCATGGAGAGAATGGACCTCAGAGGCAGTTTAGGTCAACTGATAACTGAGCAGGAATGTTCCCTACCAAACTGCTTTGGAATATTAGTTGTTCTGTGAACCCCTTACAACAAAGGCAGTGATGATGATGACAGCAACAAATGTGCTCTGAACTTCAGGGGAATTTAACATTCTACTCATATTCGTCTTTGCAATTATTTACTGCTTAAGGGGACATTAAAGAATTTTTAGCACCCTTGGGTCATCATTATGAACCCCAAGAGGGTTGATTAAATCACAAATGGGAATCACACATACAAAAGTGATCCATCCACTTTAGTTTGAAGACCTCCAGAGAGGGGAGACCCACTCTCTTCCAAAGCCTTTTATTCCTTTTTTGTATAGCTATCATTGTTAAAATGTTTGTTCTTCCACCAAGCTAAATCTGCCTTTTCAGAGTTTTTATTCTCTGCTTCTAATTCTGCCCTCTGAGGCCAAGAAGAATAAATCTAGTCCCTTCTCCACATGGGCAGCCTTTCAAAAACTTGAAGACAAAGTCCAGGTCCTTCCTGTCTTATTTTTTTCTGATCTAAGCCTCCTGTGTGACATGAACACAGCACCCTTCACCATCCTGGTTGCCCTTCATTGGTTGCTGTTCAGTTTATTGTTGCCCTTTCTCAAATGTGGCACCAGAATGGATTACTTTGTTAAAGACTCCATCACTGCAGCCAGCCCACAGGGAAGGGGAAAGTCCCTTTGCTGGGCACCTGCTGAGTAAGAGCTTATAACATAACCAAAGGTCATACTATCAGTGACTGGGACAGCAGCCCATGTGTGACTGTTTTTTTCTATCTTGCTTATATATTCAGATGCAATGCCATCAGCAAGGTTATCTTCAAGGACAAAAGAAAATAGTAGTATTCACTCTCTCTCTCTCTCTCTCTCTCTCTCTCTCTCTCTCTCTCCCCCTCTCTCCCCTCCATCCCCTTCCTTTCCCCCTCCCTCTCTTCCCACACTAGAAGGGGATGGGAGGGGAGCACTTTCCTTGATTCTTATTCAGGTCACTGGCTCTTACTCTTTCCAGTCTCCCTGCTCCATATGAGTCTTCAATCCTCTCCTGAGACACCAAAGTGGGCAGGGTGATGGATGGTAGTCTCAATGGTAGTCATGCAAAGCCAGGAGAGCAGAACATGAAGGAACTGTTCTCCTCCATATGTTCCAGCAGCTAGGAAAGACTGTTTCCCTAGACCCTCTCTTT
The DNA here is from genome assembly GCA_028646515.1 of Pseudochirops corinnae. Lineage (NCBI taxonomy): Eukaryota > Metazoa > Chordata > Mammalia > Diprotodontia > Pseudocheiridae > Pseudochirops > Pseudochirops corinnae. The sequence continues at coordinate 241,546,988 of CM053587.1, read as the reverse complement.
TAATGTTCTTAATCCGTAGTAGTGAGCACTGGTTAATTTTGTGAAACCTGCATCATGACTTAACTTCCTCAGTTTACTCAAAGAAACATTGATTCAACGTAGAATGTAAAATCATAGGACAGGTATTACTTTTAGCATGGGATAAAATGATCCAGCTGTTAGGGGCAGTGTGATATGGTGGAAAGCATAGCATATAGAGATTCAAGTTAAAATGTTGCCTCTAATATTTATGACCTTGGGCAAATCATCTAGACTTCCTAAGCCTTAGTGTTATCATCTGTAAAATGGGGATAACAAATATTATAATATCCAGTTCATAAGATTGTTATGAGGAACAAATGAGGTAATACATGCAAAACACTATGTAAATGGTAGTGCATTATTGGTTTGGATAACTCATACTAGCATGAACTGGCTACACTCTTTCCAGTCTGATCCCTTGGCGAGCCAATTCAACTCTACACTATCCTTTGCTCCCTTTTCCTATCACTGATCATGCCTTGCCAAATTCCAGCTCTGGATCACTCTCACCATCTGTTTCTTTTGCTTCTGCTCATGTTCTGCTGAATAGTCGGAGGATGTCACAAAACTCTACTGGCAGGGACCACTTCAAATTTGTGTAATCTATTCTCAACTGGACCCTCATTTCTATAACACAATCTTATTCCTCCCTAATTGATTCTCTGTGGGAATTCACTCCAAAGGCTCTTCTAAATATTCTTGTCTTTCCTCCCAGTGTCTCATAGCACCCCTCCCTTTGCCCTTTTAGCCCAGGACCTCATCTCATACTTCACCAAAAAAAAATGAGGCCATTTGCAATTACCTTCCTCTTCTCTTCTCCCCGTGTTATATTCCCTTGACCTTATCCCTTATGACCTCGCCTTTTGCTCCAGTGTCTTATGAAGGGCTGCCTTCCTCCTGGTCAGGACCATCTCTTGGTATCTTCCTTTATGTCCACTTCACCCACTTGCCCAGCCACTACCCTAATTCAGGCTCTCATTCTCTCATATCTGGACTATTAAAATAGCTTCCTAATTGTTCTTTATGCCTTAAGCCTTTTTTCCCCACTCCAATCTATCTTCCACATAGCTATCAAAGTGATTTTTCCTAAGGTCTGTTGTTGTTGTTCAATTGTTTCAGTTGCATCCAGCTCCGTGTGACCCCATTTGGAAATATTTTGGCAAAGATACTGGAGAGGTTTGACATTTACTTCTCCAGCTCATTTTGTTGTTGTTTTTTTTAAAACAGATGAGAAACTAAGGCAAACAGGGCCAAGCGACTTGCCCAAGGCCACATAGCTACTAAGTGCCTGAGGCCAGATTTGAACTCAGGCAGATGAGTCTTATGGATTTCAGGCCTAGCTCCAGACTCACTGCATCACCTAGCTGGACCTTCCTAAAGGATAGTTCTGACCATAGGACCCAATCCCCCTGTTCTGTAAATTCTAGTGATCTCTAGGATCAAATATATGCTCCTTTGTTTGACATTGATAGATCTCCTGACCTTGGCTGCTTCCTATCTTTCTAGCATTCTTCCACATCCCCCCTCTCTACCCAGTGCTCCTTTTCTCATCTCCATGTCTTTGTACTTCCCTTCCCTCACACCTGAAATTCTTTCCCTCCCTCTTCAAGACAGCTCAAGCATCACTTTCTGCAGGAAGCTTTTCCTGGTCACTCCCACTTCCTCCCTCCACTTAGGTGCTGGAGCCTTTCTCTTTAAGGTTACCTTGTACCTCCCTGTAAGTATTTTGCCTATACCTATATACATAAATGTTGTTATCCCATTAGAATGTAAATTCCTTAAGGGAAGCAAAAGCTTTTCAAATTTTTCTTTATATTCTCAGTGCTTAGTACAGTGCCCAGCATATAGTAATCACTTATTAAATGCTTGTTGATTAATTTATTAACTAATCGAGCTCTTCCAGATACCACATAAGACACATTTTTCATTACATCATCACCAACAAACATTTTGGGAGCTCCACCTTGTGAGTTAGGCGCTGAGAAACAAAGATAAGAGAGACCCAACCTTGCCCTCAGGAGGTTTACAATTTAACTGAGGAGACAGCATTTGTACCAGAAGTGAAATATGAATATGAGTTTGAGGGAACTAGAGATTTTCTCAGGTGTGTACATTCCAACCAACTTTAATAAGAAAGACACTCAGGAGGCCTGAGTGCCTAGGAATCTCTATCTGGTGGCTTGTGTTGTGTCTTTGTTCCTTCTTTAAACTGAGAAAGGTAGCTGGTAGGATGTATGTCCTCTATATACTTAACCAGGGGTGGGGAACCTGTGGCCTTGAGGCCACATGTGGCCCTCTAGGTCCTCAAGTGTGGCCCTTTGACTGAATTTGAACTGTGTATTGGATTCGGTTTAGATACAGTCAAAGGGCCACACTTGAGGACCTAGAGGGCCATACATGGTTCCCCACCCCTGCTATCTTTCAAAGGTACCATAGTCAGTTTCTTTAGGATAAAACCTCTTTGCCATCTGAGTCACTATATCATTGATACCTGCTTCATTTCAAAGACAGAAAAAAGCCACTTATTCCAAGTTATATTTCCTGCCCCTCCCTCCAAAACCTTCATTTTTCTTACTTGGGTATTTTCCTCTCCAGGAAGGTTGTCTGAATATTTTTACTAAAAATAAGGTTCAGATAGTTTTATTTTACTTCTCACACTATGAAAAGCCCTGGCTCTTATACCAGGTGAGCCCAAAGGTGGCAGGACTTTCCTCAATCTATTTATTTGCTTTCCCTATTTATTTTAGCTGGATTAAAGTCAGCCTTATTTCATTTTTGGTGAGGTGCCCTAGACTAACAGTTAGTCTAAGCAGTGGGCTGCTGGGAGGCCCAGACAAACTTCTTTAAAACTCTTTTTTATTTAAAACTTTTCATTTTTTTTTCCCCGGTTAACAAGCATTTGTTTTTTCTTGCTTCTACTTCTCCCTTCATTGGCAATGTGTGTGAGTGTGTGTGTGTGTGTGTATATGTGTGTGTGTATAAACCCAAACTTTGTAACAAATATCCAACAAAACCAATTCCCCCGTTGGTCATGTCAAAAAATGTATGCCTTATTCTTCACCTTGAATTTAGCACCCCCCTGTATTGGAAAAGGTGGATAACTTGCTCATCATTGATCCTCTTGTACCATGGCTGGTCATTGTATCAATCAGAGTTCTTAAATCTTTCAAATAGTTTGTCTTTATCCTGTTGTAAATGTACAAATTGTTCTCCTGGTTCTACTCTCTTCACTCTGCATCATACAAATCTTTCCAGTTTTCTTTGCAGCTATCCCCCTCATCATTTCTCATAGCACATCCCAACATATTCATATAGTATAATATGTTCAGCCATTCCCCAATTGATAGGTACCCTCTTAGTTTCCCATTCTTTGCTATCCCCCAAAAAGCTGCTATAAGTATATTTGCAAATATGAGTTCTTTTCCTCATTCTTTGATCACTTTGGAGCCTAAGACCTATCCAAACTTAAGTAGGATCCCCAAGCTAAAAACAGAAGGAGATAAATTTAGGCCCAGACTAAAACATTTTAGCCTCATATTTAGACTAATACTAAATGACTAAAATTTCCATTTAATTTGACTAGTGTACTCACTGAGAGGTGGTGTGGAAGAGTGTATTGAGAATTGTACTCAGGGTTAAGAAGATGGGTTGAAATTCCCCACTCTGACATATAGTGACTGTATGAACTCAGTGAAGTGAATTAGGAGTCCCAGTAACACTCTAAGACTCTGAAATGCAGAGAAAGCAGAAGTATTTGCTTTAGTAATTTTACACATAATGAGCATTCAGTAGGCTAAGGATTGGGACTAAACCTCTGCTTTAATTGTTGAGGAAATTTCCTTTCCTGGCCAGCAGCCTTTATACAACTTAAGAGGGTTAAAGAATTGCCTAGAGCACTGAGAGGTCAAGAGGCTTCCATAGGGTGCCACTGTATGTGGCGTAAGTGAGACCAAATTCCAGTCTTCCTTGCTTCAAGGTCACCTCTCGCCATTATCCCATGATGCCCCTTAGCAAAGGTTATTAACTGATTGACCAGAGCAGAAAGGGATCTGAAGTCTGAAGAACAGGTTTGTTTGTGTTATTTCCCTAGCTTTCTGACTTTTAGTAGGACTGGCAATGTTTATAATGCCCTATGTGTCTCACCATGAAGATCATTCCACTGTTCTGCTGCACACTCAGAAATTTTCAAATTAATGTGAAGGATACACGTTCTGTGTCTCATTCCATTGATACTGCCTAGGGGAATGGGAAATGTATTGGGCCAACTAAGTGCCAAAATAATATTAAAGAATACACGTTCCTTTGGCATTAGTAGAACGTTGCTGATCTTTAGGCTTTGCTGGGTTGGGCAATCCCATAGACCAACTGGACATTTAAATTGGTGACCTATGAAATAACCTGCATTTTTCTTCCCTTTTACAGTAGAAGTTGGGAGGAGGGAATGAGGCACAAGAGAGAATAGTACAGCAGTATATAGACTGGACAGTCTTCTTAAAGTCTTCCTAAAGACTTTTATTAGGACAGGGCAACTGGGGCTTTCAGCCAGGGCACCAAATTTAGAGGATGATGAATTTAGAAAGCTTCTGCTTTCCTTTAGCAGCACAGAAAAAACAGCTGAGCACCTAGAACCAAGGAAACTCTGTTTGGTGACCTTAAGTCACAGGAATTCTCCCAACCAGTCCTATGCACCTTGTTCAATGAGATCCTATAGTGCTATTCTGGTATTGGCCTGGAGTTTAGTTACCTAGTACATACTAGAAGAAGGCTGATAGATAGCTTCATCTTAATCTGACTAAATTAGCCAACTTTTGCTACCAAAACTCAGTTGTTTATACAAAAAGAAAAAAAAGATACTTTCCAAATGGGTCTGAGTACTAAGCTATAATCCTTCAGGCTATTCATGTTATAATGTCAGCATATAATCATTTTGCCAGAGTTCCACTGAGACCACCTTAGACTCTGTGCTCACACTATTAGTTTTATCCAGAATAATTTCTACAGTACTTTTGTATTCTCAGGGTGTTTCATAATTATGTCTTTCTTATCTTTTCATCAACTAGGTTAAGCTAATTTCCCCCTTTTTACATTTGAAGAAAAATAATGCAGATAGAAATATTGGTTTGCTGGTCCTAGGCAGGAAAACCTGCTTTGATGCTTACAGTTCATCGCCAGTTTACTCCTCCTATACTTGTATGGAGCCCAGGGACAAGTGAACAGAGTTCACTGGCTATGCAGGTGCACTCCAGGCAATGTTGAGTAAAACCACTGGCTCTTCCACAAGGAGAAAGAATAATGGTTATGTTTGCCCAGGATGCACATCTTGTCCATGTCCTGTGCACGCCTCTGATTCCAGGTAGTTGTACTGTAGCATCCCAGCTCCCTGTAGTAATGGGCAAAGGCCACAGAAGCAAGACTTTTTCCCCCTTCTTTGGTCCCAGATCTAGTATGTGTAGGCAGGATGTCTGGTAGAGTCACTTCTATCTCCATGGTGGATTAATTGCTAAGATCTGCCGTAATTTCTTACTACTCATTCATCTTTATTGGTCTTTTGAGCGCTAGGAGGAAGCATCTTAAATTTAGTTTTACTTTAAGATTGATTTTTAAGATTAACTGAAGCCTTTTCCAATCCTCCTTAATGCTAGTGCCTTCCCTCCGAGACTATCTCCCATTTAGCTTGTGTGTAGCTCTTGATTGGCATAGCTGTTTACATGTTGTCTACCCCATTAGACTGGGAGCTCCTTGAGAACAGGAGCTGTTTTTGCCTTTCTTTCTATCTCTGGCACTTAGAATAGTGCCTGGAACATAGTAGGTACTCCATAAATGTCTTTTGACTTAACTTGGATTGTCAAGTAGTATTCCTCTATTTTTTTTTATATCTTTGGAAACTTCTGCTCTGCACCTAACTTGGCATTGTATTGAGAAATTAGGGCTCGTCTTTAAAAAAAAAATCCAACACATTTATTTATAACATTATATTTTAAAATGTCCAAATTCTTCAAATTCTTTCCTTCCCTTTCCCTCCTTCCCTGAGAAAGCAAGCAATATGATACCCATTATACATGTGAAGTCATGTAAAACATTTATTTCCATATTAGTCATGTTACAAAAAACAAAAGCAAGAAAAATTATGAAAAAAATATGCTTCAATCTACTCTCAGAGTTCATCAGTCTTCTCTCTGGAGGTGGATTGCATTTTTCATCATGAGTCCTTTGGAACTGGTTTGGATCATTGTATTGATCAGAATAAATATATCTTCCAGAACTAAGTTGGTTCTTACAATATTGCTTTTACTATCGGGCGGCTAGGTGGTACAGTGAATAGAGGACTGCCCCTGGAGTCAGGAGGACCTGAGTTCAAATCTGGCCTCAGACACTTAACACTTACCAATTGTGTGATCTTGGGCAAGTCACTTAATCCCAATTGCCCTGCCTTCCCCCTTCTGAAAAGCAAAAAAAAAAAAATATTGCTATTACTGTGTAGATTTTTCTCCTGGTTCTAATCACTTCACTTTGCATCAGTTCATATAAGTCTTCGCAGGTTTTTCTGAAACCATCCCCTCATCATTTCTTATATAAAAATAGAACTCCATCACAATCATATATCACAACTTGTTCAGCCATCCCCCAGTTGATAGGCAACCACTCAATTTCCAGTTCTTTGCCACCACAAAAAGAGCTGCTATAAATATTTTTGTACAGATAGGGCCTTTTCCCTTTTCTTTTGACTCTGGGGGGCTCTTCTAAATTCAAATTCATTTCCCCCATGCTGAATTATCAGGAAAAGGTAGTGTGGTGCATTTGGGAACCAAGGACATAGGCTTTTAGACAGACTCGAACTTATTAATTGTGTGACACTGGGCAATTTACCTAATCCCCCTGGGCCTTGATTCCTCACCTCCAAAAGTAGAGTTGGACCAGGTATTCTGAGGCCCCTCCAGCTCTGTGCTCAGAGTTGTTTACATGCTATTTCCCCCATTAATTAGACTGTGAGCTCCTTGAGAGTGTGTTTTTCCCCTTTGCTTGTATCTCCAGCACTAAGTAGGATACCTGACACATTGCTTAAATAATACTTATTGTTGATGATAAGGATGAGATTGAGAATGAAGATGCTCTGGTCAAAAATGATGCATCTTTAAAGAAAAGAAAATTAAAGATACTAATTCTCAGCCCATGGAATTCATTTCAGCTCACGAAGTGTGATCTAGGATCAATCTTATCTTTCCATCAGGTTTTAGTGAGACTAAAAATAGCTATTACTGTCTGAGATACATGGTATTGGAAAATCTAGTTGTTAACAGCGGGATAACAAAAATCCTCCCTAGTTTTGATGTGGATATTATGCACAGCTTTTGGTCTTTTGAATGTTAGTTACCAGAAGTTCTATCCCTTTGATTCCTTTGTGTGCCTAAAGACATGAATATAACCAGAGCAGGGCAGCTTAGCACATTGGCTTGGGGCACCAAATGAGGAAGGTGCTGAATTTAAAAGAGGCCTTCGAGTGCTTGCAGACCTTTGACAGCATAGGAAAAAAAACACCCCCCAACAACATAGTAACAACAACAATAATAATAATAATGCAATAAAAATAGAATAAACCCTAGTTAGCAAGAATAATTAGTTAAAATGGGAACCAGACTGAAGTGAGCCATTTCCCCAACACAAACCTGCTCTTTCTCCCCCTCCTCAAACTTTCCTAGGGCATCCATCAAGTGAAGGGGCATTTTGTGCTGTTTACCAAGCTAGATTTTGGATACTTGCCCCAACACGAACATTTCTCTTGATAACTCTGCCTAGATCTTAATTTCACTCTGTTTCAAGACTGCCATTTCAACAGAGTTTTGGCCTCTCTTACTTCATCTTCTCTCCTCTGCAGTGCGTTTGTAGAAGACACTGACTTCAATTCGTCTGGCAGACTTTTTGTGGTAAAGTGTAGAAGGTCTATTTATGCTGCATTTAGGGTGCTAAGTGTTTTAGTGTATGATGAGTTAGAGCTGGAGCCAGCAAGACCCCTTAAATATTTCCTAGCACCAGCAAGCAAGTCAAGTACTCTCTCTTTCTCAGTTTGCTCATCTAGAAAATGCAGTTACTGATAGTTCCAACCTTACAGTGACATTGTGAGGCTCAGATGAGGTAATGTGTTAAGTGCTTTGCAAACCTAAAACTGCTATTTGGATGCTAGCAATTAGCATAATTAATTTGGGATCATTATTTTGCTGAATTTTATTCTTTAGAGGAGAGTAAGTGGGCATATGATTTGCTGTGCTCCCTGGATTTCAAGAGAGCTTTTATGGCACCTTATAGTTGGCAGAACACTTTCACCCAAATCTCGTTTGATCTTCCCCTAAATGATTGCTCATTCATCTTATGGAATGGCCCCTGGGTTTGTAAAAACTGTGTCGAGATCTGACGTTTAAAAAGTTTGAGAGGTGTGATTTCTGAGTAGTCATTTTATTAATAATACTAGGATTTTAATAAAAGGTCAGTGGCACTCTTGAATGCCAAAGATAGAGAGCTGGGCAAGGAGTCAGGAAGAACTGAGTTCAAATGTGACCACGGACGCTTACTAGCCATGTGACCCTGGGCAAGTCACTTAACCCTGTTTGCCTCAGTTTCTTCATCTGTAAAATGAACTGCAGAAGGAAATGACAAACTATTCTGGTATCTTTGCCAAGAAAACCCCAAATGGGGTAATAAAGAGTTAGATGTGACTGAATAAATCTACTCTAATAATGTGTACTGAATCTTCCAAAGACTTTACTTGTCCAAAATTTGTTTGGTTTACTAATTTGCTCACTCTGAACTTATTTTTGACCTTCTTTTCTTTTGTCAGTCAGCTTTCTACCCTGGTGCTCTCATTCAGTGCCCTGGCTTTAATGTTCATCTTTGTGATCGTGACTACCAAATCACTATTTTTAGTCCCAACTTCTCTTTGGAGAATCTGCCTGTATGTACAACACTCTATCTCCTGTCTCCTTTGCGTTTGTCATCCCACATGCCTGGAATGTTCCTTCCCTTCTCCTCATAGATTCCCTCCCTTCCCTTCAGATTCAGCTTCATGCAGAAGTTTCATTTCCTTCATGCCAAAGCACCATCTTGTACATGAAAGGCTTTTCTGATCTCCCTAATTCCTTCCTTCTCAAAGTACTTTGTATTTAACTATTTTGTTTATGTTTATATTACTTCAGTTAATATCTATTCTGGATATGTTTTTACATGTACTTTGTGTCGCCTCCATTAGAATTTAAATTCATTGTGAGTAGAAATCATTTCATTCTTTGTACTTATATCACCAGGACTAGCACAGCTTGGTCAGGTACTTAACAGATGCTTACTGATTGATTGGTTAAATGGGGACAAGATTGGTAAACTCCTGTCTATTATTTTCTGTCTCTAATTGCTGATACCCTGACTTTCTTAATATGGCAACAATATGGAAAGGTCTAGCAAGGTTTCTAAACTTGATTATCCTATAAATTTCTCAAGAATATAAAAAATTGGCAATTTACCACACTTCATTATTTCTCTTTGTACCCAAACTCTCATGGACCCCCACTGGGATGTTTCAAGGAATTCTGCTAGATAATCACTAGATGTGATCAGCTGAAAGCAGGCTTCTAAAAGAGCGTGTTGCTGGGTGTGGTGGCACACATTTGTGAACCGTGTGCCCCTGGGCTTCTGAGCCTGGTGGATTGCTTGAACTCAGAAGTTTTGAGTTCCTGTAGGCTAAGCCGAACAGGTGTCCACGCTAAGCCCAGCACCAGTATGGTAAGCCCCAGGGAGGTAGGGGTAACTATTAGGTGGCTTAAGGAGGTGTGAATAGGTTCTGATCAGAAAGTGAGCAAATCAAAGCTCTCATGCAGATTGACAGTACAGTATTATAACAATGAGTGGTTACTATACTTCTAACCCTGGTGAGACAGGGAGAACCAGTTTCAAATAAACAAACACAGTGGATATTATTTAGGAAACTCTCTTGAAAATGGCAATGGAACTCCAGATTGGTGCTGGAACTTCCATGGTGCTCCATCTTCCTGGAGAAACTCATGTCTGGGGCAGAAAGCATTCAACCCTACTGCCCCCCGCCACCTCTCTTGAGCTTCTTGAGTGGAGTTAGGATATGAACATGTGATATTTTTGCTTTTCATTGTATCTCTAGCACATAGCTCAGTGCTTAGTACATAGTAAGTATTTCATAAATGGTTTTTGACTAACTGATTGATACTCATCTCTAGGGATGCTTTGAAAGAAAGTCTAGTGAATCCCCTTTAAGGATTAAAGTTATATCAAGTCCAGCAAAATGGCCATTTGGAAATTTAGGGGTACCTTATTGAGGGACTGGAGGAAATGGAATTGGGAAAAATTATTTTTCTCTTCCTTTCTTCTTTAGTCAGTGAAAAATGATACAAATCTCTGAGTAATACCTTATCGAGAATGTAGGAACGTGGATGCTACTGTGGAAGTTGCAAAGAGATAACCTGAGCTCTGATATAAAGAGAATCTTCCTAACAATCAGAACTATCAAAAAAATCAAATGGACTGTCTCAGGAGGAGGTGGGTTCCCCATCATTGGAAGCCTTTATACAAAGACTGGCTAACCACTTATCTCATACGTTGAAGGGTATGTCTTTTCAGGCATGATTTGGAGTAGATGGCCAAAGAGAGACCTTCCAATCTTAAAGTTTTTTGATTATGGATTTAGAGTTAGAAGAATTCTTTGAAGTTATTTAACAGCCATCTTGTCCAAAGCTTTTATTTCATTTATTTATTTATTTTTAGGTAATTGGGGTTAAGTAACTTTCCCAGGGTCACACAGTTATCAAGTTTTAAGGGTCTGAGGCCAGATTTTTAAATCAGGTCTTCATGACTCCAGGGCCAGTACTCTATCCACTGTGCCACCCAACTGCCCTGCCAACCCTTTTTTTTTACAGATGAGGAAATTAAGGCTGAAGAAATAAGTGACTTGCCTGAGATTACACAGGTTGTAAATGGCTGAGCTCAGATCATCTGTTGCCTTGGATGAGGACAGACAGCCTTGATGTTCAGGAAAAGCTGGGTTTGGGAGGAATCAAAAGGCGCCTGAATGCCTGGGATAATAAAGGAATTCTCTGGGAAAGAAAAGAATGGAGTGGAACGAAAGAGGGGGAAATATAATGATGAAGGGAAGCCTCTAACAACAACAGAGGCAAAAATAGCTCCATCTCATACAAGTGACCCTTTGTTCAGCCTTTTTGCTAACATAGTTCTCTCAAACACTAGGACTATTATAACATAAACCTCCCTAATGGCACATACCATCCAAGGCTGCCAAAACTAGTCATATAGAGCCAACCTCATCTGAGCTGTGGTCTGGCCAGTTCCCAACTCATCTGTAGGTTGGGTACTCAGAGGAAGAGCGGTGGGACAGAGGGTGGGGTTAGGGAGGGTGGGTCTTGAAGTAGCATCCAAATAAATGTTTAAAAATTAGCTTTTGAAAAAAAGTTGTTCTTGAAGGCAAAGTGTGATTGCTCCCTCATCTCAAGCCTACTACCGGGGGAAAAAAAGGAGAGGGGGGAGGGTCAGTTGGAAAATTAGGAGAGGTTTCACATAAGAGAATTGAACTAGAACACTATTTCCTCTAGAAGGAAGTCAACAGCTTGCCCAGTGAGTTTATGAACATTGAAAATTAATCATGTGATTAAAATCTTTGCATAATTAAAGTCCTCAATGGGGATAAAAGTAGTCTTTGTAGGAAAGGCAGTAAAGGTACCAAAATCCTTCATGCATATACTATAGACAGTGCAGATAAATTAAACATGGATTGTTTTTATACAGGCTTAGTCTCCCTTTAGCCCTCTAAAGAAAAGAAAGATCAGACCAGGTAATTACTGTTTTTCTGGTCCCAGAAGTGTTTCAGGATTCCATTGAGCAGGGAATGGAGAGATGCTCCCCTACCTCCTTTCAAGATACTGTTCAGGAACCCCCACCAGGAGAGGGCTCCCTTTCCCTGCCAGAATGGTCAAAGACAAAGAGGGATGCAAACACTAGCTGTTTCCACTGCTGTGTGCACCGAGTCCTCAGTACTAAGTAGTGTCTGTTTAAAATATGAAAAAATAAAAACTAGGTCAGTCCAGTTCTGCTCCCTAGCTTGAGGGAGTAGAGGGAGAGAAAGAAGGATGGTTTTGTGATTTCACCAATGTTTAACTATCTCCACTGTGGCATCTCTTTTTCAGCTAGTTCCAAAAATCCCATGTTTCCTAAAGGCTCCTTGGTTTCTAGTATTTGTTGCTTGTTCCTGGGTGGCCCAGAGATACCTGTGGGGAGGATTCACTCATACCTACACTTCAAAGAATTTCTGTCTGGGCCTGAGACCTCCTTTTTCCCCTCTTCTTCCTCTCCCATCTTCTCTGCTAGCATCATGCTGCTACAATCCTGCTTTAGTTGAGGGTGGGTCTCAGGCAAAATTGTGAAGTTGACAAGGCTTGTCTTACCTGTCCTCAGCCACCCCTTTCTGGGCTTTTTTTCAGTCTAATTCTCTATTCAGTTTTGGGATCTAGAGACTTTTCCTCATTCTCTCCTTTCCTCAACCCCTTCCCAATGGAAAGAACATTGGTTCTGGGTTTAAATCTACCCTTGATGCTCCTTGTGCATCCCTGGACAAGCCACCCTCCCTGGGTTTTAGTTCCCTCTTCTGTAAAATGAAGGGGTTGACTACATGGCCTCTGAGGGCCCTTCTAGTTGTAGAGCTCTGATTTTATGATCTAATCCAAATCATTGATGCTTCAATGTGATTAATGCCTTTATCCTCCTTCCTAGCAGATTTTATAGTCTGTGTCTTATTTGTGATTGTGAAAGGAAAAGCTTTGTCTCTGCTGAAGAAATTTCAAGCTGCAAGCACGAGGGTAATTTGGATGGCATAGGACTTTCCAAACCCTATGGAATCTTAGTAGGTATCCCCTAAAACCATATGAGAAGGTTCTGTTGTTGTTTTTCAGTCAGGCTCAATTTTCTGTGACCTTATTTGGAGTTTTCTTGGCAAAGATATTAGAGTGGCTTGGCATTTTCTTCTTCAGCTCATTTTACAGATGGGGAAACTGAGATAAACAGGGCTAAGTGACATGCTCAAGAAAACACAACTTCTAAGTATCTGAGGCCAGATTTGAACTCAGGAAGATGAGCCTTTCTGACTCTAGACCCAGTACTCTATCCACTGAGTCACCTAGCTGCCCTCAGATGAGAAGGTGATAGACTATTAAACAATGAGTATGGACAACTACTGGGGTGGGATTTAGGGGATTCTTGTGGTTTGACTTACAGTAGGAAGTATGTGGACAAGTCTTCCCTGTATGAGTGATTAGTATGTGGATTCTCTACTAGCTCAAACTTTTATTTGCAGTTAAGTTCTATGAATAGATAGCTGGGAAGCCTAGTTTCTATACATACTATCTCTGTGACCTTAGGCAGGTGTCCCCCAAGCAATTCTCTAAGAAAAAAAATTGAAGAATACTTACTGATGTACTTGGTAGATGGGGATTCCTACACCAAGAAGACTACAGGTCTGGTAAAAAAAAAAAATCAATGCAACCAATCCAGTGTACCAAATATTTGCAAAGAGCCTCTATACCTAAAGACAGCCACATCGCATTGGGAACAGAGGACTGGATCTGGAGTCAGGAAGACCTGACTTCAGACTAGTATCAACTGTTGATTAGGGGCTGGTTACTTAAGTTCTGTCTGCCTCAACTTCCTTATCTGTAAAAATGGAGATAATAATAGCACCTACCTCAAAGGGTTCTTGTGAGGATCATGAGATAATATTTATGAAGCGCTTTGTAAAGCTCAAAGCTCTCCATAAATGCTATTGTTAACAATAATAAGAAACTTTTTATTACTAATTATTAATACTAATTAATTAGTAATATAATAATTTTATTTTATATTGTTTTATTAGATATTGTATAATTATTTTATAATTATATATTATTTTATAATTAATTATTAAAAGATACTTTTTATGCACTGATAGACCCTTTGCCAGGGCTATATAGAGGAAGTTATTTTCAAGGAGAGTTGGTCAGCCTGTGGCTCAGTATATAAATCTTACAATCCACACAGAACATTTCTTGCTATTTCCTCTTTCCTCTTTGGCTCTCCATCTACCCTTGCTTTATCTCAGTGGCCTTAATTGGGTTTCATAGCCAGATAAGAGAGAGCTCTGAGGAGGGGGGAAGGACACTGGGAGGAGAGGTGGGGGTTACACAGTGAGGGATAAGTGTGTTAGGAATGGATCGATGTGGTTTCTCTGAGCTGACATCTATAGACCTCGAGCCACCCTATAGAGAGATCATGTAAAAGGATGAGAGTTCTTATTCAAGGCAGTGCAATTGAAAATCATTCATTCCACCTTCAGTTCATTCCTCAAAAATAGGAAAGTGAGTTCTATACCGAAGGACACATGCTATTTCTTCCCTGTGGCTAAGGAACTCCCTGGTAGTCGGCTTGTTTTTTTATTACCATTTTAAAATCACAACCCTGGACACCCTAGTGTGATTCACCATTTTATGTTGCCATTAAACACAAACTTCTCTCCTTCTTAGGAAGGAAGGAAACAAGTATTTATCGAGTGGTTTAGTAAGTGCCAGGAACTGTACTAAGTGCTGAGAACACAAACAGAAGCACAAAAGAAGACAATTCCTGTCCTCAAGGAGCTTACATTCTAAGGGGGGAAGACAGTGGGCAAAAGTAAGCTATGAAATGGTAGGGACTGGGGAGGGGGAAGGGTAGGGTAGGAAGTTACCTGGCTGGGTGTCATGGTTTTGACATGACAGAAAGTCAGAAGCAAGACCAGGAAGAGAAAGAAGGCAGACCAGCTCAGGATCTTCTATAAAATGGAGGATTTAGTGGGAATGAGTCACTGAGAGAAGGAGAGGTAGGCTGTATAGAGGAATATTCTAGAGTGAGCAGGTTGCAGGGGTGGCAGGCTGTTCCAGGACAAGGAGGCCTGAGGTGCTGAGGGAAGTTCCTGCATGAGCCAGCAGTAAAGAAGTCATGGTTTTGACATCCAGAAAATCCAGGAACAGGGCTGAGGTGAGAATGGTATTGCAGGCTCTCCGTCCACTGAATCCTTGATTCATTCATTTCATTCTCAAACATAGTCATAGAGAATTGCTTGATGGCATTGAGAAGTTAAGTGACTTACCCAAGGTCACACAGGCAGTTTGTGTTAGAGATGGGATTTGAACCTAGGTCTTCCTGACTCAGACTGGCTCTGTCCATTACATGTTACATTGAAATTACATGTCATCATTTGGAGAGTGTCTGGATAAAGAGGATGAGACTACTTAAGGGTTACTCTGTTGGCAATCATGGTCTTCTGATTCTTAGATACATTGAAAACCAAAGAATACATGAACTTGAAATGCAGTAAGGGAAACTGAGACCTCTTTCTTTTTTTTTTTTTGACTGTTGCAAGGGAGTGGGACTCTGGAACAGAATACAAAGCATGGATGGAGATCTTCTACATCTGCTTAGAAGCAGGGAGACTATGAAAGGGAGGTCCTGAACAGCAAAGGCTTAGAGGTGAAAACTGCCTTTACCATGGTCACAGACAGTAAATGGCAGGGCTGGAATTTGAACTAAGAACCTCCAACTCCACATCTAGCACACTTTCCACTGTGCAATGATGCCTTCCCTCCATAGACAAAAGCCTACATTACAATTATGAGAGTGTTCTGGGCTCCTGGAATCTGTAGATGTCCAATATCATTGCTGAGGGCTCCCTTTTTCATTTAAAACAGCAATCTTACTTTTATCTTCTTAAACTGGGCCTAACTGAATGATCCCATTAGCATTTGCACTCTGGAGTTTGCACTAATTAATCAGACAATGTGCCCACATCACTCATCCCCTACCCCTCACTATACATACTTTCACACTGTGTGTTTGAAATGTAGCCAGCCCTTAGTTATTCAAGGCAGTGGGAATTACTGACAGTAGAATAGATAATTGAAATCAATCAGTCAGCAAATATTTATTAGGTGCCTGTCATATGCCCATCCCTCCACTGAAGTCCTACTCTGATGCCTCATAGAACTCTATGTTCTCAAAGCCCATGCCAACAGAATTCAAGCCTTGGCAGGTCTTACACAGCTGGAAGGATTTTAACTGTAGGCTTGGTGATGGATAGACTGTATGTCTGTCATTCAAGGACCAACGTAGCTGAGTTCAGAGACTCATTAACCAGAAGGTTGGCCAAGAGGTGATGCTTTTTTTTTCAGTCACAGCAACTCATGAAGACCAAAGGAATTGAGCAGGTCCTCTTAATCTCCACTCAGGAAACTTGTTTTAAAAACATTTTCATAACTTCGTTTCAATACAGTTGGTTTCTATTATAATTCTATGTGTTTTATGCATTTAAAACATTCTGAGAGTGGGTTCATAAACTTCCCCAGACTTCCAAAGGGGACCACAACACAGAAAAAGTTAAGAATCCCTGGAGAGAAATCCCAGGAGCATAGATCTAAAGCTCAGACCTCAGAGGCCATCTAGTCTGATCTCTTAGTTTTACATGTAAGGAGGCTGAAACCCAGAGAAATTAAGTGACTTGCCCACAAGGGATTACAATCTTCAGTGATAGAGGCAGTATCTCATATGGATAGAATTATAGACCCTTTAGGTATTGCAATAAGTCTGTAACTAGTATCATACACCTTAATATGGTCATTAGATTCTAATCTCCCTCACCCAACCTCTTACCAGAGCTCTCATAATTTGCAAAATAATCTAGTTCAAGATCCCTTCCCTAGAATCTTCTCACTCTTCCTTAGGGCTACTAAGAAGTAAGGAAGCCAGGAAACCACAGTAAGTCAGAAACTTAGAAGGAGGAAAAGCTGAGGGTCTTGATAATTCACCTATTGAGTGAGAAAACATATAATAATCCAGAGGAAAGCATTGTAAGAGATAGCCAGCCCTATCAACATATTTTTGTGACTTAGATGGACACCTTGACCTCTATTTTACTTCACTGGATGATGACACAGTTACACTGCTCGTGGCAGAGTCAAAGTTATTTCTTTTAAGATAAATTATTGTTGATGCCTTTTAAAAGTCATATTGATTCCCAAATACAGGGTGTCCCAAAAGTCTTAGTTCAAACTATAGATTTAGTAGCTTGTTCTATCATCTTGCCCTGACCTAGCAACCATCATTCCTAACAGAAAAAAAAATGCTGCCTTGCCAACACAGCAGACTGTAACAGATGTAAAATCATATATCCATAGTCTCTCTACCTCTGCAATGAAGAGAAGGATGTGAATTTTCTCAATTCTTCTCTGGAATCAAGCTGGGTCATAATTTTGACACAGAATTTCACTTCATTTTATTGTTCTTTTCATTTACATCGTTGCAGTCATTGTATATGGTACTTTCCTGATTGTTTACTTCATTTTGTATCAGTTAATAGAAATCTTTATAGTCCACTTTGTTCTCCCCGTTATTCATTTTTTCTCATGGTACATCAATGCATCCATATGCCACAGTTTTGAAAATTTAAATTTTTCAGATTGTCAAGCATTTACCTCTACTATGCCTTTGACATTTGAAAAAGAAAAAAAAGAAAACCTTTGTTAAAAAAATATGTATGGTCAAGTAAAGCAAATTCCGTCATTGGCTATGTCCAAAACTTCGTTTAATTCTACATCTTGAGTCCATCAAGATGGACTGTTAATAGGTGCTTGGTATGCCCGGAATATCCTTCATTTTTGGTCACCTAGAATTGTGATTTTTTTCTACATGGAAAGTCTTTCATAGTTGTTTTTCTTCATGTTGTTAATTGTATAAATTATTTGTCTAGTCCTGCTTTTGTATCTCTGATTCACCAACGTGACTTCTCCAAACATTTCATTCTCCCTCAAATTCTCTGTGGGTCATCCACCCTCTACCTTCTTAGATGAGAATATTGCCTCATGTTTCACTGAAAACCTTGAGATCTTTTACCTGGAGCTGGTTCTAGAGTCTCACCTTCTTCATGAATTCTTTCCTAGTTCCTTTAACTGCGAGTGCCTTTCCTCTAAGATTACTACAAATATGTCATTTTGTTTGTACATATTATTGGCTTGTTGTCTCCTCCATCACACTTGGAGCTCCTTGAGGGTAATGACTGTCTTTTGCCTTTCTCTGTTTCTCCAGTCTTTAGCTTAGTGGCTAGTATATAGTGGGTACTTGATAAATGCTTATTGAATGGACTTCTGCTGACTTCACTTTGCATTGGTTCATACAGGTCTTTCCAGTTTTCTCTGAAACAGTCTACTTTGTCATTTCTTGTGAGGCAATTATATTTCATTACATTCCCATACCATAGTTTATTTACTCATGCACCACAACTTGAATAGTAATTTCTCCATCAGTGTCACCTTCTTTGTTTCTACTACTTCATTACCAAAAAAAAGTGACATGATAAATATTTTTGGTGTATATGGGAGCTCCTTCTTTGGAATTTCTGATCATCCCCTCCAGCCTTGCTACTCCAACCTCCAAAGCAAACCACTGAAGCCATACCAGAGAAGCTAAAACATTGAACTCTGAGCTCTCTTGCACCATGTTTTTCTTTTTTTATTCCATCTGTTTTCTGCCTTGTACCAACATTTGAATTTCATGGGTACAAAGTCTACCTCTGCTGCTGTGTGACCTTATGCAAGTCACTTAACCTTATTAGGCCTTAATTTTAATTTTATAAAATAAGAGCAATGAACCAGATAGCCTTTGAGAACCCTTCCAGCTCTAAATATATAATCCTAGGATTCATTGCTACTGTTTTCATCACTTCCCTTGAGATACTAGAATTTCTTTTTCGTGGCAGCTAGGTGGCATAGTGAATAGAGCCCTGGAGTCAGGAGGATCTGAGTTCAAATCTGGCTCAGACACTTAACAAAAAACTAGCCATGTGATCTTGAGCAAATTACTTAACCCCAACAGCCTTGCCTTCCCCCCTCCAAAAAGCAATAACATAAAAAATAAAAAAATGAAAAAAAAAATACAATTTCTTTTTCCTCCTAATGAATTTTATTATTTTTCCAATTCTACAAAATGTCTCTTTGGTAATTAGGTTGGTGTGGTACTAAATATATAAATTAATTTAGGTCTGGTCATTTTATTTACATTGGGGTGGACCAGTTCTGAGCAAAGATTATCCTTCCAATTCCAAAGGAAAGGATAGGGGATTTGAAGTTGGAGGACCTACTTTGAAATGTGGTCCCTCTGTTCCATCTGAACTTGATGGTTCTTAGTTTCCTCATATACGAAAAAGAAGGTTACACTCTATGATTTCTAAGATACTTTCCAACTTAAAATCTATGATTCTAAATTTTTTTCTCATTTTTTATTCTAACCCTCTAAATCAGTGGTTCTCAACCTTCCTAATGCCACAACCCTCTAATACTCATATGTGGGTGTATCTGCATGTGGGCGGACTCTCCTGGAGACAGATAGAAGAGCTGTGTCTGGGTTCCTAAGACCATCTGAAATATGTGTTTTCCGATGGTCTTAGGCAACCTCTGTGAAAGGGTCGTTCAACCCACAAAGGGGTTGCGACCCATAAAGGGGTTGCGACCCACAGGTTGAGAACCGCTGCTCTAAATGAATGACTTTGTGATGAGTAAGTGGTCTTCATAAGTTGCTATGGCCAAGAAAATGTCATTATCAGGCAATAAATAGTACATCCTTCATTTGGAGACCAGCCTAGTAACTTCCTATAGCTGTAATATGGATTTTTAAAGAAACGGGGTATGAATTATAGAAATTGGGAAGTCAAAAATTATGTCAAATCACTGAATCATAGATTTAGAGGGAGAAGAGGTTTTAGAGATTATTGAGTCTAGTTCTCACACTTTACAGATGAAGAAACTGAGAATAAGGGAACTTTAAGTGATTGTCCAGGGTCACAGGTAGATCATGTAGGAAGTGCTTTGAACCCAGATGTTTCTGCTCTGGTTCTACCTATTAAAAATTAATGATCTTCATAGATTTTAGAGTTGGAAAGAATCACATCTCTTTGAAATCCTGGGATTTCCTCTGTGCCACAATGAGACATTAACACACTCCTTTAGGGGAGGACACAAACAATAGAGCACAAAAAATGATAAGAGATAAGTGCATCAAGAGCTAGCTGTAAGAGCTTCAAGGGCAGAAAGCATTATCAGCTTATGTGGGGAGTTATTATAATCAAATCCCAATTCTACAAGTTGATATGTGTGAATGATTCCATCATATTCTTCCCTGAGACTATGTTGGGGATGGGGGTGGGGAGCAGGAAGGTAAGGGGGGGGTTGGAGCATTAAGTGGGAAAAAGTAGTTTATGAGAAGGTTAAGGACACAGAGAGGATAGGCTAGGAATAAAAAGAAATATTTACCTAATTCAAAATTTTTACCCTATTTGGGCTCTCACTATTCAGCCCTACTGTATCAGACTTTCTTTCCTCCTAACAGTCAATCAGCAAGAAAACAATAGTTGGTTTGATTAAGTGTGAAATATTTCTGGGACTCAGATAAAAAGTGTCAGAATTTGGGAGAGGCACGGAAGTGGCTTGCTGGGGAATGGGAATTTTCTCCTGTTGACTAGCAGAGGCTTCCTCAGAGACACATGATCAGCACTGTGTGCCTGGATGACTAGTCTAGGAGTTGAGAAGATCTGGAAGGGTTTGTGATTGGCAGCAGTGAAAGGTATCCACACCAGTCAAATTAGCAATGTTTTGAATTACTGGGATAGATTATTTGTATACTGCTGGGACCTACTAGACTGAAAGCCATCAGAAGGCAGGGACTTATCTAAACTTTGCTTAATGGTCCACTTTACCAATTACATATTCCTCTCCAGGCAGCATTCTGAACTTTCTCTACCTTGCCCCAGAAAACAAGCCATTCCAGTCCCGGAATTTACATACTGGAAGTACACTCTACCCTTGGGACCCTTCCTTCTGATTGGAAACTCTTTCCCAGAACCTCTCTTTAAGAAGGGTGCCCAAGCCTGTCATATCTTTATTTCTCTTCAGGTTGTACTCTGGGCTTTCTCCATTATTCCTGAGCAGGGTACCTTGGTCTCTCTTCCCTCCTCCTTCCAGTTCACCCCATTAGAACATAATCTCCTTGAGGACAGATACTGTCCTCATTTCTGCTTGTATTTGTGTTCCCAGCATTTACTCCACAATAAACACTTACTAAATACCTGCTGACTGTTAAAATGATACACTTGAATTTAAGAACTAAAGCAAAATATTAGCTGAGGCTGGTGGTAAATGATTAGGAACACAAGAAGGTTGAGGGAGGGTTAGTGGCTACAACTAGGTAAAGAGAAGTATCCGTGAAAGATTAGAACTGCTGCTGGGGTGGATGGAATGATGAACATGAGAAGTCACAGAAAAGGCAAAATTACTAAACTATAATTTTATTTCTATTTTCTCTGGCAAGTGAATACATTTTGTAATGGAAAGGAGAGAACAAAAATGTTGAATAGGGAATTGAAATCCAACCTAAGTAGGGAGAGAGTAAGAGAGTGGTTTCTGAGCTGTCCTTGGTGACTTCATATTACCAGGTCCAGATGAAATACATCCTAGGAAATTAAAAGAACTGGGAAATGTGATGACTAAGCTACTGTCAGGGATTTCTGAAAGATCAAGGACACAAAGCAAGGCACTGCAAGGTTGGAAAAGGACAAATGTTGTCCCTACTGTCAGAAAAAGGAAATAGAGTCATTAAGTTATACGTGAGAGAGCTTGACTTAGATTCCTGCCAAAATTCTAAAATCACTCATTAAAGAGACAGTGAACGTTTAGAAAAAAGGAATAGCAATCACAGAGAGCCATTGGGGTTCATCAAGAAAAGGCTATGTCAAACTAACTTTATTTCCTTTTTTTAAAAGCAAGGTTACATAGACTAGCAAATCAAGGAAATTCTATAAATACAATTTACCTGTATTTTAGCCAAGCCTTTGACAAATTGTCTCACGCTATCTTCATTTATAAGATGCAGAAATTGTTATTATTGAAATATTGTTTGTCCGTAATTCTTGAAGAGTACTGTGACATCAGGAAGGTAATACCATGACTTGCAAGTTAATTGGATTTAAATGAGGGAGGGCTGTGCAAAGTCACCAGTCTCACTTTTTCCTTCAGAGCCATCTGGGATCAGTAATAAGACATAGATCAGAATGATTAGAGATTGCCCCTACATGGAGAAATACGATTTAGGCAATAGTATAGTTAAGTGCAATCAGAAATGGTGGAATGGCTAGGTCCAAAGATTAGTTATTAATGACCCAATGTCATCTTAGAAGGAAGATGGTTTCCAATGGAGTACTCTAGGGAGCTAGTCTTGGCCAGAGTTATTTAATATTTTTATCAGTGACTTGGATAAAGGCATAAATGGTATACTTATCAAATTTGCAGATGACAGAAATCTAAGAGTACTTGCTGAGATGCTGGATAACTGAATCAGGATCCAGAAAAATCTTCACAGGCTAGAATGATGGCCTGAACATAAGGAATTTTATACAGAAAAATGTGAAGACATAGAGTTGGGAAGTATGAAGAGGAAAGCATGGTTATACAACTATATGTCTGCAAAGAACCTCAGGGATTTTTTGTTGAGTTGTTTTTCACTCATGTCTGACTCTTTATGACCCCATTTGGGTTTTTCTTGGCTAAGATACTGCAGTAGTTCGCCATTTCCTTCTCCAGCTCATTTTATAGATGAGGAACTGAGGCAAACAGTGTTAAGTGACTTGCCTAGGGTCACACAGCTAGTAAGTGTCTGAAGCCAGATTTGAATTCAGGAAGCTGAGTCTTCCTGACTCCAATCCAGAACTCTATCTACTACATTACTTAGTTGCCCAACCTAAGATTATAGTAATCAGTGGTTGTTTACTTAAGTAGACATATTTTAAGAAAGCTCATTCTATTCAATACATTTGAGTTGTAAACATAAAAGTCCTCGGACCAATCTCATAAAAATTTTCTTTAAGTAACAAATTATGCTTTTTAGATGCCTGAGACTTTTATTCTTTACAACTGGCAGTTTGATTTTCTTTGCTTAGACTATTTTCACCTAAAGGTTTCAATTCATCCTTCTTGTTCTACATGTATTTAAGGTTTGTAAATGGGAAACACATTTCTCTTTACAGGTGGGTTTCTTTAACAAACTGGGATGCTGGCATGCTGTGGTCATGTCCCCACAATGCACTGTTTGTAATTTTCAGTTCCCAACATTACATGCCCAACAGCTATGATGGTTAGCAAACTTATCAGCTAAGGGAAACAAATATTTGTGTAGGTGGCCCTACTCATCCACTCAAGGCCCCCACTAATCACTTAAGTGAGTCTTTCTTCTCTTAAAACAAATCAGCAGGCCTTGACCAGATAAACCCCTCTGTTTTCCTGAAATCCAAATTTGGAGCAAAGAAAACTGGAGCTAGCTTCTAGGGAGAAGCATCTGGATGGACATCAGTCATAGGTGGACCAATCAGGCAGCAAAGCAATAGACTGGAATGTTCACAGTATGGGATGGGGGAGGAAGGAGAGAAGGGGAAAATTCAGTTCTCTTAATATCCAAATGCCTCTGGGATTTTCAGTCTGAATGGAATTTGAAATCCATAGGATCTGTTAACTCTGTTTCATAGTAAGTCCAACCTGGTCATTTTCCCCTCTCCAACCCATTAGTATACTATCATATAAAATGTAGATTTTGTATACTCTTCTGTTCATGGGATACTCTTTTCACACAAATGGAACCAAATTCTTCCTGGAGTCAACAAGTTGATTTTGTTGGAAGAATAATTTAGCAGTCTTCCAGTTTAGACTGGGGTCGTGGAACGGTAACACCTTCAAAAGGCTCTCTGAGGACAATGGTGTGAATGATTCTGCAGTGAGTTGAACCTAATAATAAGAAACTTAATAGGGATAAATTTAATATCATATACTTGGTTAAAAAAATGTGCTGCATAAATATAGAATGTGGGAGGCTTGGCTAGACAGCAATTCATTTGAATCGGCCTAGGGATTTTAGTCAACCACAAGTTTAATATGAATCAACTGTAATATGCCAACTCAAAGCCCTAATGGGAACTCTAGTTGTATTAATAGAAGAATAGTGTAAATACTCCTACTCCTACTATATACCTATGATATACACAATAATGATAATAACAATGACAATGATGATGATGATGATGATGATGATGATAATAAAAATAAAAGCCCTAGAGCCCTGAAGACTTGGGTTTGAATTTTACTTCTGCCATATGCTGTCCATGTGACTGTGAACAAATCCCTCTTAGTGCTCTAGGCACCTCTCCAAATCTATAAATTGAATATATGGTGCCAGCTTGCCTTGGTAAAGGGAATGTCTTCATCCAGGGGTTCCTTATACCAATGAAATCATGGATTCAGTCTCCATCCCTAACAATAATAACTAATAAATATATGACATATAATATGTAACATGCTACATGTGTGTATGTATTGTATTGTAGTGTACACATTGTTTTAAGTAAGAAAAAGACAGAAATGACACTCCCCCAAAAAGAGTTCTTGCTCTTAGGATACTTATAGTCTATTATGGGAACAATATTTATCTATATAAATAAAGAAAAGAAAAATACAAAATAAAGACAAAGTAATTTAAGGAGAGTGGGCACTAGAAATTCAGGGAATCAGAAAAGGTTGCATTTAGAAGGTGGTGCTTCAGTTGAGTTTTGAAGATATCAAGATATTCTTCATGGTACAGGCCAAGATAGGGATGAAAATAATTTAGGATGGGGGAGGGCCAGTACAAGAACCTGGAGCCAGGGAATGGAATTCTGTGTGAGGAGGGGCAAAAAGATCAATTTGACTGGACCACAGGGTATGGGAAAGGGGCTAATGTACAATGAGAGTGGAAAGGTAGGTTGGGAACCACATTGTGAAAGACTTGAGAAGCCTAACAGAGAAGTTCAGGATTTATCATAGAGCTAATAGGAGTCACTGGCATTTATTGAGTAGAGGACTGGCATGGTCAGATGTTTGTTTTAGAAAATTACTTTGTTGGTAGTATGAAGGATGGCCTGGAGTGGGAAGAGATTTGGGGTTACAGAGGTCAAATAAGAGGTGATTATAAATATTCCAAGAGAGAGGAAATGAAAGCCTGAACTAAGGAGGTAGCTATATGATTAGTAAGAAAAGGATAGATGTCAGTCAATAGGTTAAGTCAATAAGCATTTATTAAGTGCCTACTATATGCCAAGAACTGCGCTGAGTTGGGTATATACAAAGCCAGACAAAAATGGTCTCTTCCTTGAAGGCCCTCACAATCTAAAGAGGAATAAAACATACAAACAACTATGTAAAAACAAAATCTACACAGAATAAAAGAGAGCTGATCTCTGAGGAGAGGAAGTGGCATTAAGGGTGACAAGGGTACGCTTCATGATGGCAGTGGGATTTTCACTGAAATTTGAAGGAGGCCAAGGAGACCAGGAGGTAGAGATGAGGAGGGAAAGAAGTCTAAGCAAGGGGAATAGCCAGTGAAAATGCAGAGTCAGGAAATAGAGGGTGTTGTGAAAGCAACATTGAAGAAGCCTGTATTATTGGATTATAGACTAGGTGGAGAAGAGTAAGGAACAGGAAGACTGAAGTGGTAGGAAGAGTCTAGGTTACAGAGGGCTTTAAAAGGATTTTATACCTAACAGGATTTTACATTTGATCTTGGAGGTGAAAAGGAGACACTGGAGTTTATTGAATTGAGAGGAGTAACATGGTCAGACTTAGGGTTTTGGAAGATCACTTTGGAAGCTGAGAGAAAGATGGACAGTAGTGGGGAGAGATTTGAAGCAAAGAGGCAGACCAGAAGGCTATTTGAATAGTCCAGGAATGAGGTCATGAGGTCCTGTCCTAGAATGGTAGTAGTGTCACAGGAGAGAGAGAGAGAAAGAGAGATGAGCATGAGAGAGATTGAAATGATTAACAGTAAGTTGTGGAAGTAGAATTGGTCCTCAGGAAATTATTTCAGCAGTAATGTATAGTGAACTTGAAATGGTGAAATACTTGAAGCAAGAAGAATGAGTAGGAAGCAGTGACAATAACTGAGATAAGAGGTGGTGAGAACCTGCACTAAGGTGGTAATTGTGAGTTGACAGAAGTCAGAAATGAGAAATGATGTGGAGGTAGAAACAGCAACAGTTGGCAACTAATTGGATAAGTGAGATGAGGGGGAGTGAGGAGTAGAGAGTGATGCTGAAGTTATGAACTTGAGACATTGGATATCAAAAGTGATAGGGACTGAAATAGAGAAATGTGATAGAAATAGAGAAGTTTAGGAAAAGGCAGAATTTGAGTGGAAAGATAGTTTTAGATAAGTTGAGTTTGATGTTTCCGAGACATTCAGTTTGACATGTGCAATATGCAATTGCTAATGAAGGACTGAGGCACAGGGCAGAGATTAAGACTGGAGATCTCCCACTCTTTGTCTATTCCTCTCCTCCTCTCTTCCTCTTTTCTTCCTCTCTTTCATCTTGCATCTATTCTCTTTCTTTCTTTCCTTCTTTCTTTCTTTTTCTTCCTCCCTCCCTTCCTCCCTTCCTTCCTTTCTTCCTTCCTTTCTTCCTTCTTTTCTTCCTTCCTTCCTTCCTTCCTTCCTTCCTTCCTTCCTTCCTTCCTTCCTTCCTTCCTTTCATTTCCTCTTCATAGAGATGATGCTTAGACTCATGGGAACTGATTGTTACCTAGGGAAAGAGTGTAGAGGGAGAAGAGAAAATCTAGAACAGACCTGAAGACACTTCCACAGGTAGGGGATGTGATGTGGATAATGAGGCACAAAAGGAGACTGAGACAGAGTGGTCAGAGAGGTAGGAGAAGAATCTAGAGAGGAGAAAATATTCAGGAGGAAACAATGATCTTTAGTGTCAAATGCAGTGGGTAGGCCAAGAAGAATGAGGACTGAGAAAAGACTATCAAATTTGGCAGTTAAGAAATTGCTGATAACTTCAGAAAGAACAATTTCAGTTGGGTGACATATTTGGAAGCCAGATTGTAAAGGATTTAGGAATGAATGAGAGGAGAAGCAGCAGCAACAGCAAACGTAAATCATTTTTTCAAGGAGCTTGGCTGGAAAAGGAGCGATATTATATGACAGCTTGAGGGGAGATCCTTTTCAACTATGAGATTCTATGATGGGTACTTTCAACAATCCAGGAAACGTCTACTATTACTAAACACCTATTACGTGAAGAGAACCATGCTAAGCACAAAGGGATATGCAAAGGCAGCAGGGCATTCTTCCCCCCTCGAGGAGCTTGCAATCTATTCAGGGAGATCAAGCATAGAAAAACAATGCAGATTGAAACACATCCATACCTGCCATCTTTTCGAGACTCTTGTCTATGTCTTCCTATATGTTTGACACGGGAAATCTATTCAATGTGTTGTTTGCTTTTCTAGCTTTTTCTTAACATCTCATTTCCGATCTTTTGTTTGATTTTGTTTTTTGCAGTCTTTATCTAAGAACAAATTTTACAGACATATGCAAATATTATGGGTGAGAGCTGTATTTCGTTGAATATGATAGTCTAGACAATAGACTTCCTTTATCTACTTGGTGTTTCCTTTCTGGATGGTTGGGCAGAAGTCTTTGGGCATTGCTTATGGCTTCCGTCCAGGTGTCTTTGCAGTGTTTTAGGGCTTGTTGCCCTCAGCACAATTTCATCTTCCAACAGGAACATCTGGAAGACATCACCATCCCTACAGGGAATATTTTTCCAACTTGGATTCTGTGCTAGATCTCTTCCAGGAGATAGTGGACACCTTTTGTGGGAATATTCCCCACTTTATGCCTTGCTTGTTATTTATTATTGATTAGACAGTTATCCAAAGAAGTTATCTCTACTGTTATACCCTTTAAAGAATTTTGAACATTCTGATGTATGCTCAGGAAAACTTTGGAAGTCTTTAATGTAGCATTTTACTCTATGGATGTAAAAAAAAAAATATATATATATATATATATACATACATACATATATATATATTTAATGAGCAGCAAAAAATAAGCAAATGTGTTCTCTGCATTTCTAGTTAATTGTGTGATATTAAAAATGTAGTACACTCTGAAATAATACTTGCAGAAATCTGTTTTTCACAAACATCCTCAAGGATGCCCTTGATACTCATGTACATTATTCTCATACAATTGCTTTTTTTTTTTTTTCTGATGGGCAGGCTGGTCAGTAGTTGATATTCTTTTGACTGCCTTTTTCTTTTTTTTGTATCAGTAGGGCTCAAATTACTTTGTCACACTTTTGGCAAATTCCCTTCCGTCAGATTCTATGTAAATTGATATTATGCCACCTCCAAATAGATTTTCTCTATGTACAGGGCTCCCCAAGATCTCAAGCTATTAAGGCTTAAAATTGCAGTAAGACTTGGTCTCCCCTATATATATGTTCTAAGTTAGCTGCTTTTTTTGGTCTTCATAAATGTGATTTCTACCTTCTCTCAAAGCAGATCCAGGATTATGATAATAGACTGTGAGTTCAAGTGATATGGCTTCATTTTCCTTAATGGCAAAGGATTTCTTATAAAAACTTTGAGGATCTTTTCTATATTTCTTCCCTTTGTCATTCTCCTTCTTGTTTTATCATTAAATACTGTTGGGGTGATTTTGCCCAGTCACTTTGATTTAAATTATTTTTGTTCTTCCCTTTTTTTCGTTATTTTTTTGAGAAGACATGGTTTATAAATATTTTCCCCCGTAGTGTTTTACAAGCAATTTATCTTCTAAATTGTCTTTCCTCTTGGCTGCTATTTTTAAAAAACTTGTTGAATAAGTATAGTTTCAGTTGACCAAGGTGCTTTTTAGAGTCTTTTGGTCTCCTCAGTATGGCAATTGATTTATATCAGTTACATTTCTGTATGAAATTGTTGTAATTGGTTTCTATGTCCCTTCCTCCATCCACATTCCCATTTACATTGTTCATAACTTGTTTTAATAGTTTAATTGTGTTTGTTTTAATTGTATACCACACTTTTTCTCATTTTTTTCTTCTTACTTTGTAACCATTTTTATCTTTTCTCTAACAAGTAAGTGGTCTAACAGTCAAAGGTGTCATGCAGGCTCCAGGCCCCTTGGGATGCAGTGTGGCCAAAACCAGATTGAAATGTAATCGGAAAATGTTTAACAAAATAAATTAAAATACAAGGTAGATAATGTTAGTTTTTGGCATTATGTGGTAGAAATCTGTTTCTATTTGAATTTGACAACACAGGTCTAACTTTATGCACAGATACTCCAAATCAGTCCTGAGTACATTTCCCTGTCCGTTAAAATATAAGCAACACCAGTTTTGGTAATGTTATTTTAGTGTCCACTACATTCACTGCTTTCTGATTCATAGCTCAAAGAAAGAATTTGTGAACATCGGCATAAGGCTCCTGTGTAGTTTGTCAGTCTTTGACCTTTCTCATTACTTATTTTTAATTTGCATTTCCCAACATATTTTTCACTCTCCTCACCTATACCTGTTTGCATTCAAATCACTGAATGAATATCAAGGGAGATTCTGAATTGGGGTATAAGCTACAATTATTTTCCTGGCAATCCTTTCGCAAATACTTAACATAAACATGGCAATATGATTCCTTGCACCTTCTGACCTCTTTGCTTTGTCTTCATCACTGAAGAAGCAGAAGGGGGTCTTGGAGGACTGGGGACTATTCTGTATTTTTCTTTGTTTTATGGGTTGTTTGATCAAGGAATTCCTAACCAAGTGACCAGCTGCCTGGACACTAGTTTCTCCTCACCTAGCTAGGCTGTTCTTTGTAAAACAGATTTAGCCTGTTACTTCTGGAGCCAGCCTAGGCACCAACTCACATAGTAGAACCTGCCACCATTTGTGCTGGACTGGCATAACCTTTGACAGACCAAAGGCACCAGACAGACAGAGTAAGAGATGATGATGATGATGATGATAATGATAACTAGCATTTATATAGAAAAATATTTTATATAGTGCTAGGCACCGTGCTAAACCATTTACAAAT
The DNA here is from genome assembly GCA_028646515.1 of Pseudochirops corinnae. Taxonomy (NCBI): domain Eukaryota; kingdom Metazoa; phylum Chordata; class Mammalia; order Diprotodontia; family Pseudocheiridae; genus Pseudochirops; species Pseudochirops corinnae. Next base: position 241,516,935 of record CM053587.1, on the reverse strand, counting down.
ATTAGCTCATTTGATCTTTCTAACAACCCCAGGAAGTAGGTGTGATTATTAACTCAATTTCATAGTTGAGGAAACTGAGCTAAGCAGAGGTTAAGTGTATCTAAGTATCCGAGTATTAAGCATCCAAAATTGGATTTGAATTCAGGTCCTCTTGACTCTGGAGGCAAGATGGAGCCCACCACTCTATCCACTGTGTCACCTAGTTGCCCAAAAGTCAGAGAACCAGAAAGAAATAGAGACAGAGAGAATCAGAGATGAACACAATTAGAGGTAAAAAGATAGTCAGAGAGAATACACCAAGAAGGGACTACTCAGAGAACAAATAGAAAAGAATTTTGTGAGGGCTAATGAATTCAAATACCCATATACTCAGATGGATATGTGGTTTCTGTAATTTCCTGAAGTAGTTACTATAGCTAGATCCTACATAAGTGTCATATTAAAAATCTCTGGCAACTCTCACATTGGGAAGGAAAAAATAATCACTGAAGGTCTGTAATAAATACTCTTGTGTCTCCATTACTCAGTCAAGCTTCCCTTTGCTTTATGAACAGAGGCATAGAAGTGGAAAAAAAGTACTTAGCCAGACTGGCCCTTGAGTCAGAATAATGTGTGTTCCTGACAGGTGCTAATTCTGCTCTGTAAATCCTGGAAGCAGAGAATCTTTACTTCCTGGTTAGTTCCACTAAATGTCAATTCAGTTAAGTGCAAGAGAAAGAAGGTGACTGTTTTCAGATAATGTTTCTGACTCCCTAAACATTGCACTCCCCTGGGAGTAGGGAGATAAGATTACACTGATGTCTCTGGATGTTTGGCAGGGACAGAATGAATACCATAGCACTTTTAAATTCACACTCCGCATTTTGCAGGGTTAATCCAGAAAGAGGTCAAAAGAAAAAAAAAATAGTAGAAGTGCTATGATTGGTAGGAAACATAACGTTGTTTTGCCTCAGTTTTATCTGGGAATTGAATGAGGTGGGAATGGAGGAGGGAGAGCATTCCAGACATGGAAGACAGCCAGAGAAAATGCTTGGAGCTAAATGATGGGATGTCTTGTTGGAAGAACTGTCAGGAGGCCAGTGTCCCTGGATCAAAGTAGGGGATGTAAGGTGTAAGAAGACTATAAAAATAGGTGGAAGCAGGAAGCATAAAGGCCTATGAAGGCCAAACAGAAGATTTTGGATTTGATCCTGGAGATGATCCTTTCACAGGAAGCTTTTCATGATTCCTCTTAATTCTAGTGACTTCCCAGTCTTGGTTATTTCCAATTTATCTTGTATACAGTTTATTTGTATGTAATTATTCTCATGTTGTTGCCTCCATTAGATTGTGAGTCTCCTCCACCAGAGCAGGGACTATCTTTTGCCTTTTTCTGACTTCCTTTATGTCCCAATTAAGATCCTGTCTTCTACAATGCCCGACTTTCCTAATCTCTTAATTCTAGGGTCTTCCCTATGTTAATCCTATTTATTTTATATATAGATTGTTTGTATGCTGTTTGTTGTCTACCTGGATTATAAACTCCTTGAGGGCAGGGATTATCTTTTGCCTCTTTTTGTATCCTCAGTGCTTTATAGTTGGTTGGCATTCTTCCTTCCTGAAGAAGACCAAAATGACATTACTATGTTAGGGTCAAGATATAAGGTTTGACCTTGGCTGATCAGAACAATATGAACTTGAAAGGCTCTACGCAGGTCAGGCACAAATAGTCTACATGAACATTTGGATTAGAGATGTCTCTAAGTTTGTGCATCTCACATTTCTTACCATTTACTGCAATTCAGCTTTGTTCATATAGCACAATACCTTCTCTGATGTGGGCATGCCAAGCTGGGTGGTCCTTTCCCTGTGTCTCCCATGTCACAAAATTGATTCCAGAGTTCTACACAGAGACCTCGAGAGTGTCCTTCTATTACTTCTTCTGCCTTGTATAAGTTCTCTGTAGTCTTTTAAGCAAACATACTTTTGGCATTTGAAGAGCCCGTGGCCAGCCCATTGGAGATGTGCTCTTTACAGTAGAGTTTGAATGCTTGGCAGTTTAGTTTGAGAAAGAATCTCAGGGTCTGGTATCTTATCCTGCCAGGTGATCATCAGAATCTTCCTAAGACAATTCAAATGGAAGCTATTCAGTTTCCCATCATGGTACTTGTAGACTGTCCAGGTTTCACAGGCATATAACGATGAAGTCAGCACAACGACTCTGTTAGACCATCAGTCTGATAGTCTAATACCTCTTCTCTCCCATACTTTCCTTTAGATCTTTCCTGAACACTGAGCTAGCTTTGGCAATGCATGTGTGCACCCCTGGAAAGTATACTGCCAAGGTAAGTGACCTTCTGCACAGCATTCAAAATTTCTCCATTTATTATAACAGAGGGTTCCACATATAGATGGTTTGGTTCTGGCTGGTGAAGAGAACCTGTGTTTTCTTGGTGTTTATTGTTAAGCTAAAATGAGCACAAACAGCAGACTGGGATATAGTAAGAACTTAATAAATATTTATTACCTGACTCACTCATTTGCTCAGCTTGTGCTAAATGCACGGAATTTGTAAGCATAGTAATGGACTTAGAGGACAGCCAGGTGGCACGATGGATAGAGTGCCAGATCTGTAGTCAGGAAAACTCATTCTCCTGAGTTCAAATGTGACTTCAGACACTTACTAGCTGTGTGACCCCGAGCAAGTCACTTTACCCTGTTTGCCTCAGTTCCTCATCTGTAAAATGAGTAAACCCTTGTAGTATTTTTGCCCAGAAAACCCCAATGGGGTCATGAAGAATTGTAATGACTGAAAAATACCGGAACAATAACAACAACAATGTACTTGGGGCTGAAAAGGAGTCAGAGGACATACAATCAGACCCTACATCTTACATCACTTACTTCCTGTGTGACATTGGACAAGTCATTTCAAATCTCTGGGCCTCAGTTTCCTCATCTGTAGAGGTAGGAATTTGACTATATGATTTGTAAATTCCCTTCTAAGTATAGATCTGCGACTGATGTTATTTATAACTGTGTCTGTTTCCTTGACTCCAAATAAAACCAATGAGTATGGAAAAACTTGACACATGACCATGAACAATTAGCATGTCCATTCATCAATGACTGTAGAACAGTGGTTCTCAACCTGTGGATTGTGACCCTTTTGGGGGTCAAACGACCCTTTCACAGGGGTCGCCTAAGACCATCAGAAAACACATATTTCCGATGGTCTTAGGAACCGAAACACCGCTCCTCCATCTGTCTCCAGACAGATCCGCCCACATGCAGATATGCCCACATACAAATATTAAAGGGTCACCTCATTAGGAAGGTTGAGAACCACTCTGCCGTAGAAGATCATAGAAGATCAATATAGGGGAGATTTAGCCCAGCACCCTCATATTACGGATGAGGAAAGGGGAATCCATTAAATTCAAATGATTCATTCCAGGTCCTACAGGTAGAAAGTTGCAGAGATGGGATTTGCATGTGGGTTCTCTGATTCTAGAGACCTTCTTCTTTTGACTGTGTCACATTGCTTTTCCCTTCAGGGGAAACAGAATTAATGAAGATGGACGGTAATAAAAAGTGCACACACCTGTGAAATGGCTGTTCATCATGGCGGCTAATGAAAAGGACCAAAGAGAGTTAGGGCTGGACTTTCAGAGAAATTAGAGAGGAGAGACAAAAGAATTGGCATTAAATGGCCCGGAAGAAGAGAAAGAGACCGAAGTTAAGGACAAAAGGAGAAACCTAGTCAGTCAAAGAGATAAACAATGCTCTAAAATCCAGAGGAAAATAAGTAGGAGGCTGAATTATTATAGGCTGAAATTGTGGTTGGAGCTATTGAAAGGAGTTGAGAGGGCAAGATTGAAAATCATTCATGGGAATTAATCAGCCACCTCTTTCAACACTAAAATTTATACTGACCCACAAAACCCAAAAAGACCAATGGGAGAAGCCAGCCAAGCTGTCCTGAAAACCAGAGATCACTATAGAAAGGGTGGTGGTAAGAAAGGCTCCCGTGGAAACACACAAAATGACAGACCACTGCGGAATAAGCAAAGGGGTCACAGACAAATGTGGAGAGAAGGTTGCCCTAGACCTTGAAACTCAATATATCCTTGTGAATGAAGGGCTTTTCATGTGAGTAAAGTCACTCCTTCACTTTGGGCTTGGCTGCTGGCAAGGTGAGCTGTTTTGTTTGGCCAAAAGAGCTCCTGCCAATTGGAACTCTATGGGTAGATGGAAGACCATGTACCCTCTGATGGCAAGGGCAGGCTGACCCAGGCAAAGGGGGGAATAATTTCAAAGGCTGAACATTGACCTTCAGGGGAGTATGACACAAAAATGCCTCCTTCCATTTGGTGTACAGAAGTTAAATTTTCCTATCACACACACATACACTCTTTCATAACTGAAGTCTCAGTTGTAACTTACCAACCCTTCACCAGAAGTGGCTCCAGCATGGTCTGGCTTTCTCCGTGGGTAGTTGTCTGTTTGGTCCTCCCATCCCAGACCTGCTCCTTCTTTGTGGTGCCTGCAATGACTGATGGAAGATCAGGAGCAGGCAGGGATGTTCTCCATCTGGTTTTTGCCTAGACAGTTCAGAATCCATATTTCTGTCTGGTGTCTAGAGAAGCCTTGCCAGAGCTAGGCATGGGACTTGAATGTCTATTTTGGCTGCTGATACCTTATTGGAGTTTCCTGACTATCTGGGTGAGCAAATTGGACAGTGGTATAATGTAGGTAGACACTGGAAAAAAGCTTTTTTCATGTCTCTTAAGCTACAGAATCTAGGAGAGTAATTTCATCTTTCTCCCCACCAGTTAAATAAAACTCTTCTGACATTCCAACAATCCTTGATATCAGCCCACTCCCCTCAACCTCGCAGGGCAAGAGTCAAACTCCCTGGTTGGTAATATAGACAAATAAGTATAGAATCAAAGATTGAGAGCTATATGGGACATTAGAGGCCATCTGGTATACTTGATGTTCCTTGTACATGATACTTCATTTCCAGACTCCAAGCTTTTGTATTGGTTGTCTCCATGCCTGGGATGTTCTCCCTTCTCACTTCTGCTTCCTGGCTTCCCTGGCCTCCTTGAGCTCGAATCTAACCTTCTGTAAGAAATCTTCACCAGTTCCCACTGCCTCCCCAACTCCCATCTCACTGCTAATCCCTTCCTTCTGAGATTACTTTTCATAATTATATATATATATATGTATATATATAATGCACTTATGTATATACGTGTGTATAACACACACACACACACACACACACATACACACACGGAAAGAGAGAGAGAGAGAGAGAGAGAGAGAGAGAGAGAGAGAGAGAGAGAATTTTCTCCTTCATTAGAAGATGACTGCCATGAAGTTAAAGACTGTATTTTTGCCTTTCTTTATTCTCAGCACTTAATACAGTGTCTGGCATATAATTAAGTGCTTAATAAAGATCTGTTTGACCAACTTCCTTATTTTACAGATGCAGAAACTGAAGCAAAGACAGTTCAAATGGCTTCCCCAAGGCAACACTGGTAGAGATTTTCTGAGGTGGAATTTGAATCTATTTTCTCCTGATTCTAAGTTTGTGGCAGGAGTTGACACAGTGAACATACTGAGTGGATATATACAGACCAAAAAAGTGAAAATATTCATTCACCTATAAATTTATCTGTGGGGACACACATACATACATGACAACTGGCTCTCTGGGGAAAACATAGGCACAACACATTTTTAAGTTCAATTGACATTATAACATTTTCTTCATCATTTTCTTAAATCTAGATAATCAACAAGTTAACAATAAACCAAATCCTGATTTCTAACATTTGCTGATCTCCCAGGTGTAAATACTAATAGTGGGCGTTTAACAATCACTTCTCTTGGCTCCAGTACACTCCTGCTTTTACCTTGAACCCTGCAGAATCTTTCTCTCTGGTAGTCCCATATTTATCAAGTGTATTTATACTTAATTCTTTAATATATGAATTTATTCCCCAGTTTTGAACCCTGTAGTGGCTCTTTTCCTTGAGAAACTGTGCTTGTGCAAGGATTTTAGATGAGAACTTTTCTCCAGTAATTTTAAAATTTTTCTGGTGATTCACTGAAAACTCAGTACTGTGGGAGGGGCAGACGTAACCCAATGGCTGTGTTTCCCTCAGTATTTCCAATGCCTGTATCCCTCAGGCCTGGGAAATCAGACGTTAGTGGGTTACATTCAACAGTTACAAGAAGAGGTAATTTTTATTTCTCAGTGTTTCAGTTTCACAAGCCAACAAGCAGTTAACGCAATCCAAGTTGCAAATCCACAGCCCTCACTTGGACAGACCAGAGAGAGAGGAACAGCAAGGCTGTGCTTAGCTCTTCTCAGAGCTTTGGGCTAAATGGAGTTTCTTTTAGTGGCCATTTGACCAGAGTTCCGTTGATTTGTTGTTTTCTGTTCCAGTTGTGGATTTTCCCTCTGGTTTATAATTCAAAAACCACAAACATTTAACATTCCAATGGGGTATTTATTCACTATATTGGACTTGTTAGCTTTGGGGCACATTTACAATGGTAATAATGGAAAATGTTTCTAGTCTTAAATCATCCAACTTTATAAACAACCTAAAAACCTGTTAAGAACTCCTCCCTAAATAATTCTCTCTCTCTCTCTCTCTCTCTCTCTCTTTCTCTCTCTCTCTCTCCCCTTCCCTCTCTCCCCCTTTCCCCCTCCCTCTCCATCTCATCTCTCTTCCTCTCTTTTGCCTCCCTTTTCTCTCCCCCTACTTTCCCTATGTATTTTCTTCCAATTAGAAGTGAACT
>CM053587.1:241475135-241509634 GCA_028646515.1 Pseudochirops corinnae | reverse complement strand
TTCTTATGCTTATTCTTACTCATGGTTGTTCAGACTGTGATTTTTTAAAAAATCTCTATGGGGCTCTGCTTCCAGAAGGAAAATCTCTGTCCCAAATCGCTGGGGTCCTCCCAGCTGCCGTAGCTCTCAGGAAGATGCTGGAACTCTTCCTATTTACTTCCGGCTGACTGGATAGTGAAGACTCCAGAACTGAGGCCCAAGACGGCGATCCAGATCCAGGCCGCTCAACACAAGAGCTCTTGGCCTGAGAACAATCGCTCAGTCCCCCTGCCATCTGCAGGCCGCAGGTGGGAAGCTGCAACGCGGAGGCAGGTGCAAAACCTCTGCCTTTTGCTTTTCTGCTCTGGAGGCCTTTTGGCTGGACTGCTTATCTCCCCCTTTCGCAATCCCCACTCGCATTGTCGCTAATCCACTCACCAGAGAGGCTCCTCCTGCCCAGCCGCCTCCAGGGCACAGCCACGGCTTCAGGCCAGGCTGCATTCAGTTCGCAGTGCTGATATGGTTCCTCGTAGCCGAGATGACTTTAGTGGGAAGTATCTTTGTGTGCGTTTTGGAGTTCTAGGATTGGTTTAGAGTCCTATTTTATGGGTATTTTGGGGTGGCTATGTGAGAGCTGCGATATGTTGCTGCTGCTACGCTGCCATCTTGGCTCCGCCCCTCTGATGGTCTTTCGAGACACAGTTCCTCTATCTGTCTCCAGGCAGATCCACCCACATGCAGATACGCCCACATATGAGTATTAAAGGGTTGCAGCATTAGGAACGTTGAGACCCACTGACCTAGAGGGTCCCATGTGGCCTCAAGGCCACAGGTTTCTCTCATTTGGCTAGATGATGGCCCATTATATCAATCTGTTACCAGGATCCTCAGCATACTTGAGAAGAAGAGAGCAAGCACCTGAAGATGCCACTGGACCAGATACTTCTCAGCTCTTTTAAGTTTATCAGACAACCCTGGGGGAGAGGTGAAAGATAACATAATTGACCTTCAGACAATGGAGGCCAGAAGTCCCTGTTGTATAACAAAACAGGGAAAAAGGATCTTAGAGAAGTCAGACGACTTTCCAAGGTCATATAAACTCAGTTCGTTGAACTCCTTACTTTCAGTGGTTCATTGCACTTTGTATTCTGCTCTCCATTTAAAGAGACACCTATTGAGGAGCTCCAAATGCTGCTTGGCCACGCTTTAGCCCATTCTCCTGGCAGCCTGTGGACAAGAGTATACAATGTAAGCAGAATTCAACCTCTAACTCTAAATAATGATAATCAAAAGGCATCTGCTATGTAACAGTTACTGGGCTGGATGCCAGGAATACAGAGACAAAGATGAATATTCCCTACTCTCAAACAGCATACATTATATGGAGAAAACAAATACACGTGTGAGTATGTGTAGCTCATGTATGATAGGAAGTGATATGTGTGTAAAGGGTGGGATGGAGCTCCACTTGTAAAAGATATTCCCAATGGAATAGAGAACATAAGAAGAAAGAGCAACTCCAACATTCACAGCTAGTGAATGGACTGGCTCCTCACTTGAATCTGGTCTTTCTCTGGTTCAGCTTGCATTTGCCTCACTGGTTTATTTCTATATGTATATATGTGAATGTATATATTATATAGAAATATATGTATATATACACTCATATACATATATTTACATGTAGTTTTATTTAATTACATAGTATAACACTCATCTGTATATATACATACAATTATATTAATCATATCATATCATATCATATTCTATTGTATCATATTCTATTTCATTTCATCCCATTATACATCTTATCCTATATATGCATGCAGTATGTTATGACACAATTATACGTGTATATATACACATATAGATAAATACATACACACATGCACACATGTACATACTGCTTACAGAGTTTTGTTTCTGGGAATCTTACATTTCTTGTGGAAGCAAGACATTGGTATGCCATGCTTGTTTGTGGGAATTCCAGCAGGATCAGTGTTTACTCTGACCCATGTACCTCAGCTAGAACTGCTCAAGCTAGGTCAATGGCTCTCATCTTTCTCTCTGTCTCTGTCTCTCTGTCTCTGTATACACATACATATATAAACACACACACACACACATATATCCCCCCAATTACATGTTAAAACAATTTTTAAACATTGGGGTTTTTTTTTAAATTTTGAGTTACAAAATCTATCCCTGTCTCCCTTACTTCCCTCCCTTCTTGCTGGGGTGGTAAGTAATCAGATATAGGTTATCTCCCATCTTTTTAAAGGGATCACACCACTTCCTCAGTTTCCACTCACCCGGATCATTAATCACGCAAGACAAGGATTTGGAAGTCACTTGATTTTCTTTTGGCACTGTTACTGTTTATTATTGAATACAGAATATCTGTGATAATGGGAGTGAGGGGGTGGTGTGTGTGTGTGGAATCTGAGTGGAAAGTAAACAACATAAACCGATGTTGGCTGCTGATGGCTACAGCTTGCGGTTAGACCTCTGTCTCTCCCTCTCCAGCCAAGTATAAGTAGGGTGGGGGCATAAGCTACCAAGTACCATCATCTTGTAGCCTCAGACTCAGTCTTTGGTAGAAAGGGGGTAATGGTGAAAGGGGAACAGATGAAACATTTGCAACAGATGCCTTCTCCATCCTACCCATTGTACTTCCTCCCTTGTGGAACCCAAGATGGAAGACAAACTCTTGGCTTGCTCTTCCCAGATGCCTTCCAAAGCCAAGTCCAAAAAGGCATCACAAAACTGTTGCACGCTGGACCAGAGTCTATTCTCCACCTCTAGACTCTGACATTTCTTTAGCAACATCCTCTACGAGGGGAGCCCAGGATGCAAAGATTCTATATCTGCAAATTAAATACAAGGTATATTTTTGAGAGAGTGTACACACACACACACACACACACACACACACACACGTTCTTGAAGTGGGCGACATCACCCCCTAGGGGGTACTGAAACAATGGGGGTGGTGGTAGTAGTCTCAGGTACAATGAGGGGCATTGAATAAAAATAAGGGGTGGTGGAAGCATAAGGAAAGAAGAGAAGAAAAACTTGAAAATGTTTCATCTGTTGCATAACAGAGTTAAAGTTGTAGTGATTAGGTTATTTTCTTAATAAACACACAAAATGCAAGATCAGTAGTCAAGTCCACGATAGGTCTTAAGAAGCAAGTGTTGGCAGGTGAGCATGGTGTGCATTGTTGGGGAAGTCCAGCATGCATCAGCAGGAATATGTGCATCTAATGACTTGTTTACAATACAATACTATATGGTTACATGATGCAATATTGCATCATCAAAATTTCAATGTAGTAAATTATTAAATTTAAATTGCATCATTTAAAAAAATTATACATTTTAAAAAATGATACAGATTAAAAAAAAAAACCAAACATTAAAGGGCTAAAGAAAGTAGATTTTCCAGTGGGGTGCTAAGCAATTTTTTTTTTAAAGGAGGCAGTAGACCAAAAAATTTGGGAACCTGTGTGTGTGTGTGTGTATTTATATGTATATGTATATATGTATATCTACATACACATATACATATATGCATACATATACACATACACACATATATATGAAAGATCAGGAAAAGTCTCAGGTGACATGGGCTAAGCTTTGAAAGAAACTAGGGATTTTTAAAAAGAGAGGGTGAGGAGCTAATATATTCCAAAAATAAATAGCTAAATAGCTCAAATTTATATAATGTATGCAAAGTATTTTACACACAGATTCATTTGATTATCACAAAACCTGGTGATACAGATGCCGTTCTTAATTCTCTTTTCACAAGTGAGTATATGGAGTCTCAGAGCTGCCTAAGGTCACATAGTTAACAAATGCCCAAGACAGCATTTGAACACAAATCTTCCATTAGCCAATTCTGTTAACCCCTGCAGTGACCCAAACCAAGACATTGAGATCAACGTCGAGGCACCAAGTCTAGAAGCAGGGGGCAGATTTCATTGTCTAACTCAGCCACCAGGGCAAAATTGGTGCAGAAGGAACAGAGAGTCATCACTTAAAAACAGCTATTTGAGAATGTGATGGAAAAAAGAGTAAGTCAGGAGACTACAAATAGAGACGATTTACAAGCTAGGCCTTCTATTTTGCCCTCAGCTAAACAAACCAGGTGGCTCAGTTCTACAATGCTGAATAGCACATTTGCAATGGGATAATGAAATCTGATTTTGCTTGCCTGGTTAACACTAGCTTCCCTAAAGCCCTCCATTTGAACTTCTATTATCATCCAAGATGCACTTTGTCCTGTTATTCGGTTATTTGTGTAAGGATCTTGCTTGACCCCAGGGATTATAAGGAACTCTGTGGGCCATAATGGAGAGTTCAGCTTAGAATCAGAAAAGCTTGGGTTCAAATCTCACTTCTGATGCTTACTGGTTTTAGGACCTTGGGCAAGCCATATAATCTCCATGTGCCTCAAATAGCTCCCTAGAACTTTTCAGCATGGTAGGTGGAAAGGGCAGCGAGGTGGTGCAGTGGAGAGGGAACCGGGCTTGGAATCAGGAAGACTCATCTTCATGAGTTCAAATCCAGCCTCAGACACTTACTAGCTATGTGATCCTGGGCAAGTCACTGAACCTGTCTCCTCATCTGTAAAAGAGCTGGAGAGGAAAGTGGCAAACCACTCCAGGATCTTTGCCAAGGAAATAACAAATGGGGTCACAAAGAATTGGACGTGACTGAAAACAACAATGACAACAAGCCATACCCTTCCAAACCATGCCAAACATTGTTCTAAGTATTTAAGATCCAAATTCAAGCAAAGCAAGATAGTCCTTACACCCAAAGAACTTAAATTCTAATGAGGGAAGATAACACACATGCTATGGTAATATGTCATGATGGTAATATTTGTATGGGATAGAGACCACTACCAGATTTTCAAAATCGGAGTCTGAATGGGAGACCAGGAAAAGTCTTTATTCTTTCTCATGAGAAAGGGCACAGTCCTTGTCACTCAAGCCTTGTCTGCCAGGGAGTGCAAAATGCAGAGGCTGGAAGGCTTCTGTCATCCTAATCCTAACCTGGCCCACTCCCCTGTCCGGTCTCACCATTGGTTGGTGAGGTGGGTTTATAATCTTAAGCTAATGGGTTCAAAGCAATCTCAATCCTTCATTACCATAATTATTTGTGAATTAGTATCCTATCAGAGGACATGTTTTCCAATACCTCATTATGCACCAAATTGGGAGACAGCCAATGAGAGTTACAGCTAACAATCCTTTAAGTTTCCTTACCTCATTCTGGGCCTGTGGAAACTTAACCCTTTGCTATCTCTCACATATTCAACAACCAGTTCCCTACTTGAATAAAAAAATGTATTCTGGGCACACTTTTTAGTCTAATGTGCAGTATTAACATTCCCTCCACCACTTTCTTAAATCTAGACAATCAACAAAACAATAAAGCAAGCCTTGATTGTAGCATTTTCCAATTTCCAGATGTAAATGTTCTCACCGAAAATGGAATGATGGTTCTCACAAGTTGGCTAGAGCCAGCTTGGGCATTCCCTCAGCCTAGAATATCAGAATAAGGATGAAAGATGTTTGTTTGGGAACAAAGCAATAGGGAATGAGACCGAGGTGGGGGTCCAGAGAGGTGGAGAAGAAAGTAAAGTAAGCATGGCTAGCATCCACAAATCTTTTTTTGAGTGAATTTTCCTTCTACCAATTCCAATATTTATCTGTGTAATCACCAGAGAAATTTGTAATGCATGTTTTTTCAAGTTAATCTTTTGTTCATATGTGAGCTCTGTGACTACATGTAAGAGTCGCTGAAAAGCATTTGGTAAATCTCAAAGCACTGTGAAAAGTATGAGATATTATGATTGTTAATATTATTATTGTTGCTGTTTCTTTGGCATCAGACAGTGTTGGCTTTAGAGTCAGAAGATCTGGGTTCAAATTCTATGGTTGCGACCTTGGGCAGGTAAGTCACTTACCTTTCTAGGTCTCAATTATTGTTGTTTTTAAATATAAGGGATTGAACCTAAGGCCACTTGTAATTCTAAATCTATGATCCTTCTAGATAAGGTTAGTTTTCTCTGATGGCAATAAAAAATATGGGAAACCACCCATGGAATTTTGAAAGGGAAGATTTTGCTATAAACACAGACACTTTTTTAAAGTCCCAAAATGTGCTCCATTAGAAGCATTGGTGACTACAGAACAGCACTCCAGTCCATGAGCTGAAGATGTTGGTTCTACAGGAAGCAGAGAGTGGTAACTAAGTGTTACAAGGAAAATGTTATATCCCTATCTGTGTATCTCTCTCTCTCTCTCTCTCTCTCTCTCTCTCTCTCTCTCTCTCTCTCACGCACACACACACACACACACACACACACACACACACACACACACTTAAAGATAATCACATATAAAATGGAAACTAAAGTCACTCTCTGACTTACGGAAAGATCCATGCGGCCAGAATATATGATTTGTAATGAGATTTAGCCTTGATCTCTTGAACCAGTGCTCCTGGCTCCTTCCATTTAAGAAGTCAGGAGAAAGAAGTATGGTTTCCCCAGAGAAGATTTTGGCTGCATCAATCCCACTAAGTGTGATCTCTCTTTAAGTGGTATTGGCTGTGACTCTTCTTTTAGCAGAAGATAAGATTATAGGGGTTGGTTCAGTCAAGGAGGTGCCTCCAGAATCCTCATCAGATTTAATTTTAAGTAGATTATGTCAATTCCTTTGGAACTTGGCTTACGTACGTCATCATCTTTTTATCTTGACAATCACAATAGCTGACATTTTTATAGCATTGTAAGCTATACAAAGTCCTTTACCTAGGTTGTCTCATTTGAGCCACACAACAACTATGTGAGGTAGGGTCTATTATTATTCCCATTTTATGGATGAGAAAACTGAGGCAAATAGAGATTAAATGACTTACCCAAGGTCACACAGCTAAATTATATTAGGAAGAATTTGAACTTAAGTTTTCCTGGCTCCATGTCCATCATTCTAACTACTATACCACTTAGCTACCTCTTTCTGCTGTAGAAACTAGCATGCTATAAAGCTGTAAAAATAAAAGAAAATAAAATCTATTATCACCAACATTCTAGTGAAAATAGCTTGACAATACAGTGGGCTGGTCTCATGCAGATCTAGAGGCAATGTTTCAATAGGCAACATTATTGGAAGTCCCCAGGACATCCCCCTGGTCTGAATATGTATAAATATATATTCATGTGTGTATATATGCATACACATATATGTATATGTGTATATACATACATATGTATATACACATATATATCCCCAACATTGTGTGTGTCATGTTGCCTGAGGACTGGCACTACTGGATAGTCATTCAGTTGGACAAAAGCTTCTTGGACTTCAAATCCTTTAATTAAGCATGGATATCCAACTGGATTGTAAGTTACTGGAGGGCTGGCACTGCCTTTTTCTACTTTTGTATTCTTCTTACTGAGTACAATGATGCATAGACTAGGCATTCATAAACACTTTTTAAATGAATGATTTAACCTGTTATCAATTATTAACATCTCTACAGGGATTCGTTTATTAAATTGTTTTCCAACTGTGACAGCTGAGAGTAATGATAATCATACCTTATGTTTGGATAGCACTCCACAGTTGAGAAGTTTTCTTTTATATTTTCAGTACTGAGATGTGCTAAAAAGAGTTCTGGACTCAAGTCAGGATGCCCAGGTTTGAGGTTTGACTTGTTGCTGCTTATTAGCTATGGATCCTGAACAAGCCAAACTTTATAGGACTCAGTTTCCTCATCTGTAAAATAGGGGTGCTTATATTATACTAAGCCCACAGGGTTGTGGGAGGAAAGAGCTTTGTGATCCTTAAAGTATTTTAGGAAGAGGAGTTGCTAATAATTGGATGCTCTCAACAACCCTGTGAATTAAGTTGATCACAGATTAGCCATATTTTACATACTGGTAAGAGTAGCCTTTAAAAGGTCAAGTGATATGCTTAAAATTATACATGTAGTAGTAAAATTTTGACTGGACTGCAGGCTGGTGAATGATAGGGCTTTGTCACCATGGGGAGTCTCAAAATAATGTCATCAGTTCAAGCTAAAACCTTACTTGTACTCAAGAACTTCATCCTGAGGAAAGGTCAGGAACTGAGTGCATGGTTTTCCAACAGGGGAGATCCAGGGAGTATCACTGGGGACCTGAATCAAGGGGATCAAAATAAAGCTGAAAATTATGAGAATAATAAAAGCAAGTCAGCAGGAGTTGTGTGGTCACTGTCCTAAGACCAGCAACAATAATAAAACCAATAAAAAGTGTCTACTGCTTAAAGGTCACCAGAGTAGGCAAGAGGGGAGGTTCAAGGTTTAGTTAGATAGATAGATAGTAGAGAGAGATAGAGGACAGAGATAAATGATAGAAATGACAGGGATAGATGATAGATTAGAGAGATGATGGATAAATGGATCGGATCAATGGGTGGATAGATGAATGGATAGATAGACAGGTAGAAATAGATGACAGAGAGAGGTAGATGATAGAGATGCCTAAGATAGATCATAGAGATAGGTATAGATGATAGATTAGATTGATTGTTGTCCTTCATACTCAAAGAGGACCAAATGATATTACTATGCTAAAGTCAAGTTACAATGCTTCTGACTATGGTTGATCAGACCAACAAGAGCTTGGAATGCTCTACCACAGGTCAGGCACAAATAGTCCATGTGAACATTTGGAGTGAGTTCTCTAACTTTGTGTATCTTGTGTTTTTTTCTTGTTTTTCTTTTGAGCTGTTTCAATTCTGCTTTGCTCATAGAGCACAGCACAGCACCTTTTCTGATGTGGGCAGGCCATGCTGAGTGGTCCCATGCCTGTGTCTCCCATGTCACAAGATGGATTCCAAAAGTTCTTAAGAGACCTTGAGTGTGTCCTTATATTGCTTTTCCTGACTACCACACGAGCACTTGCTCTCTGTGAGACCTCCATAAAATAGTTTTTTTGGCAAGCATTTGTTTTGCATTCAAACAACATGGCCAGCCCATCAGAGTTGTGCTCTCTGAAGCAGAGTTTGAATGCTTTGCAGTTTAATTTGAGTAAGGACCTCAGTGTCTGGTACCTTATCCTGCCAGGTGATCTTCGGAATCTTCCTAAAACGATTGAAATGGAACAATTCAGTTTACTGTCATGGTGCTGATAGACTGTCCAGGTTTCACAGGCATACAATGAGGTCAGCTCCGCGGTTCTGTAGACATTCAGTTTGGTAGTCAGTCTAATACCTCTTCTCTCCCATATTTTCCTTTGGAGCCTCCCAAACACTGAGCTAGCTCAGGCAATGCATGCATCAACCTCATTATCAATGTGTATATCCCTGGAAAGTATACTGCTAAAGTAAGTGAACTTATCCACAGTCTTCAAAACTTCTCCATTTGCTGTAACCAATGATTCCACATATGGTTGTTGTGGTGCTGGCTAATGGAGCACCTGTGTTTTCTTGGTGTTAATTGTTAGGCCAAAATTAGCACAAGCACCGGAGAATTGATCCATACTTTGCTGCATGTCAGCTTCAGAGGCTGCATTGAGTGCACAATCATCTGTGGACAAAAATCACGCACCAACACACCTTCCACTTTGGTCTTGATTTGTAGCCTTTTCAAGATGAAGAATTCACCATCAGTGTGGTAGGTGACCTTGATGCCGTGTTCATCCTCATTGAAGGCATTTGACAATATGGCTGAAAACATCATGGTAAAAAGCATGGGAGCAAGCTCACAGCTTTGTTTCATTCCACTGGGGACTGGGAAAGCACAAGAGCATCATCCATTTTCAGAACCTGGGCAAGCATGCTGTTGTGAAATTGACATGCAATGCTAATGAACTTCTCTGGGCAACCAAATTTTGACATAATTTTCCGTAATCCTTCATGACTAACAGTATCAAAGGCCTTGGTCAGATCTACAAACTTTGTGTACAGACCCCTGTTCTACTCTTGGCATTCCTCTTAGAGTTGTTGGGCAGCAAACACCATATTGACTATTCCTTAGCCCTTTCTGAAGCCATACTGGCTCTCTCCATTGCCAGCAATGGCTAAGAGAGAACTCCTTCTCCCCCATGACTGCCACATGACAATCTAGTTCGTTCACCTTTATAGAAATGGACAGTGGAGGCATCCTTGAACTCCTGGGGGGATAAACTCCCTTTGCTATATAACCTGGAAAATTTCAGCCAGTTTTTGTATGAGCAGTGGACTCCTCCCCGCCCCCCCCCCCCCCCCCCGCCCCACCTTGTCAATCCCAGCTGGAATAGAATGAACACCAGGTGCTTTATCACATGAAAGGAGCCTAAATGGAATTCAAAACCTCTTCTTCAGTTGGAACTTCAGCTAGGGAGGGATTGAATTCAACCTGAGGTATGTAGTCAAAGGTTTCAGCATTGATTGATGATGGTCTGTTGAGAACATTATGGAAGTGTTCAGCCCATCTCTCTAGGATCATGTCCTTGTCACTAATCAATGTGATCATTAGCACTGAGTAGTTGAGATGCACCATAGGTCTTTGGCCCATAAATAGCTTTCGGGGCTTCATAAAAAGGCACTTTGGATTGTTACTATTAGCATAAAACTGAATTTTATCTACCTTCTCTTACTGAGCCAGGAATCCCGCATCTCTCTAAGCTTTGCTTGTACTTTAATTTTGATGGAATTAAATGCTGCCTTCTTAGAGATGGATGAACCATCCTTCTGGTAAATCCTGTGGAGGCCTTATTTTTCATTTAGCAGCTTCTAAATTTCCTCATCCTTTTTGTCAGACTCATCATTTGATGCTGTACACCAAATCTCTGAAAGCTGCCTACTCCTTTTCTGTTCCACTGTTGATAACTGTATGTTGGCTCAACTTTCCCTCCAAGTTAGCAACAATTTTTTCCCACTCAGAAAAGAGCTCTAACTTGTTGACATTAGTTCTTCTGGTAGTCATTTTGCCTTAGTGGTGCCACTTTTGTTGAATGAGAATATTTAGCTTGGAGAAGATAAGTCTATGATCAGTCCAGCACTCTGCACCACACATTACCTTTGTCACTTTCACATACTATCTCTCTTCTCTTTACAAACACATAGTCTATTAAATGCCAGTGTTTGCTGTGAGAGTACAACCACAAAATCTTATTGTGTTTAGGTAAGTGGAAGATGATGTTGGAGATGAGAAAGTCATGAGATGTACAAGTCTTCAGTAATAAGTGATCTTTGCTGTTGCTGTTTCTAACTCCATTCCTCCCAAGGATTCCCTGCCATGACTGGTAGTGTGAGCCTACTCGAGCATTAAAGTCTCCCAGAATTAAAAGCTTGTCCTCCTTTGGCACATTGATGATGAGGGTCTCTACATCTTCAAAAAACTTTTCTTTGACCTCATCAAGGTTCATAATGGTAGGAACATAGGCCCTGATGATAGTAGCATGGCATTTTCCTGCAAGTGACAATCACATTGTCATGAGTCTATCATTCACTCCTTTTGGTAGGTATACAAGCTTGTTAACTAGATTAGTTTTGATTGCAAAAACTATACCAGCTTCATGGTATTCCCCTTCACTGCAACCAGTCCAGAAAAATATGTATCCAGCCTCTAGTTCAGTAAGCTGGCTTTCGTATATCAGCCTTGTTTCACTCAGGGCTGCTATTTGGATGCGATACCTGCTGAGTTTTCTTGCAACAAAAGCTGTTCCTTTTTCAGGTCTGCTAGATTTTGTGATGTCTCTAAGTGTGTACACACTCCATGTACCAATGGGGAGTGGAATCATCTTTGTAGATGTTTTTGTATAGCTTTTTTGTGTCTTTCAACCTCATGGTGGGATCCTTGCCTGCCACAGTAATCAGGCCAATGTCTTCTTAGAGATGATTTTTAGGGTACCTTTTCTAGCCCCATCTTCCTCATACCAGGAGATGAGCAGTGCAATCCTTAAAAGACTGCTCAGATACCCAGGAGGCACCAAATCCCACTGCTGCTTCCAATGAGAAGATAACCCTATGGCCTAGGTCACCTGTATGCAGGATTGTGACTACAGCCTCCAGTGTATCTACACCTGCTGCTTCATCACTTGCCTTTTATCATAGGACTTTGAGATAGGTAAAAATGGTAAAATGATATGGGTTATGTGTTTTGATTCATGTACAAATTGGATTTAAGTGAGACAGAGTTACATGAAGTTGTCAGCCCCACTTTTTTTCCCAGAGTTGTCACAGTCCAGTGGCAGGATAGAGTCAAGACAAGTGATAATAGCTTCAGATGCAGTGAATGACCTTGGTGTCTTCGCTATTTAACCAAGCTCTAAGTGTTTCACAAGGCCTGCTTCAGCTGCCTTCATGACCATTGGAACAAATTGTTCTCATCTGCCCATTCCATCAGGTGAAGTCTTCACATGCTTGGGATAGACACCCCCCTAACTCACTGGTGAGTTTGAGACCTCAATGGCTTGAGACTCAGCCTGGTTTATCTTATCTTCTGAAATGGTTTACTGGGCTATGCACGCTACAACTTCTTGGAGCCACAGGTGAGAGCCGAAAAGATCAGGTGGACACCAATGGTTGAAAGCAGCCCTAAAAAGGGTTCAGCGGTCATCACAAGAGAGGGACTAGTCTTCCTTGAATGCACCCTACCCCCAATAGATTTGATAGATGATAGAGAAATAGATTAATGGGTGGATGGATATATAGATATGTAGAAATAGATGAAAGAGACAAATGAGTGAGATGAGAGATAATAGAGATAGCTAGGTAGATATGGATGATTGATTAGCTAGATGATAGAGAGATCAATAGATAGATAGATGGAGCATTTGCCAATTTATGTTCCTGGTAGTGTGCTAAGTGCTCAGAATACACATACAAGCAAACAAGATAGTCTCTATCAGAGGTGTTCTACAACCAGCCTCAACTGGCTAGTGAGAACGAGTCTTTAAATTGTGCGTGTTAGTATTCATGCCTTGGCAATCAACAAATACAGCAAATCAGGGTTTGATTTATTATTCTGCTCTTTTCCTAGACAAGAAAATGATGGAGAAAATGTTAAAATGCAGATTAAACGTTAAAGGTATGTCTTGCCCTACTTTTTTTTTGTAGAACTAGTTAAATATTTATCCTCATGAAGGGTACATTCTGATGGGGGGGGGGGTGATGACGTGCATAGGTAAGAGCCAGTTAATTGCCATAAAGTCCTCACAGCCTAATAAAGCATGGGTGAAGACACCAACACTGATAGCTACAATACACAATGTTCCATAGTCTTAAGACTCTGAGCTGTGAGGGATCTTAGAGGCTATCTAAACTGCTCATTTTCCAGATAAGGAAACTAGTGCCCAAGGAAGATCATACAAATAACAAGCGTTGGAAATGATATTTGAGCCCAGGTCCTCTGGCTTCAGAGACAGGATATTGTCCTATATTACATTGCCTTCAGTGGAGTAAGTCACTTTAGCTATTCAGCTTCAGTTTCCTCAGCTGTAAAGTGGGTATAATAAAACCTGCATTTCCTGCCTCAATGGTTTATTATGAAGTTCAAAAGAGATGATGTAAAGAAAGCATTTTGAAAATTGCAAAGTACCAAATAAATTTTGTTGTTATTATGATTATTTTATTCACTGTGGGTCAACTGAATAAGTCACCTCATCCCTTGAATCTTTGGTTTCTTACTTTGCATCAGGCGGAGGTTGGGAGGGATGATCTGTGAGACCTCTGCTCCAACATTACATAACCTTTTGCTTTCAACGAACCAGACCTCTGATTTATTAGTATAGACAAATGTTTCTCAAACTTTTTTGTCTTGAGATTTCTCTACTCTCTTAAAACTCAGGACCCCTCAAAGAACTTTTCTTGATATGGGTTGTATCTGTTGATATTTCTGTTATTAGAAATGAAAATAGTATTATTATGAGAAGAGTTTTTGATTTCATGGATCCCCTGAAAGGGTCTTGGGGGCTCCCAGACTACACTTTAAGAACTGTTGATAAAGGCATACCTAGGAGACATTGTGGGTTTGGTTCCAGATCACCCCAATAAAGTAAATATTGCAATAAAGCAAGTCACATGAATCTTTTGGTTTCCCAGTGAAAGTTATGTTTACACTATGCTATAGTCTATTAAGTGTGCAAACAAAAAAACTCCACAACGATGTACATACATACCTTATTTTAAAAAAGTACTCTATTGCTAAAAAAAAAAAAAAAGCCAACCATCACCTGAGCCTTCAGAGAGTCAAAATCTTTTTGCTGGTAGAGAGTCTTGTCTCAATATTGAAGGCTGCTGATGGATCAGGATGGTACTATTGAGGATTGAAGTGGCAGTGGCAATTTCTTAAAATATGACAATAATGAAATTTGCCACATCTATTGAGTCTTCTTTTCACTTGGACATTTAGAAGCCATTGTAGGGTTACTAATTGGCTTGATTTCAATACTATTGTGTCTCAGGGAATAGGGAAGCCCAAAGAGAAGGAGAGAGATAAGGAATGGCTAATCAGTGGAGTAGTCAGAACACACATAACATTTATGAATTAAATTTGCCATCTTATATGGGCACACTTCATGGAGCCCTAATATAATCATAACAGTGACATCAAAGATCACTTATCATCATAACAGATATAATAATAATGAAAAAGTTTGAGAAATATCACAAGAGTTGCCAAAATGTGACGCAGAGACACAATGTGAGCACATGCTGTTGGAAAAATGGAGCCAGTAGACTTGCTTGACACAGGGTTGCCACAAACCTTCAATTTGCAAAAAAAGTGATTTCTGCAAAGCGCAATAAAGTGAAGCTCAATAATAATAAAAAAAGGTGTGAACTATCATGGAGGAAACATCTTGTAGACATCAGCACCTTGAAGTTTTAGATAGCTGGGGAAGGGTCACCAAGAAGATAAGGGACTTTCCTGGATCATTATCACACGCAGGATTTGAACTCAAGTCTTTCTGACAAAGGCCAGCTCTCAAACCATCATGCTACACTGCCTCTTTTGGTACCTATGGAAAACAATTCACCAAAGTATGCAAGGCTAATCACGCCAATGCAGCTTCTGACACATGGGTTCTAGAAGCACTAAGAATCTTTAAGAAAGCCTGTAACAGCCCCTGAGAGGGCCAGAAAAAGCCTTGATGAGTTGACTCATGGGTCAATATGAAACATGCCGGTGTGTAGCTGAGCAGAATGTGAGCTGAAGAGTGGAGCCCTGAGACTTTTTGCTAATTAGACAGGGCTGCAGTCACAGGTTTTTCTTATTCCTTTTTTGGGTGGAGAGAGATGGGCTGTGGCAAATCCTACACCATAGTACTTCACTGTTAGTGGATACTGAAATGTACACACACACACACACACACAATCAAATTGAGTTTAGAAGAGACCTCAGGGGTCATTCAGTTCAATCTTTTCATTTCATCATTTTACAAATAAGGAAACTGAGTTTCAGAGGAAAAAAAAGTGAATTGCCCAAGTTTTTACAGAGCCAGGATTTGAACTCTTTTCCTTAGCCTCCCATTCTAACCCTTTTTCCACTTCACCATATTTAAGCATATGGTGTTTTCAAGAGGGAAGAAACCACATGTGTAAACACAGGTTCTTGGTAACAAAGCCCTCATTGATGGTGCGGGATGACAGCACTGAGGTCCAAGTAGCTTAAGAGAAAATGTAAACTAAGTGTACATTAATAGCCTGTGATCTTCTGATGGCAGCAGGCAAGACTACAGCAAGCAGGAGTGGGGAAAAGGAAGCCAGGAGGTGTTTTAAATTGGTACCAACATAATTGAATTGTGAAGGCTTGCCAAGCACTGGAGTCCTTGATGCTATACAGGAGATGACAGGCAGGGCTCAGTTTGAGCCAGACCAAATAACTGAAACGATGGAGAAAGTGACTCCAGCTCAGAGGTGTGAGGTCACTGGCTAGCGCCTGCTTTTTCCTAGACCCCTTCCTCTCATATCCTACCTCAGTGAAAACCAGAGCCCTGGCATCAGAAAAAACTGAACTTGTAGGGGCAGCTCGGTGGCACAGTGAGTAGAGCATGGGCCCCAGAGTCAGGAGGACCTGAGGTCAAATCTGGCCTCAGATACTTAACACTTACTAGCTGTGTGACCTTGGGCAAGTCACTTAACCCCAATTATCCTGCCTTCCCCGCTCCAAAAAGGAAAACAAAAAAGCTGGCCCTGGTCCTGGCCCTGAGTCTGTTTCCAGAACAAGTATTTTCCCCACTAAACAAAGCGATGGAAATGATACCAAAGAGTAATGCAGCAATAAAGAGTTCAAAAGGACAAAACTGGAATGACTGAATATGCCCATAAATCAATGCCCAGCAGCAGGAGACAAAGCCTCAGCATACCCTCTGGTCAAAATGCCCAATTTGGCAGAAGGGAGTTATATATAGTCCAAGCCAAATTGTCTACCATTGAATCAGTGACCCAGGCACGAGATGCTGAAATCACGGAATCCAACAAGACAGAAAGCAGAGCTTGTTGCAAAGGGCAGAGAAGAGGTGGACTGTTGGCCATTGCTCCAGAAACAAAAGCTCTATTACCTTAATGTTCTCACTGCAAAGTCCCCTTTTTCTTTTGTCCCAGAGGAAATGGAATTAAAGCAGAAGAAATCATTGCTGAAGGGACTGAAACAGGAAAAAGGAGGATGCTTTTTGCAAAACTCTTCATCTTCCCTTTGTCTTTGTCTCCTTGTTCCAGAGTTTTCTGCTCATCTGTAGACTCCAAAGGATCCTCAATACTCAAGGTAACCCAGTTTGTTTTTAAGGGGATTCATTTCACATACATCCTGTATTCACTTATCTGTAGACATATTGTGGTCTCTTGGAGGAGAGTAAGTTTCTTGAAGGCAGGGACTTTCTCATTTTGTACGTCAATCTGGGACTACTGTAGTATTTGGCAGTAGAACAGGGGTGGACAACCTGTACTAGAAAGTATTCAGTAATTAAATTTATTAGATTGTAAGCTCCTTGAGGGCAGGAATTATCTTTTGCCATTTTTTTGTATCCCCAGCATTTAGCGCAGTGCCTGGCACATAATATGTATTTATTTCCTGATTGACTGACTGTTGCTTGATTGACTGGTAGACTTATAGTTGAGTAATTTAATAATAGGAACTTCTAGGTTGAAAATAGGTTACCTCCAAGAAGAAAGGTCCAGTATGCCTTACTTTTTGTAATTCATATGTTCCTTTATTTCTACCCCTTTTGTTGATTTTTAGGACTTCAAAACCATGCCTACTCTACTGCTGTCTCATCCTGGAATTTTCCTCCAAGCCTAGGGCCTCCTTGCATTGCAACCCTGAACTATCCCTCCACACCCCGCCCCCTTTCATTTCTTATTGGTGAGTTCCTCCTGGAGCAGGGGTATGCTGAAAGTAAAAGCTGATTGTTAAGTTTTCAGGGTGAGCATTTACACCTTAGCTGTTATTGTTCAGTTTGTGTCTGACTCTTCAGGACCTCATCTGAGTTTGGTTTTTTTTGGCAAAGATACTAGAGGGGTTTGCCATTTCCTTCTGCACCTAATTTTACAGATGAGGAAACTGAGGCAAACAGGGTTAAGTGATTTGCCCAGGGTCACACAGCTCGTTAGTGTTTGCAGCCATATCTGAACTCAGAAAGATGAATCTTCCAGACTCCAAACCCAGCACTCTATCCACTGTACCACCTAGTTGCCCTTGTCCAAAAAAACACGTGGAAAACAGCAGAGTTAGAATTTGAACCTGAGTCCTGTGACTCCCAGGTCATTGTGTTCTTTCCATGCAACCATTATTATTCTCGAGTGACTAGCTCATGGTCAAAAATGGTAATCTGTAATAATTGAGCAGCAAGATGATTTTTAAGGTTCATTCAAGCTCTAAGATGCTATGATTCATAGTAAGGGATACTTCAGACAGAAGAGAGATCATCTTTGTTGGAGATATTCAAGTAGATCCTGGTAGACCACTTATCAAGGGCATTATAATGGAGGAGGCTCATTCTCCAGGTTTAGGTTGTACTAGATGATATCTGAAGTTACTTATAAATCTACTATCCTGAGGCTAATTGTATATACCTGTGTATATGTGTATGTGTGTACAAGTCAGGGATCAAACAGGATTAGATCACAGGATAAAGAGCTGGAAAAGGACTGCACAGATGGCCTAATTTAATCCCACCTCTCATATTCCAGATGAGGAAATTGAGACACAGAGGGGAGAAAAACATCATGTCCCCAGAGTAAGTATGAGGACTAGGATTTGAACCTCCATCCTCTTAATTCCAAATCCAGTCCTCTTTCCAGTACATTCTCTCATTTTTCCTACTTAAATGAAAGGGAATGGTATTTTAAAGGAAGTCTTATAGCTACTCTCTTAGTAGCAAGAAAAGTCCCTTTATTACATTATTTTGTTGCCTTTTTAAAAATTGCCCTTCTTAAAAATAAACTCAGATTTGCAATCCTAAACTGAACAGAAACATTTTTATTTGTTGAAAAGGTCTTCTCTTTTATAGAACTTTGTGTTGTTGTTATTATTCAGCTTTTTTCAGTTGTATATAACTCTTCATGGCCCCATTTAGGGTTTTCTTGGCAAAGATACTGAAGTGGTTTGCCATTTCCTTCTCCAGATTATTTTACAGATGAGGAAACTGAGGCAAACAAGGTTAAGTGATTCGCCCAGAGTTCCACAGCTGGTCAGTGTCAAGGATTGACATTTGAATTCCAGATTCCAAACCCAGCACTCTATCCACTGTACCACCTAGTTGCCCTTGTCCAAGGGTGGATTTGAATTCAAGAAGATGAGTCTTCCTGACTGCTGGGCTGGTACCCTATCCACTGTACCACCTAACTTTGAAAATTATGTATAAATATATAATTGAACCATTCCAGTTAAAAAAGCATTAAAAATCTGTTCCAATCCAATCATAATAAATTTATTAAATGCCTACTATGTGTAATGCTCTAGAAAGCTATCATATAAATGCTTTATGATTTTGTCAGGGTCAGGGAATGGAGCTACCTCCACCAATGCTGGTCACAACCATCTATGATTTAGTAGATAAGTCCTAGGGAGCTTCTTGAGATACATAAAGTGATAGGAAGTGACTTGCCCAGGGTCTCAAAATTAGTGTTAGAGGTAGATTTTGAAGCTAGGATTTTCTGATTCCAAAGCCTAATGTTTTTCACTCTGTTAATGCTTTGGATGCTGGGGACAAAATAATAAGAAAGCAGCTTAAAGGGCAGGGTTGTAGGGTTTTGAGGGTTGTAGGGTTGCTAAGATTTTTCCTCAAACGAGATGTGAGGTTGAATGTGATTAGGTTAAAGGAGATGTTCAATCAGATGGGAAGAAATTTGACTGGGGAATTAAAGGGGGAGACATCGCTTCCTGTGGGAGTGAGATTGAGGAAGGTTTTATAAAGGAAGTGACATCTGATTTGGGTCTTGAAGAATAAGCAGACATTTGCTAAGGGAAGAGATGTGGAAAAAACAAATTCTCTAAAGGTGCTTGTCATGTCAACCCATTTACTGATCAAAGAACCCAATGGTGAAAATCAGGCTTGGCCATGACTTCTCTCACCTTGGAGCCTCCAAATGAAAACTACTACCTAAAAGTTCACTTGACCTTCTGTTCTGATTCTCCAGGCACAGAGCGAACTGAAATCCCACCTGAAAGGCAGCACGGGCAGACCCAAGAGTCGCGGTGGAGGCACATTCGTTACGTTCACTCTTCTGATTTATTTACACAATGAGCAGTCAGCCTCAGCTCATTCGCTGGCCCTCAATTTACAGCCAACAAAACTCCACAAAGTCGTGCCAGATGAAAGGAGAAGAGGATCTTACCATCCCCAGACAGAACAGAATTCATGGTAAACTGCTTGCCAGAAGAGAGACAACAACCACCTCGTTGAAGACAGTTGGTGGGAGAGCAGAAAGCTTTGCTATGTGGCATCCCCTCCCGGAGAAAACTGCATTGGGATTATTTAGGGTTGAATTAATGCAGAGTATTTTTTTAATCCAGGAGATTAAATCAAGCCATCCATTAAAGAAATAATCCATGTACTTGGTTTCCATTAACAGGGCTTTGGTCCCCCTCCCACTTTGTCCTAGTTTCCCCTTATTTAAACATCCTTTCCTTGGATTAGTAATATCACTGTGGCATTTAGGCTCTGGCTTGGGGGAGTGGGTGGGATCTGCTCCCTATGCAGGCCTTGCTGATTCATCTCTGTGAATCATTTGTCAGGGGTGCCACTGCTGGGCCTACTGGCTTGCCTGAGTGAGTAAGTGATAGAACTTGTAAATTCTTCTTTTCTCCTTCCCACTCTTCCCTGTTCCCCTTCTGTCTCTCCCTTTGTCTTCTTTTTCTCCCTCCTCTCTCCCCTCAATCTCTTCCCTCTGCTCATGCCCTTCCCTTCTCTTTCTCTCCCTGCCTTCTTCAATCTCTTCCCCTCCTTCATACCCATCCATTCTTTTCCTCTCCCTTGCCTCTCTATTCTTTCATTTTCTTCCCCCCTTCCTCCTCCTACGTTACATCTTCTCAGATGTTTAACACTTCACGTGGGTCAGGAGGAGAGATCTTGGGTCATACCAGCTGCCCAAGAGCCTGAGAACATCAGCTGTTTCCCAAATGCTGGTTGCTTGTGGGCCCAGAGCCCCTGGCTTCTCACCATTCCAGAGCTGATCTCACCCACACCATGCTTCCCACTAGGTAATTTATGGATTCAAATATCTAAACTGTGACCAACCCAGTGCATTCATGAAAGCCAGACGCTGAGGAGTCATGCTTCCCAGACCAAATTGGACTCTCTGTTACTTGAGGTCAATTATTATAAACTATCAATTTTGCAGGAATGCTATTAATTCAACTGTTGTATAAACCATGTCTCTGTTTTTCAACAATTACATCTTGTGAGATTTCAAACAGCAGTGATCTCTAATCTTTATTCGCTCCTCTTCTCCTTCCTGTCCTTCTAGTGCCCCCACCCCAAATGGAAGTTTCCAGCTGTGTATTATTTGGATATGATTCCAACCCAGCTTTTTCCATAATATGCAGTCGGACCAATTCCAGGTCCCAGATGTGCTATTTATTTACTCTGAAGCATCTGGGCCTCAACACAATCCTGTCCCTGCAACGTGGCAAACTTGTGAAAAATCAGGGTGGCAGCCAGATAGCAAACAAACTGAACTCTCTTGGCAAGCGGGGAAAACATTTCAAAGGATAATGTATGGGGCAGGAGGCCTAAGAGCAAGCAAGGGAGGGGTGGGCATAAGGGAAGACAGAGATGCAAACAGGGTTGGCAACTGACACTTTTCCATCCTGTGCCTTCTAATGTTACAGACGAACAGATTAACATTGGTAACTGCAGATTTTGTTTCTGGGGCTGGGCAGCTTCTAAGACTAAACAAATCAGCCCAGGCTCCTCAAAGAAAACTGAACATTGTGTGGACACCCAGGGAAAGCTAATGATCTCTAGGCCTAACTGATATGGCTGGAGGATGGTAGGCCAGGCACCACAAGAGGACACACAAGGCTGAGAGCATACCATTCTGAGAGCAGGGCTGTTTGATCTTGCTTTTGCAAAACAGGGTCGATCCAGCAAAGTTTTAGATGAGATATGATTGGTCTTGTCCCTGAAATAACATGCTGGGAAAACAGTTCTATGCTCAAAGTTGGCCCAGTGGGGGGAAAAAAGCATTGTGCTTGGAGTCAGGGGCTGGGGATTCAAATCCTCTTCTGTTACTGACTAGTTGTGAGACCCTGGATAAGATAATTCACTTCTCTAAGTCCAGTTTGGAGGTTTCATTATCTACTTTGGAGTTTCCTGATCTACAAAGTGAAGATGTGGGTCTAGAAGCTCCCTTCCAATACTAAATCAATCATCCTATGATACTAATTGTTGAACCTTAAGACAAATGATCAGGGAAGGGACTTTTCCAAATTGAAATCCTAGAAATATTACCCAAGATAGTTACCCATAGTAGGAAGGAAACTTTTAAGACCCTCAAAAATGTCAGTATTATAAGACCTCAAGAACTCATCTGATCTAAAAGTTTTTGACTTGAAGTCTTGCTTGTGAACTTGCTATTTAAAATATCTGGAAAACTATTTCAGGATAATTGGTTTGCTTTGTAGTTAGATGGATTATCTTCTCTGAATCTAAAAATATTATTCTGAGGA
The DNA here is from genome assembly GCA_028646515.1 of Pseudochirops corinnae. NCBI lineage: Eukaryota > Metazoa > Chordata > Mammalia > Diprotodontia > Pseudocheiridae > Pseudochirops > Pseudochirops corinnae. The sequence goes on along the minus strand of CM053587.1, from coordinate 241,487,489 downwards.
ATCCTTAGGTTTCACCAAATCACCAGGGGGGTCCATGAGACAAAAAAAAAAATTAAGAATCCCCAATCTATTTCCACCCATACATGAATATGAATCATTCCCCCTTCCAACCATTCTAAGTGGCTATATGTTGTTATTGTTCAGTCGTTTCAGTCAAATCTGACTCCGTGATTCCATCTGGGATTTTCTTGGCAAAGATATTACAGTGGTTTACCATTTCCTTCTCCAGCTCATTTTACAGATGAGGAACTGAGGCAAACAGTGTTAAGAGACTTCCCCAAGGTAACACAGCTGTATTTGAACATAGGAAGATGAATCTATTTGTTCTGTCTACTCTACCACCTAGTTGCCTCTAAGTGGTTATATAACCACTTTTGTCAAAGGCCTCCTGGGATGAGGAATCCTACTACTACCACTTTTGAACAATTCTAATTTTTGGGAAAATTTTCTATATATTGTGACAAAAATCTCCCTCTCTCTGCACCTTCTATTTGTCGTCCAATAGGGTATAAGTTCCTCAAGGGCAACGCTTATACTTTCAGTACAGTGCCTAGCACATAACTGATGTTCAATAAATGCTACTTGATGGCCTGGTGTGCAATAGGGAAACAAAAAAGCAAAACTGATTAGCAGGTAGTTTATACTTCAAAATCCTTCTGGGTTCATTTTGTGATGGGAAAGACCCGACACTGCCAAGTTCCCCTTTCCTGTTTGTCTGCCCTTCCTACCCTCACCAGCTTGCTGCTGGACTACTCACACTGCTTTGAGGGGATGGGAGTCACCAACTCTTTTCCTTCTGATGAGAAGGAGAAACCCCAAGCCTTACCATATCCCCTGCCATTGCATCCTAAGGATCTTTACACACTACATGTATCTGGAACTGTCATCTGACATGCTGATACAACCTAAGGACTCCTAACTTCTCCATCTACCCTTCAGATTAACTTCCTTTTATTTGTTGTCTCCTCTAATTAGAGTGTGAGCTTCTTGATGGCAGAGATGTTTAATTTTTCCATTTGGGTCCCCACAGTTCTTGGCATACCATAAGTACTTAATAAATGCTTTTAGCTAATTTACTAAAGTTAATTGAGGAGATAATAAAAGAGCATCTAGTTGTCTTTTTGACTTCAAATCACTTGGACCAGATGAACTAAACCCTTGGTACTTTGAGAATGAGCAGATGTGATAACTGCATCATTTTTAGGGATATATGAAAGACCATGGAAAACGGGAGAGGTGGTACAAACTAGAGAAAGGTAAATGTGCCAATTTCCTAAAAATGCAAGAGAACAGAGCCTGCAAATGATTCCTGGGAAAATTTTCGAATGGGTCATTAAAGAAATGTTTGGCTAGCATCTGGACAGGGAATCGGTGATTACAAAGTCAGCATGGCTTTATCAAAAATAAGTCATGCCCAACTAACTTCATTTCCTTTCTTTTTTGGCAGGATTATTGAATTTGTATGTAGAGAATGCTGTACGTGTAATTTAACTAGTTCTTAGCAAAGTTTCTGACGAAATATCTGGAACAATTGTAGAGAAGATGAAGAGATATGGTTAAGAAGATCATACAATTAGTTGAATTCAGTACTGGGTGGACTCAAAGTGTAGTTGTCCATGGAAACATGGTAGCAGATCTCCAGTTGACTACTCTAGGGAACTGCTTGTCCTTGTGCTATTTAATATTTTAATCAATGGTTTGCATAAAGGTATAGATAGCATGCTCATCAAATTTCGAGATGACAAAAAAGGAAAGGGTTAGTCCATTGGCCAATAATTAAATTCCAAGAGGATCTTGCCCATCAATCACTGGGTTGAATAAGATGTAATTCACTAGGGATAAATGTAAAGTTCTATACTTGGGTACAAAACCACTCATTCTAATAAATACAAGATGAGGGAGACAAGGTGGGATAGTTATTGTTCTGAGAACAGATCTGAAGTTTTCCAAGTATGAATCTACATTGTTGTAGTAGCAAAAAGAGTGAATTCAATCATGGGCTGCATTGAAGGGCATAGTTTTCAGGAATAGAGAAGTGATCATCCCATTGTGTTCTACCCTAGTAGTAAAACATTGTAGTATTGTGTTCAGTTCTGGGAGATGAACATTAGGATGAACAGAAGAAGATAAGGATAGTGAAGGCCTTGAGTTCATGCCATATGAGGAATGGTAGAAGGAACCAGGAATGCTTAGACTAGGTAAGAGAAGACGTGTGTGTGTGTGTGTGTGTGTGTGTGTGTGTGTGTGTGTGTGTGGTTCAGTTGTATTCAAGTATTTGAAGGGTTGATATATGGAGAATGTATTAGACTTGGTCTGTTTGGTTCCAAAGGGCAGAAGCAGGAGAAATGTGCAGATGATGCAAAGTGGATAATCAAAAAAATGTTTCCTAACAATTAGAGTTATTTGAAAGTATAAAGGGCTCTTTTGAGAGCTGATGGATTCCTCATTCCATGGAGGTCTTCAAGTAGAGTCCAGATGGCTACCTGTTGGGTGTGTTCTGGTGGCGATTCCCCACTAGACTAGATCACCCCAGAGATTATTTCTACCATTCAAAATTTGTGATTCCATGAATGCTTCTTGCATTAGTTGTTCTTTGTTCTGTCTTCTGGGTTCAAACAAGCCAGGTGCAATCCTCTTCCATCCTGTTTTGGGAGTGGTATGTGGAATACATCTACATGCAAAAAGAATCAAACTGTTTTGTGAGGAAGGAAGTCTGATCTTTAACTCATTTTGGTATCCATCAGCTGTAGCCATGACATTTTAGTCAATGGGGTATCAGGCTAGAATTGATCTGGGACATCAGCAGGTCTTCTGATGCTCTAAAGTTCTCAAAACTTTATTTTTCCCCTTCAGAGTATTATTATTTACAACATTTCCAGAGAGCAAGGAGACTGGCCTGTGTATGGGAGACATAAGTGTAAGTTCCATAAAATTTGTGGGAGACTCTCATGCAGTTCTAGTGTATACAATTCCAGGCACACTTGGGAAGAACTGGTAGCCTAGGCATACCCTGTGCTATAGATGAAGACCTACTCTGTTTCTATATAAAGCTAGCCTTGAACAGTATATTATACCACTTTGAGAGGAGGTCCTTATGTCAACCTAACTTGCAAGAAATGATCATATCTGTAGAGAAACCAAGTCAATTCATTTCCTTCTGCTCTTGGGATGACAGATAATCATAGCAAAAGATTGTGACTTGCTTGAGGCCTTTGGGCACCAAGTACCCAGAAGTTTCTCTCTACCCTTTTTCTTCTGTTTGACTCAACTAATACACAGGACCAATAACTGAAGTTTATATAGAGCCTTAAGGATTTCAAAACACTTTCCATACATTATCTCATTTGATACTCATAACAACCCCATGAGGTAAGAGCTACCATTATCACCCCTTTACAGATGAGGCTTAGAAAGATTAAGTGACTTGATAGGTAGAGTTTAGAGACAGATGTGAACTCAGTACTTCTTGACTCCATCTTCAGCATTCAATCCAGTATACTACATTTCCTATTGATTCAAGTCAATGAGACAGAGTCACACATTACCAGGTACCATGACTTTGGTTTATTTGGGAATGAATTGATTTGTGTCTTTTTACTTGTTTCTGTTCCCTTTATCTTATGATCTTAGGGACTCTAGGTAGGGCAACAGATAGAATGTTAAGCCTGGAGTCAGGAAGACTCATCTTCTGGAGTTCAAATGCAGCCTCAGACACTTACTAGCTGTGTGACCCTAGTCAAGTCACTTAACCTTATTTGTCTCAGTTTCCTCATCTGTAAAATGAGCTGGAGAAGGAAATGGCAAACCACTCCAGTATCTTTGCCGAGAAAACCCCAAATGGAATCACAAAGAGTCTGAAACTACTGAAAAAACTTACATCTTGTATTCTGGTGGCATGATTTTAAGATAGAGTCAGATGTCCTTGAAGGGACAAGAATAAGGAAGGGAAAAGGAACTAGATGCTTTCCTTCTCGTGGCCACTTTGGTTTCATTTCTTCTCTGTGAGGTTCAGACTCCCTGAGGTAACCCATCCCTCAAGTGTGTGTCCCTGTAAATCTTCTATAGAAGCTAGTCTTTGATTTCCTTCACTTTATCCTTTCTGATAATTGTCCTTTGTGCTCTGAAACTTTGTTCTCTTCCTGTATGAGAAATTCTGGTTATGTAGTGGAGAGGCCATGCCACACAGGGAAGCCTAAATCTCTCACGCTACAAATTCTAGCTAGTTATACAATAAGAACAAAAAATACTTTCTTTTGTGCAAAAAAAGAGCAACTTACCTTTCAAAATGTTGTTTGTGCTGCTCCTTGTTCCATACAGGTTCTCAGATCCCATGGAGTTCTATACATACCTTTCTATAAATATCCTGGAATAAGTCCTGCAATTAGCTTTTTTTTTTTTTTTAATCCTCATGCTAATAGGTTTGCAGCCTGAGCTGGACCCTCCAACACCCCTGCCCCCTACATTTCCAGTTCCCAGAAAGTTTATTCTTTGTTTAGGGGAACGTTTAGGAATTCTGTGACAACCATGCCTGGGAAATAGTAACAGGGCATATATAAAGGTAATAGCTTGGAGAAGGGAGTGGGAGGTGAGATATCCCACCAAGGCCCACATATTGTATCCACAAGCAGGAAAAAGCCCTCAAATTTCTTGAGTCTTGATCCTCCTTATAAGCCCTTTACTCACCATTATATCCTACTCCTTCCTACCTTCTTAGTCTTCTTGAAGTTTATAATTGACACTTCCCACCATGCACTCTGCCATCTGGCTTTGCACTGGCTGCCCCCATCCCCAGAATGTCCTACCCGGTCACATCCCACTCTCAATTTCTCTGTCTTCCTTCAAGGCTCAGATAAAATATCTTCCTCTTGTAATGTTAAGGGAATTTCAATATCTTCCCTGCCCCTTAATAGACTTATGTGACCTCTGTTATATCTTGCAATTCAAACCTGGAAATATGCCTGTATATTCATAGCAGCTTCTATAGGTATCATATTGGTGATGCACCTCTGAGGTAAGTTTTTCCTCTCCCTTTCCTACCCCATCCCAGATGCTAAAACCTCCCCATCTAAAGTTATCCTGTATCTATTTTGTATGCATGTTGTATACATCTCTTTATTTACATGTTATCCCCAACTGATGGGAACTTTTTCTTTGCCTTTCTTTCAAAAGCACATAGCGTAGCTCCTGACATATAGTAAACACTTAAATGGTTATTGACTGACCAAGTTATGATTCCATTCCCTGAGGAATCTAAAGTTGCTAAGCCCTGGATAGATGATAATAATACAATTTAAGGTCCAAAGGACTCTAAACGTCAGTTACAGGGACTGGGATTCAAACCCAGGTCCTCTTCCTCCAAATCTAATGTGTTTTCCATAGATATATACAATTGCTTCACTGTTCACTGGAAACCTTTTTTGCTACCTGAACAGCTGGCCACATATTCAGGTGAACCTCACGCCTCACTCACGGAGGTTAAGTTTCTGGGAAAAGAATAAACCACCATAGCAAGAACCAGATGTCTACTCTAAGAAGAAAATCATCTCGAAGACCAGTGCCTCTCCAGTGGCTGGAATCCTTGTCTCATGCGATTTTATGGAGCTCATGTCAGTTTACACAGATGCTGGGTTTTTAGTCCCACATCTGTAGTCCAGACTCCCCATTTGGGGGCAGACAAGGACAGGCAAACCAGCAGTTCTACAAGAATAGAATTTGCTGTTTAACATTTTGCCTTTGTGAGGTTGTGTCTACTTCTGGTTACATTAGGTATGGATTAAAGAGTTTTGTGTCGTGAATGGTTTCTGACATAATTTGTCAGCTCTGGGGAAGACAGCAACACCAATCTTTTCTTCACTTGTGGATCTTTTCAAGTATTGCATCACAGTAGGCTTTTCCTCCTCTGATGCTGAGCTGATATGTGCTTTAATAGATTAATCTACAGGAGTTACTGGGGAAAAACAATAAATGAGCATGTGGTCATCAACCTTCTGGTGATGAGGCTTTCTGAAAATAACCTCAAGCAGAATTGTAACTAGGGCAGGTGACCTTGAATTGCTTCAGAATGCTGAAGTCAGAGGCTGTCTGCAATACTTTCAGTTATTTAGCAGCATTGAAAAAACACTTAGCACCTAGTTAAAATCCTACAGCTTCTTGGAGCCACAGGTGAGAAGGGCCACTGTATTTGGGCCAATCATCTTGATTTTTGTCCTGTCTCTGGATTTGGTTTTCAATGACTCGAAGAGAAAGAGAGGTTGAGCAACTCTGCCTCACAAATGCAATGTGCATGCAAATCAAGACATCATCTATGATGTCACTGGTCCTCTTCAAAAACAAAAGATGAACAACAATTATTTAAAATAGCAAGCTACCAGATTATAGATTTGGAAGTTGGTCGGCAAGTCCAATCCCCTCATTTTACAGATGAGGAAATCAAGTTGAGAGAGGTTAAGTGACTCGTCTAGGGTCATGTACTGGAGGCAGAATTTGAACTCAAATCTTCCTCAATCCAAGTCCAGAACACTAGCCACTATGCCACCAAGCTGCTGAGATGATACTGGATAGTGGTGAGGGTTTTGGCCCACAGCCTCCAAAAGTGGTGAAATACTTATCTGAGTCCTAGTTACTTCATCCTTAAACAACAGCCCCACAGCTCAGCACTGGGCCTATACTAAAGCCTTTTTAGCTTGGTAGGGTCTGTTTTGCACTGCAAAACAACAGGGTGAGTAATGACTTATTTGGTGCCTCAACTGTCCTAATAAGTATATTAAAACAACCACTCAGAAGTCTTGATCAATTATATAGAAATAGATTAAGATGACTGGAAAAAAATGAATTAATCATTTTTAATTTATCTACCTTCCTTACCTGTTCCATTTGTCTTCTCTGAACTTTTGTTAGATGCAACTATGCTTAATTCTGATTCTGGCTGCTTAACAAAATCTCATTTTGCTGTAAGATAGATTTATTTTTATTTTTAAAACAATGGGATATGAACTACAGCTATGGAAAAATCAAGATATATAGAGTCCCATATAAGGGAAACCAAAACCTATTAAAAATAATGATCTTCAAAGAGTTCATTGGTTTTAGAGATAGAAGAGGTTTTAGAGGTCATCTGGTCCATCCCTCTTATTTTGCAGATTAGGAAACCATGGTTGAGTTAAGAAAGAAAAGGAGATAAAAATTGTTTAGTAAAAATGTAAACCTATATTATCCTGTTTTTACAAAAGTTGACTTTTCATCCTTCCATTCATAGAACATACATTTCTTACGTTGTCTTATGATAGCCTTAGATGTATTTCTTGGCTTTATGCCTGAACTAGTTCACTTACATCCTCACTGAGGAAAGGAATACAAATCTTTCTCTGATGATCCTTTATATCAGTGGTTCTCAACCTGTGGGTCGCGACCCCTTTGGGGTTTGAACGACCCTTTCACAGGGGTTGCCTAAACCATTGGAAAACACATATTTCCGATGAACTTAGGAACCGAGATACGGCTCCTCTATCCATCTCCAGGCAGGTCCGGGCACATGCAGATGCGCCCATATGCAGATATGCCAACATACGAATATTAAAGGGTTGCGGCATTAGGAAGATTGAGAACCACTGCTTTAGATGATGCAAAAATAGTTTATAGCCATCTTATTATTAAGCTACCCACCCTCTCAATGAAATAAAGGCATATTGATACTGATAGAAGACAGAAATTAAAGCACAGAGCAAGCTCTTAGTGGGAAGTGTGGCACCCTGTTATAATAATTAGTTCCTTTTAAGCCTAGGAGCCACATAATGTTCTAGCCCTCAGGCCTCTCCTCTGCTGTTTTAGGAAGTTTAAATTAAATGAAAAGTTTGGAGTATAATCACAATTGCTCTGAGCCCCCAATTGGGAGCCTCTTAATATGTAGGCAGAGGTTTGACTCTCTGCCTTCATTTACATTTCTATTTATCTCTAGCTAATCCCAGACTTTTTGTGGTTGAGTCAAAATTCAGGTTACTGGAAACATTTCAGTAAAGAGCAGGAGAATATATTATAGTGTCTATTAATAGATCTACAGGAAGAAGAGTTGGGAAAAGAGCAAAGATTCTATTACAATTTCCCTCATTCCTTAAGGGGGTGGTGACGCCCAAGCCTTCTGCTTTGAGAGACATGTAAGAGCCAATGGCTCTCCTCAATCTCTCTTCCTTCTCTGCCACAGCTCAGTCCAACTTTTCCTTTCTCCTTCTGCTGGTAGACTCTAGGCTGCCTATTCTTTTTGGTTCAGCTCTTAAGGTCCCCAGCCTGCCTCTCCACTACCAGATCCTCAGAATCTCCAGTATTGAATTGATTTCTAGTTTTATTTAAGCTTCTCAGACTGAGAGCAAGTTCTTCATCCAATAGCAGCAGACTTAAATGAAATATCTTTGATGTGGGAAGGTACCCACTTAGTTATGACTGATTGATTCAAACGAAAATGGTTCTCATCTAATAAACATAATTACTTTTAAGAGGGATGAGGTAGTAAATATACCCTTACCCTTACAGAAGTCAAAACTGGACTCCATTCTGAGTTTACTCATTCAGCATAGGGACTAGGGTCCATGGTAGAAATAGAGAAATAATCATAATTCCTTTCTATACTCTTCCCATACTCTCTTCAAGCACCACTTTGGACTTTGGGTAAAGGAGAGAAAGTAGAATGTGGAAGTTAGGACCATAGAACCACTCATTGAGAGTTGGAAGGATTTCAGAGATTATTTAACCCAACCTCTCATTTTACAAGTGCCTGAGGGGAATATTTGGGATATAATTGAAGGACTCTGTCAGTAAGGAAGTAGAGAAAGGACATGGCACTCTAACGTTGACAAGTGGCAAGAACTTAAAGGTTAATGGAACTGGGGATATTTAGCCTACAGAAGGGAAGATGGAGATGGGGGGAAGGGAAGGGTTATAATAAGTGTCTTCAAGTAGATGATTGGTTATCGTGTTGAAGAGGGATTAGACTTGCTTTATTAGCTTCAGAGTGCAGAACTTGAAGTAATGAGTAGAAGATACAAAAAAGCAAATGAGGCTCAGAATGGTTAAATGGCTTGCCCAAGATCATATAGGTGGATAGGTAGTAAGTGGTAAAGTTAGGTTTTGAATTCAGCTCCTTTAGGTCCAACTGGAGCAGAAAAAAATGTAGAAGTAGGAAGAAAGTGTAGGAAAGGAGGGCAGAAAACCTCCCTGGAGTGTTTATTACCTATCTAGAAATAGGGAGCACAATTAAAATTACCAATCAATCATTTGCCTTGTTGGAGGCAAGGCTATTTGGGAAGTTTAGGTAGCCTTCACTTTATAAACAGTTTGTATTCTAAAATTCCCCTTGAAGTGGGAATGCAGAAATAACGTTTTAAATGGGGGTTGGTTAGAGTTCCAGATAAGCTTTTTCAAGCTAATCTGTAGCTGAATACTGTATATTCACAATGAAAATAGTAGGAAATAATGTTATTGCCAGACTAGAATTATACAACAAAAAAAAGAAAATGATGAAATTGAATAATAAATAATGTTTTGTTTTCAATCTTGAATCTTGGCACTTGAGAGGAAAAGCAGGTTTAATTACAAGAGAATGACAAAGTGTCTGGAGTCTTTTGAGGAGATTGTCAAGGGGACTTCTGGGCACTTTCAAGGGCTTTAGAGTTTGATGGCATAGGTACTTAACTATGCCTAATTTCACTTCAAAACTTGTTTTTTCTTTTTTCTTGATACAGGTGTATCGCCAACACATATTAGCTATGATTAGGGTAAATTATTGGCTCATAAATGGAAAAAAGAGAAGGGAGAAAGAGAAAGGGAAAATTGAAGAAAACTATATTTCTGTGGGGGTGATTTACAAAGATTCAGAAAAAGAAACAAGAAGGATAGAAGTTAAAGAAGATATGTGGTTACATGTGAATCTTTGCCTAAGATGACTGAGTTTGCTTGAACTGTGAATAGTAAGACAGGTGAAAGGAGAGTAGGATAGTGTGATTATGATACTGCTGGAAGGAAAGAAAGGCGATGGTAAGGAAGACAAAGGGTTAAACAATTCTTCAAACAGGACACTAGGCGTTGCCATTGGTTCAGGACCTCTTGGTTACTATACATAGAAATTAGACTGGCAAACAGAATGTTATGGTAGGGTGGCTGGAAGGAAACAGGAGTGTACAACGGATTATTTTTATGTATAGGACAGTAGCTATTTGCGTGTTCATAACTTGGGAAGCTCATAAGATGCAGTCTTTGCCCCTAAGGAGTTTCAAATATTATTTGAGAAACAGGATTTATATATAATGAAATAATTAGGAAACTATACAGTTTCCTTGCCTTGGAGCTCCCTATATTGAGAAGATTATAGGACAAGATAAAACAAACACAAAAACTAGATTGCAGGCAACACCTGCTGATAAAGATACCTCCCCCACTAAGTTGCTATTGGCATCTATAACAAATTTCTGAAAATTGCTGATGATTTGAACAATTCCATTCAAGTGCCTGAGGAGAATAATAAGGGTACAACTGAAGGGCTCTGTCAGTAAGGGAAGTAGAAACATGGCACTGTAAAGTTGAGAAGTGCAAGAACTTAGAGGTTAATGGAACTAGGGATGTTTAGCTTATAGAAGAGAATATGGGGTGGGAAGAAGGGAAGGGCTGTAATAGCTGTCTTCAAGTGGATGATTGGTTATGATATTGAAGAGGTATTAGACTTGTTTAATTGGTCCCCAGAGGACAAAACTTGAAGCAGTAGGTAGAAGACACAAAAAAGAGAATTTAGGTTTGATGAATGAAGCAACTTCCTAATAAGTAGAATTGTCCCAAAGTAGAATGGACTGCTTTGAGAGGTTGTGGGTTTTCTGTCTTTGGAGGACTTTGAGAAGAAGCTGGATGACCACTTGTCCTGCTGCTTCCCTGTGAGTGGTTGTGGAAGGGTAGGTGGACCTAACACTTGTGCCTAAGAACAGCTCACAGCCAATCAGATAATGAGCATGTAAACTGGCAGCCTTTAGAATGAATGAATGAGAAAACATTTATGAAGTGATTTTGTTGTTGTTGTCATTTTTCAGTTGTATCTGACTGAGCTGTATTTGGGGTTTTCTTGGCAGAGGTACTAGAGTGGTTCACCATTTCCTTCTCCAGCTCATTTTTACAGATGAGGAAACTGAGGCAAACAGGGTTAAGTGACTTGCCCAGGGCCACACAGATAGTGAATGTCTGAGGCTGGATTTGAACTCAGGAAGATGAGTCTTCCTGATTCCAGGCCTAACACTCTATCTGCTGCATCACCTACTTGCCCATATCAAGTGTTTACTGTGTACAAAGAAAACATTTATCAAGGCTTACTATATACTGTATTTACTGTGTTTATTTGCTAAAGGATACATATAGGAAAGTAAGACAATCCCGATTTCAAGGAGATCACATTATGATAAGGGAGACAACATGTATTCATGGTTTCAGTTATGAATAAGATGGAAAGCGTCCATGGTCTTAAGGGTACAGCCACAAAGCAGATGGTGATGAATCTTTATTCATTCATTTCCATGATAAAATCATATCAGTTTCTGATGTTGAATCACTTGACAGTGTAAAAAATAATAAAAATTATTATTATAACCAATATTTAAAGCAGCAGTTCTCAACCTGTGGGTTATGTTCAATTTGTAACAATGACAATACATCCTGCATATCAGATATTTACATTACAATTCATAACAGTAGCAAAATTACAGTTATGAAGTAGCAACGAAAATAATTTTATGGTTGGGGGAACTGTATTAATGGGTCATGGCATTAGGAAGGTTGAGAACCACTGATTTAAAGTGTTTTTAACATTTTGTTATTATATTTTACTTTCAATTTCAAATTGTCTTTCTCTTCCTCTGCTTCCTCCTTCCCATTGAGAAGATGAGAAAAACAAAAACTTACTACAAATATGCATAGTCATGTGAAATAAATTCCCACAATAGCCATGTCTAAAAAAAGAAAATATTATTTGTTATTATAAGAAAAGAAAAAAAGGAAGGAAGGAAAGAAGAAAGGAAGGCAGGAAGGAAGGAAGTTAGGAAAGAAGGAAGGAAGGAAGGAAGGAAGGAAGCAAGAAAAAGAAAGAAAGAATTTGTACTCTGAGTCTATCACTTCTCTATCTGGAGGTAGACGGCATATTTCATCATGAACCCTTTGGAATTGTTGGTCATTTTGTTGATCAGAGTTACTCAGTCTTTTACAATCGATAATCTTTACAGTATTGTTCTTACTGTAAAAATTGTTCTCCTGGTTTGGCTCACTTAAGTTTGCATCAGTTCATATAGATATTCCCAGGTTTTACTGAAACTATCTCCCTCATCATTTTATACA
>CM053587.1:241447919-241474635 GCA_028646515.1 Pseudochirops corinnae | reverse complement strand
AGATATTCCCAGGTTTTACTGAAACTATCTCCCTCATCATTTTATACAGCACAATAATATTCCATCAAATTAATAAACAATAACTTGTCCAGCCATTTATATATAATATGTTATATGTATGTATTTTAAGGAACTCATCTATGGCATATTTAACTTTGTTTTCTAGGTACAGTTATTTAAACATTCTATTTCCAGTCCTGTTAATCTGGGCAATTTATATTTCTGTAAATTTTCATCTATTTCAGTTAGATTGTCAGTTGTATGTATAGTTGGGTGAAATAGCTTATAAAATTGCTTTTATCTTCTTCATTGCTTGTGAATTCATCTTTTTCAATTTCAACACTTGTAATTTGGTTTTCTTTCTCTTAAAAAAAATTCAAATTAGCCAATGGTTTATCCATTTTATTGTTTTTTTTTAAAAGTCCCTAGTTTTATTAATTAATTCAAATTTTTTTGGTTTTATTTTTATTTTTTATTTTTCATTTTGTTTTTTTTGTTTTATTTTTCATTTTGTTAATTATCCATTGACTATCACACTTCTATTTCGGTGTTTAATTGAAAGTATTAAATTTGCTAGTTTTCTAGGGTTCCTTTATTTGCATTTTCATCTTGTTGACCTGTTATTCTTTTATTGATATGTGTTTAGAGATATAAATTTTCCCCTAAGTACTTCATTGGCTGCATACTGCAAATTTTGGTATATTGTCTCATTGTTGTCATTATCTTTAATGAGATAATTGATCATTTCTATGATTTGTTCTTTTATCCACTCATTCTTTAAGATTAAATCATTTAGTTTCAATTAATTTTTATTCTCTGCTTCAAAGACCCTTTATTAAATGTAATTTTGATTGCGTTGTGGTCAAAAATATCTGTACTTAATATTTCTACTTTTCTGCTTTTGTTTGTGATGTTTTTATGCCTTAACACATAGTCAGCTTTTGTGAAGGTGCTATATGTAGCTGAGACTAGGTATACTCCTTTCTATTGTCATTTTATATTGTCCAGAGATCTATCATATCTAAGTTTTCTATTAGCCTATTCATTTCTTTAATTCCTTTCTTGTTTATCTTATTGTTAGATTTATGTAGACTGGAAGGGGGATTGGTAAAAAAAAAAAAAAAAAAAAGGGTCCCTCCTAGTATAGTTTTACTCTTTATTATACTCTATAACTCATTTAAATTTTTCTTCAAGAATTTTGATATGGTGCCATTTGTTGCATATATGTTAAGTATTGATATTAATTCATTGTTCATGGTACTTTTGAGGCTTTGCTTGTTTTGAGTTAATGTCTTCTTCTGTCTTTGTGTCTTTAGCTTCCCTGTCACCATAGTACCTCTTTATGATTGGGTTTTTCTTTTGTTTGCTCATTCTCCTAGCCTACTTCTTGACTCTGGACTTTATATTAATGCTAGTTCTATGCACTTCTGGGGATATCTGGTCAGAACTTCTGTCCTTCTATGGTCTTCTGCTATTTTCACAGCTTAGTCTTGGGGCATGCAAGAATTCAGTGCTCTCAAAGTAGCATAATCCAGGGTGAATTCTGTTCACTGTCCTGGTCTGAATCCTGCAAGTTCTTAACCTGAGTTTGGGTCTGTTGACTTGTGCATGGTTGAGTTATAATAGACAACTGCTGGACTCTGACACTATTAGCCCTCTGGGACACTCTGTAGGTTCAGAGTCATCATACTTCTGGCTCCCCTTTAGTCTGGGACACTTGCTTTGGTTATTCCATTGCTAGTTTATGTGCTGGGCTAAGGGCTAGAATTGAGTTGTTATTCTTGGCTCAGAGCCATACAGCTACATTTCTCGAGCTTGTTCCTTGATCAATATTTGGTTAGAATCCCACTTACTTGTGTCTGCTCTCCTCTGTCCTGCATCTTTAACCTGGTAATCAGCAGGATTTGAACTTTTCTTTTTTACTTTTTTACTCAAAGACCAGTTATCTATTTTTCCAAATAGCTTCTCTTATGCCAAGAACTTTGATATAAATAACTTTCCTTTCTGGGTCTTCAGTAATTATAGCATTTGCAGTCCAGAATCCCAGTGTGAGTTCCCTATATCCTTCATCTGACTCTAACCTGGATCCAAGATTTCTGCCATGGAACATTCTTGGCATCCATTTCTTATCTTCATGTTCCATATTCTCCTTGGTGGATTCAATCCTAGCACTAATTCCCAACCTTCCCAAGGGAATTCCTGCTTTGTTTGTATGATTTCCAAGGGTACCCACAAGTTGGTGAGAACTATTATGCTTTATAATAACCAGGTAACTAGGTAGCTCAGACATGAGTTAAAATCTAGCCTCAAACATTTATTGGTTAACTGTGTGACCCTGGGCAAATCACTTAATCTCTTTGCCTCAGTTTCCTCATCTGCAAAATGGAAATAATTATAGCACCTATCTTCCAAGGTTATTGTCAGGATCAAATGAGTTAATATTTATAAAGTGCTTAGCACAGTGCCTACCACATAGGAGGTGCTATATAAGTGTTATTATTATTATTGTTGTTGTTATCATTTTTAATATTATTATTAACCAGCCGAGAGGTTAGGAGTTGTCAATAGAGACAGAGGAGAGGACTCTCTGCCCAAAGCAGGCAACAATGAGGTGCCCCAGTACTCATAGGCCATATATTGCTACTATAGGCCAATCTCTATAGTAGCAATATATCAAGCTGTCACTATCTTGTGAAGGTTATCAACTTGTGCCAAAACTATAAGGTACATTGGAGAATACTCCGTTGGTTTACTGTCAAGCTTAGGGGCTACTCCAATTAATTTGTAGATTACTGTATTGAAAACTTTTTGATTCTCTCCCTTTCATAACATTCCCTTTGGCTATGTAAGAGCCAACATGCTTAGAACTAACATTATGGGCTGTCTAGGGGTGAGTTGGCAGCAGGGTGTAGTGGGAAAAGCCCTGGATTTGGAGTCAGAAGACGTAGGTTCCAGTACTCTAATTTACTATGTGACCTTAGGCAAGTCATTTTTCACCTCTACTTGCCTCAATCTCCTCATCTGTAAACTGTGACTTGTTAACAAATAAAAAGTTTCAAGAGATATAGTTTTTGGGTAATTTACTTATTTTATTAATAATGCCAGCACAATATTAATAAAAGAATGGCCAATTTGACTGTCACTCTTAGACTAAAGACAATCATGGTGGTAGACTCACAGTTTATATACCCTTCAAAGAGTAGGTATTCCTGAGAGGTGGCAATCAATTCTGATTGGATGAGGCAATGGGAGGTGGGCTACATTAAAATGAGGGGCTGAGAGTGATATCATGTCACCTTTGCACAGACTATCTCTATACCCAGACTATGCCCAACTTTGGGCAATCTATTCAAAGAATGTATGCCCCACCCAAGTCTGAGCAGAACACAATGGCTCCTCTACTAGGTTGGAGTCTTGAACAAGAAAGTTAGTTCAATCTCATTATCAGCAATATCCTTCAGGAGACTGAGCTTTTTAAGATCAAGACTTGAGAAGAAGAGAAGAACTCTGAATCTCCCCAAATTATTGGTTATTAATCATAATTTTTCTAAGACTGTAGTACCTATTTTATAGGATGATTGTGGAGCTTAATTAAGATAAAATGTATAAAAGCTTTTTATAAACTTAAAAGTTTATACATACACATACAAATATACACATATACATATGTATGTTAGTTATTATTATGATTAATTCTCTAAATTTCTCTGGGCTTCAATTTCCTCCTTTTTAAATGGTAAGTGGTAAATGGTAAGTGTTCTCTAAAACTTCTTCCAACTTTTAAGTCTATGATTTTTCCAGATTTCTGGATGAGAGTTGAAGCAGAGTGAACTACAATATTCTCCTCCAGAATGTGACCTTGACCCTTCATGATCAGACTGTACCTGGAACAAAGGTAACATTACCATAGTCAGTCTCTCATCTCCATTGTCTCCCCTCTCTAATCCATTATCCACACACCCACCAAAATGATATTCCTAAAGCAAAGGTCTGACCATGATACTCCCTGCCTCAAGGAGCACCAGTGTATTCTAGGATAAAATACGAACTCCTCTGTTTGGCATTTAAAATCCCTTCACTATCTGACTTCTGCAGCCCTTTTGAGGCTAAGTACACATTACTTCCCCTGAAGCACTCTATCCCAGAGCCAAATAAGTATACTTGTTATTCCCCATAAGTTATATTCCATCTCCCACCTATGTGCATTTGCACAGGCTTTCCTCCATTCCTGGAGTGCTCTTCCTCCTCATTTCTACCTCTTGGAACCCCTGGCTCTCTCCAAAGCTCAGCTCAAGCACACTTCTTTTAAGAGGATTTCTCCTGGTTCTTTCAGTTGATAGTGTCCCCAAATCTCTATATATTTATGAGGACTCATTCTGTGCAAAGCATTGTACAAAATGCTGGGGATACTAATAAAAAAATACAAGTCCCTGCCCTCAAGGAGATTACATTATAATGGGGAAGGCTATAAACATTAAGGAAGGATTGTCAGGGATGGATATTTTGATTTGAAAATTTACAGAGATAGAGAGTGAAGTCTTAGGGGGGTAGATTGGCACACCCTTTCCAGGAGCAATGACGGAGTTAATCTGATAATTGTTCCAGAACTGGAAAAAGAAGAGAGGTGAGAAAGAGGAGGGAGATGTAGCATGGAGACAATTGAGGAGCTGGCTAGGGATTAAAATGTTCCTTGGCCAAGGGCTAGGCATAGAGATGTGGTCAACTGAGGTAATCCCCAATCAGGAAACGGGTCCCACAACAGGAATTCTGGGAACAAAGGAGTTAAGTCTTCTGGGGCTCGGTTTCTGGTCTAGGCAACATGGCAGTTTGGCAGCTATTGAGGAGACTGATTGGTTGATTGATTGACATTAAGAACAACTGAAATTATGTAGGCCATCTGTTGTGAAGTTTTCCTCTTTGATGAGGACCTCTGAGAGGACATATTTCTCAAACCGTTAAGAGCCATTGAAAATGCTCGAGTTTTACTACAAGAGGCAAACTTAACCTGCCTTTGCATATCCTCCTCCTTCCCTTTCCATTCCCACTGAAGAGCTGTAAACAGGCTCTCCCTGGAACTACCCTTGCTGCCATACCCACTCTCCAGGACACTGGAAGGACTTATTACAGCCCTGGCATCATTCCACTTCATTAGCAACACTCACTGTCATCTAATAGAGGAGAACCATGTCTCTCGGGAAGCAGAGGAAAGCCCCTTGGCTGGAGAAGTTAGTCTGGACCAATAAAATACTAAAAGATAAAGTTCAGGACATATTTTGTTCCCGGCGCTGTGGAATGAGCTGGATGACTTAGCTGGCTTTCCCCCCTAGCTTGTTAATTTCTATGATTTGCAGCAAACAAGCCTTAATAGGAAAGGAAGAAGCATAATTTTCTGACAACAAAAGTAGAGACTCTGTCTGCTTAACAGATTTTGAATACTGTCCAGCCCAGAGCTCTCTCCATATGGTATTTAATAAGTGTTTTCTAATGGGGAGAAAGAGTGTTTAAAAACAATGAACTGAAAGCTTTTATTATCATTGTCCCAGTTATAGCTCCCAGACTGTATGTGTATGAGGGGGAGGGGAAGATATGGAGAGTGAAAACATTCCTAGATCTTTCTAGGTTTCCTTTAATTAACATTGGTTCACTTTCATGTTAACATGTTAACACCTTTAAGACAGGTGCAGTATAAATTAGGATTTCAGTCTTGCTTTTTTTTTTCAGAAGACTTGATTTCAAATCCAGCCTCAAACTAGCTGTAGGACTCTGGACAAGTCACTTAATCTCTCTCTGCTGAGTTTCCTTAACTGTAAAATGTGAACAATGATAACACCAACCTCCTGGGATTGTTGCAAGAATCCAATGAGATAATATTTGAAAAATTATTCACCTGGCACATAGTAGCACTTAATAAATGCTTGTTACTATCCCCTTCTCTCCTTTAATTATGTATTATGTATTTAAAAAATCAAACTTTATACAGACTAGTCTGCATGATACAGTCAGAAATTAAAGGTGCATGTACGATTCATAGTCCTGCTTAGAATGTGGACACAGGTAGAGGACTGTTCTTTAGAGCCTGACAAAGTTCCAAATTACAAGCTAGAACCTGACCTGAGTCACAGGTTGGTTAAATATGCACACCTATGGTGATGTGTTGAACTCCACAGAAGCCTGTGTCAAGATGATGTAATATATAGCACTTCAGACCCAACAGACTCTTCACGCCTTTTACAACCAACCTAGGTACACCCCATGGGGAACAGGAGACCTCAATCTCTGTGCTTACCTATGCATCAGATATCTTTGATGAATGTCTGCAGGATAGTATCCTTGCTGTTGTTGTCCAGTAAAAAAGAATGGGGGTTTTGTTTGTTTGATTTTGCCACCTGCTTCTTTGATTTAATCTCTCCAAATCTGTACCCTGGACACCTTGCATGAAACAGAGATACACCTACCCTCTCAAAAAGTCAAATGGATTTGTGATCTCATTAATTCTGGTGCTCTCTTCCAAGGATGTGGATCACAACTGATCCTCTGGGACTCCCTTCCGTGTTCTCCCTGAAGTTGGCCACAAGATGTTCTAGATGCTTTCCTCACTTTCTTCAGACATTAACAGGGTACTTGTAGAGTAGTCTGAGCATTGTCTATTCTTCTCCCCAAATGACTATCTATTCTTTCTGTCATACAACTCTTTGATGGGGTCCCTCTCACCTATTCTTTTTCAGAGTCCCTCCACAAATCCCATTCTGATGCCTCACTGTGGCATGAAAGTAACCCCGAATTCTCAAAGGCTCCCCCAATGGATTACAAGTGCTGGCAGATAATACCATGCTGGAATGGCTTCCAGTATTGCCCAGAAACAAACTAAGTATGTTTTTTGAGGATTAGCTCATCTAATCGCCAATAATCATCACTTCAGTGATTAACTTTTTTGACTATGACAACCTATGTAGACCACAGAGTACCCCAGTTTTGGGGGATATTTTCTGGGAAGCCCACATGTGGCAGATGTTATGTAAAGAAGTACAACATAATACCTGCTCTCAAGAAGATTATGATCTTCTGGGAGAAGGTAATGAGTGATGATATATACATAACTAAGTCTGATGCTACATAAAAGGTGTTATGAATAAGGAAGAATCCAGACAAAGAGCTCTGGGAAAAATTGAGAAGGTAAAATTACTTTGGAGGGCGGAGAAGAGGCAGGATGGAATCAGGGAAGGCTGATCACAACACATGAAATTTAGAGGTATTTGAAGAAAAAAGCTGATGGGATTCTGGACAGTGACATGCTCAGTTATCTAAAAATATATGTTCCAGACATCCTGAAGAATCCATTGAATTTAAAAGACAAGAAAAAAAATCAGTTTTCCAGTAAATGCAATCTCTCTCTCTCACTCTTTTTAAAGATGATACTGCAGAAAAGGAAATGGGACAAGAGATTAAACCCTGCAGAATGGAATAGAGCTCAGATTTGGGGGAAAATCACTTCCAGCTTATAGAGTAAATAGTCTAAATTACAGCTGGATTATGAGGAAAATATGGCCATCAGAACCCTCTGACTGATTTGCTTAGTGATAACACATTAGATACCCCACATGAATTTTAAATTATTTAGATAAGGGAGTGAAAAATAAGTCAAATGCAGAGTCTCTGAAGAAGTCCCATGTTATAAGCAAATGGTGGGATAACTGTTCAAATGATCATCACATAGAGGAATGAAGAGATGTTATCCTAGGGAAGAAAAGACTTTAGTTGGATAAAATTAGTCATCTTTAAATATTGGGATAGCTGTCTTGAGGAACAGGGTCTTTTCCTGTTTGACCCCAGAGAGGAGAGCAAGAGTCATAGGTTGCAGAAAGGCAGGTTTAGGTTTGAATAAGGGGAAAAATCCTAATAATTAGAGCTATCTTGAAGTGGAGTGGGCTATCTCTGATGCTAATGGGTTCCCTTTTACTAGATGAATTTAAAAAAAATAATAAAAGGAAGGAAGAGGTGGACAGAACTAACCCTTTGTTACACTAAAGCATGATTTTAAGCAAAGCAGCCTGGCTATGGATAATGGTGAAATATCAGAGAGTAGGCAGACCAAGTTGGCATGTGGTGGTAAGGGAAAGCATGGAGCTCTTGGATTTAAGGTGTTAAGTCAGTGTTGAGAATACAGGTCCCAGAGAGCAGCAGGCCCAGCAAGGGTAAGCAGCAGTTAAAAACTGAAAGATGTTTAGATGTTTATATTGTGGAAAGGATTGCTGGTCAGGAAGCCATACCCACACACAGAGATGGCATGAGACATCAGACACGGGGTCTATGGGCATGGATGATGGATGAGCAGCTATTCATTGGTTTTGCTCTGAGACCAAACTTCTCTTTCACACTATGTTCCCCCAACCTCTCACCACACACAGGGCTTTTCTCCTAAAGATTTTAGAGGGTGCATATGGTCTAATTCTAATTATTCATGGGCAAACTGTAGCATGTCATACTTCATAGGATCATAGGAACTTCTCATCTTCTCCTGTAAATCTTCCCTTCCTTCCAAAATTCTCTAGCTCCATGGAAGGCAACCTGATTCTTCCAGTTCGCCCAGAAATGAAACCCAACTCATCCTTGTCTCTTTCCACTTGCTCACCCCTAATCAATTAGTTGCCAAATGTTGCCCATTCTCCCATTGTACCATTTCTCATCCATACCTTCTCTCCATTTATAATGCCATTGTTTTGGCTTATGCTCTCATAATCTCTCTTTATTCCTAAAGCACACATCTGACTATATCTTCCCCAGCTTCAATATCCTCCATGATTCCCTGCTGCCTCTAGGATAAAATGCAAACTCTTTAAAATGGCATTTAAAGCCTTCCACAATCTGGCTGGCATCTACCTATCTGGACTTACTTGTTTGCTCTATATTTTATCCAAACTGGTTTATTTACTGCCCCCAGAACTTGAATTTCTATATTCTTTCTCCATAATGCTGCACAGGGTGTCTCCATACCTGGAAAGTGTCCCCTTTTAAAATATTTAGCTTCCTTCAAGGTTCAGCTCAAGTGCCAAAAATTGGAAACCTTCCCTGAGCCCCCACTTGGTGGTGTTTTCTTCCTTCTCAAATTATCTCATATTTACTTAATCTGTGTACATGTTGTATCCTCAAGTAGAATGTAAGCTCTCTGGGGATAAAGACTTCTATTTTTGTCTTTCTATGTCTGGTGCCCAGCATAATACCTTGCACAAAATAGGTACTTTATAGTTGTTTATTAAATTAAGAGATGGAAAAAGACTTCAGTGATCATCCAGTCCAACCCTCTTATTTGACAGATGAAGAAACTGAGTCATAAGGTTTGATCACAGTCATCACAGAGGGCAGATAAATTAGCCTAGCTGAAGCTGCAGAGCACCCTGAGGAAAAGACAGAAAGCAGATGTACCAAGAGAGTCAAATCACCACAACCAATATCACCACAGACCAATATCTTCCCTCAAACCTTGATGGAGACAACCCAGTACTCTGAGCCCAAGAGCCATGGGAATAGCAATATTTCCAGTCTGATGCCCTCAGCCTTCATCCTGGGACACAGCCCCTATGGAGATGTAGCCTGGCAACTGTTCCTGCAGGTGCTACAGCCATTGCTACTGAAGAACCAGAAAAGAAAATTCTTGCCACCAAAGTCTTTAGTGCTGTCAAATGGTTCAGGATTAGAAACTGGTGATTTTATAAGTAGAAATGACATTAAAGATGAAGCATTAAACTATTGGATCTTTCCATCTGACTTGTAACTGATACTTTCCACATGTATTGCCTCCCAAATTAGAAATGTGAGTTCCTGGAGAGCAGAGACTGTTACCCTTTTCTGTTTGTGTACCCTCAATACTTAGCACAGGGACATATGTGTGTGTGTGTGTGTGTGTATATGATAAGCACTTAGGAAATGCTTTATTCATTCATTCATCCATAGTATTTAGTATTTGTGAAAGAAGCATTAAATTTATTCATCCATTCAGGTTCAAATGTATATGAAGTAACAACCCAGAGAATAGACATAAATATTTAAGACCATGATGCATTCCTCAATATATAAATTGTCAAGGGATATAAACAACTATTTGCAAAAGAAGGAATACAAACTCTCTAAAACCACATGAAAGAATATTACTCATCACCAGTAAAGAGAGTAAAGCAAATTAAAATGACTCTGATGTTTCACTTCACACTATAAAATTTGCAGATGGGAAAAGGTAGACATGGTCACTGTTTGAAATACTGGGGGGACAACAGACACATTAATATGCTCTTGAAGGATATATGAATTGATCCAGCCAGTCTGGAAAACAATTTGGAATAATGTGAGAAAAATGAGTAAATTCTTCATGCCCATTATTGTTACTACTGGGCAAAGACAGAGGGAAAGTTCTCATATATACCAAAATACTTAGAGTAAGGGTTTGATTTTGTTTTGGTAGCAAAAACTTGGAAACTGAGCTGGTGTTCATAGGAGGAATAGTTAAACAAATTGTAGTATATAAATGTAATGGCATATGATTGCATTGTAAGAAATGATGAATTTGGAATATTCAGAGAAATGTAGGAAGACTTATATGAACAGATACAGAGGAGAGAAAGCAGAATTCAGGGAACAATAAACTTGATAACCACAATAAAGCAATGCCAAACATTGGAATTCAGATTAATATGATGACTAATCTTGATTTAGGATTAATAATGAAACCAGTTTACCTCCTCCTATTAGGGGTGATAAACCATGAGTACAGAATGCTATTTTGGAGAGTTTGTTATTTGTGAATATTTTGGCAAAGAATATGTTTTAGAATTTGTGTCAGTTCTCTTGGTCTTAGTCCAGGATAGGTGGAAATTGAATTGTGAAGATCCCCCTATGCCCTTTAGCTCTTTAAAGGCTTGGGATTTCTTGTTTATTCTGTAGGTTTTTGTGATTTTTCTTCCAAGGAAAATGTCTCCATTCTCTAATGAGTTCTTTTGGTCATGGAGTTATTTGAAAAATTGAATACAGTCTATCTGGCTCTTAGGAGAAAGGGTGGTGCTTCAGCAAGTGATCCACAATTCAAGTATCACTCTTCATGACATTAGATCTTGTAGTTGACTCATTCCTCCATAATGTCTGTTTGCTTTCCTAGTTCCCCCAGGGATTCAGTACAGCCCAGAAGTGAACTTTTATACCTTACATAAAGATTATGCATGTACTCTTTGAACATCTGCATATCACTTGGCAAAAACCTACCTCTGGGGTCTTTGCCTGGCCCTGATTAAAGGCAATCTTTTCTGTCCTGTATAATAATTTGTCCATCATCCCTCAAGCCAGCCCATGTACAGATTAAACCCACTAGTCCACTTCTTCCAAAATTGTGTGTTGTTTCAATAATAAATTGCTCAGAAGTAATTGTCATCATTTAAAATCCAAATTCTGTCATGGCCAACCAAAATGTGGGCTCTCATTTCTCTGGATGTCAGGCAGGAGGAATTTTTCCATCTCCTAGTAACTATGCTAAGAACAACATTTTCAGAACCCATCTACCCTCCTTAACTTTTTGGTGATGCAGTCATCTCAGAAAGTTTGATTTGTTTTTCTTAGCCTGTTCTTCAGGGTGTTGTTTTTTTTTTTTTTCTGTTGAGGCTTGGGCATATGCATTTGTAAGGTGCCTCTTTCCAGTGACTGCTCTGATCTGAGCTCAGAATAAGCATTTTTGCTGTACATATACCAGCACACTGTTAGGTAATTAAAATGCTCCTAAGCTCCAGCAGTCCTGGCACCATGCTGAGCCAAGCCTATCTAAAAATAGAGGCCTCTGCCAAACAGTCAACAGTGGTCAAATCCCTTGGCCTTCAAAGTCTCCTGTGGCTTTTGGGAAGATGAGCAATTGAGGGAAAGGTTGTGGATCCCTTGACTCAAGGCAAAATGTAATAATGAAGCTCACATACACTCTTGCTTTATAACCAGTCTTGCTTCTGCTTCTAAAAGTCTTGGCCGTTACAACCACTGATTACAGCTCCAGCTGGAACCAAGAAGGAACAGTTGGTACTGAGCTCTTTGGTCTCAACGAGGCTAGCTATAGTCACTGGCCCTGGGTGCTTCTTTGTATCACCAGAAACTGTAGGCTAACTGACTGCCAAAGGTTTACCAAAATCAGGTCAGGGGCCTAGTGGTTGAAGGGAAATGGGATTATAAGAACACACACAGATCCTGACTTGCCTTGTAGGACAAACCAACTGATGGAGTTATATCTCTGATCTGCTCCCTCTCCCCCAACATTGTGTCACTTGGAACCATGAAGCCCCCCTCCCCCAAATTTTTCCCTTGACCCATACATCCTGGAGTTGCTTGTAATTTTCATTTAAAGAATGAAATTAGAACATCCAAATTCTCTCCCGTGGGTTTCCCGGTCACTTCTTTCTTTTCCCTCTTGTTCTCTAAGATACCTGGGAATCCCAACAGATCCCACCCCTCAAAGTCTCACTTCCCTTTTGGGCAATGGGTCACAGGGAGGTGACAGACTTGTCAGATTAATTAAAAAGATAGACTTGGTAGAAAGACTTTGGAAGACCTTCCTTCATGCTTTTATGACTTTTGACCCAAGGAAAGTTTAGGTCCAAATATGGAATTCCCTTCATTATGCTTAGAAACTCTTATAAGCCATGATGACTTATTTTAATTTTTTCATTCTCTGTGGGATTTTTGCATTTTCCCCTACTGACTTTCTTTTAGGGGCATGGATACCCATAAGGAAAACTTCTACCTGTAGACCTTCCAATATCATGCACTAGATTTTGTTGGTGTTTAGTTGTTTTCTGGTCTTATCTGATTCTCCATGATCCCATCTGGGGATTTCTTGGCAAAGATACTGGAAGGATTTCCCATTTCCTTCTCCAGCTCATTTTACAGATGAGGAAATTGAGGTAAACAGGGTTAAGTGACTTGCCCAGGATCACAGCTAATAAGTGTCTGAGGCCAGATTTAAACTAAAGAAGAGTAATCTTCCTGACTCCGGGCTGGGTGCTCTATATGCTATTCCACCTAGCTGCCCCAAGAATGCACTAGAAAATGCAGCTTTATTAAATTAGGAAGTAGCCATGTTCTACATCTAGACCACTGTGCCTGGTGTCAGAAAAACAAAACAAAACAAAACACTGAGTTCAAATCTAGCCTCAGACACGTACTAGCTACATGATCCTGGACAATTCACTTAAACATTGTCTGCCTCAGTTTCCTCAACTGTAACCCGGGAATAGTAATAGTGCCTACCTCACAGGATTGTTGTAAGGATCCAATGAGATAGTATTTATAAAGTGTTTGGAATACAGCAAGTATTTACAGTGCCTGGAATACAGCAAGTGCCAAGTAAATGCTTGTTTTCTTGACCTTCCCTATAAATTGATTTTCCTTAAGTGAAGTTCTAAACATGTCCCTCCCCCATTCGGTCAACTCCAGTGGCTCCCTATTGTCCTAATATGAAATATTTTATATATAATAATAAATATAAGTCTATTAATATAAATAAAATGATATATTCATATATAAAATGTAATTGTCTTTATTTAGTTTTTAAAGTCCTTCACAACCTATCTTCCACCTATTTTTCCCAGATTAATTGGACATTATTTCTCCTCCTACGATCAACCTTGGATTCAGCCAAATTAGGCATTTCTCTCTTCTTTACACAGGGACTCCATTTTTTCACCGTGGTGCCTTTGCATTAGAAGGCACCTAATGCCGGGAATTCATCCCCTCTCTACCCCTCACCTCATAGATTCTCTGGGTTCCTAAAAGGGATTCCCTGATTCTGCCCCACTCTCACCCCGGGGACTCCCAGTTTAACTACCACAGCCCATGATTACTTTGTATTTATCTGTATTTTGTTCTCTTTATATTTTTTTCTGAATATACTTTTATATCTACATGTTGTTGCCCCCACCCCAACTCAAACGTAATCCCCTTGGGAGCTTGGATTAGTTCATTCTTTGTATTTGTAAATCTAGTCCTTCACAGAGTCTCTGACACATAGTAGGTGCTTAATTCTCATTGATTGATCATGATTGAAAGTCTTTTGCTACAATTTGTAAAGCTAGATGTGACTTGTGATCCTGCACTTAATACTTCATGTTGGGCCAAAGCCCTTGCTCAAAAAGCACTCTCTCATTCTTTAGAGCTGCCCAGTGAACAGAAACCAAGGAAAACATTTAAATATGAAAAACAAACAGGTATATGAGGGGGTCACAGGGTCCAGAGAGAAAAAGGAATAGATTTTTGCAGATCAGAGAGAGGAAAGATGTTCTCTGGCCTTCACATAGGGCAGTGGTTCTCAACCTTCCTAATGCCACAACCCTTTATATCCTATATGAGTGTATCTGCATGTGGACAGATCTGCCTGGAGATGGATAGAGGAGCGGTGTCTCGGTTCCTAAGACCATCAGAAATATGTGTTTTCCTATGGTCTTAGGCAACCCCTGTGAAAGGGTCATTCAACCCCCAAAGGGGTTGCGATCCACAGGTTGAGAATTGCTGACATGAGGATTCTTTTCCTACCTACCCCTAGAGGTAATAATGAGTTATATTCGGAAAAAATTCTGCATCTATGCTCAGGGCACCTGGGATCAAATCCCAGCTCTGTGTATCACACTAGCTACCTGTGTGACCTTGGATGAGTCATTTAACTTCATTGAGATTTCTCAACTGCAAAATAAGGGTGGACTTTGGCCTCTAAAGGCCCCTCTCAATGTGAGAGAGCTCTTTAGTCATTTCTACAATAGCTGTTTGGCCGCTGCTATCTATTCTCCCTCTGTCCATTCTGGTACAATTGTGTTGTTGCTATGAGCCTTTCCACATTTTACTGCTAGTGGCAGATCAGAGACTTTCCAGCTTTAAGGGGCCTCAGAGGTCTCACCATTTTACAGATAAAGAATCTGAATTAGAGAGAGATCAAGTGACTTCCTTTCCACGCATGGCATAAGCAATAGCTATCAGAACTGCCTGTGTGACTCCAAACTCAATGCCCTTTCTACTGTACCATGTGGAGGTATTTTTCAGGCTCTCATTTTTGTGAGGGGCTGGCAGAGAAAATGTCTACTATCTGGTTGTCAGTTGTAAGATACAATCTACATCAGAGGAATGGCTATGAGATTACCTCCATGAGCAGTGGTATCAATGCTGGCCCTACCAAACTTTCTGAAGTGTGTTTTCTGATGACGTGTCAAAGGACACTTTGATAGGGACCAGAATATCCCATTTTCCTGCAATAGAGACTGGTTCTTCCAAAAGAACAGTAGATCTATCCCTGGGGACCAGATTGGCTCCTGCCTCCCTTCATACAGCTTCTTGGTCACCTAAGGGCATAAAAAGTATCCCATTTCATCCCAAATCAAACCTGAACAGGCTAATGGAGTTGGGCCCATAGACGCGCTGAGCTTCCGTACAGGGTTTTCAGGTTCTACGTGCCACTGGAAAGTGGGCTGTCTTGCGTTGCAGGGTGTCCCATGGAGTTTCTCAGTCCCTATTGTTTCTCCCAGCCTGGAGAGTCTTTAGGGCAGCTAGGTGACATAGCAGATGGAACACTGGGCCTGGAGTCAGGAACACTCATCTTCCTGAGTTCAAATCTGGCCTCAGATATTTACTAACTGTGTGACCCTGGGCAAGTCACTAAACCTTGTTTGCCTCAGTTTCCTCATCTGTAAAATGAGCTGGAGAAGGAAATGGTAAACCACTCCAGTGTCTTTGCAAAGAAAACCTCAAAAGGGGTCATGAAGAGACACAACTTAAAAGACTGAACAGCAGAAACAACCTGGAGTCTTCCAATACAGCACACCAATTCAAAGCACTGTTTTGCTCTCCAGGGGCATGTCTCCTGTGACTTGGAATAAGGGAAACTCCAAAGAGGCTCTCGGGTCCAGACTTGGGGCTCAAGCATTTGGGAAAAAATCACAAACACTGGAGGATGGTGCCGAGGGCCTAGATTCAAAACCCAACTCACCAACCCGGTGACCTGGGACAAATTAATTCACCTGGCTGGGTCTTCATCTAGAAGATAAGGGTTAGAAACTCAATAGCTTCTTTATCTTTTTTAACCAGACTTGTGATTTCATTGATTTGGGGAGCTTCTAGCGAGGAACTCCCTGTGTGATCTGGGACAAGTCACTTCAGCCGACTGAGTCTCATTGACCTCATCTCTGACGGGGGTTGAAAGGGGGCTTCTTTATCCTTTTTAAAATCAGATCTGTGATTTCAATGAGAAGGGAGCTCCCAGTGAGATATTCCCTCTTGCCAGTGCAGATTCCTGCTCTACAAATTATTATGTTAGAGCAGGGCTAATTCTTTACCTTTTGCTCATGACAGGGACCCCTTTGGCAGTCTGGTGAAGTCTAAGGACCCCCCTCTAAGAAAAATGTTTTTTAAACGCATAAAATAGAACATAAGGTGACAAAAGAAAGTGATGATATTGAAATACTTGTTTTCTCACCATCCAAGCACAGGGGTCCCTTGAAATCTATTCAGGGTTTCTGGTGTGGGGAAAAGGGGATGTCTGTGTTCCCCAGCTTTAAAATCCCCTGTGTTTGGTGGGATGCCTGAGGTTAATTGACTTGCCCAAGGCCACGTGGTCTGTGGCAGAAGCAGGATTACTGCTCAGATTTTACTGACTCCAAAAACAACAACCAATCTTTATTTACTACACCATATAATGCCTTGGATTCATTGATTTTTGAGGTCCCCACTCTTTACTATACCATATAATGCCTTGGATTCATTGTTTTCTGAGGTCCCCACTAGCCCTAAATCTGTGATCTCATAAAGAGCTAATTCCATTTGTAATATGACCATCCCTGTCTGTGGTTTCTTTCCACTACAAAAGCTACTATACTCTCCCTTTAAATATTTTCATTTTCACGGAAACCTGCTAGCAGGACAATTCCTCTGGAGATTGAATCCCACAGGAGCAAACCCTAGCAGGATAATACAAACTCAACAAAAACAGAGCAAACCAATAGTAACCCCAAACCAGGGGTGTGCTGATAAGTGTTTAACAAATAGCTAAAAAAAAATGCAAGCAGGACATACTTATAAGTTTAATCTACCTTATTAACACTTTTTTTCATCAATTTCTTAAAGTCTAGACCAGAAAGAGGTGTGGAACCTGCAGCCTCGAAGACACTTGTGGCCCTCTAGGTCCTCAAGTGTACTCTTAAGGACCTAAAGGACCACAAGCAGCCTTGAGGCCACGGGTGCTGCACCACTGGTCTAGACCAATGAACAAAACGGTAACTCAAGAAGAATTAGGTTTGCCTCCAAAATATAAATGCTCATAATGAAAATTTCACGAGCAGTTCTCAAGTACCCCTTTCCCCAAACTATTGTGCATTTAGGAATTCCTTAGAGTCTTCCGCCTTAACCAAGCGTGCCACCTATAAATTGTGCTTTTACAACATTGCTGAATCCCTAGATTTAGCTCTCATTGAAACAAGAGGTTAGATTCGACAAAGCCCTAGAACTGAAAACCTTCAAATGCTATTTTGCATGCTACTAAATGATTTCCTGGATGCAGCCCGATCCAGCTGCTCACCTACGTGTTCTTGGTGCAAATGTACTTATTCTCTGTATTGACTGTTCCCTATCTAATGGTAAGTGCCTGCTGACTAGGGAAGGTGGATCATTAGTTCCCCCCACAGGGCTTTGCTTACCCAGGAGGTGGGCCTCCAGAGTGGTACTGCTATTAGATGGCCTTTCGGTACTTTTCTTCAAGTTATCTTTTAAAAATCTCAGAACTGTGTTCGAATTTTGTGTGTTCACATTGTAATGACCAGGTTATCGGTAGATTTTAAGCCCCTTGAGGGCAGAGACTGTTTCATTTTTGTCTTTATAACCCTAGCTTCACAGTGCCTGTTACATAATGGGTGCTTAATAAAAGCCGGTTGAGTTTGAGTTTGGCCAGAGCACAAAGTGTGGAATAAGAGATAGGAAGTTACAGACCAGATAAGACAACTAATATTTAAGCAGCATCTTCTGCAACATGTTTTACACATATTTCATTTGAGTGTCAAAATTACCCTTTGATGTAGTCCCAATTTTGCAGAAAAGGAAACTGAATAGAGCACCGGCCCTGGAGTCAAGAGGACCTGGGTTCAAATACGGCCTCAGACATTTCACACACACACACACACACACACACACACACACACACACACACACACACTAGCCGTGTGACTTTGGGCAAGTCACTTAACCCCCATTGCCCTACCTTCCCCCCTCCCAAAAAGCAAAAGATAAAAGATAAAAAAAGAAAGAAAATGGAAAGGACAGGATAGAGTCTGGGCTTCCTGTGAGAACGTATCGCAAATGCAGTCATAACTACCACTGTCTCGCTGCCAGATATGATTAGAGAGCAATGGGGAACTTTATACAATGGGCCAAAAACGTGTTGAAATGGATATGTAGGCTTTTTTGCCTTTGTCTGCGACCTGTGATTTGTTTTTGGCATCAAGAACTCGTGGGGTAGAAACACTTCCCCACAGTGCAGATTGGCAACTCATCAGGATCTCTGATTCTTAGAGAGCTATCTGAGGACACTGAGAAGGATGTGTCAGAAGCACAACTTGAATCCAGGTCATGACACTGTACCTTACTCTAGGAGGTAATATGGAGGCAGCTAGGTGGTGTCATAGTGTGAGGAGCACTGAGCCTGGAGTTAGGAAAACTCATCTTCATGAGTTCAAATCTGGCCTCAGGTACTTACTAGCTGTGTGACCCTGGACAAATCACTCAACCCTATCTGCCTCAGTTTCCTCATCTGTAAAAGGAACCAGAAGAGGAAACAGCAAACTACTCTAGTATCTTTGCCAAGAAAACCCCCAAAAGGGTTGTAAAGGGTTTAACATGACTAAAAAATGACAGAAGAAGAAAAAAGAAGAAAGGAAGGAAGGTAGGAAATAAGGAATGGAGAAAGAGAAAGGAAGGAAGGAAAAAAGAAAGGAAGAAAAAAAGAGAAGGAAGAGAAGAAGAAGGAGGAGGAGGAGGAGGAGAAGGGGAGAAGGAGAAGAAGGCGTCAGTATGGCACCACAGTATGGCCCTGGGGTCAGAATGTGTGGGTTCAAACACTGCTTCTGATTCCTACCTGTGTGATCTCAGGCAAGTTTCCTCATCTATAAAATGAGGGACTGGGGGGACTAGAAGGCCCCTAAGATCCTTGCCAGCTGTGGTCTATGGTCCTAGGACATTTTCTGCCCAGAAGTTTTTTATGGTTACCACAGCACAGAAAAACATTTCAAACAACAAAGATGAAGGGGGAAGTTCTTCATGCTGGAAAGTCCAAATCAATGAAAGGAAAATTAAAAACTGACTTCCAAGATTACACCATTTGAAAAGTCACAAAGCAGAATAAACCCTGAAAGCTGAGGTTTCAGCACCAAAAATGAAGGGTTCTCAGGGAGAGGTTGGCATGTACTTTCTGCCCCACAGTCCTGGCCATGGGCTGCAATGCAGCTTGGCCCTTTGGACTGTTTTTCCATGGGGCAAATAAAGCAGCAGCATTTCCTCCTGACTGTGGCCTTGACAGCTCCAGAATCGTTTTCTCTGTCTTTCTGTTTATGGAGGTCTCCGTATATTCTGGAGGGCTCCGTTCTCCAAGGCTGATGAGCAACTCACTGCAAATCAGTCCTGTGTATATTACACCAAGTTTCTTTCCTGGAACGGGGAGGATTCTTCAGCCTCCTGGCTGATAAAGCCGGCTCTCTGCCTCTCTGATCTCAGAATAGGTTGGGGTCATGGGATGGTGAGGGCCCTGCTGAAGTTCAGGGGTCCACAATCAGATCTTGTCTCTGAGTAAATTCCTAGTCACTTTCTTTGGGCTGGTTTCTGGGAATATTTGGTTTTATACTCCTTGACTGATCTATTGGTCCTACTAGCTGGCACCAGAGAGTGTTACTGGCTCTATCTAGTGGGTCATTCTTAATGTTTTTGTATATCGTAGATCCCTTTGGTGGTCTGGTAAAGTTTACTAACCCCTTAAAATGTTTTTAAATGCAGAAGATAAACTACATAGGATTCCAAAGGAAACAACCTATATTGAAATCCAGTTATTAAAATAATTTTTAAAAAACAAGTTCATAGTCCCTCTAACATCAGGATCCATAGTCCCCAGGTTATGTAAAAGTGAAACAGGGAAGCCCTTCTCTGCCTTTGGCTGCACCCACAGGAGGGTTGGCTAAGGATGCTGTTAGTTGTACTTGAATTGCTATAGAAGTCTCTCAGCAAAGGCAGTGCTGATCCTACAGGGGCGAAAGATGTGTGTATGTGTGTGTGTGTGTGTGTGTGTATGTGTGTCCGTGTGTGTCTATATCTGTGTCCGTGTGTACACATACATGTGAGATCCCATGTAAGGATGAGGGAAAGAGAGAATAAAGAAGGGATGTTGGAAAAGGTAAGCGTGGTTGGTCTAAAGCCTTGTGGCCCCCAGGCTCAGTCTGGGGAAGCTGGAAGCAGGGAGACAGGTAGCAGGTTCCCCAGCGTGCTGCCTGTGGGTGGGCTTGGGGTTCTCTCTCAGAGTGAGACAAGTGAGGAAAGGAGAAAGGTGCTGGGGCTCTTTACTGTTGCAGAGCCTGCACAGGGGCTCGGGAGGAGGGAGGACACAAACCTCAAATGTCTTTCTAGGCTTCAGAGCATCCTGCAGCATTCCTATTCCCCTTGACTTTCCCTAGTGTTTACTTTCATTGCGTTTTAATCAGAGACCAGCTTGTTCTGAATCCAGATGACAATTTAATGTGAAACATCTGAGTAAAAGGGAGAGGATGAGTGATTCCATAAAGCTCTGGCCAAAACAATCTGCCTGTGGGCTTCACAGTTGCTACTTCTCTGCTGTCCAGGGCCTAGTACCTTGGCAGAGTACTGCTGTGAGGACCTCATGACCTTGGGTAACACAATTCACCTCTATGGGCCTCAGTTTCCTCATCTGTAAAATGGAGGGGTTGGGCAAGATGACCTTGAAGGTCCCTTCCAGTGTTAAAACTATGATGCTATGACCTTGGGCAAGTCACTCTCCCTCCTCTCTCTGCCTCCTTTTCCTCAGCTACAAAGTGAAGGTGTTGACTAGGTGACTTGTAATGTCCCTTCTATCTCTCAAACTACCCATGTTCCTATGCCCTATCCTGGGACCCAGACAAGCGACAAGCCACATTTGTAGAGCCCTTTAAGGTTTCAAAAGCACTTGCCGTCTTCACAATAACCTTTTGAGAGAGGCACTTGGAGATATTGTTATCTCTATTATGGAGGCAGAGAAGCTAAATAGATTGCTTAGAGTCATACAGCTAGCCAGCATCGGAGACAGTATTTGAATTCAATTTCTTTGACTCCAAGAGCAGTGTTTGCATGGGCCCAACTGGAGGAGCAGCTACTAATTTAGTCACCTGACAAGGACCACAAAGAATACTCTGGGTAGATGCTGTTAAAAACATCTTTTCGTAAGTTTTAAAGACAAACGTAGTTAAGGATGAGTGAACCTCCAGGAAAAATATCAGAACTCAGTATGCGAGATTCTGCCATGGGGTGGAGATCAGAACACCAGGGCACAGAGGCCACTGCCAATAAGGAAGCAATGGGAATGCAAGTACAATGGGGACAGGCATTGGAGGGATTTATTTGGGGTGTGAAAAGGGATAAGGGTCCAGAAAATTAGCTAATTATCCTTGCTGGCTAAGTACAGGGAAGTAGCTAGAATGGTAGAGAGAGCTAGCCTTGGACTCAAGGAGACCTGGGGGAGAAGTTTCACATTTGGTTGTGTGTCCATGGATTTAATCACCTAATCATGGACACAAGTCACTTAATGACTCTGGTTCATCAGACAGCTCCCTAAGGCTATAAATGATTGATGGTTTATAAATCATCATTGATGGGGGCAATTAGGTGGCACAGTGAATAAAGCACGTGCCCTGGAGTCAGAAGGACCTGAATTCAAATCTGGCATTAGACACTTGACACACTTATTAGTTGTGTGACGTTGGGCAAGTCTCTTAACCCTAACTGCCTTGCCTTCCCCCCTCCCAAAAAAATCATCATTGATGGAGGGAGTTTCCTCGCTGGAAGTTTCTTACAACCATGAAACCACAGATCTGGGACCTCCTTCAAAAACAACAACCAACGCCAAAATGTGGGTGTTATGTACATTTATTTCTGCCAGAAAAGTACAAGTGTTATCAGTTCCTTCTAAATTTCTGTGCCCTGAGTCAAATCCCAGTTGTCACCATCATCATCACCAGCACCATCACCACTGCCACTACCCCCAATTAAAACTCTAGTTCTAACACCTAGAATCAGAAGTGGGAAACCTATGACCTCGAGGCTACATGTGGTCCTCTAGGTCCTCAAGTGTGGCCCTTTGACTAAATTCAAAGGATTTGTTCTGTAAAACATGGACTCTGTCCAGAGGCCGCACCCAAGGACCTAGAAGGCCAAATGGAGCCTGGAGGCTGCAGGTTCCCCACCACTGAGTCTTAGACGATATTACTCAGAGCAGTTCTTACTTTACAGATCTCATAAATAGAGGTACATGCCTTTAAGAAATATCTTCTCTGGTAAGATCAACCATTCTATACTAAGGAAGGATGGTGTATTGTAAAGAGCACAAGAGATGAGTTCAAATCCTTAACCCCTGCAATGGGGCATGGCTAACTGGATTTCTTCTGATGCAGTAGAGGCTGTGATCACAGAAGGCCTGGTCCATACCACCCACATCTCCTTCAGGATCTGGAGTTGGTCCTGCCCTTCTGCCCTTGCAGCTCTGGCACAGACTGGGCAGCAGTCCTTGGTCACTGAAATGACCACCATTTATTACATTGTTTATGTTTTTCTGAACCATCTAATATGTAAAATCCTGTGCTACTGTTTTCTAATAGGTTCCTTTACTTTTTAAAAAGAATTTGTCACCGATGACATTTTTGAACACTGTGCCCCTAGCACCATTTTCTTCCTAAGCTCTGTTTCTGGTTCTATGACTTCGCATACCTCAGCGCTTTGAGGGAACACGAGTTGAGTTATAGCAGAGCTGCCTGCAGAGCCAAGGTGAAATCAATGCAGGGAAGTCAATTGCCTGCTTCTCTCCCATTTGAGGTCTCCCCATTAGTGGCCCCTGGGTTCCTGGTTTCCCATCCTGGATTTATTGTCTCCTCCCTTTGAGGTGGGCTGCTAAGTGGTGCAGTGGGTAGAGCATGGGCCTTGGATAAGGGAAACCTGAGTTCAAATCCAGCTGCAGACACTGGCTATATGACTCTGAGTCAGTCACATAACCCTGTTTGCCTCAGTTACCTCATCTGTAAAATGAGCTGGAGAAGGAAATGACAAACCACTCTAGTATCTTTGCCAAGAAAACCCCAAATCGGGTCACAGAGAGTCTTGACTCAACAACAAGAATCCTTTGAGGTGGTCTAGTCCAATTTCATTCTACAAGTGAAAAAACTGTGAACCAGAGAGTTTTAGTGGCTTTTCCAAGATCTCACAGGAAACAAATGCCAGAGTTACAA
This sequence comes from Pseudochirops corinnae, assembly GCA_028646515.1. NCBI lineage: Eukaryota > Metazoa > Chordata > Mammalia > Diprotodontia > Pseudocheiridae > Pseudochirops > Pseudochirops corinnae. The sequence goes on along the minus strand of CM053587.1, from coordinate 241,451,119 downwards.
TTTGAACACTGGGGAACACAATATAGTACAACTGAAATATTTTGAATCAGAGAACCTGGGTTCAAATTCTAGCTCTAATGCTTACTACATGTGTGACCCTAGTCAGATCACTTGACCCCTCCAGGTCTCAGTTCCCTCATTTGTAAAATGATAGTTTTGGACTAGATGACTTCTCAGGTATTTTGCAGCTTGAAATCTATGACCCAGTATTTTCTAATTCCACATCTAGGGCTCTTTCCACTATACCACATTATATTCTCACTCTAAGAGAGAAGAGGGATGAGGTAGAGCTTTGGAGTATCTAGTTAGTGGCGTCTCTCATGGACCATCTAAATCCAGCATAAATCTTTGTGGTTCTCTTCTGAATGATCCCCATGAGACTATGAGTTGCTTGAGGACAGGCATTATGTTCTTCTTTCATTGTATCCCTAGAACTTAGCACAGTGTCTGGTCCATGGTGAGTATTTAATAAATTGCTTGCTGATGTGTCTTGACTTGGCTGGCCTGAACTAGAAGCTTTTTTGTACCAGGACAGGGGTGGGGGAACCTGTGGCCTCAAGGCTAACATAGCATCTGGGCTGGAAGGCTCTTTTTTTTTTTTGCAGTGACCTGTCCAGGCCCTCCTGTTTCTATATATGCTAAAGAGGTCCTTGGAACAGGTGGTGAGTCTCAGATAGATTAGAATATAGGAAACATCATTTGTTAGGAGTCTCATGAGTATCTTCTATTGCTAGCTATCATTTACAAGTTTTGGAGTTTTGGAGGTCTCCTTCACTTTCTTGAGAAATGCCATCAATAAACTTAATACTCTGTTGTTGTTTTTTAAGGGAAGGAAGCATAGGTTAAGGTTGTGAGGGTCAGATCGTTACTGTCAGCTTTTCTGCATCACTTCACCATTCATCTTGCTGACTGCTGGGGTTCTGGCCACTCCACTATGTTTCCTTAGTGGACAGAAATAATTAACCAGTGCAATTTTGTTTTTAAAAGAACTCTAGAAGAAAATTCTTGCTCCTGAAGATGCTTAAATGCTGACCAAATAATGGAGGTGTTTTCTTAAAATGGGCCCAGAGAATTGAATGTCCCACCAATGTTAGTCCTCCCTCACAACAACCAGAACACTCTAGATGGTAGATGTTTAGTCAGTGTTTCCTTATGGTTAATCATGGGGGAACTCATCTCTAAAAACAGAGCTTTAACAGAAATTTGAATAGAGATCTATTCATCTACCTACCTGTCCATTTATCCTAGCTGCCTTTCCTTGAACCCCCAAATCATGTGCTTTTCAGAGTAAGAAGGGTCCAACCCAGCCATGGACAAGGTCCCCCTCTAAACATTCTAGACAAGTCGTCATACAACCTTTGACCGAAACTTCCAATAAGGGAAAGTCCAGTACATCTGAATGTTAATATTGAAAGGCAATTTGAGATCAACTAATCAAATCCCTTCATATTCTAATAGCTCAGGGAACTGAAGACTAGAGGGGTGAACCAATTTTCCCAAGGTAACTTGCTAAAAACACACAATTACAAATGTGACAGAAACTTTGGTGATAATTGTGTCAAACCCTTACATAAAGAATGAATCCCATCTATATTCCTAACCAGTCACATAGCTTTTGTTCGAAGACCACCAGTGTTAAGGAACTCATTTCCTTCTTAAATAGTTTCTTAAGTTTCTTAAGCAGTTTCCTATTTATTTGAGAAAGCTCCATTCAGTGGCATGCTGGTAAATATTTAACAACCAGCTCTCAAAAAATACACCCATATATGTTTTTAAATTTAGTATGCATTATTAACATTTTCTCCCTCACTTTCTTAAGTCTAGACAGTCAACAAAAATATAAATCAAGCCCTGATTTGTAGCAATTGCCAATTTCTGAGTTGCAAATCCCACTGAAAATTTAACAGTCTGGGGAGCACACTCATATAGTTTTAACTGTAAGCACCTTTTCCTATCATTCCTTTAGCATTCAGTGCTCCCTGGTAGTTTTCCTATTCGAGAACTAACCAGTTGTGCTCTAAGAAATGATGAGTATAATGGTTTCAGAAAAACCTGAGAAGGCTTATATGAACTGACACAAAGTGAAGTGAGCAGAACCAGGAGAACATTGTACACAGTAACAGTAACATTTTACAATGACCAATTGTGAATGATTTAGCTATTCTAATCAATACAATGATTCAAGACAATTCTAAAGAACCCATGATGAAAAATGCTATTCATCTCCAAAAAGAGATAACTGATGGAATCTGGGGGCAGATAGAAGCATCATTTTGAAATTTAGAAAAAAAATTCTACCTTTTTTTTTTTGCATCATGGCATGATTTCACATGTATAATTGATATCACATTTCTTGTCTTCTCAATAGGTGGGGGATAGCCAGGGGAGAGGGAATTTGGAACTCAAAAAAAAAAAGTTAAAAATAAATAAATAAATGATAACTTTATTTAGGAAAAAAAAAAGAATTTACTAGGCCTACCCCATCATTACTTCAAAGAGCAGATGAAACTCAGAGTCATAAGCATGGAAACAGTTAGCTTAGTGACAAGTACTCAGTAGATGCTTAATAAAAGATTATGGATTGATTGAGTTTCCAATTCTCTCCTAGTGTTCTTTTCATTCAACCTAAAGGGACAAGATTGATAAGCTCTATGGTATTGCTTAAAAGCAGAGTCACACTAGGAGGGAGACAATCAGGGCACAAACTTTTAAAGGGGCAGCGTCTGCTTTCTGAGCTTTAGTTACAATAGGAAGCTATAAGAATGATTTTTTTCCTCTCCCTAGACCCGGGATAAAACTCTTTCCTGTGCCAGTCCCACCCTGCTTCCACAGCATACCACCTTCTCCTGCGAGCAGCAGTGGACAGCAGGTGTCCCAGGATTTCTGCTGCTCTCTCTCCTCCCAATAGAATTGCTTGTGTTGCTTGTGGGGTGCACAGCAATTCCTGGTTACTCTGACTTTAAGTACAGTAGGAATTCAGAGGAGGCATGCTATAGTGGAGTCTAGAAAAAGTTGTGGAAGAAAGACAGGAAACATGGTATTATTTGTGTTGGAGTTTGGTGGTGCCTACTTTAGGCCGCTTCACAGCTAGGTGGCATCATGCTTAGAGTTCTGGTCTTGGAGTCAAGAAGATACTTACTGTGTGATTCTACCTCTTTGAGCCTCAGTTTCCTCATCTGTAAAATGGGCACAAAAATAGC
>CM053587.1:241408719-241447819 GCA_028646515.1 Pseudochirops corinnae | reverse complement strand
TATATCTATATCTATATCTATATCTATATCTATACCTATACCAATACCTATACCTATATCTATACCTATACCTATAACTATATCTATATCTATATCTATACCTTATAACTATATCTATATCTATATCTGTATATCTCTACATCAGTAACTTGGCAAACCTTAAATGCTATAGAAATTTTAGTCATTATTATTATTGTTAAATTGCTGCTTACTTTTTATTTGTAATAGAGACCCTCCTCCCCATTGTTTTCTTCTCTAGCACTGAGTCTAACCACCTACAAGTCCAGACCTTCAGAAGTCCTCTTTCCTCCCACCAGGGCCATAAACATCTCTAAAAAGTTACATGTGACCAGAGCAACAATCTAATTTTCTGAAATGTGAGTCTGAAAAGCTTAGCACACTTAATAGGAACAGAGATAGATAAGCAGTCTTAAAACCCTTCAATATGCCATTTCCAAAAATCCATCTCTAATGAGGCATAGCTAACAAAATGTGTATGGCGATTATTTATTCTGCCAGAGATTCCCAAGGTGATAGAATCGGTTGCTTGTGAAATTTGTTGTGACAAACCGTCCCTGATTATGTAAACCCTCTGCTGCACCCAGACCAGGGAGGCGATGCTATTGACTGAAGTTTCTGATCAACTATTTCTGCAAATGACAGAATATAGATTGAAGGCAATGTTGAGTTATTAGTCACGAGTCATTACCTGGGACTGTGATCAGAGATGCTGGCTGCTGAGTCATGAAAATGTTAAGTAGGGAAAGATAACAATCCTACTGTTCACGGTGGAAAGGCAGGTGGCTGCTTCTACAGGAATGCCAAACTCTAGCACCAAGGAGTTGGGTATATGTATAAGAGTGAAAATGGAGCTTTGTTGGGCAATGGTCCCCAGCTACCTCATATCCCAATGATTTTGCTTCCTATTTTCTATGTCTGAATATCCTCCTACTTTCTTTCAACTGTTAAATTTCTAAATTCATCTTTTAGAGCCCAATTATAGAGTCTACTGCCTCATTAATTAAATATAAAATTCTCTGCCTGGTATTTAAAGCCCTCCACGATCTGGCTCCTACCAACCTTTTCAGTCTTACCTCATGTTATTCCACCATTGGTGCCCTCTGCTCCAGCCCAACTGGCCAACTCATCAAAGTCCCTTTGTTCAATTCCACATGGTCCTTCTTACAAAATGAGAGTATCCAACAATTCCCCCTCAATCTGGATGTTGATCCTAATATCATGTGTTTGCGTTCAGGAAACACTGCATGTTTCTGAAATCATTGCCAGCACTTTTTTCCTCCTTGCTTCTTCTGTGGGAAGGATGTGAGTATGATTCTCATTTGTGGAGACCTGGGAAGACAGGCATTGGGTTTTAATGATGGGTGGAGGAGTAGACAGAAAGGAATTTGGAGAGCCAGACCTGTTACCTATAGCTGATATGTTTGTTTTCAGACCACAGATCCTTCCTCTAAACCAGGTGGTCTGATCTCAAGGAAGGTGTCTGGAGAATTTTAAGTGGGAGCTGTTTACTGAGTCTCAAAAAGCACATTAGCAACGTTCTTCATAACATGCATGCATTTCCTTTTAAATACCAAAGATAGTTCCTCTGCTCATAGAAAAGTCCTCTATAGACACCAGACACTTCTTGTTATTCTGGATTGCTGCTCAGCTCATCTTTTCAGCAATGCTCCAATTAGGGTCAACAACCTTCTTAATTATGGATCTTTTCCTGGAGCAATGAGGTAATGCTTCATTCATCAGGATTTTATCTCCTGGTTATGCTTCTAGCAATCTCTTTGGAGTACTCCTCTCACATTATCAACGAGAATAAATCGGAGAGTTCAGTATTACTGCCGAGTTAGCCATTCGTTAGGGCTTATTTTATTAGTCTCCTGCAGTTTGAAGCCATCAGGAAGTAGGCACAGTAACTGCCACCTGCTGACAAGGCTAGTAGCCAAGAAGGCCAGAAGCATCTCAGATAATCTCTGGGTGAATGGTGGCAGAGCAGTCAACATTGTCTGAGGTACTCAGAAATAGGAGCAGAACAGGCAACTACAAGGCTGGGGCACTGCTCCTTGAAGGAACAGCATTGGTGGTGAAGTGGCAAAGACAACATTCTCATCCTTCAGTCTTCTCTCTCAGGTATAGAGAAGACCATGATTTTCATGGAGGATTTGATTCTGGACAACCCATGATTAGGGAAATTAAGGGCTTGCACAACCCAGGATTAGGGAAACTGAGGGTTTACACAACCCAGGATTAGGGGAATTTAGGGCTCTCAAGAGGCTGTTGAGTTGACTTCTAGCAAGAGAGCTGGCTATCTACTCTTCACCTAAAAATCTCTGGAAAAGAGATGCCTTTACTTCCCTCGGGGTCACATATATTAGAGGCTTCAAGCAACAAGTCCTAAAAGTCTTCCTCTTGCCTTTCCTCTTGATGATGATGAACAACAATAACCATTGAGACTTGAAGGTTGATAATCATTTTACATATTGTACCATTTGAAACTCACAGCAACCCGAATTGTAAGGATTATAAAAAGGATTGGGCTGGAATTATTCCCTTAATCTGGGATTTGGATTAAATTAAAGGAAGCGATTTCTCATTGTGAGGACTGGAAAGCTCAGAAATATGAGGCAGAGGGTCTTCCTCTCTGGGGATTTTAAAGAAAAGGAGGTCTATGTGCTTAGGAATTCTGCTTAGGAATTGACATTTTGACTCTTTGAGACACCTCCAGCCTCCTGATATTGTAAAAATGCTGCCGACTTTTCCTCAGGCCAGATTCACAATTCTAGTTATAAGACCACAGCCTTTTAGGTCTTCTAGTGTTACTGAAATGACACTTTATAAACAGTCAGTGGGCTGGGCCCATTTAGATTCCTTCTGCTAAGCAGCTGAAATGTGTAACTTGGCCAGTGAAAGAAAAGCACATTGCAAACTGAACCCTTCCATTGACTACAATCCCAAAATCTTTTAATAAACAAGAGAGAAGTTTTACTTTGGTTGGTTAGATGGCCTGCTGGGATTCTAAAGGCCAGATAAAACTTTAGGGTCCTAGATCTACCCCAACCATAATGCACCCTTGCTTCTCAAACACATTTGTTTTCACCGTGAAAACAGAACTTCTTTGGTGCAAATGATGTTTGCCAAGCAAAAGTATGGTATGTCTTCTGTAGATGGGGTGGAGCAAACTCTTTTAACCTCCAGGAATGGGAACAGTGTGGGACCAGTCACAAGGATTCCAGAGCCTTCCTGAAAGCTGGGCTTCTCCCTTATGCTTGGAGTGAAATTAGACGTGGGAGCCAGACAGACCAGCCTGTGGCTTTGTGAGGAAGTCTTTAGTGCTGCAGCAGGGACAGGTTGATTAAGAGTAATATGGAAGATGAACTTTCCACTAAGTGAGCCAGGTAAAATCTCATAATGTCTCACATCTAGACAGAGAGAGGACTTTTTTCCCCACCCCTGTATCCACCTCTTTGATTTCAAGTGCAAGAAATTCTGGTTTCTTCATAGGCCAGGCTCCAAAGAATTGAAGTTGAAGGTCACTCAAAAGATAAGGAAGAGGCACATGGGAGGCATGAGCAGACCTTAATATAATACCAACAAACAATTGGATTGGAGAAGATGTAAAATGGATGCTAGCTGAGAAGTGTCTAAAAGGAAAAAGACGTCAGTCAGTCTTAAAGAATTCACTGCTATCCAAGCAATCATGAGAAATTTAGAGGACAGCTCCCCATATGTTGGGCGTATCCCTGTGGAAGGCTTATGAAAGGACAGGAATAAGAGTTATGCGGGATGAGGAGTGGTTGTGTCTGGGTTGCCATCTCCCCGTTATAAAAGGTACTCACATTAGTGATTTCTAAGAGCCATCAAAATATTGAAACATTGGAGTATACCATAGGCAGCTGGGGGAGTAGAATACCAGCCCTGGAGTCAGGAAGACTCATCTTTCTGAGTTCAAATCTGGCACTTGCTAGCTTTGTGACCCTAGGCAAGTCACTTAACCCTGTTTGCTTCAGTTTCCTCATTGGTAAAATGAACTAGAGAAGAAAATGGCAAACCATTACAGTATCTTTGCCAAAGAAAACCCCAACAAAGAGTCAAACAGGATTGAAATGACTGAACAGCAACAAACATAAGCCAACAGGTGCTTAAATGGAGGGATGCATAGGAGGTGGTGTGGCATACTAGAGAGAGTATTGAATTTACTGGATCTAGGATTTCAACAGCACTCTCCCATTTGAAGAGACTGGCCACCAATGCACTTTCCCTGAAACACAGAGAGGAAGTCATGTCTAAGAAGAGGAAAACCAAGACTGTTCACTGTAATTAATCAGAGTTTGAACGTCTTCTGGTATTTTTGTTATTGATGTTCTTATAGGCATTGTGTATGTTATTATTTCTTCACTTAATGTCACTTTATACAAATCTATGTTTCTCTGAATTCCTCACAGTTGTTGCTTTTTATCATGTAGTACTATTCCATTATATCTGTGTATTACAACTTATTTAACCATTCCACCATCTAAGGACGACAGCTCTTTTGTTTCCAGTTTTTTCTTTTCTTTATTTGTTTTTGTTACCAAAGGAGTCATGCTGGGAATGTTTTGTGGCATATCAAACCTTTCCACTAGTGACCCTCTTGGGATATTTGCTGGGCTCCACTGATACAAGCTAGTGGACACATTGAAAGGAGGCTGGCCAGGATGAAAAGAATGGAAACCATGGCCTTTGAAGATCAACCATGCCCTAGTTTGAAGGAATTAGGGATGTTTACCTTGGAGGACAAAAAAAAAAAGGGTTTAATGGGGAAATCATAGGGACAGATACTGAATTTTGATTTCACTTACACAGGGAATACTTAGGTAAGAAAACTTGCTATACTAATGTGGTTCAACATGTTCTCTGCAACTTCTAGTCTTTGAGAATTGCCTAGAGGATTGAAAGGCTAAGTGATTTGCTCAGAGTCACACAGCAAGTACATTCAGAGGCAGGTCTTCCTGGTACAAAACCAGTCCTCTATCTTCTTTACCGCACTGCTTCTCTTTTTAAAATTTAGAGTGGGAGGATCTGGATTCAAATCCAGGTTCTATCACTTACTGCCTATATGACCTTGGACATTTAATTTTTCTGAGTCTAAGTTTTCTAAATTATAAAACGAAGGGGTTGGATTATCTGGCCTTGGAGGTCACTTTTTATCTCTAAATTTGTAATGCTATGAAGTCTGAATTTCAAGCCAGCTCTCCCCCTCCCCCCAACCTACTCCTATAAAGCTTACCTTTCTTTTCTTTTGTTTTCTTGGTCATGCTGACTTACCACCCCATGCTGGATTACCTGGGTAAACACATTATGATGACCTTCCTTGTATGTAGGGAGAGGCTACTCACAGAACTGGTCCCTGAGAAAGAAAGAGCCAAGAAGTAGAGGAGACAGCATAAGCCTATAAGGTACAAAAGATGTAAGATGTAGTCAGGTTTTAAATTTGGGCAGAAAAGGTGAAAAAGACACAATGACATCAGTTGGTCAGGAGCTGCTTCTGGTCCTTCTGCTGCTTCTCCATGATGAGACTGTGATAGAAAAACTGGACCCCTGGGTGAGAGCAGAGTCATGATGCAAGTGATGAGGCAGAAGAAGCTGGTTGTTGCTTGTCTTTGGTTCTTGAGGAGGACCATGACATCAGAGAGCTGATGCCATGACGTGTAAGTGAATTAGATTTAAGTGTGGGAGGGTTGTACAAAGTCACCAGCCTCACTTTCTCCTCCAGAGCTATCCGGGTCTGGTAGCAAGATATAGATCAGGACAACTGGAAATGCCCAGGATATAGTGGGGGACCTTGGCCTTGAGGCTTGGATGTAACAGTGATAGGATGGGCTAGAGAAGGAAGCAGCATCAGAATCCAGAGACTCTACCCAATCCACCATCCTAACTATCCTCAAATATTCTCAGTTTACTGCCCTGGAAATGGATCCTATACTTTGCAAGGTATCCCCTACTCTATCTCTCTGTTTATTGTTGGTAACGCTCATAACCTCCAGGGTAAGCAAGTGGTAACCAGTTTCTGACTCTTATCTCTGAATAATATCTGAATGCTCTGGTAGTTAGAATGATAATTACCGAGCACTTTTAGAATAACTACCAAGGATGTTGTTGAGACATAAAGCAAGAGGAGGTTGGTATAAGTCCACAGATAAGTAAATATGAGACAGTTTGGATTAACACGTGTCAGACAGGAAAGGCTTCCTTTCCACTGGAAATGGCACAAAAGCTGGGCCTAGAGGAAGTGTGGGATTCTGAGGGGCAAAGATGAGGGGGTCTCAGTAATCAGTTGTGAAAAGGTATGGTGATAAAAGAATGTTAAGTTCAGGGAATTGCTAGTAGACCAGTGTGGCTAGAACATAGAATAATTATATAGCAAAATAATATGAAAAGTCTTGAAATGTGGGCTAGAGACAGATTGTGAAAGAATTTAAATTCATAGCTGAGGAGTTTGTGTAATATCCTAGAGGCAAGGGGAAGCCTGGAACATTCTTTTTTTAAAAATAGTATTTTATTTCCCCCGCATTACATATAAAGACAATTTTTATCATTCATTTTTACAAGCTTTTGAGTTCCAAATTTTTCTCCCTCCCTCTACTCCCCTCTTTCTAAAATGGTAAGCAAATTGATATAGGTTATATACGTTCAATCGTGTAAAACATATTTCCATATTAGTCACAGTTGAAACAGACCAAAAGGAAAATACCATGAAAAAATAAAGTAAAACGAGTATACGTTGATCTGTATTTAGAGTTCATTAGTTCTTTATCTGGACATGGATAGCATTCTCCATATGAGTCCTTTGTAATTGTCTTGGATCATTATATTGTTGAGAAGAACTAGGTCATTAATAAATGACCAGTGTTGCTGTTACTATATAGAGTATGAAAATTTGGAAGACTGGAAGGATGATAGTATACTACATAGATAAAGGGAAATTAGAAGGAAGGGTGAATGGGGGAGGGAGAAGGAAGATAATGTGTTCTATATTGAAAATACTAAATTACGGGTACTAATGGGACATGCAAGTGGATGTCCATCATGCCATTGATTTTGTGGGACTAAAGTTCAGGAGAGAGATTAGGGCTCCAAATTTTCATATCCACAGCCCCACTTTCTCTTCCCACTCCTCCAAATCCACTCCATTGCCAAGTCTTGTTTACTCTACCTACATAACATTTCTCCCATTCATCTCCTCTTCATTCACACGGTCACTGCTCCTTTACGGGCTTATCATCTCCAGTCTGAACTATTGAAATCTCCCAATTGGTCACTTTGCTTTCCATCTCCTTTCTTACTAAACTAATCCACGGTTGTCTGAGTCAAAAAATCATCTTCCTAAGGAACAGTTCTGACAATGTAATCCCCTTGCTTAACAAACTTCTAAGAACTAATGCAAAATGAAATGAGCAGAACCAGGAAAATATTGTATGTTTAGCACAGAGTTAGAATTTCTTTATGAAGAGTTGTCTGGTTGTTGTCCTTCATTCTCAAAGAGGACCCAAATGACATCACTGTTAGAGTCAAATTACAGTGTGAATGACTGTGATTGATCAGGCCAGTATGAGCTCGGAATGCTCCACCACAGGTCAGCCATAAACAGTCCTTGTGAACATTCGTACATCTTGTGTTTCTTTTGAGTTGCTTCAATTCTTCTTTGCTCATAGAGCACAGCACCTTCTCTGATGAGGGCATGCCATGCTGAGTGGTCCTGTGCCAGTATCTCCCATGTCACACAATCATGTTCTTAAGAGAGGCCTTGAGAGTCTCGTGTATGTATGTAATATATCAATTTTTCTGACCACGACATAAGCACTTGCCCTGTGTGAGTTCTCCATAAAAGTTTTTTTGGCAAGAGGATGTTTGGCATCATCAAGAGTAGCTCCTACAAAAATCTCATTTCCTTTTCTAGAGTCCACTAGTTTCTACTGGGGTAGGCGGGTGTCACAGTGGATAGAGTGCTAAGCTTGGAATCAGGAGGACTCATCTTAAAGAGTTCAAATCTAGCCTCAGACACTTACTAGCTGTGGGACCCTGGGCAAGTTACTTAGCCCTGTTTGCCTCTGTTTCCCCTTCTGTAAAATATGCTGGATAAGGGAATGGCAAACTACAGTATTTTTGTCAAGGAAACTCCAAATAGGGTCATGGAGAATCAGATACAACTGAAACAACAGAATAACCACAACAACAAAAGTTTCTACTCTTGTAGATTAGGGAATCACTATTGATCCAGTCTACATAGCTTTCACCAGTGTGGTATGGAGGATAGAACTGGTCAAGGAGCCAGGACAAACTGGGTTTAAGCCCTGCCTCTGATGCGTATTGGTTGTATGACTGTGATCAAGTCACCTAACATCTCAGTGCCGTAGGCAACTCAGTTTTTCCAGGTTGAAAGGGAATCCCCCTCAGAAACTGGATTGAAAGAGTATCTATCTATCTCTCTATATGTGTATCCCCCTTCCCCAATAAAACATAACTTCCTTAAGGCAGGAACTGTTTAAATTTTGCCTTTGTATAGTACCTGGGATAGATGCTTAATAAATATTTGTTGGTAGGTGGATTGTTTTGTAGAACTGGTGCCTCATCTTTGATTCAAATATTGCCACACAGTTGTCCTAATATTTTACATGCTACAACATTATTCCTTGGAAACATCTCCCAAATAGCTTCTTGTCCAGCACACACACACACACACACACACACACACACACACACACACACACACTCACTCACTCACAGAAAATAAATTCCACAGAGTGCAAAATGGCATATTGTGGCCTAGACCAAGCTTCTAATGTTGACTTGGCTGCCAAGTGATTTCATCCTCTGGTGGAGACCTCTTAACCTCCTTTCTCTCTCCTACTCCAATACATTTGAAGCTTTTCTGTTGTGAAAGTCAGCTGTTGCTAAAGTGAAATGCCCCCAGGGTAAAATCCACCCTCAGCTGACAGTTGACTCTCACTTTGGGGCCTTGCTGAAGGGACTTCAGTTGCGTCTTTATATGGGAGTTGAATTCTCTGAGCAAGGCTGAAAGGCCAGGAGATGAGAGAAAGACTGTCAATAGTGACAGTAGTTTTTAGTTTGCTTCCAGGGTTAGATTTTTTACAGCTTGAATAAGGGGGTGTTTTCTCCCTGGTGTAAGACCTTGGCGTGAGACTGGTGGTTGCCATGTACACAATGATAGCTTTAATGTTGGTCATCAACAGACAGTGTGTTCTGCTCAGGGGATTGATTATCTGTGTGGGCAGTTGCCTTAGGGTTTTCTCCATTATGAATGAAGAGAAAACCTTGAGGATGCCCCAGTCCTCAGGAACTATGAATGCCTTGGCTAAAATAGCCACTGAAGGAACTGAGAAAAATTTCAATTTGTTTATGAAATGAGCAGACTGGCCCTGGGACTCAAGTCCTTGAAGGAGGATCTTTAGTAGACTCTGAACACATGTTTAAATCAGTTCACATTTAACCCACGTAGGCGACAGTTTACCAAGCGAAATTTTAAAAGCTGATTTTATGCAGGAAACTTCCAGTGTCTTCAGTAACATTTCCATACAAATAGTGGCACCACACAGATGACTAAATTAAGATGTACTCTCTGGCTCTGGCAACGGTGTCATCTAAAACAATTACTGTATGATTTCCCTTTCACATAGTCATAGAAACCATGCTGAAAGGATTTAATGCAATTTATTGTGTTGGAGCTTAAGCAGAGACCTATTTTGCTAGGCTTGAAAAACAAAGCTGGCCAATTTTGTTTCTCCTTTATCCAAGGTGTGATGGATCCAGGTTGGAAAACGGTGACCTCCAGCAGCAGGCTGCTCAGCTTTCTGGGAAATAACTCTGCAGATAAGTGGATGCATTTCCCTTGATGCAGCAGAAAACAAAGCACTGTGCCAGGAGAGTGCTAATCCCCTTTGATGTGCCTGCAACTGATTTTCTGTTTCAGAAAGGGAAGCACAGGGAACCTGGGGCAAGACCAAGAACTGTTTGAAATCAGCAGAGCAGAGAAAACTTGTCTTGCCCAATCAGCCCCAATCTTTCACAAGCTACTTTCTCAGGTAACCTTGTGGTTTCACCCTCCCTCCTCCCCCAGGACAAGGTGAAGCCTGAAACTGCAGCACTATTGATTTCTGGGATTTGTGTCAAACAGCAGGTCCCCAGGGCTCACTCTTCAGGCACAGATTAGGGCAAAACTAGAAATTTGCTCCAGTTTGTGGCATAGTAAAAAGACGACTGCATAGATATAAAGGAGATTCAGATTCAAATCTTGAGTGCTTGCCTCAGTTTCCTCATTCCTAAAGTAGAGTGGGGGGTGTTTAGACAAAAAAGTCTAAACTTTTTGTTGTTGTTCAGTCATGTCCAATTCTTCATGACTTTATTTGGGGTTTTTCTTGGCAGATACTAAAGTGGTTTACCATTTCTTTCTCTGGTTCACTTTATAGATGAGGAAACTGAGGTAAACGGGGTTAAGTGACTTGCCTAGGGTCACACAACTAGTAAGTGTTTGAGGCTAGGTTTGAACTCAGGAAGATGAGTCTTCATGACTCCAGGGTCTGGCCCTCTGTTCACTGTGCCACCTAGCTGCCCTAGGGATTAGACCAGGGGTGGGGAACCTGTATCCTCCAGGCCACATGTGGCCCTCTAGGTCCTCAATTGCAGCCCTTTGTTCATTCAAAGGGCTGTGCTTAAGGACCTAGAAGGCCACATGTGACCTCAGGGCCACAGGCTCCCTACCCCTGGCAGTTAGACTGTATGATATGGCAATTTGGGGGAGGAGAAAGGGTGCTAGGTTTGGAATCAGGAAAACGGGTTCAAACCCTGCCTTGTACACTTAATATGTCATCTTGGGCAAGCCACTTAATCTCTATGACTCCATAAGCTCTCAAAGTAAAATGAAGTTTAACTCAGTGATTTTGAAGCTCCCTTTGGATGATAAATGTATAATCTTATCATCTACAGCCCCTTGTCTCTGGAATGCTTCTTGTTTTCTGATAGGACATGCAGTGGGTTTTGATAACATCCAAATCATCTATAAATCCATCCCAACTGCGACACTGTAAAATCCAGTTTCTCTATCCAGGCTGCCCTGGTCAGCAGGCTATCCCTAGCAAAGCAAGGTTTCATGTGAGACAGCTGTGTGTTAGTAACTTTCTTCTTCTTCCAGTCTAGGAAGGGGGCCAGGGTTAGTCATTCCCTGAGTATGAGAGGAGTTAGGGTCATCATGCTCTTTGCTTTGGGAGACCACAGCTATGGGCAGCTAGGAGCTTTTCTAGGAGCTCTGTAGTAATAATAACAGTAATTCTATAAAATAATAACAATACAAATATATAATATTGACTATGGTAACAATAACATCTAACTTATATAGAACTTAATTATGTTCCAAACACTGTGTTAAGCATTATTATCTCTTTTCATCCTTACAACAACCCGAGGAGATAGGTGCTATTGTTCTCACTATTTTTACAGACTAGGAAGCTGAGGCAAATAGATTAAGTGACTTGCCCAGGATCACATAACTAGTAAGTATCTCAGGTCACATTTGAACTCAGGTCTTCCTGACTTCAGGCCCTAGCAGTACCTAGCAGGGTGTGGAACTCAGAGTAAGCACTTAATAAATATTCATTGAAATGAATTTTTCCCTGGCAACTCTCCAAGTTCCTCTCATAGTCATTACATTGAATCATAGAAATATAGATTCCAAAGGTCATCTAAGTACAGCCTCTACTCTAAATGTACGTGAATCTTGTCAACAACAATGATCAACCAACATCTACTGGAAGATCTTTGGTGATGGGGAACTCACTGCCTTCTAAGGCAGACTGTTCCCCTTTGGGACATCTCTAATTAGAGTCAGAAACCCATAGGATTACAGATTCAGAGCTGAAAGGGACCTTAGACATCATTTAGTCCAACCCACTAATTAGAGATGAGGAAATTGAAGCATAAAAAAGTGAGGTGATTTGCCCAGGACTCAAGCATTTCAATCACTGATATATCTCTCTTTAGCTGCAAACCACTGATCCTAGGTCTGTCCACAGGGCCAAGCTGAGACAAATTCAATTCAGTCACATGGATGACACTTCAAATAACTGAAACAATTATCCTGTTGTCTATATGTTCTTTTGCTTTTCTGGGTGAATCTCAAATTCACTTCCTTTATTCAGTCTTCAGATGACAAGATATCAACTCCCCTCATCATCCTGGTCACCAACCTCTAGATGAGCTCCTGACCATCTCTTCTACAATGGAGAACTCCAAACTGAACACAAATTTCATGTCATGCTGCACTTCAAAGTGGATTCAGTATCCACTTCAGTGGATTCAAGCTGAACTTCTCTCTGTTACACACAACACACACACACACACACACACACACACTATCCTCCTTCTCTGTACCTTTACATTGACTCTGAGTGTGTGTGTGTGTGTGTGTGTGTGTGTGTGTGTGTGTGTGTGTGTGTAATAGAGAGAAATCCAGCTTGGATGGAGTACTGAAGGGAGAATAATATCCACTGAGGTTTGAATAGTAGAGTGGGACCAATTATGGTTGCAATTCTTGAGATCTTCCTTCTATTTCTTTTTCATGTAAAGAGATTTTCTGAAATAGGGCTAATAGAGGTGAGACAAGCAGGTGCCTGTAGCTTATCTTCTACCTTCCAGTTAGTCGATCAATAAATGTTTATTAAGCAACTAGAGTGGACCAAGCACCATGTTAAGTGCTGGAGATGCAAAGAGGCACATGGCAGTCCTTGTTCCCAAGGAGGTCACATTCCAATGGAGGAGACAGCAATTACGTAGAAACAAGCTACAGACAGGAGGAATGAATATATGAATGAAGTATTCACTCTCTCTGAGAAGACAGAAAAGTAAGACATTCCCTTCTCTCCTAGAGCTCACATTCTAATAAATTTGAGATGATCAAGAGAAGAAAGGCACCAGCATCAAGGAGGAATCAGAAAAGACTTCTCTTAGAAGGTGGAATTTCAATAGAGACTTGAAGGAAACCAGAGAACCTAGGAGGTAGAAATGAGGAGGGAGAGAATTCCAGGCATAGGGGAGTGTCTTGTGTGAGGAACAGAAAGCAAAGAGGCCAGTGTCGCTAGAATGAAGAGTATGTGGAGGTGAATAAGATAAAAGAAGACTGGGAAGGTAGGGGGCAGCAGTTGGTGAAGGGCATTGAGGATTTTATATTTAATCCTGGAGGTGATAGGAAGCCACTGAAATTTATTGAACTGGGATTGACATGGTCAGACCAGTTTAGTTTCCTTACTGTTCTTGGGTGGTGGGTCACTTCTCCCTGCTACTGCCCCTCCTCCCATTGTGGTACTGATGCACTTCATTACTGAACAGTCCCCACCTCAATGTCCACAGACCTCTTTGTCTCTCCTCCTAAGAGGAGACACGCTACAGGAAGATTAATTTGATACCTAAGTGGAAGATGAACTGGAGTGGGGAGAGAATTGAGGCAGGGAGACCAGCCAAAATGCTATTACAATAGTCCAAGTGTGAGGTGATGAGGGCTGTACCAGAACCATGGTAGTGTCAGGGGTGGAAGGCGGAGCTATATACCAGAGATATCACAAAGATAAAATCTACAGGTCAGGCCTTGGCAGCACAGTGAATATGGGGGAGGGGGTAAGAGAGAGTGAGAAAGCAAGGATAGTACATAGGCTGTGAGCCAGGGTCACAGGGAGAGTGGTGGGGCCATCAACACTAATGGGGAAGTTTAGAAACAGGGGGAAGCTTTGGGGAGAAAGATAATGAAACAGTTTTGGCCATTGAATTTAAGATGTTTACCAAATATTCACCTTGAAATGTCCAGTAGCTAGTTGGAGATGCAAATCTAGAAGCTAGAACAGAGGTTAGGGCTAGACAAGTAGATTTCAGAATCATTAGCATAGAGATGATAATGGAATCCACCAGAGTTGATGAGATCACTAATTGAATAATATAGAGCATCAATCAGCCAAATACCCAGTGGGTCACATGCTAGGAATTAAGAATGTTTTTTTTTTTTTTTAACATTTTAAAACAAAGTTTTGCCATATTTAAAAAATATTTAAAAAAAAACATGTCTAGCTATGAGTGCAAAAATAGGCTGTGGGAGGGAGTTTGCTGATCCTTGGTAGTGTTGTTCATCCTTCCTTCTCTTGAAGAGGACCAATGGCATCACGAGGATGATGCCTTGACTTGGTATAGAGGGAGAAGAAAGGAGGACCCAGGATAGAGCCCTGGTAGATACTCACCTTTAGCGAATGTGGTTTGGACAAAGATCTAGGTCTGAGGAATGGTCAAAGAAGTAAAAGGAAAATCAGGATAGAGTAACATCATAGAACCTTAAAGTGCATCAAGGAGAAGAGGATGATTGACAGGGGCAAAGGCTCTAAGGAGGTCAAGAAGGATGAGAATTGGGAAAAAAAAAGCCATTAGATTTGGCTATTAAGACACCATTGGTAACTCTGGAAGGAGTAGTTTTGGTTGAATGATTGGAAGCCAGACTGCAAAGAGTTCAGAAGAGACTGTGAGGAAAGGAAGTGTAGATCATCAATTATAGATGGTCTTCTTAAGGAGTTTAGCCATAAAATGGAAGAGAAATTTAGGATAATGCTACAGGGATTGACAGATCAAGTAAGGGTTTTTTGATAATGGGAAGACATGGGCATTTTTGTAGGCAATAGGGTAGTAGCCAGTAGGAAGGGAGAGATTATATAGTGAGGAAGTGAGGATAATAGAGAGGACAATCTGTTCAAGAAGACTGGATAGCATGAGATTATTTGTATGTGTAGAAGAATTAGCCTTGACAAGGGTCACTTTTTCATGTAAGGCAGGGGTAAAGAAGAAGACAGTGACAGAAGAAATCTGAGAGATGGGGAAGAGGGGAGAAAAGGAAGTTCTTAGCAAATGACTTCAATTTTTTTTTTCAGTGAAATATGAGGTAAGGTTCTCAATTCAGAGTATGGGAGGAGGAGGAATCATGAGTTGGAAGTTGAAAGAGGGAGAAAAAGGTTTCTAAAAGCTCCAATGGCAAGTAGGACAGTAAATTAATTAGGGAAGTGTAAAATAATTGCCTTGCAATAGTGAGGGCCCAGCTGAGAAATGTAAACTTGTAGTGGACTTGATTAGCATGGCTTCTACTTCATGATTTTCTCTAGTGTCACTCAACAGCATGAAAGTTGGAGTAAAGGCAAAGGATGGTGGGAATAATCTAAGACTGAGGCTCTGCAGGATAAGATCTGCTAAGGGATAAGGGCGTGAGACACTCAGAGAAAAGGAAAGTATAAAATTGAACTGGTTCACCAAGGGATCAAGACAGGGAAGGGAAGTTTAGCCTTTGCAAGCATGATGGCCTGGGAAAGAACCGAATGGTTGAAAGATTGGAAGTCATAGTTAGGATGAACAGAGTTTGAGGTTGCAAGGCAGAGGTAGAATAATAACAGATTGTGATTGGATAAGGGAATTTCAGAGTTCTGAACGTGGAAGTAGCTCATTTTTGAGTGATGGCAAGATCAGGAAATGACCATCTTTGGGTGTGTGTGGCTATGTTGTCATGGAGGAGCAGGTCATGGGAAATTAGTAAATTGAACAATTTTGAGGTTAGGGTATTTGAGGGAATATCAATTTGTATGTTAAGTCCCCTAGTATGTGAGTAGGAGTTGGGAAAGAGAGACTGTGTGAGCTGGGTCCTGAGTTCATTGAGGAAAGAATGGAGTGTTCTAGAGGTCAGTAGACTGCATCTACCAGAATTTTGTTGGGATGGTAGATATGGGTTGAGTGAATCTCAACAAAAAAGAGTTTACTGAGTGATGATGGCTAAGGGAGAGGTTGGAAGCGGCAACAGGGAGCAAGGAAGATTACAACTCTTCTACCTCAATCCATAAGTTGGGGAAATGAGTGAGAATGAGGCTATGTCATGAGGAGGAAATTAGTTTTCAGTGAGATCCAAAGGATAGAAAGAGTGAGAAAGGAAAAGATTTAAGATGAAAGGAAGTGTGTTGCCTATGAAACAAGTGTTACAATGAGCACAGTGGCATGGGGTTGATCACCTTAGAGTGGAGACCATTAGTAGGGGGAAAAGTTGGGTTGAGGGAAATGGAAATAAAGGATCAGATAGTAGGAGACAAAATGGAATTTGAGTAAAATCATTGTGATGGGGAAAGAGGGCATAACCCAATGAGAGTTTATTAATCAATAAATTCAAGTAGGTGATCAACATCTCTAGGAGTATGACCTCAGGGTAGAGTCCTCTCTTAAACTTTGGCAACTCCAGTGATGGGAGCAGTGGGGGAAAGCTGAAAGAATGATGTTTCTTCTCTTCCCATAAGGCCGGAGACCTGGCATGATGGAATGGTATTTCCCTCCTAAGTCCAAAGGCAGCAAACTAGTGCATGCTAGAATGGTATCTCTTCTCTGCCTCTGAAAGGCAGGAAAAGTTATGTGATGCCCTCCTATACTTTGGACCCATATTATTCTATGGAGAAGTGAGGGAAATCATTGGAGTTCTCTTACTCCATACCTCTTAATTTAAGAAAAGCTTTTACAAAGACATATTTACTGTAAAGATATAGCAAAGATAGAAATACCATCATTTCTCACAAATAACTCTGAATTCATTCTCCCCTATGCCACCTCAGTCCCTGGAGAGAATGAGTTTTGACAACACTATGTCCTCTTAGCATTTACCTACCAAGTCCCCTTCCAAATGCAGTATGTTTGATGGATGTTTTAGTCTGTATCTCTGCTACTGTTGGACTTGGTATTTTGTTCCTTATCAACTAGCTTTCCAAATCCCAGGATGGACTCTTGTTCCCAGACCACACATTTCACATTTCCAAAGGTTCAAACCAAGTCATTCCCATGCAGGGTAAATCAGATTAAGTATAAATCAAGTCTCTGAATTTTTCCTGAACCATGTACTCTGCAATATGAACACTACTCTAAATTCAATATTACTATTATCCTCCAAGTCCTAGTTTGGTTTTCATCATGGTATAGTGGACAGAGGACTGGGTTTGAAGTCAAAGGTCATATATGACCATGGACATATTACTCAACCAATCTATTCCTCAGTTTCCTCATCTGTAAAATGAATGAGTTGGGTTAGATGTTTCTGAAATCCCTTTTTAGCCCTTAATCAATGATCTCATCATCACAGATCTCTAATCCCTATACAGAATTCTCGGGAAATTGAGTTTTTTTTTTCATTTAAGCTGCATAAAGGTCTCAAAGGTCCCACCTAACCCAATATCTTTTCATATTTTGAGGGATTTGTAACAAAACACAATAATGTGGGGATTCAAAATCCATTCTTTTGAGAGTTGGAAATTATTCAGCTTTCTGTTTCAAAAAGAAACAACTCACACAAGTTTCTTAGTGCTCAAATAAATTCTGAGGCAGTATTTTGAGGAGTTGAATGCAAATGAATCTGAAAACCTATAAATTACTTTCCTCCTGAAGTATACAATTTTAAAAACAGAAAGGGAAAAATCCACTTTGCAAAATATGCCGTACTGAACTCTAGAAAGAATCTGGAGATGTTTCGTTGACTCCTTTGACAATTGCCAGTGTAGGACCTATGCACTAAACAACCCCTCCATACTGCATTATTGACAATCTTGACACATATCTCTCCTTTAAAGAGGTGGGAATTAGCTTGGGGACTTGTTAGGAAAAATTAGGGAAGTTTTTCAAAAAAAGAAACCAAAATCTTTGATGCAAAAGCCTATAAAACAAAAAGGATCCAGATGTCTTTGACTTTACTCCCTCCGAACCCTCATTAGTCACACTATTATGTGACTAATTCCATTAATCCCCTTCAAAATAAGAGTTCTAAATCTATTAGTAATTACATGTTAACAACACTTGACTTTTCTTAATAACTCGTGTTCTATGTGGAATGTTTTAGATAATCATAATTATACAAATATGGCTTGAGTCCCTTGCCAGTATCTTTTCAACCAAGAGATTTAGCAGGAATCAGGAGACAAATAGCAAAGCACTTAATTAAAACAGAATAGAATAATAACAAGGAGAAAATAAAGTACTATAATAATTTCCCATCCCTCATAAATAAAGGGTGACAATATCCTACACTCTCAGTGTTGGTAGGAGAGGTAACATTCCTCAAACAATTCTCACTCTTAGGCAAGGAAACATCATTTCTTATCTAGAAGACCCTATCATCATGGCTATTTTACCAAAACCAAAAGTACCTCACTGCTTTTCCACCCTTCTTCTATGTCTATAATCCCTCCTGGCCTCCAGAATTGCTGTTCATTCCTTCTTTGCGGCCCTGTTACTGCCATCTGCTGGAGCTGCCTCTACTGCATCTTCTTCTGAGGAAAAAGAGGAATGTAATCACTTTTGTAGGGCTGCCTTCTGCCATACTGGGGATGGGGGTGAGGGTGGTATCAGTATATTTTCAGGTTTATTTATTAATTTAATATTTATTAATATTCAAGCCTACCACACCAGGCAGACATTTCAGGTGCCTTTTTATACCTTTCCCATTTCACTGACCCCTTCCCCAGCACATCAAGTCTTCCACCCTTCTTCTTCTTAAAATCCCTTGGCCACTGGAGCTGATGTCACACAAATCAAGTTGAAGCTTCTATAAACATGAAGGAGGCATTCAGCAAACTGGAGGAGAAAGGCAGAGGTCATGAATCAGTCCACAAACTATTCAGGGCTTAATATGTGTCAGGCTCAGTCCTAGGGACTGAGGATATACAAAGACAAAAATGAAATGATCCCTGCCCTGGAGGAGTAAGTTAATGACTTTTGCCCTTCATTTGTGCCCCTATTGTGAAGATGTGTCACCGTTACATGTGTATTTTAACACTGGACATAACACATGACTGGGTGAGCCTCATTACTCTAAACTCTCATTAATCGGGCTGATGTAATGTTAACGAGTTATGACTATTGACTGTTAGACCATAAATATCAGGGAATGGGGAACCAACGACAGCCGGGTGCTTTATGGAGTTTCCTTATCAAAAATAAAATACTAATGCTACCTTAGATTTATAGAGCCATTTTTCCAAGGAGTTCAATGCTCTGCATATAGATTGTCTCATTTTGATCTTAAAATATCCCGGTAAGGAGGAAGAGGGCAAATACTATTATCCCTATGTTACAATTGGGGGAAAATGAGACATAGAAAGGTTAAGTCAGTGCACAGACACACAGACTTCATAGGACCGAAGGTCATCTCGTTTTTCTTTGTTTCATATTACCTTGCCCTGGCCAAAGTATTTGTTATCCAATGACCAGCTGACTGATGATGAAGCTTTTCTCAAATCATGCCTGTGGATAATTCATTAATACATTCAGTATCCATTCAGTGTCTATTATATAAAATGCCTTATACTAGGCAATGAGGGCTATATATAACTAAATAAGACATGGTCCCTGCCCTCAAGGAGCTTATAATCTAGTATAGGAGATCATAGAATCATTGATATAGGTTTGGAAAGGACCTTAGAAGTCATCTGGTCCAACCCCTTATTAATACAAAGAGAAAGCTAAAGTATAGAAAAATTAACTGACTTGTCAAAATCATACAAATATTAAATGGCAAAGTTGGGATTCAAACCCAGATTGTCTCTCTACAAAATTATCTCTCTTTTTTTTCAAATTAGAATGTGTTCAGTACTGGACAGTGACATAAAGTGATGTGGAATCATATGAAGAAGAGATCATTTTCAGTTGGCAAGATTAGGGAGAGTTTCCTTCCTCTCTTGGCATCAGAGACTGGATGATAATTTTCTTTTCAGCAATGTTGCTGGAGTTTCTGCCCAATTCAATTCAGCAAGCATTTATTAAGCATCTACTCTTTTCCAGAAACTTTGCTAGGTGCTAGAGATACAAAATGAAAGAGGAAATAGTTCTTGTCCTCAAAGAGCTTACAATTTTCTAGGAGGAAACACGTTTGGGGATAAGTGGATACAAATTACATACAAAGCGAATGCAAAAAAAAAAAAAAAGAAACCTAGGTGAGAGGGTGGTTAGGGGAGGAGATTAATGACAGAAGGGCTGAATGGGCTGCTACCTTATGTAATAGTAGCACTTAGACTGATCATGGAAGGCATTTAGTGAATCAAAAAACTGAAGGTGAAGAGGATAGCATTTCACATGTAGGGAAGAGCCTGTATGAGGGAAGAGAGAGAAGAGGTAGAATATTTTATATAGGAAAGAACTAGCATGAGAGAGAGCAATATGAAAACATTCTAGAAAGAGATTAGAGCCAGATTATAAAGAGCTTTAAATGCCCCCCAAAAGTAGTTAGTATTTTACACTAGAAGCGATGGGGAACTGCTGAAACTTCTCTAGTAAGGAAGAAGTACGGTCAAACATGCGCTTTAGGAATATCAATTTGACAGCTGTAAGAAGGATGAATTGGAAAAGAGAAAAAACTTGATTCAGGGAGAGAGACCAGGAGGGTATGGAGATATTTCAGGCCAGGCTAGAGGCTATACGAGTTGAGAGAATGGACAGCTGTGAGAGATTTGTGAAGGGAGGATTAAGATCTGGCAACTAATTGGATGGTGAAGTTGAGGGAGAGAATTGACTTCAGAAGGATGACTTCAGAGTAGCAAACCTGGGGGAGAGGAAGGATGGTGGTGCATTCAGCTGAGGATGGATGAGATTTGTGGGGAAATACAATGAGGTCCATTTTAATAGGATCAGTTTGAGGTACCTATGGGACATCCTGATAGAGATGACCAGAAAACAGTTGGTGATATAGGACTAGAGTTTAACAGACAAATTTAGCACGGAAGATACACACACACATACATAAATACACATTAGATAGAGTGCTGGGTCTGGAGTCAGGAAGATTCATCTTCATGAATTCAAATCTGGCTTTAAACACTTACTAGCTGTGTGACTTTGGACAAGTCACTTAACCCTGTTTGCCTCAATGTCCTCATCTGTAAAATGAGCTAGAAAATAAAATGGCAAACTACTCCACTATCTTTGCCAAGAAAATCCATCTTGTCATCTCTGCTTACATTGTCAGAATACAATCCTCTTTGTTGTTGTTATTCTTATTGTTTGTCCTTTGTTCTCAAAGAGGACCAAGGACATTAGGAGAGTGATATCTTAACTTACAGGTGAATTGGATTTAAGTGAGGCACAGCTGTGAAAAGTCATCAGCCTCACTATGTCCTCTAGAGTCATCAGAGTCCAGTAGTGAGAAATAGGTCAAGACTACTGGTGATGCTCTGGATGCAATGGGAGACCTTGGCCTTTTAAGCTAAGATCTTTCTAGATCTCCCTTTGTCTGAGGCAACACCCATTCAGTGATTAAAGTCTGGGTTATTGTTGTTTATCCTTCATTCTCAAAGAGGACCATGGCATCAGGAAGGTGATGTCATGACTAGCAAGTGAATTGGATTTAAGTGAGCCAAGGCTGCACAAAGTCACCAATCTCACTTTCTCCTCCAGAACCTTCTAGGTTCAGTGGCAAGATATAGATTAGGATGACTGAATATGGCCCTGGATGTAGTGGAAGGAAAGGCTAGGTAAGAATAGAGGCAAAATATGGCCAAGTTTGCCTTCAGAAAAGAATCAATATGAGAGTGGAAGACCCTCAGAGTTTCTAACCAGAACAGAAACAATTTCTATTTGAACTCCATTTGCCTGGACTACTTTAATAAAATCCAAATAGCTCTATCCTGTCCTATCCACCCTTCATTTCCCTAACTTACTTATCTTTATTTTGCATAGATCTGGTCATTTCAATCCTGGCACAAAAATCTTCAGAAATTCACTATAGTCTATCAAGTAAAAGTCAGCCCCTTTTATTCTGCATTAAAATACCTCCACAGACTGGAAATTCCCTCCTTCTCCCCCACTTTTCTAGCTTTATCTCATCTTATCCTTCCCTGCACCCTATGGTCTAGTCAACCTAGACTAGTCTTCACCCCTTGAACATGACATGTATTCTCTCATATTCTGTGCCTTTGTTCTCAGTGTTTACTTTTGATTAGAATGCACTTCCAATCTCTCCCACTCTGCTGAACTCCATTTTGTTCTTTGATACCTAATTTACATGCCATCTTTTCCATGAAGCTTTCTCCAATCTCTACTTGCAGATAACAGGTAGGATGTTGCGCACACCTCTAAAGACTTAACATGTAATCTGATGTATTACAGTTGCATATGTATCTGCCATGTCCTTCTACTACACTGTAAACTCAGTGAGGAACAGGGAGCACGTGCCCTAGCACCTGGCTGGAATATTGTGCTTCACAGAGGGGGCTCTTAATAAATTAAATTGAATTGAAGTGGCATTTTGAGTTGGGGCTTGAAGGATACAATTTCAAGTGGAGGATAATGTCTGCACTGATTGGGTGTGAAAATAGAAAATACTGTATTCCAGTTGGAAAGACCAAACATTCATGCATGAAATGACTTAAACAATTATCTATCAACCAGTATAAACACAGTCTATGCTCAATATGGAAATGACTTTGAAACCATCAGACCAGCTCCAGGTCTACTGATGAGAGGAGAATAAAAAGAGCCTTTAATGCTTCACCTTCATCAATCACCTTCTGGAAGATGGCCATAGCCAAATTTACAGCATAGAGTTTAACATAGATTGCTGGACTCACATCCGATTTGGAGACTGATGGGCAAAAACTGACAACCATCCCCTTCCACCTTTGTATAGGAAGGTTTCTCAGTCAAGGAAGGCAAAGGAAAGGCAAAAATGGAGAAGGTAATGGTTATGCTGAGCCATCTGCCTCTTTACCAACAAGACCATTCAAGCACAGCCTGCTGACAGACCTTAGGTGGTCTTGGAAGGGAGTATTACTAACCAGAAAGTCCAAAGTCCCAACCTTAGAAGTGAAGCCTCCTGGGATCAGGTCTGATCAGGACATCAACTCTTACCCCACTCAGGGGAGAGTGATCACACCCCATCTCCCACACCCTTCAAAAATTCCCTATTCGCATTACTTTTCTTGGCTACAAAGTTTGACTTTATTATGTCTAAATTTCATGTTTTCCTGGGGACTGATTTTTTTTGATTCATTATTTCCATAGAGATCCCCGAAAAGCAGCAAGTCCAAGTAAGTTAATTCTGACAAAATTCCAGAGAGAGAAGGGAGGAGGGCCAACTCCATCTTACAGACACTACAAGAAATCCAAGCCTCATAGAGGGTAATTTATCTCCTATTACACAGTAAGACCAGGCTTGAGGGGAGATAAGAGTGATCTCTTCCCAGCTTCATCCCTGGGGCTCTTATTTCTTCCCTAATGGCTGCCCAGGAAATAAGCTCTGGGAAATATTTTCTCTAGGTTGGAGCTTTTGGCCACTTGGCAAGAGGGGATTATGGAAGAGGCCATTATAACGCCAATTGTGATGGAAATTTCTCTTGAAGAAAAGATTTGCAAGACATTAGGGGCTTTCCAAAGAAGGTTTAATATGGAGTCCCTATTTGGAGAGGACAGAAGGGAGGCTTTTTAATCTAAATGGCCTCCCTGTTGCACTTGAGAAACACTCCCTTCTATTTGGGCCTGTTTTGCTTGAGGTTTGGCAATGAGGTGACATTTCCTTAAAAGGAAGCAAAAATACATATTTCTTTTGCTCTGGTCCAGGTAGCACATGCTTGGGGAGGAAATGAATGCCTTTGAATGGGGTGTTTGCCACTTTCAGTATAAATAATAATGATTTGTTTATGTCCTAACCTCTGCTTGGTGATTAATGAACAAAAATATATCTTCTGTGACTTGGAGAATGCTGGGTATTTTTATTGCCTCATGCCGAGAAAGGCGAACACAGAGGCAAAAAAAAGAGAACCACTGTGACTCAGATGAAATGTGATTTTTGAACTCAATTAATCTTCAATAAGGATGATCTGGACCATTCCTAAGGAGATATCAACTATTTAATTGGTATTTTTTACTTGTTTGTTCCTTACTGTGAATCAAGGCTTCTAGAAATTATGCTAACTTCTTGGTTTATGGTGTAGGAATAATTTACTCTTATTTGAACTTTGCTCATTAATACATTCATTGCAGATTACACGCACCCAGATTGATGCTCTAGACCAAGGCTGGGTTCGAGCTAGGAAAATACTCAGTGATCTCTGGGGTAACCTCTGCTTTTTTCAGAGGATGGGAATAACTTTGCAACGCATGAAACCTCTGTCTAATGGCCTGACATCATGAAAGTAGGAAAGTCATCTGAGCTTGGGAGCAAGGGTGGTATCATTGATACCATGGTCCTCTTCTGTAGGCTTACCTAGTGGTTATTGTGTGTGTGTATACATACAAATATGTGTATGCATATATGTATATTATATGTATGTATATATGTAATATATGTGGGGGGTACACACATATATATGAAATTGATCTAAACTTGTTTCCTGGAGTACCCCAGGTTGGTTTTATTTTCCCTTAAGAGAATGTAAGTCCCTTGAGGGCAGGTACTGGTTTTGTTTTTTTTGGGGGTGGTCTTTGTATAACCAGAACCCAACAAAGTGTCTGAAACATAGCTGACATTTAATAAATGATTGTGGATCAAATAATGTAACTAGAGAGGGAAGTTGTACTGGAATAAATTGTTCCTATCCCAAAAGGAGTAGGGTGAGAATCTAGTTTGATGGGAACCTGTTATCTGGCCATAAACATGCCTGAATGGTTTCTCAGGAAACTGGGATGGATAAACATGGTGAGATCTGACAATATTCCAACATCACTGTCAACATAAACAGCAGTGAAGACTTTTGCATGTGATCTGGTGTCTTAGTGACGCGGGATAGGATTTGGGGGATTTCTAATGAGAAATCCTTCCTAGGTTTGTGTCTGAAAAGAATTACAGGCTCAGCTGTCTCTTGGCAAATTAAAGTTTATTTTGCTCGTCAGTGGTCAGGAAAAGGGGAATCCAGCCCAAGGCAGGAGATAGTGATACAGAATTTAAAGAGACAAAACTGTCAATCACAGATTCATTAGGCTAATGATGTGTACATAGGTGGAGTTAGGGAGGGACCAGGGAGTGGTTAATACTTAAAGGGACATGCACCTTTGAGCATGTGCTTTACCCATAATACACTGGGACAAACAGCAGGAGGGAAAGGGTGGGGGCTGTGGTTTGAGCCCTGAAACCTCATAAAGTCCACCAGCAGTCAGAGTGAGGTCAAGTTAAATGAGATGCACCCATCCTGATTTCCTGATTTGCAAGTGGATGGGTTTGGTTTGCTAGAACAAAAGGAGGTCGTACCTTGAATGAAGGGTTAATTTAATCCCTCTAGGCTGGGGCAGGGAAAGCTGGAGGAAGGGGAGAAACGGTTAAGAAATGTGGCTTTTACAGCTTAACACAAAACTGAATGAAAGTTACCCCAAAATATATTACATAGGCCATTCAGCACCTCTTCATTAGTACTGTCCTTTTGTTCCTTAGCTGCGGCCAAATATGTCCCAGGAGCTGTAAGTGCCCTGTATGCAACAGACCAGGAACCCGAGAAGGGGTAGCAATAGGTCAGTGTGTGTATTGGGGGAATGGGCAGGATGGGGGTGGGGTGAAGGGCCTGGGAGGCAAATCGTGATACAAAGTTTGGTGGGGCTTGAGCCTTGATCTGCTATTGTTAGGTGTTATATTGTCCCTCTCTTTTTAAAGATTCTTTCTGGAAATGTATCCTTAGGGAAAGAGCATGAAACCCAGAATCAAAGGACCTGAATTTGCAGTCTGACCTTACCACTGGCTTACTGGGTGGCTGGTGGCTAGTGCTGCTTCTGAAGCTCTGTAGTGATGGTGGTACTGAGAATCACACAGCTTCTAGACCATCTATGGACATGATTTAACCACTGATGCTCCAAATGGGACACTTTATCTACAGACCAAGGAGGAAGTATGGGACTGGAGAAATTCAGTCATATTAGTCTTTACATTCTCACCATAAATCAAACCACAGGTCAGAAGAAAGTTGCAGCTCAGTGGAAGGATGGCTCACTGGTTCTCCTTGGAGAGGACATCTGGAAGCAATAGGGAACATTCTTTCAGGGGATATTTGGTAATCTAATGTTGCGGTGCTCATGATAAATATTTGCAAAATGGCCAACCATCTGGACCCTATAGTTAACCAGTGCAACTTTACATCATCCTCCACTCTTTTCATTTGCATAATTCCAAATTGTCCTTCTAAACGGCTGTACCATTTCACAATTCCGGCAACAATAGTGGCCTATCTTCCCACAACTACAACACTGACTATTCCCATCTTTTGTCATTTTTGCTAATCTGCAGGATGTGAGGCAAAACCTTAGGGTTATTTGATTTGCTTTCCTCTTATTATTAGTGATTTGTATCATTTTTTCATACTGTTATTACTAGTCAGCTGTTCTTTGTTGTTGTGGTGGTTGTTATTTTTCTTTTGACTCACTCAAGAAAATAACAATTCCTTCAGGTGACAAGAAAGCATAGTACCTCAATGGTAGGGATTTTCCCATGTCAATGATTGTATAGTTTAGTATTAACTTTTATCCTCCCCATAGTTACTTTTCCTCTATTTGCCATGAAATTTCCTTCCTGGGTCCATGCTTTCCCATTCTTCTGGAGGTCAATTGCCCCTCAGGAGGCCTGATTCTCCTCCTGAGGCAGGATGAGTGGTTATTCTAGGCACCAATTCGTTGCAGGTCATACTCATTGTAAGGTCCCCATCTTACTCTGTAGAATATGTCCTATCACTCCCCAACACAGTTGAAATGACTTTACCTCCCTTTTTTTTTTTTGTATTTTTGGAGGGGGAAGGCAGGGCAATTGGGGTTAAGTGACTTGCCTAAGGTCACACAGTTAGTAAGTGTGTGAAATGTCTGAGGCTGCATTTGACCTCAGGTCCTTCTGACTCCAGGGTCGGTGCTATATTCACTGTGCCACCTAGCTGCCTCTGCTTTATCTCTTGCACAAAATTTTGAAGAGATTTGAGAGGTTGTTAGGAACAGAGAAAATGTGTAGTAGTTTTTCATCTTGGTCACATGACTTAAAAATGTCCTCCACTCTCAAAGCCCTTGTTTGTATTATCAGTTCTCCCTACCCCTCTGCCTCCTAAAATCCTTTGTTTTCTTCAAAACTCAGTTGAACAGTCACTTACTGTAATATATCTTTCCTACATTTCCTCTTCTTCCTCAACTAATGCCTTCCTCTTCAACGTTACCTTATATTTGATTTTTGTAGGTTTTGTACTCATATGTTGTCTGCCCCACTAGAATGTATGCTCTTAGAGGGCAGGGATTGTTCCATTTTTGTCTTTGAATCCCCAGTCATTAGCATAATACCTGGCACATAGTATTAGATACTTAATGAATGATTATTGATCCATGTGGCAGAGCCCTATAGACAAACTTCCCTTATTTCCCAATTGTATGTAATCACTTCTAGATTGGGAACATCTAGACACTTCACTGTGTTTTGAAATAAGGTCTGCACACTTCTCCCATGCATCTGTCAAAATCACACAAAGGTCCTTGAAGGATGTAATAGTTAAGGGGACAACATTGAGGATTCTCTGATTACCAACATTGCGAATGCATGCAATACACAGAAACAGATACACTCCTATGTCAGTAGCTGTGAACTCAATGATAATTGTTTGCATTTATATCCCACAACATTATCCCCCAACTTCTGTCCTGAATAAAAGGTTCCTATTTCACATCAGTATTCTTCTGGTGGTATTATAGGACTCAGAATACCATATAGTTTCCAAGTAAGTAATTGAGGTTGAGGATTACCCAAAGTACAATGGTAAGATATGTGGCAGGTATAAGCAGGTTGTTGCTCATTATGCATGAGGAATTGTTCTGGGTAGATAAAGAATATTATCAGAAAAATGTGTGACTAGAGGGAGAAGACACATAAGAAGAATGAGGGATAAGCAAAGGATATGAACAGGTAGTTTTCAGAAGAGAAATCAAAGCCATCAATAGTCATATGAAAGCATGTTCTAAACCACTAATAATTAGAGAAATGGAAATCAAAACAATTTTAAGATACCACCTCATACCTATCAGGTTGGCTAACATGACAGAAAAGGACAATGACAAATACTGGAGGGAATATGGGAAAATAGTGACATTAATACGTTATTGATAGAGTCATATAGTTGACGTAGCTAATAAGTGACGGGGTTGGGACTTCAAACCACATCTTCTCAACTTAAGTCTGGTTCTCTTCCCACCATACCTCAATGTTGGATGCAGCTCTAAAGCCGATATTCTTTTGGTTCAAGTTTAATAATGGGATGAAATGAGTGATGAAAAAAGTCATTGAACAGTTGACGAAAGGATGCCCACTTGCCCTAACACAACAAGAATGTGCAACAAGATCACAGGAACACTTGGGTTTTCTGGATGTAGCCTCTGTTATCTCCATAGGGTAATGCATCTGGTCATTAGGTCAGGGTAAGGTGAAGGGCATGGTGAGTCATAAAGTCTTCAAAAATTCACCAAATCTGAGGGAACCTAAGGCTCAGACTTTTTAATGCCTTTAGGTGATAATGAAGATTCACTCTCAAGAAACTAGGGCCCATCAACTCCTGGGGACAGTCTTGTGTCCTTTTAGGGAAAGATGATCCATGATGAAGGACGGAAGGAGGAGAAGAGTTGTGGGTGAAGGGAAAAGTGGGTATATGGCAGTAAATATGGTTCATTATAATCATCCCCATTTGCTACTCCTGTCCAGTTAGGACTGAACCTCCTGAAGCAGATGAAGTGCTCACTGAATACATGGGGGAAATCAGATGCAAACCTCCCCACCTCAACTGCTTACCTACTCCCAAGGAGAGACATGATTGTCCTCATGGTAAATGACTAACTATTCTTACATGGCCTACATTCCACTTGAACTAGGACCGTTGGCTATGAGGAACATTTCCTTTCTTTTTTTCCCCAATGTTCTGTTGATGCTTTTTTTTTTTACGTTCTTAAAATAATATTTTATTTTTTCCTGATTATACATAAAGACAATTTTTAGCATTCATTTTTACAAGATTTTGAATTTCCAATTTTTCTCTTCTCTCCTCTTCCTAAAACGGTAAGCAATATAAAACATTTCCACGTTAGTCACCGCTGTGAAAGAAGAAACAGAAGAAAAGGAAAAAAATAAACCGGAAAAAAATGAAGTGAAAATAGTGTGCTTCCGTCTGCATTCGAAGTTCATCAGTTCTTTGGATGTGGACAGCATCTTCCATCATGAATCCTTTGGAATTGTCTTAGATCATTGTATGGTTGAGAAGAACTGAGTCATTCACAATTGATCATCACACAATGTTGCTGTTACTATGTACAGTGTTTTCCTGGTTGTGTTCATTTCCCTTTGATGCTTAAAAAAAAACCAACTGTCACTTCCAAGTAATTTCCCCCACATAGACCTTTCCTTCCTTTGTAATAGAGAAAAGCAGCTCTCATTGAGAAAGTATTTAGGAGCATATATCCTATTCCATACCTGTAGTCCACCACCTCCCTTCTGAGGGAGGTCCTACAGGAACCAAGATTGATCATTGTGTTTAACTGAAATTCTGATATTTCTCATGCTCTTTTAATTTGCATTATTGTGGTAATTCTGTAAATTGTTCTCACTCTGCCTCATTTTCTACAAGTCTTCCCAACTTTCTCTGACCTCTTCTTACCACATAATAATATGAGTGTAATAGAATACAGCAGGTACAGTTTATCTACTTATTCAGTCCTTTTGCTTAACACAAAAATTACTACTGTGAATATATATATATATATATATATATGTACATATATACATATATATGTACACACACACACACACACACACATATATATATATATACGTATATTTTCTTTTTGGAGGGCAGGGCAATTGGGGTTAAGTGACTTGCCCAAGGTCACACGGCTAGTAAGTGTTAAGTATCTGAGGCTGGATTTGAACTCAGGTCCTCCTGACTCCAGGGACGGTGCTCCATTCACCACACCACCTAGCCTCCTCTTGTGAATATTTTATCCTTTGAAATATATGGGATCTTTTTTTCTGCCTCTGACCTCCTTGGTCTACAATTACTTTTCTTTTTCTGAAGTAAATAGTTAAAACAACAACAAAATATCTCACACCTTGGGAAGAATTAGCTCCAATTTTAATACAATATCAGAGTGAGTCTGGCAGTAACCTGCTTTAGCTAAAGTAGATATGAGTCCCTCCCTTACTAGGGGCTGTCATCAAAATTAAGAGGCACATTTGGTCTCCTTGGTGACTGCAAGAATGTATTTCCTTGTCTACTTTCCTTTGTGGAGGTATCCCATAAAATATACAGGAGGTGCTGCAGAGCTGGGTGGAAATTGATGGTATTAATATTCATGTTGTGGCACTTAGGACCATCACAGCATCTCAGAAACCCCGCCTTGGCAGAGGTTCCCATTCTATAGGAGTATGTTCTTGGCTTTTGCTCCGTTTAAAAACAAAGAAACAAAAATCTCCAGAAGAAATCCAATTCATGTTTCAGTTGGAAAGTCAAGAGGCCATTGCTAGAAACCAAAGCCTACATGGCCCTGGGAGAAGAAATGAGCCTTTTATTAAGAGGTATTCTCCAAAAGGGGAGATAATATAACATGGTAAAAGTATGTATGACTCTAACTCATCCATTAGACTGATTAGAATCACAAAATGATAGGGAAGGGAATAAATATTTATTTAAGCACTTTCTGAGGCAGTTATTAAACCTACTGAGTCAGCTAGGTTGCACAATGGTTAGAGTTCTGGGCATGGAATCAGGAAGACCTTAGTTCAAATCCAGCCTCAGACACTTACTAGCTGTATGACCCTAGGCTAGTCACTTAAACTTTGCTTACCTCAGTTTCCTCAACCCTTCCAGGGTTGTAGTAAGGATCATATGATATAGTTGTAAGATGCTTGGCCCAGTATACACAGTAGGTGCTTAATAAATTCTTACTCCTTTTCCCCATACTGTATGTCAGGCACTGGGCTAAGCACTTTATAAATATTGTCTCATTTGATGTTAGTACTGGAATAGACTTTAGAGAAAATCGAGTCCACTCCCCCTCCTCCTCCCCCCCCCCCCATTTTACAGATGAGGAAATTGGGACTCAGAGAGAGGAAGTGATTTGTCTAAGGTTATCTAGTGAGCTAATTAGTGGCAGAACTGAGACTTGGACCCAAGTTTCCCAACTCTTCCTCCAGGGTTCTGTCCCACTTTTTTTTTTGCTAATCCTATGATTTCACCAACGGAAAGGAAATACCAGTGGAGTAAGTCCCTCTACCAATATAGAAAAACGCTTTCATAACTTATTCTCTTGGTGAGTTGCCTGTGGGAACTGAGCAATTAAGTGACTTGTCCAAGGTCACATATCTAGAATGAATTAGAAGTGAGACCTGAACACAGGTTGTTCTGACCCTGAGGTCAGCCTTCCATCCACTCTGCCATACTGCCTCTCTTTATTCTCTATCATGTTGCATTAGGTTAGATGAAAATTTCCTGAGGCATTTGAGGACCCCTTCTTTCAACGTGTTTCCATGTGATGTGGCACGTTCCTGTATAAGCTAGCACATGGAAACCCTCCCATCTCTCTCTACAGTGTCTGTAAAAAAAAAAAGTAGCACATTTCAAGTAAAAATGCTGATATGAAGATGTAGGCAAAAGCAGTAGAAATGCCATCATATCTATTAATATGAGTGTTCTCTGTCACAGTGAAACCTCATCGTGCTCCCCTGAGCACCATTGGTCTGATCACAAGTCATAGCCAATTACAGAAAGCCAATGACTTTTGTTGGTTTCATTTCCCACCATTTTTGTATGTGAGCCTTAAACATCCCCCTGCATTGTTACCATATATCTCACTAATGTCAAATCTGACAGTTGTCTGTTGCTGTTCAATTCTTTCAGTCACGTCCAATTCTTCATGGCCATTTTCTTGGCAGAGGTACTGGAGCAGTTTGCCATTTCCTTCTCTAGCTCATTTTACAGGTGAGGAAACCGAGGCAACCATGTGTGGTCAGGGTAACACATCTGGCCAAATTTGAACTCAGGAAGATGATTCTCTTCCTGACTCCAGGTCCACTACTCTATCTACTATGCTACCTAACTGCCCCATCTGATGCCCTACCCTATTTCATCCCTGTGTGTGAGTCTATGTACTTTGTCCATGGCTTAGGGTTTAGACCACCAGACCTGGATAAAAATTCCTTTATATTTATTCTTGGGCATAGTTTCTTTGAAGATCCCACAAAGATGGCTTGAAAAACAATTTCATGTATTGTCTTATTAGGGATGCCAACTCATCAGGGAGGTTTAACTATCCCTTAAGGATGGTGCCTGAAATGTGAACTAAGTATACTGAGAGTACATATAACCTAGACTATCTGAGGAATAAGGAAGAGGTATACTACCATTCTGTAATAAATAGATAAACTAAAAATGTAAATAAGGGGTGGTTATATTAACAACATTGTTAGCCCTTCATGAAATAATAGAATCAAATTCCACGATGCCACCTGGATAACCATGGTAGCAGCATTGAAAGCTTTACAACCTCTTCTCCTGGTGAAAGTGTCTCCCTCATTGATATCTCCAGCCCTGACCTCTCTCTGGGCTCTAGAAACATTTTCAACTTGCCTTGTAGGTATCTTCACCTCAAACTTGGACTCATCACAACTCTGAAACCTGCTCCTCTTCCCAACTTCCCTCTTTCTGTTGCTGTGGCCAGTTTGTTGACCATGCCAATGATCTTGGTGTTGCCTTTGACTCTTTTATAACCCTTAGCACCTTCACTTCTCCTGTGAGATATATGTTGGGGCACCTGAGTTCAAGTTCTGGTTCTGGCATTGGTTTCCTGTGACCTTGGACAAATCACTTAAACCTCTCAGAGTTTTCCTGGCTTTGGATTTAACTCAAGTACATTACCAGATCAACCTTCCTAAGGCACAACTTGTTCAAGTTTATACAAGTAGAAAGTGGGTAGCTCCACCCCAAAGCTGGGATTGGAACCAGGTCCTTTGAAAAAACAAAATGAAGCAGTCTTCTCTATTATTCAAAGCTGCCTTTTTAGTCTTATCTTCTACTATAACTCTGCATGCACTCTTTGCTGTCAAATTGGATTCTTTACAGTTCCCCAAACACACAACATGACATCCTGTTCCACTAATAGTAGTCAAAAGGCATTTATTAAGCTCCTACTATGTGTCAGACACAAATACAAAAAAGAAAGAGGCTCCTTGCCCTCAAGGAACTAACAGTCTAATGGGGGAAGATGACATATAAAACAAAGCTGAAGAACTTGAGGGAAAAGATGTACCTGGTTTAGGGAGAGGGATGATTGGATAAGTAAGAAAAGAAGGGAGCCAGGTGGGAAACTGAGACTTGAAACTAACATGGGGCCAATGATGTTTTCCCCAAGGTGCTGACATTGGCAGTGGGAATTGCTTCCTACTGCAGTGAATGCCATTCCTAAACCCTGTATTGTGATCCTCCAGCAGATGACCCTTATTCCTGGCCCCCATTCCAAGGGTCCCATCTCCATCGTGCCCTCTCCCAAGGCCTATCTTCCTTGCCCTCCCTCATGGGCTATCTGTACTTAAGTTGGATTGTCCTTTCCACCACTGCTACCACCCCTTGCCCATAACTGTTTTTGCCTTATGTGAAAAAATTCCTAGTTATGACTTTGCCAATAATTATTGTCATAACTCAGATTCATAGATTGCCTTAAGATTCACAGGGTCCCTTTATCAAGAATGCCCTCCCTGTATGTCTTCACTTGTCAAAAAAAGATACTTATCCTTCGAAGCCCAACTCAGATATCACTTCTTTTATTTAACCTTCAGAGAGACCTTCAGCCAGATGGGATCTTTCCTTTTTATGAACCTCCATATTATGTCATTGTCCTTCTCTTTAGTCATTCATCGTCTTCTTCTTGGATTTCACTTGTGCCCTTGTTTTATCCTTTTCCCTCTCCCTCAGCTAGATTGTAAGCTCCCTGAGGCCAGGGATACTGTCATCTCTGCAAGCCATGCATTGCCTAGCACAGAGCCTTGTAAGCAATGGGTATTGAGAAAACATTTGTTTAATTGAACATTAAAAAAAATAAGCAAAAAAGCCAGATTGAAATATATTTTAAGATGACTCTACTTGGGAATCAGATTAATAAAGCAAGGGTGAAAAATCTTGTTCTCTGAAGGATTCTGGGCTTCATGGTTAACAGGGCTGAGTGCTGCTGCCCAGAACCTGAGTCTGACAGATGGTTTCTGTAAGAGCTTTGTAATGTGCTCATCTCCAAAGAGTACTTCAGACTGCTTTCAGGAAGCCCAGTCCTTGAAGCAGTGAAAAAATATTTGCTTAAGTTCATGAATGAACACATGAGTGGCCATTGGTCTAGAGTCCTTTAATAAAATTAGAACAGAAGGAGAAATGATGGCGTGGCAAGGAGGACAATTCAGTTTCCGGGGATCTTTGGGAAACCATTGATAGAGAAAGGGGCTGATTCAATGTTTAGAGTTTGGATTTATGCTGTCTTTATTATGGAAAGTAGTTTTGCATTCGATGTATTTGATTTGGTTTTTAAGAGATCAGTGTTACAAGGAAGAAAATGTTCTGTGGGAGCAAGTTTCACTGAAATAATCAAAAACTACTACAGCAGAACCCAGCTTAGCAAGGCAAAATCTTGACTAAAAATATCAGCCTGGCCCTGACTGCTGAAATCTACAGAGCATTCTTCTGACTATGGAACTCTAGAGAGACTTTTTCACAATCTCCAAACACAAAAACCCAAAAGGATGATCTTTTTGATAGTACTCTTCTTATTAGCAAGGGTATACAGCCATCCCAGTGGGAAAAGATACCAGTTCTCCAAGAATAATAACAGTTGACATTTATTTAGCATTTTACTCAATTCAATCAACAACAAGCATTTGTTAAGAACTTACCTGGGGCCAGGCATTTGCTAGCTGCTGGTGTTACAAAGACAAATACAAACCAGTCCCTGCTCTCCAGAAGCTTACATTTTATCTGTAGAAACTGCATGTACACATACATAAGGACTAGGTAGTTGGGAAGGGGAGGAAGGACAGATGGGAATGTAATGGTAATGGTAATTTGAAGATATTCTCTGCCCCTTAATAGGCCTAAGGGAATTTGAAGATTTTCCCTGCCTCTTAATAGGCCAAATATAATTACATGGAACCTGTGGTGGCAGGAGTTGCTGAATGGATGGAGCAGGAAGGGGATAGAGCAGGGCCCAGAGGAAGCTGGGAGTCAGAGCAGTTAGAGCTGGGGGAGAGAGAGGATGCAGGCAAGCAGACAGCTAGCATTGTGAGTGTTCTTTTGTGGGAAGGCTTTGGGATGGTGTTGCTTCCTGTGGTGATAAGGTATATGAACTTCTTTGTTGCTGTGATGGATTTGTTTTTCTAGTGTTGGGATTTGGCTTTCTGGTATCTGAATAAATGTTTTGCTTCTGTATTCTGTATGGAGAGTCTGTTATATTTTGTAATGCAGAACTATGTTGGCATTTTCATAGTTGCCATTGGTGCTGTGAATATTGCCTTGGAGATACAGGGAGGTAGAAGCCAGAGATAATAAGACAGGAAGAGGTAGTGTTTCAGCTGAACTTTGAAGGAAACTAGATATTCTAAAAGGTGGATAGGGGCTGCAGGGAGAAGATAGAATGTCATGTATGGGAAATAGCAAGAAGGTCTGGCCTATACCAGAGTCTGTGAAAGAGAGTAAAGTATAATAAACCTGGAAATAGCCAGTCCAATAAACATTCATAAAATACTACTACGTACAAGGCACATAATCTTTACGGGTACAAAGAAAAAAATGAAACAGATTCTGCCTTCAGAGATCTTGTATTCTACTGGAGATAGGAGATAGGCAAATTTAAAGTCTATACAACTACAAAATGGTTTCAAGCAGAGTACCATTAAATGGGAGTATCAGGACACACATTGTGTGGCTCACCCCTGTGATGTGCTCTGAAGGAAGTCCATGATTCTCAAAGGCAGAAGTAAGAGAGGGAGTGCATTCAAGACAACGGGTACCTATGCAAAAGTCTAGAGGTAGGAGTTGGCAGGTCACGTATGGTGAAAAGCTAATAAGGCAATTTAACCGAACAAAGAGCATGTAAGGGGGAATAACACAAAATGATTGAAAAGGGAGCTAGATTGAAGAGGACTTTAAAAGCCTTTTACTTAATTTAGCTCTTATAAACTTTATTTTACAGATAAGGAAACTGAGGGAAAAAACAGTTTATTGGTTTGCCAGTGTCATGAAATGTAGTAAGAGGTAGAGGTAGGATTTGGCCTAGGAGTTCTGAATCCAGAGTTAGAGCTTTTCCCAATGGCTGCCCATTTCGATTGCCTACCCTTGGCATCTACCTCAAGGACTTCATAACTATATAGCCCTTTAGTAGTCTGATGGAATGAATTTGCTTCCAAGTTCTCATTCTCATGCTAGAGCTTTCAATTCAATGAGCACTCAGCATGTAAAAATAGAATTTAATTTGTCTTAGAATTTTTGCACCTTTTTTTTTCTTTTCTGAGCATGGATGTTTGAAGTGAAACTCTTGAAAATATAATGTATTCTACTCAGACATTCAGATAAGAGGCACAGAGAGAAACTCAGGTTTCAAAAATGGATTCCTAACTCAATTGTGTCTTCACATCTTTAATCAAGAGTTCTCTGCCCTCTATAGGCACCAAGGGTCATTAGCCAGTCATACATGACCCATTGAGAGTGATAAGCCTGTATAACATGACAGCACAATCACGTGCAACTCTGACTGTGATTCTTTGACACTTGAATCCTTTCTTTCTGAAAAATACTTGCAGCAATTTTTTTAAACCTGGAAACTCTAGATTTGGGGTATGATATTCCTGGGTGATTTCAATTTGGGATTTCTCTCAGGAAATTGCTAGTAGATTCTTTTTGTTTTCACTTTGCCTTCTGGTTTTAATAAATCTGGGTAGTTTTCATTTGTTATTTTTGTTTGGTTATAGTTTCCAGAGTCCCACCAAATAATCTCTCCTCAACACCTTTTCCCTATTCAGTTGTTTTTGAAAGTAGGTACATTATATGTTCTTCTATTTTTCCAGTCTTTTGGTTTGTTTTTAGTATTTCTTGTTATCTCCAGGAATCATTGGGTTCTGTATGTCCTGTTCTCATTTTTAGGAGTTCTATTACCTGGTTAAGATTTTTGACTTTCTATTTTAAACTCTTCTTCCAATTTTCCACTACAGAGCTCTTATTTTACTTATTTCATTTTTTTTTCTTTACCTCTTGCTTCATTTCTTCCACGCATTCTTGGAATTTTTTTCCCTGAGATTCTGCTTTTCCTTGTTTTGTTACTCCCTGTTGTGGGTTAACCTCATCCATATCTCTTCATCCATAGTATTTCTTCACTGTATTTAATGTTTTCTTCTATTTACTTGAACTCTCAGTCCCTGGTTTGGGACTTTGTGTCCAGGACAGAATCTATACCTTCCCTGACTCTTAGAAGGGGTGGTAGTTCCTGTTTGGTCCTGATTTCAATTTCCCAGACTTCTACTTCATGTTTCCACCTTCCCTTGGTGTCTGTGCTCAGAATATCACAGTCTTCAGGGCCTCCTGGAACATTTTATGTCAGAGTGCTGTAATCTTCAGGTCAGACAGAGTCTTTAGTCAAAGTGCTGGTAAACTTCCCGAGTATTTACTTGAATTCAAGCTGGTTTCCCTGGTAAGCCTTCTCTCCCATGTCTGCAGGCTTCTGGGTATCTTTTTGTGTAGCCTTGTGATAGACGAAGAAATTTACTGTTTCTTTTTGGAGTTTTTGATCATTACTTAAGTTGGTGCCCTCTTTGGATCTTTGCTAAAGTTTATGTGGGAAATCTGGACTTTGTTATGCTCTTCATTCATGTTGCTATTTTAAAGGAAAGTCCGGTGATTTAATATTTGTGGCAAATATATGAATTCTTTAGAGTCTTGGAAGTAATGCACATTTATGTTGTTCAGGACCCTGGGGTCTATGAACTCCTTCCTTACTGAATTGATGACTATATTTCAGTATAATTGATTTCCTTTGTAACCCTATGTATTTAATTTTATACTTGCCTTCAAAACATTATTCTGATAATGAGTCTGGAGGTTTCACCAAACCATCAAAAGGAGGGGTTGTAAAGCCAAGCACAAGCAGCTTTCCAGAGGACTGCTGCTGTGAACAGCTTCAAGTTCTGATTACATAGTATAGCGAACTCTCTATTTATTCAGTAATAAACTAAGACAAAACATTGACAGAAATCAAAGTAAAGCATTCACAATGTTATGATATAACAACTTATCACTAAAGTGGCCACATAGTTTTTTTTTTTTACCAAAGTGGCCACATAGTTCTGAACAAAGTAAAATCATTTAGTAATCTTTAATTCAATCATCATTAAGGAGTCCTTAAGGGACACAAAGTTTTCCACCCCTAGGTCACATTGTCTTAATCTCTCAGTCAAAAGTCTTATTTCTTCTTAATTGGAGATTAGTTTCCAATTATCCTTAATTCAATCATCCTGAAAAGGTACAGGCTACAGAGTGCACAGTCCTCCACCCCTAGGCCACAGTAAATCATGATCTTCTCAGTTTGCATTAAATACCCAAGGAGAGGTCTTTACATCTTGACTGGAGGCAGGTTCTCAGCTTTCATGGTTGCTCTTCCATGGTCCTAGCTCCTGCCCAAATCTACCCAACTGTCATCTGAGTTCAAAGGCAGACAGGTCTCAGTTCCTTGTCCAGCTCCTTGTGCAGTTCCTGTTCCATATTGAAGCTCACAGTGTCTAGCCCACCTCAAGTCCTTCACAGTTTCTGTTCCTGGGAAGACAAAGCTTAACAAAGCCACAGTAACATTCATGCATATTGCTGGCATCCTCATCAATTCACTTTCTGCCTGTGAAATCAACATAGACCCAACAACAAGGTCTGAGAAATCAATACAAATCATCACTATAATCCCAGGACCTTTGAAACCATCAGTAAGACCCTCCTCTAGGCTTTTGGCACCATAGCCATGCTTCCTCCCAGTTCTCTTCTCTTCTCATTTCTCAGTTCTTCTCAATTCTCTT
>CM053587.1:241389914-241408219 GCA_028646515.1 Pseudochirops corinnae | reverse complement strand
TGCTTGTCCTTCCAGTGGGGGTGGGTGACGAGGAAGGAAGGGAAAGAATCTAGAATTTAAAGTTCTTTAATCAAATGTTAAAAAAAATATATATATATGTACATATTTTTTATTATTATTATTATTATTATTAACTACATCCAACTGGGAATCAAGATACACAGGCACTGTGAAAGGGAGATCCATCCTGCCTTACCAGAAAGTCAGAGGGGTGAGGGGGAGGACATAGGAGAGAATAGATTGGGGGAGGGGTTATACAGTGGGATGGCTGTTTTGGGGTGGTGGGTAGGGGAAAGATGGGGAGAAAATTTGTAACTCATGAATGATGTAATGAATGATGTAAACAAGAAAATTAATTAATTTATTTATTTTAAAGAATAAAAATACCACCCTTTCTTTTAAAAAAATGGAAAGATAGGAGATGATGAATATAGTGGAGGGGGAGAGAAAGAAATGTTAGAGAAAATTATCTTATAAAAACAGAGTACACAACTTGACATCTATACAAACAAGGAGGAGGGAGTGCGGGAGGGTGGGTGATGAACCTTATTCTCACCTGTACTGGTCAAAAGAGGAAGGGAAGAATACATACCCACATATACACTATTGAGTTTTTAAAAATACAACTAATTCAATAAGGAAATAGGAGAAAAAGGAGGGAAAGAGGAAGGGGAAATTAATGGGAGATTAGATTAAAGAAGGGCTTAGCCTTACACAAAACAAGCTCTGAGAATGTATAACAATATAGCTCTTTTTGAGGTGGCAAAGAATGGGAATATGAGGTAATGCTCATAAAGTGGGGCATAAAATGACGGAATGAGTTATGTTATATAAATGTGATGAGATAACATTGTGCTATAAGAAATGATAAAGTAGATGGTTTCAAAGAACCTAGGAAGACTTATGTTAATTGATTCAGAATGAGGGGAACAGAACCAGGAGAATGATTCATACAGTGACAATAATATGGTAAAGACAAACACCTTTGAATGAATGTGATCACAAACCACAATTTCAGAGGACTAATGATGGGATATGCTGCCTACCTTCTGATAGAGAGATAAAGGACCCAGAGTGCAAACTGAGATACATGATCAATTTGGAAATTGGTTTTGCTTACCTATACGTTTGTAACAGTGGTTTTTTATCTTCTTTCATTCTCAATGGGTAGGGGGCAGAAGGAAGCTTTTTGCTAAATATATACATATATGTGTACATATATGCACATTTTTTAAAAGGAAAAATTGTGAGGAAAAGATTTATTACATTGCATCAAGCCAGCAAAAGTGCTGATTTCCAGAAAAGGGAAGAGGGCATTGTCTGCAAGCTAGAGGTCAGTGAACTTACAATTGCTGATGTTATCAATTACTAACAAAAGTCTAGAACATTATGAAAGGGATTGCTTGTGATCATTTAGAAGAAGAAGTGGTTACTAAGAGCCAGCATGTCTTCATTAAGAGCAAGTAATGGTAGACTAATTTCATTTATTTTTGACATGTTAGCTAGATTAGGGGAAATGCCAGAGATATCCAAATTTTAGCAAAACATTCCTCATAATCTTTCATCTTATCTTTATTACCATGCTGAAGAGATATGGAGTAATTCATATTATGATGACGTAGGCTGGATTTTAGGACTTGGTGAATGGCTTGAGCCAAAGATTGATTGATGAATTGATGTCAACTTGAAGAAAAGCTTCTAATGGAGTATCCCAGAGGTCTCTTTTTCTCTTGATACTATTTAACATTTGTATCAACAGAAGCAAGTGAAGGCATAGAGGGTATATTTCTCAATCTGTAGGTGATAAGACACTGGGACAGAGGGATAACATATTGGATGACATAATCAGAATACAAAAAGATATCAAGAGGCTAGAACAATGGAGCAAATCTAAAAAGACAGAATTTCATAAGATTAAATGCAAAGGTCTGGATTTAGGTTCAAAAAATTCTGCACATCAGAATATGGAAGAAACACAGTTAGAGGACTCTTCCAGTGAAAAGCACTAAAGATTTTTTTTTTGTGAGGCAATTGGGGTTAAGTGACTTGCCCAGGGTCACACAACTTGTAAGTGTCTGAGGTTGGATTTTAATTGAGGTCCTCCTGACTCCAGGGTCAGTACTCTATCCACTGTACCACTTATCTGTTCCACCTAAACATTTTGGTGGCCTGAAAATTTAACAGCATAGTGTGTTCTTTTACTCTCTTATTTCATTTGAGGTGGATTTGAAAGTACAGGTAGGATTTCAACATAATAAAAAGGGCAGTATGGCATAATACAGGGTGATGAGCTTGGTATCAGGAAGACCTGAGTTCCAATTCTGCCTCTGGCATTGACTACCTCTATGGCCCTGGGCATGTTAGTTCACATTTATGTGCCTCAGCTAGG
The DNA here is from genome assembly GCA_028646515.1 of Pseudochirops corinnae. NCBI lineage: Eukaryota > Metazoa > Chordata > Mammalia > Diprotodontia > Pseudocheiridae > Pseudochirops > Pseudochirops corinnae. Next base: position 241,405,830 of record CM053587.1, on the reverse strand, counting down.
TGTCCTAGTGGGTAAATGCTGGGTCTGGAATCAAGAAGAACTGAATTCACATCTGGTCTCAGAAACTGTGTGATCCTGGGTAAATCATCTAACCTCTGCCTGCCTCAGTTATTTCCATTATAACACAGGGATAATAGCACAGACCACACAGAGTTGTTGTGGGACCATATTTGTAAAGTGATTAGTACAGCACCTGGAATGCATAGGCACTTAATAAATGCATATTCCCTTCCCTCCTTTCTCCTTAGGAAGCTTTCTAGGATTGATCTACTATTCAGCAGGAGGCTTGCTATCTGTTTTGTTTAATAAAGTTCTTACACCTTGAGTTTTCCTCACTCAGGAAATCACAAAGTTTTCACACATTCAGGTAACCATAGGATTTTAAAAGATGAAAAGGTGAAGGAAGTCGCTTCAGGCATAGGGGATAGCATTCACAAAGACACAGAGCTAAAAAAGCATGGGGAGTATTTCAGGGAAGAAAGAAGTTCAGATTGGCTGAAGCAGAGCATAGAGAAGAGAGTGCATATGGGAGATGATCAGAAAACTATGGTGATGCCAGATTGTTAACAGTCTTGAATGCCAAGCAGAAAAGGAGCACACTGCAGATTGATGAACGGATGAGTGAAACTGCCAAATCGCTGAATAAGGAAGATTTTCCTCTCTGTGGTGGACGGTACAGTTTGGAGGAGGAAGAGAATGATCGGGAAGAAGTAATAGAGATAGTGCTGGAGTGGGAGTGAGAGGGCCTGGGCTTAAATCTCTATATAGCTATGTGACCTTAGGTGAGCCATTTAACCTCAATTCCCTTCTGTCTCAAATGAGAGGGCTGGCTTCAATGACCTTTGAGTTCTATCCAGCTCTAAATTTGTGATCCTATTATGTTGTGATTAAGACATGTAAGAAGGGTAGTGCAAAAGGCCTGTGCTGGGTGGTGAGAAAGTGACTAAAGAAGAGAGATTTCAAGAGGTTTTTTATGCAGGTGGAAGAGACTGCCTTGGCAAAGAACCAGAGGGAGATAACCATTTCAATTGACCTCCTGAGGGATCCCATTTAGAGTATTCAGACAGAAGCTATCAGCAGGGCTGGTTCTCCTGAATGGAGTCTCCCCAACTCTTCTTTCCAAGAGTAGCTTCCCAAAGATTAGATTCTGGGGAGGAGCTGCTATCAGTTAATGTCTATAGTCCTCTCTGCCACAGTGACATAGGCTAGCCCTGGCAGAAATTTAAACTAGTAGGTAGATAAATTTGTTTGGGGATAAATGTTCTCATCTCAGGTCCACTTAAAAGTCGCAGCACTTTCTTCAACACAAAAGTCCCAGGAGTCATTCTCTCTCTAACCTATGAGGTTTTCCAGGACAACACATTTCATTTTTCTCCTTGAATAGCTATATACATACATACATACATACATACATACACACACCCACACCCACACCCCCACACACACATACACACACACACACACACATATATATGTATATTCTGCATGAATAAATTTGGTTGTTGAGTTGTCAAAAATACAGAATTTCCCTTTGCCTTTGACACAGAGGAGTAAACTTGACCATAAAGATTATTGTTGTTGAGTTGTTTCAGCTGTGTTTTGACTCTTTGTGACTCCATGTGGGGTTTTCTTGACAGAGATGCTGAAGTGCTTTGTCATTTCCTTGTCTAGCTTATTGTACAGATGACAAAATTAAGGCAAAGAGAGTCAAGTGACTTGCCAGAATAATTCAGCTAGTAAGTGTCTGAGCCCAGGTTTGAACTTACAGAGATGAGAGTTCCTGACTCCAGGTCAAGTGTTCTATCCACTGTGCCACCTAACTGCCCCAGCATGAAGACTAGGATTGCATATAAAGGCAACACAACTCTGAATTCTTGACTTTTTGAGTGCCTTATAATAGGCCCCACAAAATGCCCTGCATTGACAAATTCTGCTCCCTGATGATTTTCCTTCTCTCTCTCTCTCTCTCTTTCCATTTTTCATATTTCTTCTTTTTCTCAAGTCAAGTTAACAAATATTTATTCAGTGCTTACTACGTGCCAAGAACTGTATGAAGAGTTAGGGACACAAAGAAAGGCAAAAAACAGTCCCTGCCTTCAAAAGATCTTACTTTCTAATGGGGAGAATTTTACACTGTAATGACCAGCCACTTTTTCCTCACTATTATTTGTCAAGACAAGGCAGCTTTCTATCTTCTCTTATTTTGTTATGTGCCATTTTGGTTGATCCTGGTCACTTCCTTTGAGAGACTGCTCCATAACTTACTCTGGTAGACCTCAAGCTCTTGATCATCAACTTTTTTCTGTTCAGTCAGCATGATCTGGTTCATGACCCCTGGAACAATCCAAAGCTACCGCTCTCCTCTGTAATCTTCAGTCATCAATTGAGCCAACTGAAACTCTGTCCATTTTAAAATCTGACCCTCTAAATCAGTCACCTTCCCAGGCTTTAAATGTTTTTCTCTCTCTTCCCTGAATTTTCCCAAACATATTGACATTGTTCTGACCTTAATGAACCTAAAGATAGACAAGAAGCTTTTTTCGATATTGCCCCAAAGAACCCTCTGACTTTTGTTCTTTTGTTACTCTTTCTCTGTGACTGGATGTCCAGAACTGTGTGTGACCGCTGGTTCCCAGTTATTGTTGGTTGTGCAATCGATCAACATCACAAAAACATTGCTGGTAAATTCAATCAGACTTTCCAGTGGTTACCAAAATCTCCCTTGAAGCTTCTGTAAATCTTTGACTGGTACCAGATGTGAGTGAGGTCAGGGACATCCAGTTTAGTACCAGCTTTCATTTGTCCATTTTTTTTTAAATCCCTGCTGGGGTTGGCAAGGAGAGAAGGGAGGTGAGAAGGTACGAGTAAGGAAATCCCTGGTATTGTGCTAAGTAGGTAGTTGTGCTGCTTTGTAGCTGTAAACCAGTCTGAAGAAGACTTCAGAAGGGGAGTGGGGGAGAAGGCTGTCAAATTAGGAAGTATTTATTCAGAACCTATTCTGTGCCTAGACTTATAATAGTATCCTATCTCAGTACTTTAATCACTTAGCCAGTGTCTGGCACAAGATAGGTACTTAATAAATATTTGTTGACTCATATATAGTAGGTTCTTAAAAAATGTTTGTTGACTGATAAACAGTAGGTACTTAATAACTGTTTTGTTGACTGCTAAACAGTAGGAGCTTAATAACTGTTTGCAAAATTGAATTGAAAGGGAGAAGAGGGAATAGAGGTAGGAAGAGCAGGCTAGGGCCATTGTTCAGTAAGGAGAGCCTGATCCAGGGTGATGGGAATGGAAATAGAAACCAGGGGAATGAGAGTTCAGAACAACCCTCTCAGATTTGAAGGTCCTGTCTGAGACTCATGAACCTCACTTGCAGCAGATTGCCTTTGCTCTGGAACCTGTCCCCTCCTCCTCTATCTTTTCTGAAAGTTTCCATAGCCCATGTTTTTACATCTGGTGCAATGCCAGTTACTCTCTAGTAGCCTCCTGGCTGTAACATAAGGGATGAGAAGTATGTAAATAAAACTCATGGCCTTTCTTGGTTTCTTGAAGCCACTTCTGGTCCTGTTACAGAGGCAGAGGGATGCTTCTCCTAGTGATTTGTTGCCTTTTTTGTTTTGCCCCTGTCTCCAGGTTTATCTTATTTCAAGCCTTACACCTTCCCTTATGGTAAAAAGTTCTATACTAGAAGCTTATTGCTTTAAGTGCTCATTGACCAGGTTAATTCTTTTGTGAAATCTTCCTGAAGTCCCCAAAGTACTGAAGACTGGACTGGGATAAGTTTGGGGCAGATCTTTCAAAGAAAGAAAACTACAAAGGTCTGCATCAGGAAGAGAGGGAAGAGGGGGAGAGGAGTCAAAAGTCAGTCGGTTCAACTGGATTCTCCAAGTTTTTATTTTTATTTTTTGGAGGAGGGAAAGCAGGGCAATTGGGGTTAAGTGACTTGCCCAAGGTCACACAGCTAGTAAATATATCAAGTGTCGGGGGTCAGATTTGAACTCAGGTCCTCCTGATACCAGGGCTAGTGTTCTATTCACTACACTATGTAGCTGTCCCTATCCAAGTTTTTTTATTAGATGTTTATCATTTGCAAAGCTTTGGGTTAGGTGCTGAGGTGATTCATTATTCACTCTGCTTGAAGACCCCCATGGAAAGGGAAATCATTCCCTTGAGGGATGGCCTGTTCTCCTTTTTGATAGCTCTAATTGCTAGAAAGATTTTCTTTTTATCAAACCTGAATCTGCATTCTGCAATTGCCACCCATCATTCCTAGTCCTATCCTGCAGGACCTAGTAAAACAAGTCTAATCCCTCTTCCATGGGACAGCCCTTCAAATACTTGAAAACAGCTATTACATCCCTACTAAGTCCTTTCTCTTCTGGGCTAACCATCTCTTGTTCCTTCTTGTGAGGATCAAATATATGTAAAGAATTTCACAAATGTTAGGCAGGTAGATAGGATAGTGAATAGAGTGCTGGACTTTAAGTCAGGAAGACCCAAGTTCAAATCCTTCCTTGGATATATGACCCTGGGCAAGTCTCCGTGCGTCAGTTCCCTCTTCTGTAAAATGAGTATAATAATAGTGTCTATCTCCCAGAATTGCTATAGGGATGAAATGGAATAACATATGCAAACCTTAATGTGCTATATAAGTGTTAGTTATTATTATTACATAAATGTTGTTAATAGCAACGATAATATTAATTGATTTTCATGTGCCAGAGTCTGCATTATCCTCACCATATGGGACACCCTTATCTAGATACACTCTAAATTGTCAATGTCTTTTTTAAAATGGGGCACCCAGATCTGAACTCAATATTCCAGAAGAGTCTGACCATGGCAGAATACAATGGAATTATCATCTCTCTCTCTGTCTCTCTCTGTCTCTGTCTCTGTCTCTCTCTCTCTCTTTTTCTCTCTCTCTCTCCCTAGAAAACAAATGCTATTCTTTTTATGAATGCAGCCTAAGATCACATTGGCTTTTTTGACATCTGTGTCATAAGGTTGACTCATTGAATTTGTAGGCCAACAAGACACTCAGATCTTCTTCCTAGGAGCTGTTGTCTAGTCATTCTTCTTCCACCCTGTACTTGTGAATTTCATTTATTAGAACCAAATAAAGGATTTTAAGTTTCATTTCATTGGATTCAGTCTAGCATTCTATCCTGTAGAGATGTTTCTGAATAGTGGCCCTATCATTCATTGTTGAGAGGCAATTTGGCATAATAAATAGAGTGTTGATATTGGAGTTAGGAGATGTGTGTTCAAATCCCACCTTAGTCACTTCACGGCCAAGTCTCTTAACCTTTCAGAGCCTCATCATCTTCATCTATAAAGTGAGTATGTATGTCAATACTTGTATTACATGATTAGATGATTGAATAATTGAATGAAGAAGCATAATTAAATGAAGAAGTTTAATAAGCACCTACTATGTACCTAGGGGCAGCTAGGTGGTAGAGTGGATCGAGTCCCACACCTGTAGTCAGGAAGATCCGAGTTCAAATTTGGTTTTAGACACTTGCTAGCTGTATGACTCTGGGCAAGTCACATGACCCCTATTTGCCTCAGTTCCTCATCTGTAAAATGGGGACACACTGGAGAAGGAAATGGCAAACCATCACAGTATCTTTGCAAAGAAAGCTACATGGACAGAAAAATCCATGGGGTCACATAGAGTCAGACAAGACTGAACAACTGAACAACAACAATATGCCTGACTCTCCACTAAGCACTGGGGACACAAATACATAAAGTGAGATAGTTCCTACCTCAAAGAGGATAATCCGTATAGGGATGTGATTCTTTGGGAAGGGATATTTTGGTCTGCAGAGCAACAGAGATCATCAGTAGATCCAGAGGACAGACAATCAACAGGAAGCTACATATACTTTTTCAGGAGTTACAATACAAGTTCAGATCACTGAGCACATGATAGCAAGTTGAGAGTGGGAAGAGGAAAGAGGATAGAATAAATGATAGCAGGACAGACCCCAAAGCTGAATGGGTGAACTTCCCTGGGAAGGGGGACGTAGATCCCTGAGGGTCAGAGTAGTGTTTGCTACTTCCTACAAGGAGAAGTAGGGTAACGGTGGCAGATAGATGACACATTTGCTATGGAAGCACTTTGTAAAGCTCAGAGTGTTAAGCAAATATGAGTTATTGTCATCCACTATATGAACTGTTCCTCCTAGCTCCATGTCATCTGCAAATTTGATTGGAATGCCATATTCGCTAAAGTAACTGATAAAAATATTGATTGGAACTGGGTTAAGGGCAGGTCCCTAGGTGGCTACACTAGACACCTCCCTCCAAATTGATATTGGTCTATGAATGATGCCTCTTTGGGAAAGGTTAATATATTCCATCCAACCATACTGTCAAGTAGCCCACACATTTTGTCCACAGGGAGAATAAAGAATATAAGAGATTTTGCCCAATATCTTAATAAAACTATCATTTACTGTGCCTATGGGGTCCCTTTGTTCTATTAGTCTAGTAACTCAGAAAAAGGAAATGAGAATTTTTGATGAAGCCATGTTGGCTCATGGTGACCGTCACTTCCTTTATGGATTCTCAGAAACCATCCTTCTTATGGCTTCATATGATGACCATATGTTTCCAAATTTTGCCAAGAATGAAAATTTTATTGTCTTATGATTTGAAAAATACATCTAGTTCCCTTTTTTAAAAAAAATTGGGGCAAGATTTTCTCTTTTCTAGTCCTTTGGCACAATAATTAGTGGATAAAAAGACTCTCCACTCCTGCCCAAACACAGCTTATAGACTCATCAAATGATGTTTCATATTCATTTTCAATTAAATTCTATGAACATTTTAGGGAAAAGGCATTGTTTTCAACAAAGAAAATTAATGAAGAATTTATATAAGAGATCGAACTTTACTGAGTTCTTGAATCAAGAAAAGAATTTCACCAGATGGCAATGGGGGCAGGAAACAGAATAAAGAAGGTTACATATATTTCCCCAGGTCATCACTAAGTTAGGATGACCTGGGGAAATGTATGGATATCATAGAGAGTAGGATTAGATTGGTCTCCAATATCTTACTGCTGGTTCATTTGAGCTTATAGTTTACTAAAAATCCTCAATTATTTTTAAAGGAATTGATGTCCATGCCTCTGCCATCTTGAATTTATAAAACTGATCATTTAGGATCATAGCTTTTGAGCTGGAGAGGACCTTAGAAGTCATCTAATTTAATGCCCTCATTTTATAGATGAGGAAACTGATCCCAGATAGGATAATGACTTGCCCCCAACCACGCAAGTGGTTAAATGACATAGCCAGGATTTATACCCAAGTTCTCAGATTTCCACTGTATCATGGAGCTTTCTCACATTTTACTGTAATACACCGAGCCCAAGTATATTATTTGAACAGTATAACTTCCACTGGGAAGAGAGTAAGTGGGCAGAAACATAATTACTGCCACTTCCAGTTCTCCATCCTTCAATGTATATGGTAGCTGTGGCCAAGAAAAGATCAGTTTATATCCCAATCCTAAAGAAAGACAATGCCAAAAAATGTTCAAATTACAGAACAGTTGCTCTCATTTCACACACCAGCAAGGTTGTGCTTAAGATTCTGTAAGCTAGGCTTTAGCAATATATGATCCAAGAATTACCAGAAGAACAAGCTGGTTTTCAAAGAGGCAGAAGAACTAGAGGCCAAATTGACAACATTCTCTGGACTATGAAAAAAGCAAAGGAGTTCCAGGAAAACATCCACTTCTGCTTCATCGACTTACACTTAAGCTTTTGACTGTGCCAATCACAACAAAATGTGGCAAGTCCTCAAAGAGACAGGAGTACCAGATCATTTTACATGTCTCCTGAGGAACTGGTATGCTGGCCAGGAAACAACAATTAGAACAGAACAGGAAACAACTGATTGGTTTAAGATTGGAAAAGGAGTATGACAATACATATTGTCACCTTATTGATTTAATTTATATGCAGAATATATCATGTGAAATACCAGGCTAGACAAATCAAAAGCTAGAATTAAGGTTGCTAGGAAAAATATCGACAGTCTCTGATATGTAAATGATACCACTCTGACAGCAGAAAGTGAAGAGGAATTAGGAAGCTTCTTGATGAGGGTGAAAAAGGAGAGTGTGAGAGCTGGCTTGAAGTTTAACCTCAAAAAAAATAATAATAATATCATGGCAACTGATCCCATCACTTTTTAGCAAATAGAAGGAGAAGAAATGGAAGCAGTGTTAGATTTTATTTTCTTAGGCTACTGTAGGTTATTGCAGATGGTGACTGTAGCCATCTTGGAAGAAAAGATATGGGAAATCTGGACAGCATAACAAAAAGAAGAGACATTGCCTTGCCAACAAAGCAATGTATTCTCAAAGCTATGGTTTTTCCAGAAGCAATGTAAGGCTGTGAGAGTTGGCGTTTAAGAAAAACCGAACACTACAGAATCAAATCTTTTGAATTGTGATGCTGGAGAAGACTTTTGAGAATTCCTTGAACAGCAAGGAGATCAAATCAATCAATCAAATCAAACTAAAGAATTAGTTCATATTATTCACTAGAAGGTCAAATACTGAAGCCAAACATAAATCCTTTCACCACATAATTAGAAGAAAGGACTGATTGGAAAAGACCCTAATGTTGCCAAAAAATGAAGGCAAAAGGAAAAGGGGATGGCAGAGGATGAGTTGGATAGATAGTGTCATAAAAGCAATAAATATACACTTGGACAGACTTCAGGAGATAGTGGAGGAGAGAAGAGCCTGGTGTGCTATGGTCCACGGGGTCATGAAGAGTCAGATATGACTGAATGACTGAACAACAATAACTGGGTAGTACAGGAATATTATATATAGTGAACCTTCTATCAATATTCTGACACTGATAACCAGTATGTTATTTTGACCATTTTCAAAAATGTCTTAGATGATTTCTTGATTAATGCTTAAATGCAAGATGAAAGAGTCAATTGGGAGGGGAAATTTCAAATCATCCAGAATGAAGGAGGTAATGTAGTTTGTCCAATTCAGACCACGTATAGAATATTGTTTTCCCCTAAAAGATGCCTTTTCAAAGAAGGCATTGAGAAGATGAAGCATATCCAGAGGTAAGATATCAGGATGCTAAAGTCACTGGAAATAATAACATATGAAAATCATCAAAAGAAAATGGAGATGTTTAGCCTAAAGAAGAGAAGTTTGGGGAGGAGATTGGGAAAACAGTTGTGGATTTGGAGATTTGTCTTGTGCTCATGGGAATGGCCTTTTTCATGTGTCCCTCCAGAAGGCAGATGTAGAACCAATGAGTGGAAGTTTCAGGGGGACAAATTATGCCTCATCATAAGGAAAACTTTACCAACTACATCTACCCAAAAGTGGAATGGTCTGATATGGAAGGTAGTGAGTCCAATAACCCAAAAGCTTTTAAGAAAAAGCAAAACAGGGGAGCTAGGTGACACAATGGATACAGCCCTGGTCCTGGAGTCAGGAGGACCTGAGTTCAAATTCAGCCTCAGACACTTGACACTTAATTAGCTTTGTGTCCCTGGGCATATCACTTAACCCCAATTAACTCATCCACCACCACTCCCAAAAGCAAAATAACCACTTGTTGGGGATATGTAGAGACTATTTACTCATTATTAAGTAAGACTAGGTAATCTCTCTGTTTTCTTATTTTAAGTTTAAAAATTCTAAGTTTAAAAAAAATCAAAATAGAGCAGGATGTAGGCAGTGGGGAGGAGAGATGCAGATAGATACTCAGCAGCACAAACCATTTTATAACCATCCCAACCCTCTAACCAATTGTGCATTATATCATTGTCCTTGAACTCTGGGGTATACTAAGATGAATGAACTCTTAAAGAATATCTCTTCTGGTTACCCTCATATCAGGAAGGATTGGTATGCAGCAATACTTGGCAAAGGCCAACCACTTTCTCCATGCTGGCTCTCCATTTCCCCTCATATTCAGCCTTGCATCAAGACCCAGAACTAAAATGGACAGATTGTCATTGTTGGCCTAGCTCGCAGTGAAAGTATATTTAGCCCAAGTGAATCACAGGCTTCAAAATGGAGTGGTCACCTCAGCTAAAATTGACCATCAGAAGGAAACCAGATATTAAGCTAAGCCATGGAAGAATGCCTAAACCAGCTAAAAGTAACACTTACTGTATGTTTCAAGGGACACCATTCTTAAGTTCATGACTGTTGGATCAAATTAGAACAGAGGGAAATATGTCCTACAATTGCAAAAGGTCCATATAACAGTATCTTCTATGTGGCGTCATTCAATAAGCATTTATTCATCCATTTATTAAGCATTTATTGTCTATTATATGCTAGGCACTGTGTTCAGTACTGGGGATACTGACCAAAAAAAATTCCCCCAAAATAATCCCCCCAAAAAGTCTAATGTCCAACCCCCAGGATTCTAAGCTGCCTCTCAAGTAATACCCTCATTTCATTGTTGATGAAACCAAAGGCCAGAGAAAGTGATTTGCTCAAGGTCGTATCTGTTATCTAAAGCACAGCTAAAGTATAAATATTCAGTGATGGCAGCAATATTCATAATGACAGATAAGATAATCTACAAGAAAGTAGGTCTAAGTCCCTCTGAAATTCATGATTACTAGCTGGTAACAATTTTTTTTTTTAAAGTCTCAGGGGCAGCTTAGTGGCACAATGGATAGAACACCAGCCCTGGAGTCATGATGATCTGAGTTCAAATTTGACTTCAGACACTTGCCTCTAGGCAAGTACCCCAATTGCTTTCCCCTTCCCCCCCAAAAAAATCTCTATAAGGGTCATACACTAACTTAAAGCAAATTTTAAAAAGCATAACCCAAACAACAGTTCCCCTAACTAGATCTTACTTTGAGAAAGACCTCCTAGTATCTTTGAGTTTCTTTGAGTTAAGTGTTGGGAAATATGACTGGGAAATAGGCTTTTGGCAAGCAGGAGATAGGGACAGCCTGTGCCATGTATTTTCATCATCAAAACCCACCCCTGCCTACGTACTGCTTATTTTTTTACCACACCCTGCCCCCACATATGTGACTCATGATCACAACCCCAAGGTTTTGTTTTGTTTCTGTGTTATCATCCCAGAGGGAAATACTGCCCATTACTCCTAGTCTCTCACAAGAATGTGTGAGCTGACTGGAGAAGCAGGAACGGGGGTGGGGGGGTCAGAGAAAGGGAAATGTGCCTTTAAAAGCTGAAAGGAAGATGAGAATGTCATGACACAAAGGAATGAAAATTGCCCTGATAAGAGAGGGGTTTTGTCATTTCATTTTTCAAGAGCGATGTTGTGAAACTGGAGCTGCCCCCAAGGCCCTAGAAGGCCAGGGCATATTGGGTACTGGATTTCACAATCTGAGACCAAAAGGAGTCTGCCATGGGACTTTAATTGAGTCCCACCAAAAATATTTCCTGAGGTTTATCACACAACTATCCCCTCACTGAAGGCAGTGGGAAACTCTGGGATGACTGACCCTAGACTGGGATAAGGAATAGGTGAAATTAACAGTGATTGTGGCTCATGCAGTACCTAGCTTCCAAAGAGATTATAATAGTTACATTTAAATTTTTTAATTAGATTTTTTTTTGTTATTATAACATTTTTCTTCCTAAATATATCCCTTTCTCTCTTATCCACCAAGAAATAAAAAGAAAGAAAACAAAACCATATGTCCTAAACTCAAAGTCCTCTACTTCTGTAAAGAAGGGAGATTCTTTTTTTTTTTTTTGGTCATCTTTAGGACAAGCTTAGCCATTGCTATTTTTTAAAATGGTTCTTCTTTCCATTTACATTGTTGTAGTAATTGTATATATTTTTTTCTTGGTTCCTTCAGTTCATTTCACACAGTCTCAGTGAAAAATATCTAATTGATTTTCTCATTTACACTTTTGATAATAAATGTGCAACATTTAAAAGTGAATTGATAAAAAAAAAAAATTAAAACTATAAAGTACTCCAAATTGTTAAGCCATGGTAATATGTGTATGTGTGTGTATACATATATATTCAGTTGATTTTCACATAATTCATTTAAATATCTCACTTTGAATTAGTTTGTGTAAGTATTCTCATGCTTTTCTGCATTTTTCACATTCATTTTTCTTATAGTTCAATAATGCTCCCATTACATTCATGTACAAGTAGTTTTGCTATACCCCAGTTGATGTTTCTAGTTCTTTGTTAGTCATGGTTATATTTAAAGGGCTAAAGTTATTGGTATATTTCTGGTTATAATTAATTTTATGATCTGTGCTAAGGGCAAAGATGTGGGAAGTCATTGTACAGCATCAAGTATTATAAAGCATCAAGAGGGTATTTGGTATATTCATGGAATGATAATGATGCCAGTAATGAGCATGCAGTCACTGAACAATTTTTTAAACTATTCTCCTCTATTAAGACTGTTCACATAGACTATCCTACTACCAGAAGGATAGTAGGCTCTTTCAAGAGATTGCAACAGAAACTGTTTGCAGTCTTGGCCAAATATACAAAGTATCTTAGAGCTAGTGATATATAAAGCCCCTTCCTCAGGCAGGTAGGTAGTGTAGTAGATAGAGTGTTGATCTTGGAGTCAGAAAGACTCATCTTTTTGAGTGCAAATCTGGCCTGCGTGACCCTGGGTAAATCACTTAACCCTGTTTGCCATTTCCTCATCTATAAAATGAACTGGAAAAGGAAATGGCAAAACACTCCAATATCTCTGCCAAGAAAACCTCAGATGGGGTGAAGAAGAGTTGGACACAACTGAAGAAGAACAAAAGTTCCTTCCAGGTCTAAATCTATTTGTCCAAACTATGTACCACTGAGTTTTACTTCTATTCCTTGCAAAAATTATAAAACCTATTAAAGAATTAAATGAAATAACACAGGTGAAGTACAAAGCTTAATGTGTTAGATAAATACTAGCTATTAAAGGGGTGGATATTGAATACCTAGAAATGGAAGCAATGATCACTAAAATGTAGTATGACTTTATAAGAATAGGTCATGCCAAGCTAACTTCACTTATTTTTTCAACAGGACAATTAGACTGGTATATGAGGAAAGAATTGTAGATATTGTTTATCTAGTCTTTAGCAAAACAGTTAATAAAATCTCTCATGTTATTCTTAAGGAAAAGATGAAGAGATTTGGGCTACAAACCATGTATTTGGAAAGTGTTCAGAGGAGTACAATAAGAATGGTGAAGGGTCCGAAGTTCATGTCATTCAAGAATCATTTGAAGAAACTGGACGTGTTTAGCCTACAAAATATAAGATTCATGAGAGATATAGTAATTTTATTCAAGTATTTGAAGGGTTGTCACATGGAAGATGAATTAGACATGCTTATAAAAGCAATGAGGAGATATTACAAAAGAATAACTGGATCCATTTTGTTAACTTTTTTCTAACTTGCTTTGAATGCTTTTCCTCTCAGGGTGCCTTCTATCTGTCCTATATTTATCTTCTGTGTCCTGATTTATTTATGTTGTCTTCCTCCATTAAAACGTAAGCCCCTTGAGGGTAGAAACTGTTTTTTTTTCTTTTCTTTTGCTAAAGCTAACAGTTCTAGTACAATATTGAATAACAGTGGTGATAATGGACATCCTTGAGTCACCCCTGATCTTACTGAAAATGCTTTTAGCTTATTCCCATCATATACAATGCATGCTGAAGGTTTTAGATGAATGCTACCTATCATTTTAAGGAAAATCTCATTTGTTCCTATTCTCTTTAGTGTTTTTAATAGAAATGGCTGTTGTACTTAAATGCTTTTTGCATCTCTTGAGATAATCATTATGATTTCTGTTAGTTTTGTTGTTGATATATTCAATTATGCTGATAGTTTTTCTACTATTGAACCAGCCCTTCATTCCTGGTATAAATCTTACCTGGTCATAATGTATTTCCTCAAGATAAGTTACTGTAATCTCTTTGCTAATATTTTCTTTTAAAATTTTGAATCTATGTTCATTAGGAAAATTAGTTTGTAACTTTCTTTCTCTGTTTTGGTGCTTACTGGTTTAGGTATCAACACCATATTTGTATCATAAAAAGAATTTGGTAGGACTCCTTCACCTATTTTCCCAAATAGTTTATATAGTATTAGACTTAAGTGTTCTCAGTCATGACGCAACTTCGGCATAGCAATCTGGTGCAGCTCCTTGTGGTGATTGTGGAGGAGAAGGGAGGTCTCTGTATTGTCACAGAATACATGGCCAAGTGCAGCCTGGTGGATTATCTTCCCTCAAGGGGCAGGCCGGCGCTAGGTGGAGATTGCCTCCTCAAATTCTCCCTAGATGTCTGGAAGGCGATGGAATACCTGGAGGCCAACAACTTTGTGCACCGGGACTTGGCTGGCCGGAATGTGTTGGTGTCTGAAGACAACATTGCCAAGGTCAGCAATTTCGATCTCAGCAAAGAGGCCGCCTGCACCCAGGACACTGGGAAACTGCCCATCAAGTGGACCGCTCCCAGGCCCTGAGAGAAAAGAAATTCTCCACCAAGTCTAATGTGTGGAGTTTCGGGATACTCCTCTGGGAAATCTACTCCTTTGGCCGAGTGCCTTCTCTGAGAATCCCTCTGAAGGATGTGGTCCCAAGAGTAGAAAAGGGCTACAAAATGGACGCACCAGATGGCTGCCCAGCTGCCCTCTACGACGTCATGAAGAATTGCTGGCACCTGGACGCGGCCAACGGGCCCACCTTCCTGCAGCTTATGGAACAGCTGGAGCATATCAAAGCCCATGAGCTGCACCTGTGAATGCCAGGGTGGGTGGGGGCGCCCCATGGGTGCCCTTGCCACACTCTTTAATCACCTCCCCTACTCTCAACACAAAGACTGAGGTGCTGTTGGGAATTGGACCAGCTCAGACTGTAGCCCCCTCCTGTGAAAGACTGTGCACATCTTTCTGCCGCCCCCCCCCCCCCATGCCAGGCTGGGCTGGGAGGTGGAGCATTACTCAATCCTGGGGGTGGGGGCAGCCAGCAGGTCCTGTCCTGGCTCCTCCCCTTCCTCCCGCCCAGTCCCCCTCACTAGCCTCTCGCCACCTCTTCTCTATCACAGGGGGCCCATCTTGACCTGTCCCTCTCTCACAGGTCAGCCAAGCGGGAACCAAAGGGCTTTGGGGGACTGCACTGAAATGGGACTGCACTGAAGGGGCAGACTCTATCCCTTGTCTCCCCCTGGCCTCCTGGCTTCTGCCTGCCTCTTTCTAATTTTCTTCTTTTTTTTATGATTTTTTTCTGGTTTTTTTTTTTTGTTTGTTTGTTTTTTGTTATTTTCAAGTCGAGGAGGGAAAAAAAATACTCAGCTTTGGGCGTTTTACAAAACGTAAGAATCTCATTCTTAATGTATTAAGGGCAGAGGGGGAAGGAGATGGAAAGAAAAGAAACACTCCCTCCCCCAAAGTTTCTCTCCCGTGGCCCCAATCAGAAGCAGCCCGTGCCTTCCCTTGCCCACCTCCCAGCCTCGGGCCTGATGTTTGCACTTGACCCTGTCTCAATGTTGCATGTCGATCCCAGAGGCCTTTGCGTTTCTGTCCGGTGCTTTAATCTCACGTATTGCTGCCCACCCTGTAAGATGAAACTGTAATAAACCATTCCATGAGGACACTCAACAAAAAAAAAAAAAAAAAAGAATTGTGTACTTTAAAAGTTCGATAGAATTCACTTGTAAATTCATCTGGCCCTGAGAATTTTTTCTTAGGGAGTTAATGGATGACTTGTTCAATTTCTTTTTCTGAAATGGGGTTAAGTATTTTATTTCTTCTTCTGTAATCTGGGCAATTTATATTTTTGTAAATATTCATCCATTTCAATAAGATTGTCAAATGTATTGGCATAAAGCTTGGCAAAATAGCTCCTAATCATTCTTTTGATTTCCTCTTCATTGGTGG
>CM053587.1:241363012-241389414 GCA_028646515.1 Pseudochirops corinnae | reverse complement strand
TTTTTTTTTCCCAATTTTTCCTCCACTTCTCTTATTTGGTTTTCAAAATCTTTCTTAAGGTGCTCTATGGCTTGTAGGAAGTCATCATGTTTTTTGGAAGCTTTTGGTGTGGGAGTTCTGACCGTGTTATCTTCCTCCTATTCCATGCTTTGATCCTTTTTGTCTTCAAAGAAGGAATCTAAAGTTTGATTGCGGTTCTTACTTTGCTTCCTTTGCCTGCTCATGTTGCCAGTCAATTATTTGACTTTTTATCTCTGTGGAACTCTACTTCCAGAGAGGAAAGCTATCTCCCAAATCACTGGGGTTTTCACAGCTGCTGGAGCTATTAGGAGGTCACTGCAGCCTCCATCAGCTTTGGTTCACTGAAAACACACCCAAGGACCACCACCCGAGACCGCAATCTGGATCCAGGCAGCTCAACACAAGAGCACTTAGCTTCTCAATGATTGCTTGGTCCCCCTGCAATCTTCAGGCCAAGAGCTTCTCAAGCAGCCACGTGCTTCCTTGCCCTGGAGGCAGTTTGGCTGGACCGTTTTTCTCCCCCAAATTTAGCTAGTTCCACTGACCTTTCACTTTGTCCTTGTTCCTTATGGGTTGATAGTTCTGGAAACTGCCACAGCTGCTGGTGATACACTCTCCCGAGTGCTCTCGCCGCCGCTTGACCTGGCTGTTCCAGGGCCAAACCATGGTTTCAGGCTGGGCTGGTTTTGGCTCCCAGCATCCTGTAATGAGCTCTTCCTGCTGAGCCACCTTCAGTGGGAGATGTGTTTTTTTCTGTAATTTTGTGAGTTCTGGAGCCCTAAAATTTGTTTAGAGTCATATTTTATGGGTATTTGAGGTGGTTATGTGGGAGCTGCAGAGTTTTCCTGCTTCTATGCCACCATCTTGGCTCCACCTCCCTTTCCATTCTTTTTTAAAAGATCATTAAGACATAACAGAACTACTTCCAAGCCCTGTCTAATCAGATTCTTTCTGACTTCTGATAATGAAAAGATCCAGTGAGGTCCATGTATCATCTCTCCATATTGGAATGTAAGCAGTTTATCCTTGTTTATTTTCTTGTGATTGTTCACTCATGTTTCGCTTTACATGTTTCACTTAATTCCTGTGTTTGAACCTCAATATTTCTATGTAGCTCTGGTCTTTTTTTATCAGGAATACTTAGAAGTCCTGTATTTCCTTATAGCTCCATCCCCCCTTCCACCCTGCCACCCCTACCCCA
The DNA here is from genome assembly GCA_028646515.1 of Pseudochirops corinnae. Taxonomy (NCBI): domain Eukaryota; kingdom Metazoa; phylum Chordata; class Mammalia; order Diprotodontia; family Pseudocheiridae; genus Pseudochirops; species Pseudochirops corinnae. Next base: position 241,388,192 of record CM053587.1, on the reverse strand, counting down.
TAGCATTATAGTCAGCTATTCTAGGTAAGTTATTCTTTACTGTAAGTTTATATCCCTTGTCTTCTGTAATATCATATTCCTAATTCTCCTCTCCTTTATAGTAGTGATTGTAAAATTTTGTATGATTTAATTATGGCTCTTCAGTGCTTGAATTTTTTTCTTTCTGGCTGCTTACACTATTTTTTCTTTGACACTGAAGCTCTGGATGTTGGCTATGGTATTCCTGGAAATTTTCATTGGGGAATTTTTTTCAGAAAATGACTCCAGTGACTTCTATTTCCACTTTGCCCTCTTGTTCTAAGAGATCTCGGCACTTTTCTTTTAAGATTCCTTGAAATATGATGTCTAGGATCTTGTTTTGGTTATGGCTTTCAAATCAATTCATAAATTTTCTTTCTCAGTATGTTTTCCACATCAGTTGTTTCTGTGGTGAGATAATATATATATATATACATACATTTTTTGGTCTTTTGACTTTGTTTCACTATCTCATTGAGTCAATGGCTTTCTATTTGGTTCATCCTAATTTTCAGGGAATTTTTTGCTGAAGCAAGGTTTTGTATCTTTTGTGCCAAACTGTTAATTGCCTTCCCAATTTTTTCTTCCATAGTCCTTATTTCTTTTTCTTCCCCCCCCCCTTTAGTGTTGTCATTTCATTGGCAAAAAAAATTACTCTTTTTATAAAAAAACAAACCAAAAAAACCCTCTTGCTTCTTCCCTTTCATGAATTTTGTTTGCATTTGTGCCCACACTGCCTTCTTTTCCTTTGAGGGTTTGCTTATAAATATTTCATAGTCATTCTCTTCTTCTTGGTTGCTGTCTTAAGTGTCCCCATCACCATAATAACTTTTCAAGGTGGATTCTTTTCTATTTGCTCTAGACTTGATATTAAGGTCCAGATCTGTGGAGGGAAGGTCTGAGTTGGTCCTATTGTTTCCTTCTTGGGACACTGAGTGTTGTTTTATTCTAGAATCTCAAAGACACTTCATGTTTGGGACCTGTAAGCTTTCAGGTGAGGTTTGATTACTTCCCCTCTTGTCTGAACTCTGCATGTTCCTGACCTGAGTTTGGGACTGAGCAACATTAGACTGCTGCCAGACTCCATTACTATCAGTTAACTGGGAAGCTCTACTCATTCATCGTGAACAAACTGCAGACTCTCCTTTGCCCTGGAATTTATGCCCTGGTTATTCTTCTGCAGGCTTCAGAATGGGATAGAAGCTGGAACTAAACCCTGCTTTACTCCTGGGGTCTAAGTAACACTGCTGTTTCTTGCTTCTGAGCCTATTCCTCTTTCAGTACATAGCATAGGGTCTGCACTAGGATGAGGTAGGGACACAGATCCCTTCCTCATTCTGCTCTAGACATGTGACCCAGAAATGAGTATTGGGTAACAAAGCTACCAGTTGGCACTTGTCCCTGTCAGAGTGTTGTATGGTCTGGGGGTGCCCTACTCTGAGTTTGGGACCTCTCTTGTCCTGGACTGTAACCTCTCTCTGTGTGCTGTAATGCTCCATTGCCACACTCCTGCCAAGACCCCCTCCCCACTATCCTCAGCCCTCTCTGCCAAGCTAGGCTGGAAAAAGGACTTACTGTGATTTTTTTAAACTGGATTTTCTCATCAGGACTCAGTCTGGGACATTGTCTAGATCTGTTTCGAGGCATTTTGAGAGGGTAATGACTGTATTGCTTTCTGTTACTCTGCCATCTTGGCTCTGTCTCCTACAGTTTTTAAAAGACGAGCAACAGTAGTGCTGCAGCAAGAACAATCTATCAACAAGCTTTTATTAAGTGCCGACCGTGTGTCAGGCATGTGTCCAGGCTCTGAGGATACAAAGACCAAAGTGAGAACAGTCCATACCCTCAAGAGGCTTCCTTTTGCTACATCAGGTGAAATTATACATGTACATACATACCAGCAAATAGAAAATATTAATGTAGAATTGGTGTTGTCAAGGAGATGACAGACTCAAGCATACGCCATCATCAGTTGGTGACATTTTTTAATTTGGACTTCTGGGACTGTGGGTTTTTTTGTTTTTTTGTTTTTTAGATTTCTAGTAGAGAGGAGCTGGAAGAAGAGAATTTGATTTCTATCTTGACCTCAAGTGGAAGGGCAAAGGTCAAGTGTTGTGCCAGGTCTCACGGTACCTGCTAACCTGCTCTTTCATTTTGTGCTTTTGATAGAAAGCCACTACTTCTATTGGATGGATGCAACAGGAATGCAAGAGCTGAGAACAGTAGTTAGTGAAATAATACAAGTTCAAGACATCTTTAAGACACATTCCTTTTCCCTGCCTCTGTGTCAAGGAAGAGAGTAAGCATTTATATGGCGCCTATTATGTACCAAGTACTAGGCTAGGTGCTTTATAAATATTATTTGATCTGATCCCCATGACAACCCTAGGAGGTAGGTGCTCTTGCTATTCCCATTTTACAGGTGAGGAAGCTGAGACAAAAGGAGCTTAAGTGACTTGTCCAAGATCACACAGCTAGTAAGTATCTGAGGCTGGATTTAACTTAGGTCTTCACGACTCTGGGTCCCTCACTTTATCTTTTGCACGATCACTGCCTCTGAAGGGAGCAACCTATTAATTCCTCTAAATGTTGTCTGTCTCTTTCCCAGAAGGTAAAAGGGTTAAAAGCAGAAGAAACTGATTTTTCTCTGATTTAGTAGCACAAGTCGCTGACTGCTTCCCATCCAAATGAAATGTACCCCTCCTCCCTCTTCTCCCTTCCTTGCCATCTCTTAATCTATTTTCATTGCTATCATTGTACTCCCTTTTATATAAAAAGAAAATCTGGCAGCATTAATGTATGATTAATGTGGACACAGGTAAAGATTTTGGGAAGGCTAGGATCTGGGTAAAGAGAGAGAGAAGCATCTCCACTTCAGCCTGAGGTACAAGAGAGAAGAGGAGATCCTGAGTCCAAGTGAAATTATAAACACAAAGGAAATGCATTGAGATAATATTCCTAAGCCAGTGCAAATTTCCATAAATAGGAGAGAAAACTATAGGAAAGGAAAAAAAAAGCTTTTGAGGATAAAGGTCCCACAAGTAAAAATATACAGGCAAGAGGGGAATGCCTATGCTAAATTATAACATGAGAAAAGGTTCCTGTATGTTAGATTTAATGGAGATCACTGCATATAAAGAATAAAGGAAAGTGTCCTCTGGCATAGTATTTTACTAGGAGAGTAGGTGTCTTTCGAGGTCTCTCTAAAGAACTCTGGAATAAATTGTGAGACATGGGAGACACTGGCACGGGACTGCTCAGCATGATGTGCCTGCATCAAAGAAGGTGTTGTGTTCTATGAGCAAAGCAGAACTGCAGTAGCTCAAAAGAAATGTGAGACGCACAAATTTAGAGACATCTCCACTCTAAAATGTTCACATGGATAATTTGTGCCCCAGTCTATGGTGGAGCCTTCCTGAGCTCCTATGGGTCTGATCAGCCACAGTCCGTCACACGTACCTTGACCCATCATAGTGACATCATTTTGGTCCTCTTCAAGAATGAAAGACAACAACCAACCAAGTTTGCCAGAAACAGCTTCAATTGGAAGAAATCCATGTGCAAACACAATAAACAATACAAAAGGACGTCATGTGTTAAACATCCATGATAATATTCCCTCTTCCAATTGGCCTTGTCTTGTGTTTCCCTCAATGAGTTGTCTCTTCTAGATCTAAGGGTTAGTATCTATTCGTTATTAATTTCCCTCTGCTTATAAACTAGGTGCTATCTATACAAAGTAAATACAAAGTAGTTCTGGTGGGGGAGGCTCTAGCGGCTGGGGTTGGGGGCATTCAGAAATGAGCATGTGTAGGAGATCACATTTGAGATGAACTTTGAAGGAAACTAGGGATCTTAAGAAGGGAGTGAGGAAGGAGTTAATTTATACACATGAGGTCTGAGGAAGACCTTGAAATAGGAGATGGAATGTCAAGTGTGAAGGACAGCAACAAAGCTAGTTGGGATGTACCAAAGAGAAGGAGAATAATTTTAAAATCAGCTAAGAAAGGTGGGTTGAAGCCAGGTGGTTAAGGTCTTTAACTGCCAAATAGAAGATTTCATACTTGATTCTAGCAGTAATAGGGAGCTAGAGTTTACTGAACTGGGGAATGACATGGTTAGATCTTGGCTTTGGGAAAATACTTTGGCAGTTATTCAGAGGATAGATTGTAGAGGAAAAAGAGACATGGATTGTGGATCTATTGCAGTAATCCAGATAAGCGCTGGGTCTGAACCAGGGTATTGTACAAGAAACAGCAAGGAGGTCAGTCAGTACCACTGGACCACAGCATTTGTGGGGCACGGGGATAGCAAAGTGTAAGAAGACTGGAAAGATAGAGAGGAGCCGGGATATAAAGGCCTTTGAAAGCTACACAGATGGTTTTTTATTTGATCCTAGATGTAATTGGGAAAGCACTGGAGTTTATTGAATGGGGAGAGGGTCAGAGGTGACACAGTCAGACCTGCATTTTAGGAAGATCAACTTAATACCTTAATAGAGGAGGTATTGGAATGTCGAGTCTTGTGATAGGGAGACCAAGCAGCAGCCTACTACAATAGTTCAGGAATGTTACAAAGGTGGAAATGTATTTTCACTGATATCCCTCACCTAAAATTTTCTTCTTCATCTCTCCCCCTCCCACTCCATTTAACAAAGACTTCTTAAAAGAAAAAGAGAAAAACAGCAAAACTATTGATCAATATATCACCATTTGATCAACATATCAAAGAAATGTAGGTGATATCCTTTACACACAAACTTCCCATCTTTGGAAAGGAGTGGGAGGAAGAGGGGCAAGCAGCTTTTCATATTTTTTTCTTTGGGGTCCTACTTGTTCTTTGTAATCTTGCAACATTATAAAAGAACTTTGTCATATAAAGCACTACTTGAGCATATTGTTCATTTCCTCACTCTTTTTAGAGCAATCCTAAAATTTAATTAATATAAATTCCTGGTGAGGAAATTCCCTTTACTAATGATGCCTGTTTTGCAACCCATAGTAGAAGAGAATTGCCTGGATGCAGAAGTGTCCAGAGTCACATAGGTACTATGTGTCAGAGAAGGGACTTGAACCTAGATCCTCCTCTTTAATAAGCAGACTCTCTATAGATTGAGTCATATAGTAGGTATTTACTAAATGTTGTTGAATTGAATTTTTTTTTCTCTTCTGAAGAGCCAGTTTAGGGAAATAGAAAGGTCGTTGTCTCTACCTCTCTATCTGAAATCCAATCCGGTCTGATCTAACAAGGGTATTAAGCATTTGCTACAGTGGAGGGTACTGTTTCCGGTGCTGGGCATACAAAAACAAAACAAAAACCAGTTTTTGCCCCCAAGAAGCTTATATTCTACTAAGAATGCATTGATTCTGCATAGTATATATTTCCTTAACCATCATACCAGTAGCGGATGAGTATGAGAGCAAATGAGCCAAAGAACAAGAAAGAAAAATAAATATACACTCCTCCACACCAATTTTAAAAACTTTTTGAATGACTCTTTGATAGTTACTGAAGCAAGTAGAACTCAAAGGCAATGGCAGCCATAACATTGCCCATCCATTCTCTTGGCAGCAATTTTTCATTGCATCCATTATTTATAGCTTGCTGCTACGACTCCACGAAGCTCATCTGTTTTCACAAAGGAAAAGGAGCCAGGGTGGATTTATGGGTTGCTTTTCCCTTTGTGAAAATTGGTGAGTTACATCAATGAATCTGGTGACAAGGAGCATTCTATGTAACTTCTCTCACGCAACTATGCAGATGTATACCTCTCTGCACTGCAGATGGAGCCATCCCCCTGCTCCCATATTGTGTCTTTCATCACCTGAAAGCAGGAAGCATTCCCCTCCTACACAGGGCCTTGTGCTGGAAGCTGTACTCTCCAAGAGGAATAGGAACAATTCCTGCCTTCGAGGATGTTAGCCCCTAATCCGATGGATGTGAAAGGGGACATGGCTAAGAGGTCTGATTTATCTCCAGCAGCATGTACTAGCTCAGATCTATTTCAAACTCTTTTACTGACTAGTTCCTTTATTTGGTCCCTGTATTCTCCTGAAGAACATTTGAACTGAAATCACAGGTTTTATTGGTGGTAGGCACCCCAAGAATCCCTCATTTTATAGAGGAGGAAACTGGGATACATGGAGTGACTTAGAGTGACTTCTCTAAGGTCACAAAATTACTTAATATGAGAGCCAGGGCTGAAACCCAGGGTTCTTGATTCTAATGTTGTTTCCAGTTTATTATGATCCCTCTAAAACACCATTCAGATTGACTATAACAAAATTCAAATGAACCATAACTCAGCAAATTGATTCTTTCAATTAAGTAGGACATTTCCCTTTGTTTTTATGAGATAGGCTCACATTAATAATTTTTTTAAAAAAAGATACCTTGATCATAAGTAAATTAGGAGAGGATGGAATAGTTTACCTGTCAGATCTATGGAGAAGGGAAGAATTTATGACTGAACAAGAGCTAGAGAACTTTTTGAAATGCAAAACTGATCATTTTGATTACATTAAATTAAAAAGGTTTTGCACAAACAAAACTAATGCAACCAAGATTAGAAGGAAAGCAGAAATCTGGGAAACAATTTTTATAGCCAATGTTTCTGATAAAAGCCTCATTTCACAAATATACAGAGAGATGAATCAAACTTATAATAATATAAGTCATTCCCCAATTGATAAATGATCAAAAGATAGGAACAGGCAGTTTTCAAATGAAGAAATTAAAGCTACCTCTAGTCATATGAAATAAACCCTCTAAATCACTATTGATTAGAAAAATACAAATTAAAGCAACTCTGAAGTACCACCTCATACCAATCAGCTTGGTTAATATGACAGAAAAGGAAAATGACAACTGTTGGAGAAGATGTGAGAAAATTGGAATACTAGTGCATTGTTGGTGGAGTTGTAAACTGATTCAACCATTCTGGAGAGCAATTTGGAACTATGCTCAAAGGGCTATAAAACTGTGCATACCCTTTGATCCAGCAATACCACTACTAGGTCTATATCCCAAAGTGATCATAAAAAGGAGAAAAGGACCCAAAAATGCACAAAAATATTTAAAGCAGCTCTTTCTGTGTTGGCAAAGAAAATCAGAAATTAAGGAGATGCTTATCAGTTGGAGAATGGTTGAGCAAGTTGTGGTATATGAACATAATGGAATACTATTGTCTTATGAGAAATTATGAGCAGGAAGATTTTAGAAAAAACCTGAAGACTCACATGACCTGATGCTGAGTGAAGTCAGCAGAACCAGGAGAACACTGTACACAGTAACATCAACATTGTACAATGATCAACTATGAGAGACTTAGCTCTTCTCAGCAATAGACATTTCCAAAACACTCATGATAGAAAATGCAATCCACATTCAGAGAAAGAACTGTGGAATCTGAATGCAGATGAACTTGTTTTTTGTTTTTTATTTCTCGTGGTTTTCCCTTTTTGTTCTGATTCTTCTTTCACAACATGACTAACGTGGAAATGTTTAACATGATTATACACGTATAACCTATGTCCGATTGCTTACTGTCTTGGAGAAGGAGGGAGGGAGAAAAATCTGGAACTCAAAATCTTACAAAAGTGAATATTGAAAACTATCTTTACATGTAATTGGAAAAAAAAAATACTATTATGTAAAAAAAAAGATTCCTTGCTGGATATGCCCCAGTGACAGTATAGAGTGCGTCCAATCTCCTGTCTTCCATATCTACATCTACAATCTTCACATTAGAATTGACATTCTTAAATCTAATCATCAATTTAGAATACAAACTTACTGGTAAAACATTATAGAAGATAGCAGAGAATTAGGAGGAATATCACCTCATAAAACTGCAAAAAACAATGAAGGCAAGAAGCAAGATTGCAGAATGCTTTGTATGAAATGAAGCTGAGTTGTATCATCTCACAAATGGTCTCACTGTAGATGAAACTAATTATGATGACAACAGATAGACAAAAAACAAAACCGATTTGACAGTGTTCATATAAAAATCTTTTTTTAATCATCAGTGACAGTTCAATGATAGCACAATAATGTGTTGATATGTTGACATGTAGAAACTGTAGCTGGAAGAAGATGTAAATTGGTTAAAGCTTCTGGAGTGGACAATTACACAAAGGGGTAATCTGTGCCAGATGTGACATAACCCTGCATTGAGGGACCATTTTACAAACTGTCCAAGAGATATAAATATGCCAGAAGAATGGGAGGAAAGCATGTATATTATTGTTAACTTAAAGGACAACAATAGCTAACCACCTGTCTACTTTCTTGTCTTTATAAAATCTTAATGAGAATGATCTTCATATTATCAAGGTTTTCTATAGAGAACATGAAGGAAAACAAATGATAAACAGGGGAGGATCTTGTTTCATCTCTACCTTTCAGGCAAATATTTATAGGATGAAGTCTGTTGTAGAAAAACACAAATGTAAAAGTCTCCTTATTCCTGTCTCATATATTCATGAAGGGCACGCTCAATATATTCATACACATAGGATTTTATAAAGATTTTGTAAGGATGAGAAAGTAGACATATGGTGGTTAGATAAAGAATATCAATCCTAATTGGAAGTTTCATAGATGCAGATGTGGATATAGTCAATTGGTTCCATGATCTCATGATCCAGGACATAATTATGGGTATCCTTGATGAAAAAAGGGGCAGGAACCAGCAGGCTTTAACAGATGGTTTTCCACAACAGACTTCATCTTTACAATCAAACAATTAACTGAAAGGTACAGATGATACAAGGTCCCTTTGTATTTATTATTTGTCAATTTTTAAAAAAAGCATTTTGCTTAGTAGAGTAAAATTCAGTCTTAAAGAGTCTCTTCCCAAAAGGAATTTTTCATGACTATGGTAAATTCATAAAATATTCTTGATAAGAGAAGTCCTAAATATAACCATTTAAAGACTCTCTGATTATTAATATCAAGGAGGAATAAGATTGAGAGATGCATATTCACCAAGGCACAAGATATGGAGATGTATATTCCACTGTCATGGAAGATGTCCAGGACAGGAGTTACATGAAAGTAATAGTTTGCAATGGATAATGAAGTACTCCTGTTTGCAGATGACCTTGTGCTGGTTGCACCTAAAGAATACTGTTATTAGTACATTTATCTAAGTTAAACACTATAAATGGTTAATTAGAATTGAATAGAGAGAAGAGAAAAGGCTAAATTTCTTTTGGGAAATTGCATGGTATTTTTAATGACCTAAAGCTGATCCGCCATACACATAATCATCTTTAAATGAATTCTTCCGATTAATCTATTTTGCTATAAAACTTGAAACACCATAATCTCATCTCCAAAGAATTAAAAATGTGGGTGACTCAAAGAGCAATGGAAAAATACATGGTGGGAACAAATGAGTTATGGCATATTTCCAATGACATCCAGGCAAGAAGTGGGAAAAAACGGGTATCATGGAGGAAATGAATAATTGGAAAAGAAAGTGGTTTGGTTATGTAATGAGAATAGAGAATAACAGATGGAGAGTCCAAGTGCTGGTCTTATAACCATGAAGTGTAAAAAAAAACCAACAACAGCAATAACCTCTAACACACTGGTTGGATACTTTATGAAAGACCTATGGAACAACATGAATGAGACTTAACCATACATGATAAGAAGACATGGATGGATTGTGATATACATTAAACAATAAATCAATGAATAAATTGACAATCATTTATTAAGTGCCTACTACGCACCTGGCCTTGAATTAGTTACTGGGAATACAAATACAAAGAATGAAACAATCTTTGTTCAAAGAGCTTATGGAGAAGTACTTACTGATAACAAACATGAATCATCAAATCATGAACCTACTCCCCATCCCTCCCTGATTGATGACTTTCTCTCTTGGCCCACTATTTCAAGAAGACCTATCCATACTTCTCTTCACTCCAACTTCATTGTACCATGTTTGTACCCTTTCCCACTTCAGGTTTGGGAGCCATGATCAAATCAACTCTCATTTTTACTAGAAGGAGTAATCTCATCTACTTCACTATGATTCCACTTACCCTTATCTAAATTTTTTGGAGGAGGGAAGGTAGGTAAATTGGGGTTAAGTGACTTGCCCAAGGTCACATGGCTAGTTTTGTGTTTGGTGTCTGAGGACGGATTTGAACTCAGGTCCTCCTGACTCCAGGGACGGTGCTCTATTCACTGAGCCACCTAGCCGCCCCCTTCAATAACACTTTGAATTCAACATATTTCAAACCAAGCTCATCCTCTACTCAGTAAGACCCATTCCTTGACTCCCCCATTCCTTGGTTACCACTATCTTTTCATTCAATAAAGCTTAAAACATTACTCCTTCTTTTCTACTCTTCACATCAATGAGTCACTGAATCCTGTTGATTCTATTTCTACAATTCTCCTCATATTCATCCTGCACTTCCCATTCCTGTTGCCATTAACCCTAATTTAGGCCTTCATTACTTCTTACCTGGGCTATTTTTTAAAATACGATTTTAAACGATCTCCCTGCCTCCATTCTCATTTCTCTCCAATTTACTCTACATGCTGCAGAAAGATCAATTTTCATAAAAAAATCTGTGATTGTACCATTCCCTTACCACAGCTCTCCAAAGGTCTTACTGCTTACTGAATTATGTCTAAGCTTGTTAGCTTAATATTCAAACCCATTAAATTTCTAGGATCAATCTATCTTTCCAGGCCTATTTCTGACTCCTCTCCTTGGGTACCTTCTACTCCAACCAAATCGAACTATTTACCTAAATTTCAGTATATCCTTATAGTTTAATTATTTGAATGATTGTTTAGCACCCCCTCCTGAGGTAGATGGAATGGTTCCTTGAAGGATAGTCCTGTGATACTACATGCTGCTTACACAAAGAGAAAAGATTAAGCATTTATTAATCACCTGTGATATACTAGACACTGCGTAAAGTGCTTTCATTTTTATACAAATCTCATTTGATCCTCACAACTACCAGGGGAGGTAGATACTTTTATTATCCCCACTTTATAGCTATAGAAACTGAAGCAAACAGAGGTTAATCGAGGTGACTTGCCTGGATAGTAAGTGTCTTAGATCAGATATGAACTCAGGTTGTCCTGGAGCCCAGCACTCTAACCGATGTGCCACCAGCTACCTCTATAAAGTGACCCCTCAGTGACTGATAGACCCTTGAGCTTAGGATAATGTGTAAGATGGAGAAACTTTGAAGGAGGGAGAGGAGTCTGAGAGAGATGGGGGAGAGAAGAGGCACAAACTTTTGAAGAGAGGCTGGGGGATGGCTGTGAAGGGTTGGAGAAAAGCCAGCCTCTATCAGGTCCCTTGATTCCAAGTACCTGCACCCCCTCTCCCATCTCCCCTCAGACACTGATGAAAGTAGATTTACCAAGGGAGATAATTCTCTCTTTGATAGAGCTGAAGTTTTCCCTAACTCCCCTGTCTCAGAGTTCATTTGTTCTTGTCTATTCCATCATCTAACTCTAATTTGTGTATCTTCCTTGATGTCTATTTATTGTTTCTTGATAAACAATTTTACTTCTTATCTGAGATTGTCTTTTGTGTGCCAAGCATTTGGTGGGTGGCAGCTAAATTGGCCATGAGTAAGTTATTATCTTCCTCTTTAGAATGACCATGAAAAGTTGTTTTTATCCTGAATCTCTAGAGAAGCACCACACCCTTAGACTACAAATATCTAATATGTAGTAACTAGTAATAATTCTAGCTCAATACCCCTCTTGTAGGTAAAAGAGAAAAGTAAGATTTGCCCAGCTACAAGTGTCCTGGATCCTGCTTCCCTCTTCCCTAGCAGACTATTGATAATCCAATCATGGTCTTCTTCTTCCTCTACACAAAGAGGAAATCATAGTCTCCCTTGGAGACAGAGTGGGCTAGATCCCAGACCATTTCTAAGTATATCCCAGCATGTCTGACAAACCAGGGTCCCTGTTGACTAGCATTTAAACTATTACAGAAGCCAATCTATTTTATACTGAAAGTATCCCCTCTTAAATTATAAATTTCTTGAGGGCAGAGATTTCATCTTAATTGTATTTTTATCCTCCACATTGCCTAGCACAATCCTTTCCTACCATCTGCCTCCTTTTCTTCTTAGTTACATGCTGCAAAGGAAAAACTCCAAACTGCTAAGCGGATCCACTACAAAGTTATGGTACATCATCTCAATGTGTCTCTCACTGCAGCAACCCAATCCCTTTACACCTCCCTGATCAGTTCTCTATTGCACCCACCACCATGGTCATTCTAAACCTTTTTGTCCCTCTTGGAAAATGCCATCACACTCTCTCTCCTTAACCTCTCAGCTGAGGACCTGGACTCATACTTCAACCAAAACTTGAGTTCACTTGCTCAGTCTCCTTCTTCCCTTCTCATTTCACATCACTCAGTCTTCCACCATTCTTTTCTCCTTGGCTCCTGTCTCTGATGAAGAGGCGACTCTCCTCCTTGTCAAAGCACACCCTTCTGCATGCACCCTTGATCCCCTCTCCTCCTGCCTTCTCCAACACACTGCTGTTCCTCTCATACCTTCTCTCGCTGTTGTTGTTCAGGTGCACCTGACTCTTTGTGGACCCCTTTGGGGATTTTCTTAGCAAAGATACTGGAGTGGTTTGCTGTTTCCATCTTTAGCTTATTTTACAGGTGAGGAAACTGAGGCAAACACAATTAAGTGCCTTACTCAGGCTCACACAGCTAATAAGTATGAGGCTGGATTTGCACTCAGGTTTTCCTGACTCCAGGCCCAGTGCTCTATCCACTGCACCATCTGGCTTCCATACTATAATTCCCTACTTTCTAAACATTCCTCATTTCATTTGACCATCTCCTCTAGCAATTCTCTGGATTCTTTCCTGCCCTTCATGGCTTTCTTGAGAAAATCATCTGTATTAGGAGTCCTCATTTTCTCTCCTCTCCCTATGCTCTAAAGCCCTTCACAACTGGCCCCTTCTCACCTCTCCAGGTTTCTTACACTTTACTTCCCTGCCCACACTCTACAATCCAGCAGCTCTTGCCTTCTTGCTGTCTCTCAAACATGTCACTGCATTTCCTCACTAGGTGCTCTCACTTCTGCAATACCCCTCATATCACCAAAAAGCCTCCCAGCTTCCCTGGCTTCCATCAAAATCCAACTAAAATCCCATCTTCTGAAAGAGACCTTTTCCAATCCCCCTGCTGCTACTACTACCTTCCTTCTGAGATTACCTAGGACAAACCACATAACCACACAACCTTCCATTTACTCTGCATGTAGATGGTACAGTGGGAAACTAGGTGGCAAGTGGATAAAACTCTGGACCTGGAAGCAGAAAAGTCCTGAGTTCAAATCTAGCCTCAGATACTTCCTAGCTATATCACCCTGGACAAGTCACTTACCCTCTGTTTGCCTCAGCTTCCTCACTGTAAAATGGGGATGATAATATCAGGGTTACTGTGAGAGATAATGAGATAATAATTGTAAGGCAATTAGTGCAGTGCCTGGTGTTATACATAACATGCAAATGTTAGTTATTAATACATCTATTATTGTAGGTACCTAGTTTTTTGTTGTTGTTTTTTTTTTTTACATGTCCCTGTTATTAGAATGTGAGCTCCTTGAGATTAGGGACAATATCTCTGCCTTTGTATTGTCAGGGCTTAGCACATATTGTAAGAATTTAATAAACGTTTAATATTTGATGAATGCATATGTAACCCTTGGCTGAAAGGGTCAATTTGTATGGGACACTCTCCTGGTTACTCATGAATGAATACAAAAGAATAGCTTTTTTCTGTAAGACTATCAAGAAGGCTAAAGCCCAAAATGAACTGGGGCTTTAAAAAAACCACACACACAACAAAAACATGCCAAAGGAAAAAACAGGGCAAAATGAAAACTTTTATGACTATATTTGGAGTAAGATAAAGAACAAGGAAAGAATGGGATACCCCTCTTCAAGTATTTGTCAAAGATGGATGAGACTTTTTTGATTGACACGAGGTTAAAACTAGCACCATTAGCTACAAATTGGAAAGAAGCAAATCTCAGCTTGATAAAGGGTAAGGAAAACTAAAAACCAAACCAAAAAAAAAAATCCTTCCTAAAAAATAAAGCTATCAAAAAATGGAACAGATAGCTTTTGTGGCTAATGAGATCTCTATTATTGGAGGTCTGCAATCAGGAGTTGAATGACTACCGTAAGGGATATTGTAGAGGGAATTTCTGTTTAGGTCTGAGTAGAACTAAGTAATTTATGAGGTTCCTTCCAACTCTGAAGTTCTATAATCCTATGCTATAATTTTCAAAGGTGATAGAACTAAGGGAAAACTGTTTTTAAAGGAAAGGAATCCTGTTCAATTGTTGTCTTCAACAACAGGGAAGACAACTTAGTTGAAAAGGGTAGAACTAACAGTGAATATGGGGAATTGAAAGCAGAGATATGTGAGCAGATTATAGGAATGAGTTTAGATTTCTAAACTCAGATTACTTATATGCATTTTAGAGGACTGGAAGAACTTGCAAATGTTATTACATAACAATTCTCAGTACTTGTTAAAGAATTTAGAAGAGGGGCAACTAGGTGGCACAGTGAATAGAACAGCAGCCCTGGAGTCAGAAGGACCTGAGTTCAAATCCGGCTTCAGACACAACATGAAAACTAGCCGTGTGACCTTGGGCATGTCATTTAACCCCAACTGCCATACCTTCCCCTCTCCAAAAAGCTAAAGGAAAAAAAAAGAAAGAAAAAGAAAAAAAAGAAGAATTTAGAAGAAAAGGAAACATACTGAAGATGAGATGGGCAAATTTTCTAATTTTCAAAAAAAAAAGGGAAAAAGGTGATGTTGTCTAGAAAAATTCTAGAACAGGTCACTAAAACTATGGCTTGTTGGAAACACTTGGGAAAAAAAAGAATACTCTCTAAGAACATCTGGCCAATGTCTATTTGTTTGCTTTGATGACATTGTCATCACGTTACCTACTACCTACTACGGACCACAGACTACCTAGACCAAAGGTGGAAAGAAATGAAATGTTCAGGAAGCAGATCACAAAATACGATTAAGAGAGCTTTAAACCCTAAAGCAAGAATGAAGGAGAAAACGGCTCACCCCAAAATGCCAAGTCAGAGAACACAGAAATCAGTATAGAAAGGGAATAGCAAGAGAAAGCCATCACAGGAGAAAAGAGAAAAGAGCCAGCAAGAGTATTCATAGTCCCAGATGTCTACACACAAACAGAGAAAGCATGGATAATAAAAAGTGAACTAGACGTCTTCCTGTAATTCTACCACATTGAGGCTTGATGAAAATGGACTCATGCTTAGAATATGGTTATACAATCCTATACATTATTCAAAAAGAACAGAATAACCACACTAACATTTTTTAAAATCTAGGAATGAAAAATCATCGTCACCATCATCATCATCATCATCATCATCATCATCATCATCATCATCATCATCATCATCTATTTTAGATTCCCCCAAATTCTTGCTCACTTTTAACCAATTAATGTTATTGAAGCCTTTTAAAAAAAATCATTGTCACTTCTAGGTATATGCCTCATTATATTTCAGAAATGAACCTTCCCTTTTTGAAAAAGAAAAACAGTTCATCTGTTTTTTCAACGCTCAACAACAACCAGCTTAGAAGTGAAGTCTTACAGTGTTATGTATCCTTCTTCCCTTGTGGCATCCTCTGGTGTGTGAAACCATTATCGGTTTTTCGATTGCTGAGAGTCTAACTACTTTTTAAAAAATAAACTTTTCTTTATATCTTTTTACATCATCTACATTTCTCATCATATTCTTGCCCCTTCCCAGAGAGCCATCCCTTTGGATATTTTTTTAAAGAGGAAGAAAAAAAATCTTTAAAACTAACCAACATTTTAAAACATCTTATGTTATATGCAATATTCTACAAATCATGGTCCCCTGCCTCTGCAAGAAAGAGGGGAAGATGCCTTCTCATTTTTTTTTTTTATTGGAGACATTTTGGGCATGGGTTTGTCGTGATCAGTTTTTATCATTTTGTTGTTCTTGTCATTTACATTGTGGTAGCCATCGTGTATATTACTTTCCTAAATCTGCATATTTCATTCTACATCTATTCATATAAACCTTCCTATGTTTTTCTGAATTCCTCATTCTCATAATTTCTTACTACACAGTAGTATTTGCATTTATAATGGGACAATTGGCTCAATCCTTAGAAGATGAGTGATATACTCTGTCTAGTACCAAACCACATGAAGGCAGAGTGAGCTTATTTTCAGACATAAATAATGCAGGAACCCTTTCTCAAGGTCTCTCTTGCCCCTTTCCACTTAGGTACATACACTCTGCTGATACTTGGAAGCTACAGAAATTCAAACTCAATTCTCTGGAGGGAAAGACTATGCATATTCAGGGTCCTTCTAAAAATCCAAGTGAACTTAGGAAAGGAGGGAACCATTTGGTCCCAGAGATGGTAATGCCTGGAAACTAGAGCAGAGTGATGAGAATTCCTCAGCCAAAGTACAAAATTAAGAGCTGACAGCTGCGGCATTACCTTGGCAAAGCAACTGAGGAGTTCTTGAACAAATGAAGCAATCCTGGGCCTACATGTCTTGGACACTGGGAAGGAGTTTATGAACACTGCTGTGACCCTGAGCCAAATGCCCTGGAGAAAGGAGTAATTATTAGAAAACTCCAAGCTTTGGGACCTAGCAAGGACAAACAGGGGCCGAGGGTTACTAAGAAATAGAGCTACAGTATGAAGGAATGAAACAAAATATTTATCTTCAATAGTACTATGAGTTAGGTGAACTACAAAGGCCTGGGGAAGGGGGCTAACTCTCAAATAACCTCAAGCATGAGAAAAAAATATTACCAATCTGTAGAACTGTATGAGACTGGGGGAAGGGGACTGGAGGGAGAGGATGAGGCTCATTGAGGACAAAGGAGTCAACTCTTAAGTGTTCCAAAGTATTTTTGCCTTTACTAGTTATGTGATCCTGAGAAAGTCAGTTGACTTCTATTTGCCTCAGTTTCTCAACTATAAAATGGGAATGATAATAAGAGCATCTACCTCACAGGGTTGTTAGGAAGATAAGATGAAATAATGTTTATAAAGTTCTTGGCATAGTAGTTGGCATACAACAGGCACTTAATAAGCGCTTGTTCCTTTTTTTTTGAGGTGGGGAAATATCTTTAAGCACAGGAAATACTATAAATTGAGAGGGCTATTTAGGTCCCTGGGAAAGATAGAGGCACAACAAAGAGGGAAAAATAACTGGTTTGACTATTGTGTTGCTCAAGTACAGGGCAACTAGGAGGCTCAGCGGATAGAGTACCAACCCTGAAGTCAGGAATCTTCCTGTGTTCAAATCCAGCTGCAGGCACTGTGTGTGTGACTCTGGATAAGTCACTTAGCCCTGTCTGCTTCAGTTTCCTCATCTGTAAAATGAGTTTGAGAAGGAACTGACAAACCACACCAGTAACTTTACCAAGAAAACCCCAAATGGGGTCATGAAGAGTCTGAAACAACTGAAAAACAAAGGTTCAAATATGAGTCCTCTCTGTTTCACATTTTTTTGTCAAGTAAGTAAAGCTTATCCTATATTCAACATATTGTTAGCTTGTGTGCTTGCATGGCAGGTGAAGACTCCTTTACTATTTCTGTAGTGAGCTAGATATGAGTTACTTGCTGATGGTGTCAGAAGTAACCCAGGATGGGGTAAAATATGAGTCAAATTCTACTGCTCCTAAGAGAAATCAGGGATGATGGTGTCACAGGCAAGTTTTACGTACCCTACCAAACTCAACCCTGTCCCAGTAAACTAAGAGCCACGGTTTGGGGCCACAAGTTACCAAAAAAATTTAAAGTGTTCTTGAGTGTATTTGTATGAATGTCTTATGAACATGTATGTTTATAGTCTATAGTCATCACCAGTTTATGAACAATAGTTTCAAGATGTTTGTGGAGGCTCGTGGCAATACACCTCTTCTAGTAGAAGCCTCTTCTAGTGAGCTGGGAGAATATAGATGGATGGTAGGCCCCAAGTGTCACATTTCACTGCTAAGCCCTGCAGTGAAAAATGGACTGAACTGAGCATAACACATCAGGCAGCCTTGATCCACATCATTAGTCACAGGAAATGGATAGGAGAAGATGCCATCAGCATTAACTCAACCACACATCCTATCACGAACCAGTCTCAAGACATTGGTCAGTGTCTCTGAGAAAATAGGAGCTGACCGGATCTAGAAATGCTGAAAAACCTAAATACACCATGAAGCAATGTAACTCTAGTGTTCAGGAAAGTTGTTATGAGGTCCAATGGGCATTAAATTTCATGTCAAGTCAAAAGTTCATGTAACCATTGTGGGCTGTGTGTAAGTCCTTCCAATGAAAAAGAGAAATGATACTTCCTTTTGACTAAGAACATCTTGAAATGGGGCTTTGTAAGAGAGGCAGGGGCAAGGTATAAGGAATAAAATATGCTCTCTGTCCTTTAGTGGCTTCAACATTATATTGAGTACTTTGTGTCCTACATAGGGGGCAAAAAAGGACTCAACAAACACAATGGAACTCACTGAATTGTTGTAATGAGGGTGCAGCAGTGTATGTTAGCAGAGATCCCTTACTTAGAGAGTCAAGACCCTGACACTGACCAATTATATGACTTTTTGGGCAACTCAGTTTACCTCTGTGGAAGTATTAAACTAAATAAAGACAAGATAATGAGAAAGACAAAAATTTCTTCTTTAATTCTGTGAAATGAAGGGAGCAAGAATTTCTGAAGCACCTCTACAATGTGCCAGGCACCATACAAAGCACTTGACAGACATGATCTCATTTGATCCTCTCAACAGCCCAGCTTCACATAGCTAGTGAGTGTCTGTGGATGGATATGAAGTCAGGTCTTCCTGACTCCAGGTCCAAAAACTTTATCCACTGTGCCACCTTTTTAAAAATAGATTTTCAAGTGAATATTTGCTGGGTGATATAGAAGGGCCAAATCCTAATGGTCTGCTCCGAGGTGGGGGGGGAGGGGTTGAGAGGGAATGGAGGAAAGAGAGAGATGGGATATTAATTGAACATTATAAAATATATTAATATTGGGTCCAGCCAAAGAATGAGACTGAAGTGTCAAAATAAAGATTGGACAAGGGAGGGGGAAGTTACCCCTAAAACAGTATTTAGGATTCTGGGTGTGTTGAATCCTGAGGGATGTTGCTCAGTCCTAGAGAATATAAACAAAAGTAACATCAAAAGAGCCCAGGGCTGGAGGTCCAGATTTGTCAGGAAGGAATCCATGAAGTGAATCGAGGCAGACAGTCACAGCTTGCCAAATCGACAGCATCTGTAGGTAGGAAGGAAAACAATCTATGGGGATTTGAAGGGCATGGAGAGAATAACTGTTGAAAACATCTTTTTTTTTTTTTTTTTTTTTTTTTAGCTTAGAAGGCCCCATTCTTCCTAAGCAAAGGCCTAGGACTTTAAATAGAATCCAAAGCAAGAATGTTTTTTTGCCTTCCTTCCTAGTTAAACATTTGTAAGGACTCAAGTCAATATGGGAACTAATTATTGTTTCCTTAGTATTCAGAAGCGGTGCTTCTTTGTCTGAGCCCAATGTTAATTAATTTCATAATGTTTAATTAATATTTCATCAGCTGTCTCTCCTCCTTCCTCTTTCCCCCTTCTTCCCACACCTCAGAGCAGCCCATCAGGATTTAGGCTTTTCATATCACCCATCAAATGTTTCACTTGAAAAATATTTCTTTAAAATGTTTATATTCATAAAACCTTGTAGTTTTGTCTCATGGCTCAAAAAATGGGAAATGAATAATCAACTCGGGTTTTGTTCATCTATGAAAATTTCGAAAAGACTTTCACAGAGTGACTCTCAAACCTTTCTGTGTAGAACTCTTATCTTCTACCACTCTCGTGAGCCTGCTCCTCTCTATTCCCTGAAACAAATACTACTCCAGAAGAAAGAGAGCTGTGAGAGAAACTAGGGGCAGCTACAGGGAAGGTCTCCCATAGAGGGAACAGAGATGAGGGAAAGAGGGGAAGGGACAACAAAGCATGAAATTTAGCTTATAAAAAAATTTAGCTTATAAATAAAAATTATATCAATTAATGTCAGAGACTGTTGAGAGGCGAGTAGGAGGGAGAGTGAGGGGAATTATTGCCACCAGTCCTTTCTAATCACCTTAGTAATAGCATCATCATTCAATTAGGTTGGGAATGTGAAATCATAGCATACCAGAACTAGAAGGAACCTGGAAGAATCAGATAAGCCAGTGCCTTTGTTTAATAGAGAAACTGATGCCCAGATACTGCAAGCATCTCTTCCCCTCTCTTGGTTTATTTCTTCATGTAATATACCTGAATTTAAATAAAACAGCCAGCAAATCTTCTCACAGTGTCTGACACAGAGTAAGTGCTTAATAAATGCATTATATATTTTCCTTCCTTCTTTTCTTTCTTCTTCCCTTCCTCTCTTCCTTCCTTCCTTTCTATCTTATCCTTGTGAACAAGATTAATGTGAGCTAGATGCCAGATGCTTAAGGAATTAAGGTAATCCTTGAAGGTTATCTCCAGTGATGTCCAGTGATTTTCCCTTGGCCCTTTGCTGTTCAACATATTAATCTATGTCTTGGATGAAGGCATAGATTTCCTGCTTAAGAATTGCAAATATGACATAAAACCAATGGTATGCTGGAGCTGGCTTGAACAGGCTCACAAGTACCTTGTTAAATTTTCAGTGTGAACATTTATACCTCAGAAATTGGCAAATGTTATAAAACAAGGAATTGATTTATTGTTTTGTTGATTGTCTAGACTTAAGAAAGTGATGCAGAAAATATTAATAATGCATAACAATCTTAAAAGTTTGTCATGTGTACATTCCCTTCCTTCCCCGCCCCCCCCCCAACATTCCATTCTGCATAAAGCTGAGTGGAATAGTGCACAGATCCCAAAAGTTCTAGACAAGCTAGAGTAATAGGTCAAATCTAAAAAGATAAAATTTATTTGTGACAAATGTAAAATTTTACATGGGCTTAAAAAGTCAACTGCATAAATATTGAATAAGAGAACTCTATTCATTTGTGTGAAAAAGATCTATGAGTTTGAACAGCCTTTAACTCCCTGTAAGTCAACATTATAACATGGCAGACACAAATGCTAATGAAATCTTTAAGAATCCTAAACAAGAAAGGTGATAATCCTACTGTTCTTTAACCTGATCAGGCCATGTATTGAGTATTGTATACAAGTCTAGAAACTACTTTTTAGGAGGATATTAATAACCTGGAGATAATCCTAAGCACGGCAATCAGCATAACAAAAAGCCTTAAGATCATATCATATGAGATCTGGTTAAGGAAACTAGGGTTGTTGAGTTTGAAGAAGAGAAGACTGAAGGTAGATATGTTTGCTTTCTTAGATAGTTAAAGATCTTTCTTGTAGAAGAAGGATTACACTTGTATTTCTCTATCCTAGAGGCCTGAACTGGAAGCAGAGGCAATTGCTGGCAAATATCGAGAGGGGCAGATTTAGGCTTAATGAAAGAAAGGAAATATCCTAACAATGAGAGCTGTCCAAAAGTGAAATGGTCTGCTTTGTAAGACACCAGTCCACCCCTCGCTGAAAGTCTTAAAACAGAGGCTATACAACCACTTCCTGAGAACGTCACAGAAGAGAGTCTTGTTCGTTTATGATTTGGACACAGTGGCCTCTGAAATCCCTTTGAACTGTGTGATTCTGTGAGCCCCTTAGCTTGTGTCACTGTTTTGATTATTTTCAAGACTAGAGTATGTCCTTAATTCACTAGGTCTTCAAGAAGGTATTTTCTGTGTTTTGGTATAGGAGAAAATTAATTCCCTTTTTACTATTAGATAAATCTGCAGAACACATGGCTATTCTGAGTGAGCTGAACAAAAAGAAATAGTTTGGGAACAACAACAACAACGAAATCCAAATAAAGACAGTTTTAAAATTTAAGAAATATTAGTTTGACCTTAAGTGCAAAGGTGAGAAGGAAGAGGGCTTCCCGAAGCCAACCTCTAATGCGATTTCCTTTCCTGAGGAGACACAATTAAGATCGTATATCAAGTCAACTCCTAGATTTGCATGTGAAAGGATCCGATAATGGATGTAGCAGGCTGTTTGAAAGGCAAATTATAAGGAAATGCATCTTCCTTCTGTCATCAAGACACTACTTCAGACTTTTCAGTATTAATTTTGTAGGCTGGAAAGCCCTTGTTGCCGTTAATTATATCTGGTCAAAGCAGGAGCCAGTGAAGCTGGGTTAGTAATAAAATAGGATGTTCTGAGAAATCTTGCATAATACATCACCGGCCTGTAAGTAATGTGAAAGGGGAGATTCTTAATTATCTGTACCAGAGATTCCATTCAGTGAAAGAACAGGAGAAAATCCAGGGAACAATGCCGTCTTGTAAGTCTCGAAACAGTTCAGTGTTCAAGGAAGAGGGCAAACATTTAGAATTCACATCCTTTTATCTTTTCCCCTCCTCCCATTCCCACAGGGTGGGGCTGATTCAACCACATTTTACACTGGCTTTGCATTGCTTCTTCTGATCTCTGCAGTATGGGAGACTGACTGGATCCTGGGCATATTGGTCCTGGCCTTCCCTGTAGCTGTTGTATACAATCAGACCCACTGGAACCTTTGGTGCTCTCTCTGTCTCTGTCTCTGTCTCTGTCTGTCTCTGTCTCTCTGTTTGTCTCTGTCTCTCTGTCTGTCTCTCTCACACATACCAGTTGGTACAATCCACTTTTTCAGTAGTTTGGGAAAAGGAGAAATCGATTTGGAGCTTAGAATTCCAAGGAGCACCAAGATGTTGGCTAATCCATGTACTGTGCTGAAGACTCAAAGAATACCTCTTGAGGATTAGCAGTCTCCTAAATGCATCTTGACTTTCCTCTGGAAGATTCAAATGCAGTCAGAAAATAAATCTCATGCTATACCTGAGCAACCTCTTTCTGGAATGCATGGAGGTAGGGAAAATGTGTAAACCTGCTGGACCTGCTTCAAGCCTTCGGGATGCTGAATTCTGAGGGGCAAATTTAGGCTGATGTCATTTGAATTCATTTAATGGAGGTAGCTAGGTGGTACACTGGACCTGGAGTCCAGAAAGACCGAGTTCAAACACTGCCTCAGATGCTCACTGAATATGTGACCCTGGGAAAGTCACTAAACCTCTGCTTGCCTCAGTTTCTTCATCTGTAACATAGAGATAATAATAGCATTTACCCCCCAGGGTTGTTTTGCAGATCAAAGGAGTTAACACATATAAAGTACTTTGCAAATCTTGAAGTGCTATATTATAAATGCTAGCTCTTATTTAATACCAACTTTAATGTTTTAATGGTTTAAATTAATGCTAGGTTCATGGCCTTATATTGTGGTGTAAAGGGTGAATGTCTAGATATTGTACTGGGTCAGAAGATAAAGTTAAAATCTTACCTTGATGCTTACTCTCTGTGTGGCCTTGGACATCCTGTTTTACTTCCCTCACCCTCAGTTTTCTTATCTTTTAAAGGGGTGCATGGGGTATTCAGGGAAGACCAGCACCTCTGGTATCATGACTTACCTAGCCCTTTTCAGGGCAACTCATCCACCCTTGGTGTCCTCCTTACACACAATTCTCACCTGTAGCTCCAACAAACTGTAGCATGTGCAGTGGCCACACTCCAGTGTGTCAGATGGGCTAAACCAGTGTGAGGGTAACAAATAGGCCTCAAACCCATCAGTGAGTTAGGGGGTGTCTACCCCAAGCATGTGAAGACTTCCCCCAGTGGAATGGGCAGATGAGAACAGTTTGTTCCAATGGCCATGAAGGCAGCTAAAGTAGGTGCTGTGGAGTGCTTAGAGCTTGGTTAGACATAGAAGATGCCAAGGTCATCCACTGCATCCTGAGTCATTGCCAGTTGTCTTGACTTTTGTCTTGCCACTTGACTTCGATGACTCAGGATAATGATTTTGTGCAACTTTGCCTCACTTAACTCCAATTCACACACAAGTCAAGACAACACCCCATGATGTCCTTGGTCCTCTCTGAAAAGAAAGTAC
Organism: Pseudochirops corinnae; assembly: GCA_028646515.1. NCBI lineage: Eukaryota > Metazoa > Chordata > Mammalia > Diprotodontia > Pseudocheiridae > Pseudochirops > Pseudochirops corinnae. Next base: position 241,364,070 of record CM053587.1, on the reverse strand, counting down.
TAACAATGTCTTTAAAATAAGGGGATGGATTTGAGGGGCCTCTGAGTTCCTTCCAGTTCTAGGTCCCTATTCCCTATGACTCAGTGATGAAGCCTTTGTGTTAGCCCCAGTGATATCTCCCTGCATTAGAAGGAAACATTCCCATTAATACCACATATGACCATGACTGATCAAGTCATAGCTTGGCCTTGACATTAGGCTTCACCTTTAAAAGAAAGAGAGCAGACACAAGGACAGGCAGAGTCAGAGTTGGGTGAGAGAGACCAATAGGAAGGGAATTGTACCTAGAGGCTTGTCTTACGTCCCCTGGAAGGAAAGATTATGTCTCTGTGGGGCCCCTTCAGGGAACCACATGTTCAAAAGAGTGCAGGAAAACACACTATTGCAAATATGATACCTAATCACTTGATTCGTTTAGTAGGAGTCTATTTTTGCCTCCCATGTGGACACATAACCTTGGGTCCAGCACTTTGAATCTGGGCTATGGGTTACAGTAGGAACTCGTACTACAGCAAAGTATTGAGGAGTCCCTCGACCAAGCTCCAGGAATCTGAGTTCCCACTATAATGACAGAGATGGAGGGAGTGACTGGAAGTCTTCTGAACAAGTGAAGGAATCCTGGGACCGAGTATCCTCAGAAAAGAAGAGGAATTCCCTGACAATTCCTGGATTTGGTAAAGAAATTTCTTTTTTTTTTAATTTTTAAATTTTAAAATCTTTTTTTAAAAATTGATTTCTTTATTTACTTTTAGTTTACAAGATTCAGTTCCACAATCCCTTGAGTTTCAAATTTTCTTCCCTCCCTCCCTCACCTCCCTACCTGTGGTGGCATACAATCAAGTATAGGATCTGCAAATACTTTCTCATTGGACATTAGTCTGGTTGTATAGAAGGGTTGTAACTGATGGAGTGAACAATGGGAAAGAAGAAACAAAACCAAACATGGAAAAGAACGATAGCATGTAGATTGCTTCAGTCTCCATTTAAACTCTGTTCTTTCTAGATCTTTCTCTGCATGTAGACTTTTAGAATTGTCTTGTAACCTTGTGTTGCTGAGA
>CM053587.1:241298899-241352665 GCA_028646515.1 Pseudochirops corinnae | reverse complement strand
GGAATTCATTTACCCTAACATCTGGGATTGAAGGGTAGGGATCAGAATTGCCTTTCAGGAAGTCAATTATAAAAATCCTAACAGCAGCCCAAGGAGCCCTTTTGTCCAGCCAGCCAGATCGGTGGGGAATGAGCTTGACTAACAATAAAATTCAAAATACATAGACTAGCCCCGAGGCATATTGACCCAGGAAGTCCCCTAAATAAGCAATGACATCTTCCCAAACAAGGGGCAGAAGCAACAGCAGGGTGACTTCTAGAGAAACAAAGTACAGGATGGCAGAGCTTTGAAACTTCCAACAGAGCAGGTGCTGGGGGACAGTGGTGATGAAGAAATCCCTGGATCACATTAAGGGATAATGGGAAAGGGGCAAAGCTGGCATTGTGAGTCCTTCAGAGTATCTAGGTCCCTGGGGAATCTGGCTGAGGAGAAAGTTTTCTTGACTGTCTATGGGAATAGACAGAACTAATAGAAATAATAGAAAAAATAGACTCAGAAATGAGTCCTTTTTGTATTTACTGATGTGTGTAACAAATTTGTTTTATTCCATTTAGTTTGGTTCTGGCAAAAGAACTAAAGACCCTCGGACAATTGCAAGAAAAATAAGCCAGATTCCTCTGTTTCCAGGGTAAATCCTGGATGGGGACATTGACAAAAATTGTTACTTAGAAGCCTCCCAAATTGAACCCAGAATTTCAGCTTTAAGTCCCAGGTAAAAAAGCAGAGATTTATGATAGCCACATCTGGCAATTGAGAAATATAAATAGATTTTTAAACTGTTACTAGAAAATGTTCTACAGGCAAAATTGTCTAGTGGGCAAAAAAAAAAAAAAACAATTTTAAAGTCAGTAAACCATGGGTTTAAGCCCCACTTGTGACAAGCATGTGACCCTGGACAAATTATTTAACCTCTTCCAGCCTGTTTCCTGATCTTCAAAACGGGGATAATAATAGAGCCCACCACACAGGACTATTGGGAAGATCAAGTAAGAAAACATGAAAAGTGTTTTGCAAAGTCTAAACAGCTATATTAATGATAGTGGTTATTTTTATTATTAAAAAGGCAAAGAAGGTGATAGTAAACATTTTGAATATTTGAATCCTCAAACTACATACTTAGAAAGGTAACAAGTATGTCGTGGTGGTTAGAAAGCCAAGCTTGGAGGTAAGGAAGTCCTCCTTCTGACACATACTGTCTTTGAGAACCCTCTGCAAATCCTCTAGGTATCCCAGGCAATTCTGTGAGGTTGGGAGACAGACCCAGTGGCCACTTGCATTCATGGAGGGAGTTTCATCGACTGGAAGTTCCCTCCACCAGTAAAATAGTGGGTCTAGTCTCTATCCATTATTATTCTTTTTTCATTAAATTTATTTCTCTTCAATTAACAATCATTTTTTTTCTTTCCTTTCCACCTCTTCCCTCCACCTCATTGGAGGGAAAAGAAAAAGAAAATCTTTGTAATAGAAATACGTGGTCAAGCAAGAGAAATTCCCACATTGGTCAGGTCTAAAAATGAATGTCTCATTCTTCATGCTGAGTCCCTCACCTCTCTGTCAAGATTGGGTAGAATATTTCTTCAACAGTCCTGGGAAAGCATAGTTGGTCATTGCAAAAACATCTAAGAAAGAGAAAAAAACCCATATTATATATTTGCATCTATATTTAGAGCAGCTTTTTTTGTGATGGCAAAGAACTGGAAACTAAGGGATTGATGATCACCTGGGGAATGGCTGAATAAATTATGGATACAAATATGCTTGCAATAAAATACTATCGTTCTGTAAGAAATGATGAAGGGTCACTTAACCTCAATTGCCCTACCTTCCCCCCTCCAAAAAGCACAAAAAAAAAAAAATGATGAAGGGGTTTAGTTTCAGAGAAGTCTGGGAAGACTTACATGAACTGATTCAGAGTAAAGGGAGTAGAACCAGGAGAACAAATTAAACTAAAATAACAGTTTTGTAAAAAGGAATAATTTAAGCCTTAAGATCTTTGGTCAATGCAATAGTCACTCTCCTTCAGATGGCCTGTCTTCCCACATGGTAAGCTTTCTGGGACATCTTCCAAATTCTCTGTCAGGGATGACATGGCAAATTATTGAGTTAGATCCAGTCCCATTATACTATAATATTCCACTGTCATGATTTCTATTAAAATGAATATGCTGGTTATTAAACCACTTTCACACTTTATTGAAACAGATGATATTAGGAATAGCTCACTAAGTCTTCATCTTCTTTTCATCTTCAAAGCCAGACAGAGTGGGAGATAGGAAAGAGGACTGGACTTGGGGTCTTGGGGCCTTGGTCCAAACCCTGATTTGATTACTTGCTCCCTCTGTGGCCTTAGGTATGTCACTTAATCTCTTTAGATCACAGTTTCCCTATCTATAAAGTGAGAGACTTGGAATAGAAGACCTCCAAGATCCTTTCAACTCTAAATAAACCTATAATCCTGCGAAAAGGCCAAGTTGCAGTATTTTCATGGTCCAAAAATCAGTATACTCTTAGAAAAACATAATCCTTTATTTTTAAGAAAGGAAAATTTTTAGGGGACAAATGTGACTTCTAGAATGTTAAGTAGCTTTTCTAAAACTATTTTAATGAAGAACTGAGAGGGAATCATCAAGGAAAAATGGGGAGAGGGACTGGAAACATTCCTCTTCAAAATGTTAGATACATAAGCTTTTAAGCTAGGTGGGAAACCAACCCCAAGCAAGACCTACCAAACTCTTGACTTAAAAAAAAATTGCAAGGAATTGTGTTGAACTATAGTTGGCCCTTAGGTTAATGAATCATTGCTACAGCAACCCACATGTTAATGTATCTAAAATACAATGGGTTCTTCAGCTCTCCATACAAACACCAAGCAGTGCCCACATTCATTATCAGTTTTTCACATTAAATTCTCACCCCAGAAATCACCACTGCAACAAAACCTGTCTTCTTTATTAGTGCCCTGACTGAGATTACTGTAACTCCCTTCACTTAGGCCATGAGTCTTCTTCATAATTAACCTCTCTTTTCATAACTTAATGGATCTCATAAGACAAGCAGGGTCTTAGACATGCAGCCAAGCCAGCAATTCATCCCTAGGGCTTCCTTTGATGGATGTACCAAAGCATTTTCTTAAAGGACTCTTGAAAAACAAACAAGCAAATCTTTTTTAATGGTACAATAGTAGGTAGTGAGTTGCTTGGAATACTGATGGGAAAATGCCTTTATTATTTTATCGATGGTCCCGTTAGACCTGGGTTTGATTTTTTTTTTCTTTTTAAGTAAAAGTCAAGTTCATCTTCATTCAAGTGAGTTCTGTAGATTGCAAACAGTCCTTTTTCTGTGTCCCTGGAGGAAATCTGGCCTTGAGTTGCTTGAAGCTGACATATCAGCAAACAACACCCTCCCTGAAGGTGCTGGCATTTCCTCAAACTTACCGTTCCTCATTTTGTTCTTCCTACCATGACTTTTTAAAATATAAAGCCCTATATTTCCCTAAATCCCTGATGTGAGAGAAAAGTGTTTGAGCAAACTATAAGAGAAATGAGGAAGAAGGGGAAAGAGAGTTGTCTTATTTGAACCACCTTAGTGACAGTGAAAGGTTTGGAGATCTTCTCCAAAGTCATGTGTGGATCAGTCATGGGTGAACCCACAGTACCTCCCTGGACATTTCTGGATGCTTTTCTTTTCTAGTTGGGGACTGCTCATAGCCCTGTTCTCATGGTTTCCATGTGGTTACTCTTTCCTACGTCAGGGGTTTTCACTCGCTCTTTTCCTTCATCCCATGCTGTCCCCCATCTTGGCCTCTAAATCTGCTAAGTCAGCACCATTAAATCTTGTTCTTTCATGGGCTGAATGCTAATAGATGGGAGAAGTAGGAGAGTAGAGCATGGGAAAGGTGCCATGTGGGTGGACATGAAGAATGATTGGGATGGGTGTTAGATACAAACAGAGAAATCCTTTCATGATGAGTAACACAGTGCTGTGGAAAACATGTTAATGTGACTGATTCAACCTTTAAAATTGGGTTTGGGTAAAATTCCTTGGGTGTCACACTTTCACCTATACTTTCTGGAGTGAGGGTGGGGTAGAGAGAGTAATATGTAGATATTTCTTTAACACAGAGCTAAAACCTTAGGGTCCTGCTGCTAAGAGGTGATGTGCCACTAACTATGGCTATTCCCTTTCTGGATAGGGCCCAAGAGGAGGTTGTGAGGAGTTATTATTGAAAAGGGGAAGTTGTGCAAGGATGATTTAATCACAGAGTGTCTTTAACTCCAGATCCCATGTTATCCTTCTATATTCATGAGTCTGCACAATGGGGTATGCCTTGCCTTGAGTAGCCTAGGTTCAGGTCTTGGGTACTGATAATAAAGCTGTCCTCACCGCAATATCCACATTCTCTCCAGACTTTTCCTTCCAATTCAATTCAGTTCAATTCAATTCAAAGGATCATAGTCAAGGAACTAGAAGGAACTTTTGAGATTATCTAGTTTAACTTTATCATTTTTTTTTCAGACAAGGAACTGAGATCCAGAGAGTTTAAGTGACTTGTCCACTGTTACAGTTTTAAGTGACAGATCTAGGATTTCAATTCAACAAATATTTATTAAGTACCTATTATATTTGAAGCACTTCATTAGATTACCCTCAAGGGATTTATATTCTGCCTCCTTTCTATCTACAGAACCTGATGAATCCAACAAGGCCTTGAAATCTGGGTGTGAAACACACATATACACATACATGCTTATAGAGTGCATCATTAATTATCAATTAGTTAAAACAGTGATGAAGAAACCCTCCCCCCCAGATTAATCAACTTTTAAGATATGTAGGTCAGTAACAGTTAAAAAGATGCAAATTAAAGCAATTCTGACACTCCACTTCATACCCATCAGATTAGCAAAAGATAACAACAACAAAAAGACAGATGTCGGAGGGGCTGTTGAAACATAGGCTCATTAATGCACCTTTGGGGGACCATGCTAACTGTGTACCATGCCATCCTATTTGTGGATGGATATAACCATTCTGGAAAGCAATTTGGAATTATACACAAAAAGTCATGAAACAGTAATCTAGAACAAAGTTGACAAAGTTAAGAGACTGGGACTATGATAAAAGACTATTGTGCCATAAGAAATGAGGAAGTAGATGATTTCAAAACAAGATGGGAAAACTTACGTGAACTGATACACAGTCAAATGAGCAGAGAAAAGAACCATTTATACTGTAACATCAATAATATAAAAATGAACAACTCTAAAGACTTTTATAAAGTGATGATCAATGAAACAAGTAGGACCAGGAGAATGACTTTTATATAATAACAACAACACTGTGAAGACAAACAACTTTGAAAGCTCTAAGAGATATGGTGAATACAGTGATGATCCGTGATTCCAGAGGACAGCTAATGGAGGAGCATGCTATTCATCTCCTGACAGAAAGGAGATGGATTCAGTGTGCAGAATGAGATATATATTTTTTGAACATGACCAAAGGGGGAAATTTTTTTTCTTGACTATCCATATTTGTTACAAAGAATTTTTTTCTTTTTTCTTTTCTCAAGGGGGGGGGGTGAGAATGGGAGGGAGAGAAAATAGATTTTTCTTAATTGAAAGAATAAAACTTTAACAAAGACATGTAAGTAGTCTTCATGGAGGGTTGATTCCCCAAGTGGAATCTTACACATACTGGGGGAGGGAGTAGGGACAGTAAGAGAAGAGGATAGTTTACTAAATCAAAATTAGGGAACACTTTTTACAAGGAAGTTCTCCTACTTGGAGCAGCCCCTAAACCCCATCATACCCCACAACTGGTCAACAAAGCAGCTACAGGATGACAGCTGATAGAGATTTTCCTAATGCTTCAAAACATCTATGGAAATTGCTTTGGAAGAGTGACTTCATGAGCTTTAAATGTATTTATAAAAGGATCAGTTCCAGCCCCTACCCACCCACCTCCATGATGTTACAGAGCATTCATTAAAATGCAATAATAACATGTTTATACAATTGTTTGCTCCTCGGACTCTTTAGGGAGCCTTGCCAACTCTTTATTGGGAATTTAAACGGGCATAGCAAGCAGAGAAAGAAGGACGAATACATCATCTCCTAGAACAAAGGTAACAAATAGAAGCTGGGAATGTGTTTCTGGTAGGATAAACACATATAAAACCTTCACTGACCCTTAGAATGCATGGAACACTCAACATGCTGTTTATGCAAAGGGAAGTCACTTTGAAAAATTTCAGAGAAAACCAGTAAGACTGTTTGTCAAGTCACAAATCTGAAAGGCACAGATTAAGAACATCAAAAAATATTTATCTGAGCTTCTCAAAGTGTTGGTGAAATCACTAATCTGCCAGACGGAGACATTTCCCATAGAAGCAAGGGCTGTGGGTTTTTATCTGTTTCGGGGTGGTGGGTGCCATCTGATCCATTGAGTGGTCCTTCCTGTACACCAGGCAAGTACTGAAGGAATACAAACACATACCAAAGAGAAAGGAAAGAGGACTTATCCTTTATGATATTTTTTTTGGTGGGGGAAAAAACAATGGAACATATCTATAATTACTTCCTGAACACTTATAATCAATCACCACTTGAACTGAAAGCTTGTAGATGAAGCTCCCACTCCACACTTTTTCAAGTGGAAACATTAAATCTGGGGAGGTATAAAGAGAGCCAGGTACTGTTCAGCAGAGAGCACAATTTCAATTAATTTTTTTTCCTTTTTTGAAAGTCACTTGGCCACCAACATTTTTTAAAAGAAAAAACTTTGAGAGTTTGTGGGTTTCTTTTTCTTTCTTTGGCAGACTTGAAAATTAGATTAGCAGGTCCTTGACTTGTAGTGTTGGGCTTCTTTTTACTACTGGTCCCTTCATTATCAAGCCTCCTGTATTTGAAAGAAAAGGAACAACTGGAAGAGATCCCAGATTTTACTTACATAACACTTTTTTTTCTCTGAGAGGCTTCAAAGAATGACCTTCCAAGGATAGTTTATATGACGCCCCTCAAAAAGCCTGGGGAGTAATGTCAGTTATCCACATGCTCTAACTGGGGAAAATAGGGAATTGTCTAAGATAATATATAACATGGCAGAGAAGTATAGGACTGCAGGGTTTGGGCTTCTGTATTAGATGACACCTATGTATCAGTGGCACCTGGATCCTAAAAATTACAACTATAGTTGAGGATGGTCTTTAGACCTGGGACTTCTTTTTCTCTCTTCTCTCTCTGGCTGGCTCACTCACCCCAATCTTCACTCAAATTAGCAAATCAGGGGGTCCCAGGTAGGGGTGGCTCATTTTACAAATCATCCAGGATGATACCATTACCTCTCAACCAGGAACATTTTAAAACAGAAAGCAAAGCAAGAATCATTCAAATATGGCATTATATCCATAAACCTAGGATATAATCTCCCTTCAACGTACTCAGTGTCCATATGAGAGAGTGGGTACAAACTTACAAAACCATGGGAGGGAGATACACAAGTAGTGAAAACGTGTCCATGGCAAATCACAACTTGGGACTGCAGGCTTTGGTGTCCACTGTTCCTTCAGGAACATCATGAATGACAGCTAAGTAAAGGGTGTAGCTACTCCTATTTTGGAGCCTCTCTGTCCTTCTGTTTCAGCCTTTGATCACTCTCTAATGGTAATGGTAATTTGAAGATCTTCCCTGACCCTTAATAGGCCTAATGTAATCACATAGAGTCCATGGTGGGAAGAGTTTGCTGAAGGGGTAGAGCAGAAAATGAATCAGAGCAGTTAGAACTGAGGGAGGAGAGGATGCAGACAAGAAGACAGCTAGGATCGTATCTGTTTGTTAAAAGGTCTGAGCAGGGGGAAGGCTTTGGGATGGTGTTGCTTCCTGGGGTGATAAGGTGTTTTAACTTCTTTGTTGCTATGATGGATTTGGCTTTCTGGTGTCTGAATAAATGTTTTGCTTCTGTCTTATATATGTAGAGTCTGTTATATTTTGTGATTCAGAACTACGCCGGCATAGTTGATGTCTGGCCTGTGAATATTGCCTTGGAGATAAACACTCCCATCATTCTTTGCTTTCACTCCACCTGTGTTACTGAATCAAAATGGAGAAAATCACACAACCATTCTGACTGGGTCCACTAAAATTTTATATTCTATAACCTCAACTGGACCCTCACTGCTGCTAGGCAATCCTTATTATACCTGCCTTATCCTCAGTATCCCACTATCCAGAGCAGCTCTTTCAAATCTTTTCACCCCTCTTCAAATCCCCCGCTCTCTCCGCTTAGAACTTTGCCTCATATTTTACAGAATCAGTCTATACCATTTACTAAAAATTCCCTCTTATCCCCTCTTTTTCATCTCCCATCACTCATATGCCTTCTACTCTCTCCTCTTTCACCTCTGTCGACAATGATGAAGTGGCTTCACTCTTTATCAAGTCTAACTTTTCCACTTGTTCAAGGAATCCCATTCCATCCTTTCTCCTCCAGAAGAATTCCCCTTCTGTCATGCCCACTCTTTCACTTATTCTCCTTTTCTCCCTGTCTATTGGCTTATTTCCTATAACCTATACATATGCCCATGCTTCCCCCAGACTGAAAAGAAAAACAAAACAAAACCTCTCACTTGATCCATACATTCCAGCTGTCATCCAACATCTTTTGCCCTTTGTAAGCTGAAGTCCTCCAAAAGGCTGTCTACAGTAAGAGCTTCTACTTTCTCTCTTCTCATTCTCTTTTAAACCCTTTAGAATCTAACTTTTGACCTTATTGTTCCACTAAAACTGCTCTCTCTAAAGTCTTGGTTTCCAAATCCATTGGCCTTTTCTCATTTCTCTCTCTTTGACCTCCCTGCATGTAGCCTTTGACACTGCTGATCACACTCTCTTCCTTGATGCTTGCTTCTTTCTAGGTTTTCAGGACACGTCTTTCTCCTGGTTCTCCTCCTACCTATATGACTGTTCCTTCTCTGTCTGCTTTGTTATATCCTCTTCAAGTATTCCTCAGAGCTCTGTCCTGGGCCCTCTTCTCTCTCCCTCTATATTACTTCACATGGTGATCTCATTAATTCTCATGAACTTAACAACTCCCTCTATGCTGATTATCAGTCTATCTGTCCTTCCCCAAACTCTCTGCAAACCTTTCACTCTTGCATGCTTGTCTCTCTTGCAGATATCTTAAAATGGATATCCAGTAGATATCTTAAACACACCATGTCCCAAGCAAAACTGTCTCCAGGAACAAATATGAAGTGCTCTGTTTAGCATTCAAAGCCTTTCATAACCTAACCCACTCCTACCTTTCCAGTCTTCTTGTACCTTACTCTCCTATACATGTTCTTTGATCCAGTGGTCTCCTGGCTGTTCCATGAGCAAGCCTCTCCATCTCTCAGCTCTCAGCATTTTCTCTGGCTATCCCTTATGCCTGGAATGCCTTCCCTCCTCCACTCCCCCTACTGACCCCCCTGGCTTTCTTTAAGTTCTGACTATCAAATTCTCTCATTGAGTTCCATTATTTCTCATTCTCTCTTGTCTAGTATATTCCATTCATCTACTTCTATTTTTAAACCAATGTCAAATGGTTTTGTAGATTACCACTATTTAATAAGATTTGAGGTCTGGAAATTCTATTCTACATTCATTCTTATTGTTCAGTCATTTTTCAGTCATGTTGTGACTTCATTTGGGGTTTTCTTGGCAAAGATACTGGAGTGATCTGCCATTTCCTTCTTCAGCTCTTTTTATAGAAGAGGAAACTGAGGCACACAGGGTTAAATGTTTTTGCCAAGGACCACACAGCTAGTAAGTGTCTGAGATCAGATTTGAACTCAGGAAAATGAATCTTCCTGACTTCGGACCTCTACCCCTTCATTCTTAACCTTTAAAAATTGTTTCTTTTGAAATTCTAGTCTTTTTTTGTTTTTCCAAATAAATTTTATTGAGCTCTATAACATATATTTTGATAATCTGATTGGGGTGGCATCAAAGTGTCCTTTAATAGTATAATATTAAAACTAAATTATTTTTTGTAGTATTGTCATTTTTATTATATTGGCGTGACCAATGAGCATGGAATATCTCTCTAGTTATTTAGGTTCTTTTTTTATTTCTTCAAGGAGCACTTTGTAATTTTGTTTATACAAGGTTTTCTTTGTGCTATTCTACATCAATCCCCAACTAGTTTATTAATATTGTAGTTATTTTAAATGTGATTAAGCATCTAACCTTTCTTCTAACTTCATTATTTCTATCAATGGCACCAAAATTTAACCTGTCTCCCATTTTCGAAACTCATATTATTTCTGACTCTTCTTTATACCTTATCTCATATTTACAAAGTCTGTTGATTCTGCCTCAGTAAGATCTTGCACATCCATCCTCTCCCTTTTAGTCCCATTTCGACCACTTAAGTACAGACCTCTCATCCACCTGGAGTTAGTCAGTCAGTAAATAAGCTAATTTTATTAAGAACTTATGTGCTAGGCACAAGAAATACACAGAAAGGCAGAAACACTGGACTGTGGGACAAGATTTTATACATATAAAATTAATGTATAATAATACATGTCTATAATATATAACAATAATAATAAATAATTGATTATCTAGCCTATACAGTATACTATTATATTATATATACTTACATAATATACAATAATATCTAACATAGTCATATAGTAAATCTTGTTTGGTGCTCAGAATAACCTTGTGAGGTTAGGTGTATGCTACTACTACCAAAAATGGGGATCTATTTTTGCAGATGAAAAATCTATATCTAGATAGACATCTGTATAAATATCTATATTTGTATCTATCTATAACATTTTATTTTGTCCTCACAATAACCTCTCTCTCTCCCCTTTTCTCTTTCCTCAATAAATGTATAGATACATATTTGTATGTGTGTGTGTTTATATATATATATGTTGGTATGTATATATATATACCTACACGTGTATGTGTGTGTGTGTGTGTGTGTGTGTGTGTGTGTGTGTAGTGCAGATGTGGGTGGATAGATGCAGAATTTTTATTTCCAATGGACTACTTCTATTTTTAAACCAATGTCAAATGGTTTTGTAGATTATCACTATATAATATGATTTGAGGTCTGGAAATTCTATTCTACATTAATTCTTATTGTTCAGTCATTTTTCAGTCATGTTGTGACCCCATTTGGGATTTTCTTGGCAAAGACACTGGAGTGACCTGCCATTTCGGCCATTCAGGGGATGTGAGTAAGAATCATAGAGAGGGAGCACTTTGAAAACCTTAAAGGGTTATATAAATACTAGCTCTCATTAGCATAAGCTATTAATTATATAACTAACATCTGTCCCAGGTCCCACTGACCAGAGCCTTGACATCATGATGTAGGTATATTGTACCTTGATGTGTCCCAGGCAGAGATATCCTGTCTAAGTGGCTACTGTGCCATTTTCATTAGCCAGTTATAAGATGGTAGTTCTGACCCATGGATGCCCAGGGAAGCAAGAGAGAAAAGGAGAGGGAGAGGAAGGGTCCTCTATCCAATGAGCAAAGAAACTTCTAGCTGATACACTGTCTCTCTCTCTCCCTACCTCCCCATTTTGTGGGATGTGGTTCCCATTTCCACCCATTCCCAAATTTTAGGTATCACACTGGGAATAAAAATTCTGCATACGGCCCATCACATTTAAAGCTTGAGAAATTTCTTTCAGCTGCCCCCACATCAACATCAATCCCAGTCCTAGGAGTGCACATATCCAAGTGAAAACCAAAGGAATGTGAAAGAAAAATTCTCTCTAGGTGTGTTCAAAACCTGCATGTGTGTGTGTGTGTGTGTGTGTGTGTGTGTGTGTGTGTGTGTGTGTGAGAGAGAGAGAGAGAGAGAGAGAGAGAGAGAGAGAGAGAGAGAGAGAGAGAGAGAGAGAGAGAGAGAGAGAGAGAGAGAGAGAGAGAGAGAGAGAGAGAGAGAGAGATTTCCCATTAGCAAATTCAGGGCAGGAAATGCGTTTTTTTTTTTAAATTTTTGACTCTAGACTTTGCTTTTGGTGGTTACCTGAAATGTCAGAGTAAGTCACTCAATAGATGTTTGTTGAACTGAATTGTGCACCAAGACAAATAGAACATGGTCCTTCACTTCATAACACTACTTGTCTAGCAAGAGGGACATTTTAGGTGTTCATTCTTTCTTTGTCTGGGGTCCTAGGAGGCTGACCAAACTGTACATCATTGATGCCTGAAGACACGTTCATAGCAATGGAGACCCAGAATGGAGACAGGCTAAACATGTTAATCATTCTTGGTGAATTCTGTGGAAACCAGTGTTAAGAAGGGAGTATAGTTCCTCATACTTGACAGACTATTTGTTTCTATGTAGATTGTTGTGATTTCTTTGGGTACAACTCTGAGATCAGGGCCCTAAAGAGCTATGCCGCCTTACCTATCAATATATAATACTGTGCAAATCATTCAGGACAAGCAATTGTGATATGGTTTTATTTTGTGGCAGCAATAGTCATGCATGTGTGTTTCTTGTGACACTAGGCTGTTTTGAGATGTCTGATCTCAACAAGATGAAACCAGATTGAACTGGTTAGTTCTCTGCCAGATGAGGGCTGGATTTTGAGCTATACACACATTTTTATTCTCTCTCTCTCTCATATTTTTAATTCTATGGTTTTATTTCTCCAAGGAAACGTATAAAAGTCATAGCTACTAATATGCACACTTTGATGACAGTTAGAGATATTTGTGGCAGCTGGTGGTGGGGAAAGTTGAGCATTTGAAGGACTATTCCAATCCTTAGTGAAATAGGATCCACAATACTAAAGCACAAAGGAAAATGTAGTTAAAAGCAAAAGAAAAGATGCCAAGAACTGTCAACTAGTGCTGCAGATCATTCCAATTAATCCTGAGACAATAAGCAAAGACCTTCAAAGAGACATAGCAGCTGGAATAGTTGTAATTGATTTTTCTACAGTGTGGCATAGACTACTTGAAGTTGGAAGGAAGGAAGGGAGGGAGAGAGGAAGGAAGGAAGGGAGGAAGGAAGGAAGGAAGGAAGGAAGGAAGGAAGGAAGGAAGGAAGGAAGGGAGGGAGAGAGGAAGGAAGGAAGGAAGGAAAGAAGGAAGGGAAGGAGAGAGGAAGGAAGGAAGGAAAGAAGGAAGGGAGGGAGAGAAGAAGGAAGGAAAGGAGGAAGGAAGGAAGGAAAGAAAGAAGGAAGAAAGTAAGGGAGGGAGGGAGGAAGCAAGGAAGGAAGCCAAATGGAGGGTAAGTGATTTATCTAAGGTCTCAAGGCTAGTTGTGTCTGGGATGGGATTTGAACTCAGGTCTTCTTGACTCGAGGTCTAGCACTCTATTCACTGCAATACATAGCTAAGGTTGTTTTTAATTTAAATAGTTGCTAACTTTTGCTGTAAAAAATAAACACTAGTAAGGGCAAGACAATACAAAGACTGGAGTACTAAAGACTGTAAAAAGGTAGTTTTTATTGATAAAACTTACTTTTCCAATCAATGTTATATCAAAACCATTGTCAGAAGAAATCCAGATAAGTCTGTAAGATATAGGTATCTTGAAGAGACTGAAACACTGACTCCAAAAATGCTTTGGGGATTTTTTTTTTACTTCCAGTAGGTTTGAAACTCTTGTCTCCATTGAAGGAAAGAGAAACTTTATTACATATATTGTTATACTTAGAAGAATTATTAAAATTGTAGAAATTCACAAATGGAGATAGAATATTAAAACATGCCACACCTCACAAAAGATTAAGAAATTTCTCAGAGATGGAAATAATCATGCTTCAGTGGCCTAGAGACTCAGCTGAAAACCTATAGATTAAGATAGACTTGGAAAAATTAATTCTTTGTCAAAGACACACTTTTTATATACAATTTCATGTGTTGTTTTATAATGCAGAATTAAGGAGCATGTGTGAAAAATGCAATGCCAAATCATGTAAAACAAAAGTTTACAGCAAAAGTTCATATTGCATATTATAGGTTCTTTTAAAAAATTTAAAGTTCTGTTTATTGTATGTATTGTTAATTATTTTACTTTGTCCTAAGTAATTCTCGCAACCCTATAAATCCTTGCTGATTATTTGCTTGTGTTTAGTAGTAAAGGAATTGAAAATTTCTCTTCCTCATGGATTCAATTTCTCTGCATCTTGACTCTGCACTTGGACTAGTGGATACCAGGACTAAAAAATGATGATGCATGCTTAAATATACAATAACTAAATAATGCCTACCTAATAACTATATAGTAGAAGAAAATCTTATGAGAACAAGAGGGGTGCAAACTTTCAAGTAAGAGCCAAGGAAGGAAAGATCATTTCTTTTCATGGACTGATTCCACATTCAAGTCTACCTCATCCTTCAGCAATCTGTTGAATAGAATCAATTTAGCTGATGTTAAATTTTGGATCTCAGTTGTCCCAGCTGCTAAGGATAGATGAGGTCAGGAATTGGGTCACTACCAAAGAAGCTAGAACGGCAAGTTGATCTAAAAGGAACCAGTTGCAAGATTCAAGAGTAATTTACAGGGAATTCAGAAAATCATAAAATGTCCAAGCTGAGATGGGTCTTAGAGATCCCTGCTTTTACAAATGAGGAAACTGAGGCCAAGGTCACAAAATGCATACACTTTTTGCCATACTAACGTTGTTGTTCTGGCTTCTTCATGAGGTCAATTTCTCCTTGCCAATACTGACAGCCAGAGGCCGCCCACTCCATTTTTCTCCTGCCAGGTTCATTTTGCGGCAGGATGGCCAAGAAAGGTAGACAAGTTCCTACAAACCCCAACAAGGTGTTTTCCCACCAGGGGAGGGGTATCCAGAAAGTCAAATAAAGCATCAAACATTTTGTAAACCACAGCTTGAAAAAAAAGTAAAAGAGGGCTTTGAAGAGGCTTCCAAAGGAAGAATTTGCATTGGTGGGGAGACAGCCCTATAGCATTTAAGACTTTACAGAATTCTTCCTATATTTAATGGGTTTCAAAGAGGTATCTCAAAGGTCATATAGTAGATCTCCTCATTTTACACACAATGAAGCTAGGGTCCAAAGGGAAGAAATGAGCTGCCCAAAGTCACAGAGCTCTTCATTTATTTAATAAGTATTAATAAGTATTGAGTACCTACTATGTGCATATCACTATGCTAGTTTCCAAGACAAAAAAGAAATAGTCCTTACTCTATAGGAGTTTACATTTTATTGTTGCTCAGTCACTTCTGACTCTTTGTGACCCAATTTGGGGTTTTCTTTAACAGAGATACTAGAGTGGTTTGTCATTTCCTTCTCCAGGTCATTTTATAGATGAGGCAAACAAGGTTAGGTGATTTGTCCAGGGCTAGCGTCTGAGACTAGATTTGAACTCGGGTCTTCCTGATTCTAGGCCCCCAGTGCTCTATCCACTGCACCACCTAGCTACCCCTTACAAGAACCTCAGAGAGTCTAGTCCAACTCTCTTATTTTAAGGTTGAGGAAACTAAAAGCCACAGACATAAAGAGCCTACCCTTTTGGGCACACTAACTTTGCTGTTGTTATGCTGGCTCTTTCATAAGGTCATTTTCTTGTGACTTGCCTGAGATCCCACAGGGAGTAAGGGACAGAGCAGTGGTTTTGAACCTAGGTACTGACCCTAAATCTAGCACAGACATACCTCAGAGATATTGCAGGTTCAATTCCAGACCTCTGCCATAAAGTGAGGATTGCAATAAAGTTAGTCACAGAAACTTTTTGGTTTCCCAGTACATATGAAGTTGTGTTTATACTATACTGTAGTTTATCAAGTTTACTGTAGAATTATGTCTCAAAATGTATACCTTAATTTAAAAATACTTTGTTGTTAAAAGAAATGCTAACCCTCATCTGAGCCTTCAGCAAGTTGTAGTCTTTTTGCTGGTGGAGGGTCTTGCCTCAATGTTAATGGCTGCTAACTGACCAGGGGGGTTGTTGCTGAAGGCTGGGGTGGCTGTGGCAATTCCTTAAAGTAGAACAGCAATGATGTTTGCCACATTGATTGACTCTTCCTTTCACCTGAACACTTACGGGTCATTGTTGTCTTTGTTGTTCAGTCTTTTCAGTTGTGTTGAAGTTTTTGTGATCCCGTTTGGGGTTTTCTTGGCAAAAATACTCTAATGGTTTGCCATTTCTTTCTCCAGCTCATTTTATGGATGAGGAAACTGAGATAAACAGGATTATGTGATTAGCCCAGGGTCATACAACTAGTAAGTATCTGAGGCAGGATTTGAACTCAGGTCTTCCTGACTCCAGGGCCTGCTCTATCCACTGCGCCATCTAGCTGCTCCTAGAGACCATTGTAGAGTTATTAATTAATTGACCCAATTTCAACACTGTCTTGTCTCAGCCCAAGGAGAAGCAGTAAGAACACACAACACTGATCGATTAGGTTCTCTGTATTATATGGGCATGGTCTGTGGTGCCCCAAAACAATTACAATAGTAACATCAAAGATCACTAATCACCATAATTGATGTATTAATGATGAAAAAGTTTGAAATATAATGAGAAATATCAAAATGTGGCACAGACACAAAATGTGAGCACGTGCTGTTGGAAAAATGGTGCCCATAGACTTGCCCTACACAGGGTTGCCATAACCTTTCAATCTGTTAAAAAAAAAAAAAGGCAGTATTGCAGCAGCACGATATGCCTGCATTCTTTTCTATTGTACTGTTGCTCTCCTTTACAGCATCATAGATCTAAAGCTGGAGGACATCTTGAGGTCATCAAGTCTAGCTTCTTCATTTTATAGATGAGGAAACTAAGGATAGTGGAGTGAATTTCCCAAGGTCATAGAGTTAGTAAGTGTTTGAAGTGGCATCTGGGCCTAGGCTTTCCTGACTACAAGTTCAGTGTCCCATCTACTACATTTGGTAGTGTGACACAATGGAATGAGCACTTTCTCAGGAGTCAGAGGACCTGGGTTCAAATCATATCTTCAATGTTTACAACTTGTATGGCCTTGGGCAAGTCACTTATTCTCTAATTTCCTTCTCTGTCAAGTGATAGGATTGGGCTAGATGAGCCCTGAGATTCCTTCTAGTTCTAATCTATGATCCTATAGTCTCTGGTACTAGTAATTAAGAGAAAGGGGATAATTTGTCTTGAGTTATCTAAATTACTGCTTTGTTCTCTCACTACTATAGATGGATAACACTCACTGAGAGTATGCAGTTGAGATTTAAGGATAAAAAAACTATAATTCCATTATAATCCATGTCTGATTTAACTGGGAAAATAAGACATTTATTAAGAACCTACTATGTGCACCCACTACATTTCGTTTTCCTATGCCTCACATAGCACTCTGCATATAGGAGGTGCTTGATCAGTATGTTGAACTGAATTAATTTGCAGAGCACTATGTTAGGCTCTAGCACCTAACAAGAGAGAATAGCATGGGTATTTTTTTTTCTTCAGGTTTCAAATCTCTCCATACTTCCTTTAAAGCTGAAAAAGTAAATAAACCCAGTCCATTCTGGTCTATGATCAGGCCCACAGGCATCTGGGGCTGTGAGGGTTGGGTGGCAGATTGGGTACACCTGGAATGCCCTGTAACGATCAGATTCCCTCAAGAATGTTTTTTTGTACTTGACAGTCCATGCTCCAAACATTTATGTGTTTATTTTTAAAGGGTCATGGCTGCTGACAGACTGCAACATTTGAGGGGGAAAGGTCTTCTTTGCCTAGAGTCAATTGACTGGAAGAGATCAAAGGCCCTATGGAATGATCTGGATCCAACAGTTTCTCTTTGTGTAGAGGACTGCTGTTAACCATTAGCCTCGGCCCTCTCTTTGGTTTAACTAAAAATCATTTGGTGGTCCTTCGGAAAGGAGAGCCAGAGAAGGCAAGAACAGGCAGTGTCTGCTCCCAAAACAGTCTCATGTTTCTCGGTTCAAGAGAGAATTGAGTAGCATGCATCATTAATTCCTGTGCAGCAAACATTCTTCACTCCAAGTGGCAATTAGCAGTAACATTTCTATCTTGTGTTGCCGTGATGAGATTTTTATGCTAATCATCACATAACAGTAAATTAATCATTTGGGCACGGTTCAAGAGGATGTATATTTCATGAGGCAGATATAGATATCAAGATCGGTTTGATATTTACTCAAGGTAAATGGGAAGCATCCCAAATTATGATGAGAGAGGCCAACAAAGAGAGCACGTGAGCAAGGGAGGAACATGTGCAGCGTGGATGTGCCTGCAAGAACGCTACAAGTGCTCTTGGGGTCAATTAGTGCAATCACTGGAAGGAAGGTAAGTTCCCAGGGGATCCTAAACTGAAAAATCATTCACAGGCTCAGCCCTGGCCCTCAAAACCACATCTTGGCAATGTCAAGGGTAAAACAGCAATTTCCCACATTTCCCTTTAATCCTTTTCCTTTCCTTGCTACGCAATTTACCCTTGTCACATTTATATAATATTTAATTGGAATTCTCAACTTGCACTTAAGTCCACATGGCTGAATGAACCAGAAATGGGACTTGTCCCAAAAACTAAAGGAGAAAGCTTTTAAGTTCTCAGGAAATGGGACACCCACTCAAATGCAGCTTTGCTCCCCAGCAGATAAACAGCTCCCATATATCAGTTTGTGGAAAACAGGATGGTGGTCGTGAAATACACGCAAAGCCCTAACTTACTCACAAAACATGTGACATGCCTGTGGAGGGCTCAGTCATGAGCAGCTGTAAGGGAGTGGGGGAATAGTGATTGAGGGCAGGGAAGGGTGGAGAATGATGAGGCTTGTCTTTCTTTTCTCAAACCTTTCCTTTGTTCTGATGACTTTCCCAATCTCATATACGCACATCCACATACATCTCATATTCCTACTTACTCTCCCTTCCCCACACTGGCCAAAACACACACACGCACACACACACACACACACACACACACACACACACACCTATTACACAATGTCCTTTCTCCAGCCCCACCCTCTATCATTTCCTGTGTGACCTGGTAATGAGGCTCCAGTGACAGGCCAGGGCAGGAAATGGACCATTTCTGTCACCACCTCTTCCAGCCCTCACATCATCCTTCCTTTCTCTTTTTCAGAACTATTGCAACAGCCTCCTAATTGGTATGCCCTCATCGAGGATTTCCATTTTCCAGTCCTTCTGCCTTACAGCTACCAAAATGATACTCCTAAAGCACAATTCCGACTATGTTACTCACCTGCTCAATAAGTGCTCATGGCTCCCTCTTACTTCAAAGGTCAAATGCACACTCCTGTGTCTCGCATTTTAAAGCTCCATCCTGATTTCTAGATTTATTGCACATTTGTCTCTTTTATGTGCACTACTATGGTCCAGCCATATGAAGCATAGTAGTGGATGGTATGGACACTCGCTGTTTCATACACATGACATTCCATCTTCTATCTTTATACTTTTACAAAGGTGCAAAGTCCCCAAGGTCTGAAATGTAGTCCCTTTCTACTTCTGCCTCTTGCAAAACTTGGTTTCCTTCAATGCTCAGTTTAAGTGCTACAACCTACATATGACTTTTTCTGATTCCCCTAGTTGTTAGCATCTTCCAAGTTTACATCTCACCAAATCTACTCTCTAAAGTTATGAAGGATCTCTTAATTCCCAAATCCAATGGCCTTTTCTAAATCCTCACTCTCCTCGATCTTGGTAGCCTTTGGCATTTTTGAGGACTCTCTCCTCATTGACACACCTCTCTAGGTTTTCGGGATGCCTCTCTCTCTTGATTATTCTCTTACCTGACTACTCTTTTTCTGTCTCCTTGACTGGATTATCTCTAGACCACTTCTCAATCCATAGGTATGCCTCAAGGTTCTGTCTGCCCTGGCCCTCTTCTCTTCTCTCTCTATACTATTTCACTTGGTCTTCTCATCAGCGCTCATGGTTTTAATTATCATCTCTATGCTGATGATTCTCAAATCTATCCTTCTTGCTATGCTGACCTCCAATCTCATGTCTCCAGCTGCCTTTCAGACATCTCTAAGTGGAAGTCCAATATGCGTCTTAAATTTAAAATGTCCAAATTCCTGCCTTCTTTATTTCAGTGGAGGGCACCATCATCCTCCCAGTTTCTCAGGCTTGAAACCTACGGGTCATCCTGGATTCCTCAATATCTCTCACCCCCCAAATCCAAGCTGTTACCAAAGACTGTTGATTTCACCTCAGCGACATCTCTCAAATATACCTCCTTCTTTCCTTTGACACTCCCACCTCCTTTGATAGTGCAGACCCTCATTTTCTCACACTTGGATTATTGTAATAGCCTGCTGGTAGACCTTCCCAATACCACTACATCCTCTGTTCAGCTTCTAAAGTGATTTTCCCAAAACTCAGGTCTGATCATGTCACCCCCTACTCAATAAACTCCAGTGGCATCCTATTGCTTTCAGGATCAAACAGAAAATGCTCTTTTTGGCATTCAAAACTCTTCATAAACTAGTGTTTTCCTACCCTTCCATTCTTCTTTTATCTTACTCCCCACCCAATCCTCTTCACTCCACTGACACTGGCCTCCTGATTATTCCATGAACAAGATACACAGAAGATCTTTGTGCTCTGGGAATTTCCTCTAGGTGTCCTCATGCCTGGAGTGTTCTCCCTCCTCCAATCCGCCTCCTCACCTTCCTGGTTTCCTTTAAAATTGGTTTCTGATTTGGGCGTTGGATCTAAAATGGCTTTTTTCTTTTTTCCTCCCTCTGGCAATCAAAATTTTACTTCAATACTTTTTTTTTTTTGCTTTTTATTTGCTTATTACTCAAAGGATTTTTTTTGTTAATCTCATATTCTATTTCCTTTTTAAGTGACACTCACTTTCCCTTATCTGGCTTCTCCTTTTGGCTGACACAGTCATACTGATCCCTACTTTGTGATTGTGAGACAGAATTCCTTAATATTTATGTGATTGCTCTGTGTGTGTGTGTGTGTGTGTGTGTGTGTGTGTGTGTGTGTGTGTACACAGGTACTATGTATGTCACTGAAATTACATGGAGTGAGGATTAAAATACTTGTAATTAAAATACTTGTAAAAGAAACTACTTTATCCACAGAGTCCTGCTTTGGGGCTGTTTTTTCCTTATTTTTTAAAGTAGAAGTCTAATGACACTGTATACAAAAAGAAAATCAGAAGAATCCTACACTCAGAAAAGCCCTTGAGAAAGATTGCAGGCATCCCCTGAGACCCTATGTCAGGGCCTCCTTCCTGGGGTTCCCCTATCCCCTAGAGCTTCCAGGGTCCAAGAGGGGGTAAATGCGCCCTTTCCTTTCCCTTTCTCTTGTCCCTCGGGCTCCCTGAGGAGAAGTCTTCCACCCATTCATCATTTCCCATTCCCCTGGCCTGCTCTTGCTTCTCTAGAAGGTCAAGGTCTCTGATGGAGCTTTTAGAAAAGGGTAGAAGTTCAAGTACTGGATTTTACCCGATTTCCCTACCTCCCATTAATTCTTCTCCTTCCTCCTCCTCCAAAAAAAGAAAAAAAACAAATCCAGAACAGCCAGGCAGATGTACAACAAATCTGCAGTCAGTTCGAGGAACCCTGGGTCTCTTTTGGCTTTGGAGAAACTCCTCGTTCCTTTTTCCTTCCCTCTTCTGATTACAAGGATGTGTTGGGTTGGGTTGGGTTGGGTTGGGTTGGGTTGGGTTTTCCCTTCAGGAGCAAATTCAGTCTGGGGATGGTGACTGAGTATCTGTGTGTAGTATGTATCTAGTGTGTTAAATATTAGTCTCTTGGTGTGGTGGGGGAGGGTGTTGGCTCCAGAGTCCCATGTCAGGGCTGGGGTATCTACAGCCTTAAGGCCACATGTAGCCTTCTAGGTCCTTCAG
Source organism: Pseudochirops corinnae (assembly GCA_028646515.1). Taxonomy (NCBI): domain Eukaryota; kingdom Metazoa; phylum Chordata; class Mammalia; order Diprotodontia; family Pseudocheiridae; genus Pseudochirops; species Pseudochirops corinnae. The sequence continues at coordinate 241,330,845 of CM053587.1, read as the reverse complement.
TGTGACATTTTGATTGACTCCAACTTTTAAAGTTAAAAGTTGGTGTTGGATTCAGGGGCAGCTAAGTGGCACAGGGAATAGAACACAGACCCTGGAGTCAGGAGGACCTGAGTTCAAATCCAACCTTACACACTTGACACTTACTAGTCGTGTGACCTTGGGCAAGTCACTTAATCCCAATTGCCTCACCTCACCCTTAAAAAAAAAAGTTGTATTCAGTCAAAAGACTACACCTAAGGACCTAGAAGGTTACATATAAGAATTTGTCCTGTCAAATTTGAATTCAGTCCAAAGGCTGCACTTGAGGACCCAAAAGGCCAGATGCAACCTTAAGGCCACAGGTTCCCCATGCATGGTTGAGGTCTTACTCATTTGAATGCTCTTCATCCTTGCCTGGGTCAGAGGAGCTAGCCAGCAGTGTTATGCATGTAGCAGCATCAATGTAATTAGTAAATAGGAATACTCTTCCTCTTCCATTCCCCCACCTTAACAATTTGTATGTTTGGGCTCCAAGTTTTCTGAACACAGCAATGACAAACTTGTCACATAATCCTATATCCTATATCCTATATCCTACTTGAATCCTATCGTTCCCTGCTCTTGCACTCATCAGGTAGCAAACAAAGCTGTTTCCTTGATTGGATGATTTCCTCTTTTCGTTTGGGCACTTAATCCAATTAGTTTACTGAAACACTTCCCTGGGAATAAGAGCTGTCATCTCCCTTTCCTCCCTGAATCATCCGAGTTGATGAGGGGTGGCTGTAAAGATGCTCTGTGCCCAGGGAGCTTGGAAGGTGAAGCTATTCACTTAAAGGTCTGCACTGATTTCATAGCATGACAGAAATACCATCGGTTGTGGAATTCTCACTTTCTAACCTAGAAAAATAGGTGCTATCAACAGGGGATGTAGCAAAATGCTAGATGCTGCAAATCTTTAATTGTCTTAATTTATTTTTTTCTCCTAATATTAAGCTACAGACTGTAGATGACTTGGTTCTCAAAGAAATTCAATCACTTTAAAGAAAAAAAATATGTATAACAACAAAAGAAGATAAAAGGAAAAAAAGAACAAATATCATATTTTGTACTGTTGTTTGACCCTCTTCCGTGACGGGGAATACATTTGATTGTTCAGGATTTTCTGTTTTTAAAAACATAGCACTTGCCTTTTGCCAAGAAAAAAAAGAAAATAAAGAAAAAAATATTATTCCAGTGCAAAAAAAAATTAAATTAATAACTAAAATTCCACCTTCCACAGGAAGCCTTCCCCTCCTAATTCTGGTGTCTTCCCTTTGTTAATTTTTTCCTATTTATTCTGTAAATAGTTTGCTTTATACATATATATATATATATGTATGTATGTATATATATTATACATATAAATACTCTCATTTTACAGGTGAGGAAACTGAGGCCCAGGGAGGTTGCTCATGATGATAAGTATCTCAGGTGAAATTTGATCACAGGTCTTCCTGCTGCTACCTTGTAAAATATACTATAGAAGTCTTATTAATACTCCTACTGGTTCCTCCAAACGTTGGACTTTATCCATTTGTCGATATAATTCATGTCATGTTTGTTGCATATTCTTAGTAGGACAATGCTTATTAGTCAGCCGAGTGAACTCTTTAAGTTATGGGCCTTGACAAATTGAAGAGTGGGGAGTCAGAGATTTGACTGAATGGGATTCCCTGATTGGTCAAGTTGAATATTTGAATGCTGCAAACACAAAGGCAACAGAATGTGTGTGATAAGCACTCAGCATACTGTAAACTTGTTTATCTACCTAATATGTATGCTAACAACAAATCAAAAGCAGAGAGTACATCATCTAAGAGGCCAGAGCTAGGATAGTATTCTGGGCACCGAAATCTAAAATAGAGGTATTTATTTCTTGAAAAAATAAACACTGAGATCAAAGAAGAAAGATCCAAGTTCAGCATTAGCATTCACTAAAGGGATTCAGATTACAGGAACAGGATGTGAAATGGCGATCACAAAACTACATGAATTGGAATGCGAGAGCAGTCATAGAAATAAGCCAAGAACCACCACCCAAAGTCCAAGCTATTCTATGAAGATCAAGTGAACAGACCCACAGTGGTGGAGTTGGTATTGTAGGGAGTTCAGAGGGCAGAGTAAGCAGATCAAAGTCTTCTCAAGGTTATCAGAGCACCATTCTTTGCTGTTAGGAATTGTAAGAAAGCCATGACCAAGTAGAAGTTGAGGTATAAGGAGAAAAGGAGAAGAAATGATTTTTTAAAATGTCCTTAGTCTCCTCCTGTCTTACATAATTATAGATTTAGAGCTAGAGGGTACCAAAGAGGCCATTTTGTTCAATCTGCTCATTTTACAGATGGGGAAACTGAAGTGATTTCCCCAAGATTATAAAATGGTAAGTAACACAGGTGGGATTTGAAACTCTGGCACCAAACTTAGTGTTTTCTTTTGCAGTTTTGGTATAGTTATGAAAATCAAAGGAATGATGCTTCCCTAAAAGGTACTTCCAGGCTCTAAATGAATTCTGTGTTTGGGTACATAAGGGGAATGAGGTGGTAAAAACTGTAGCTTACAAAGCAATGAAAATGATCGTTTACAAAGCAGGAAGAAATAGCTAAAAGAGAATGAAACCCCAATGACTAGCAATGTTGTGATAAGGTGACAAGCTGTACCTGGCTTCCCAGTTGACTGGATTATGTCATAATTGAGACCTTAGAGCCATGTCATCAACTTCTCCTATTCTTGGTAATGTTCTGATTGACAATAGAAACCTTCAAGCTGTTTGAATAGGGATGAGGACAGTAAAAGAGCCAGCCCCTAAGCCATTACAAGGATAGAACTGCTCTCTGACCAGGTAATGGAATGGAGGGCAAAGTGAGGAAGGGGGCAAGGGAGGGAAGGTGGGGTAGTTTGATGCAGGGTTTCTATCATAGTTGTGAACTGGAACCCTCTTGATCTGCCAGTTTGGTCACCTAAGAGTCATGGTCATTGGCAAAGCACCTCTCTGCCTTCCTTTAAGTCTCAACTGAAATATCATCTTCTACAGGAAGCCTTCCTCAAACCTTTTTAATTTTGATACCTTCTCTCTATTAATTATTTCCTATTTGCTTTGTATATATTTGTTTGCGTGTTGTCTCCCCCTTTAGATTGTAAGCTCCTTGAAAGCAGGAACTATCTTTTACCTCCTTTTCTATCCCCAGCACTTTACACAGTTCCTGTCACACAGTAGAAGTTTAATGAATGCTTGGTTATTGATTTCTGTTCATTTAACAGACTCAAACTCCCTTTGTTCCAAACTGACTCCTAGCTGATGAAGCATGCAATGTAGATTGACATTGTCATCTTGGAGATGGAGCTGAGGACACACATGGGAAATGATGTGTGACCTGTTTGATGGAAAGTAGCAGGCAAAGCTCCTCCTCTTCCTTCTTCTTCGTCTTTGTCTTCCTCTTCTTTGTCTTCATCTTCTTCTTCTTCCTCTGCCTGTCTGTGCGTCTGACTCTTTTTTTTTCTCCTTTCTGTAGAAATGCAATCAGAGGAGGTGCTTTTAAATGCTGCTGCTACCTCCAAACCTAATTTCTCCTCTTCCTTAATACAGTGGTCTCATTTTCCCCTCATATGCCTGTAACACTTGTTTCATTAGACTCTCCTAGATACTACAAATACTGCTATGCCTCTTTTAGAGCCAAATGGAATTCAGTGACTTTAACTGTCAGTTTGGGGAGACCATTGACAGTCATGGCTAGAGAGATGCTAGAGAAATGGTTTTCCTGTCATGGCTAGACAAAATATAAAGAAAGAAAGATGATAGGCTTCTTTCAGTTCTTTGCTGGACATGTTTTAACTTTTGTCTTGTGAAAAGAATGAAGAAAGTTCTGGTGAAGGGGTTTTGCTGTCATGAATGTGTTAAATCGTGTGGGACTGTGTCCTTAGAAATAAAGAGGAGTCAGTCATCTGTCATTACAAAGGGTTTGAGGTGACTCTGTGATCATTCTCATAGTGAAAATGTTATAAATAGTGATGTCTGTTTTCTGATTTCATGTTTATTAAATTTCATTTCAGTACTTTAAGATGTGTTTAATCCTAGGAGTTTAAGAGATTTAATACTGAGAGAACTATGAGCAATTACTATTGGTAAAGAAGGTTTCTCCACCTTGTTAATTAAATGATTTTTTAATTTTAATTTTAATTTTTTTTTCTTTTTGGAGGGGGGAAAGGTAGGGCAATTGCAGTTAAGTGACTCGCCCAAGATCACACACCTAGTAAGTGTGTCAAGTGACAGAGGCTGGATTTGAACTCAAGTCCTCCTCACTGTAGGGCTGGTGCTCTACTCACTGCGCCACCTAGCCGCCCCTAATTAAATGATTTTTGATGATCTAGTGGGAACTCTGACATTAGTTGAAGAACTAAGAGGTGGGAAATGTGTTTTAGTTAATGAGGAAATATACAAACATACCTATGGATCACCCTAGAGTGCAGGATGACAAGATTAAACATGAGAACGAGTTAAGTATCAGGCTATACAGAAGTGGATGACCGAGGCTATTTGCTATGCTTCCTTTCTTCCTGGTTGGGTAGCGGAGCAAAGACTAGGCCCTGGTCTCATGTCCTTTCCTTTTTTTCCACTTTCTCTCTGCTAGGAGCTGGATAGTCCATGTATACATGACTAAGCAGCCCCTTGGGCTTAGGATAGTTATTTATTATTGTCTCTTACAATAGTCCCTATAAGAATAATTGTAGGGCAGCTAGGTGGCTCAGTGAATAGAGGACCAGTCCTGGAGTCAGGAGGACCTGAGTTCAAATCCGGCCTCTGTCACTTGACACACTTACTAGGTGTGTGACCTTGGGCGAATCACTTAACCCCAACTGCCTTGCCTTCACTCCTCGAAAACTTCCTGCCCCCCCCAATTGTGGATATTATGTTTCTAAGATTGTTGAGGATTCTACCTTTATTATGTAGATGTCATTATTCATAGATTTCTGAGTTGCTGAGCTGATAAAAGTCTTCTGATGGCCCATGCAGTTGATAGTTCAGCTTCTACTCAATTAATGCATTCATTACTGGGCTAAGAATTCTCCCATACTACCTATGCTAATGAGCCAAATTAAATGCTCTCTAAAGCAAAGTCATTTAATTATTTAGCAACATTTTTCTCTGTAGGAGCAAGAAGACCAAAGCCAAAACTTTGAGCCCAGGAGTTCTGGGACCATAATAGATTCAAGGGTCCGACTGGTCAATAGCTAACGAAAGTGTGATGGTTTCTTCCCTGTCCCCTGGTTCTGTTAATATTCACTAATTGTAGGGGCCATAGTACTGGGAATGGGCTGCAGGAAGCCTGGATTCGAATTGCTGCTTTGCCACAATCTTGCTGTGTGATCTTGAGCCATTTACTTCACCTTTTTTTTCTTTTGGCCTTGTTTTCATGATCTATAGCATAGGGCTAACACATTTTTTAGAACTAGAAGAAACCTTTGAAGCTATTGGATCCAAATATTCCTATTTTATAGATAAGAAAACTGATTTCTAGAGTGGTCAAATGACTTCCCTAGGTCATATTTCCCCAAAGTAAGCAGCAGAGCTAGGATTTGAACCTAGCTCCTCTGACTGCAAATCCCATTCTTTTCCCCCTGTACCGTGGAGAAAGACATGGTTTGAACCATAAGACCTATGCTATCTATTTCATTTTTAACATGGAATTTTTGAGAAAGGCACCACTGTCTGTTGAGAAGTAGTGTGATCTGAGATTGAGGAGAGCTGGGTTCGAATTCCACCTCTGATTCTTCTGGTTGTGTAATCCTGGGCAAGGCACTCAACCTCTCTGGGTCTAGGTTTCCTCATCTAAAAAACAGGCAGTATCTACCTCACAGGGTTGTTGTGTAGATTGAATAAGATAATGTACACTGCAATGCTTTGCCTACTTCAAGTGCAATATAAATTATGTCAGCTCTCATCATCGTTATGATCATTGTTATAATTAGACCCCTTCAGAGTTGTGGCAGATTCTTTGGAATATCCTCAGTCACACCACGTCTCTATCTTTGGAAAATGAAAGCGATTTTCTGAAACAGTCAAAAGTCATTCAGAGAAGAGTTTTTCTATATGATGGGTTTTTAGGTTAGAAAATATTATTTTTGATTTTAAAAAAGGCATGGTTATGTGATAGGGGGGTGGAGAGGAGAGGGGACTGGCCAGTGAGGGCCCAGTCCTTCGAGCATATACAACAACAACTACACTACCAGGAATAGCCAGCCTTTATATAATGCTACTCTGCGCCAGGCACTATACATATGTGCTTAATAACTTACAAATATTTCATTGCATCCTCACAACACTGGGGAGTAGGTGCCATCATCATCTACATTTTATGGTTGAAGAAACCAGAAGTTAAGTGACTTACACAGGGCCATATGGCTAAAAAAATATCTGGAGCTGGATCCGAATTCAGGTCTTTCTGACTCCAAGTCTGGTACTCTGACTTTTGCGCCATCTAGCTGCATGTAGATAGAGACAGAGATAGACAGAGATACAGTTAGCTAGCTAATTAGCTATACACACGCACATGAATATGTAAGCTCAGAGGAATCTTGCAAAATTATACATACAAATCTGTGTATATATGTATGTCTGTATGTACATATGTAAATTTTGCAAGATTTCTATGGGCTTCAAAATGTCAGCCTAGTCCTCTGTCTATATAGATAGGCAGCTAGACAGTACATTATACACACATACACTCACAACTCTCCTGGTTATATGTCCATATGAAGGTTTGGTTAGTATGCTTTTGGAATGCTTGATGGAGGGTCCCTATCCCTCCCCAACACATGCAGATATTCTCTGATTGTTTCCTGTCCACTTACTGTGGGGGCATGAAAAGCCTCTTAACTGACTATTGAACTGGAACTGTGAATACAAAAGGCTCCAACATATGATCTTTCTCTCTGTCTCTCCCCTTTCCCTTCTCTCTCTCTCTCCCCCTCCCCCGCCTCTCTCCCTCTCTCTCTCTCCCCCCCTCTCTCCCTCTCTCTCTCTTCTTCTCTCTCTCTCTTTCCCTCCTTCCTTCACCTCTCCCTTTCTTTTTGTGACTTTCCTCATCTTTCTCTCTCTCTCTGACTTTGCCTCTTCCTTCCTCTCTCTCTTCCATCTTCTCTCCTTTCTTTTCTTCTCTCCTGTCTCTCCCTCTTCTTCCTCTCCACCTTCCTCCTGCACCCACTTACAATGGCAAGTAAAGCAATAACTTGGTCCCTGTTTGTGGCAAGTCAGAAGCAAAGGTAGTGGCAATACTGCTACAGTTGCTTAATATCTCCATCTGGGGCCATGTGGGCACAAAACTGCTCCTTTTGTTTCATGATCTTAGATGAATGAGTATTGTAGATGGGATGAATCAGATTCTATCATTATGAGCTTTGAAATGTATGTTAGACTGGATCTTTGTCAGTAGCCACAGCAGCCATGTCTGATGAAAAGCCAGCCCTAAGGAGCAACTCCTTTGACCTAGCCAAGCAGTGAACCAACCCAGTAACCATTTAGGGAGATAGTAACTGGGAAAATGATATTGAAAGGGGAGAACTTACTACATGGGGGCTCACGAGCAATAGCAAGAGAAAACCTTAAACTCTCACCATTACCCCTAAAATCCTCAGGAGGAAATAGAGAAGTCACGCTCTGGGCAACTGAGCTGCCATTATGAATTGGAGTTGGAAGAATGAGCCCCACTGCTCTGTGATATAATGAAACTGGTTTTTCTGTGGGGCTTTTAAGCTAGTTTTCCTAGGCACAGAGTAAGGAAAGGCTAGGAGTATATACTATTTTAGATACTAGCTTTGTGACCTCAGATAAATTATTTAATTGTTTCTGACCCTCAGTTTCCTCACCTGTAGAATAGAAATAACATCTATCATATGTACCTGAGAACATCAACTGATGCTGATTAACTGAGGTAATGTATGTAAAACACTTTTTGAACTATAAGGCACTATGTAAAGGTCAACCATTACTAGTACAATTCCCAAAGAGGAATTCCAAAAACATTTTGGGCAACACAGCTTTACTAGAACAAGTGTATAGTCTCCCAAACTGGCAAGCTTGGAAAGAGATATGTAAAAGGATGTATATAAAATTCCTTGTACAATTGCTTAAAAAATCAATCTCTAGTATCATTTTTATACATAGCCCCATTATCCACTTATGATTCTACAAGGTCCATATAGTGGGAAATTTTACTCAAATGGGTGACAGAGTGACACTTTCTAATCCCCCTTTTCCCCAAATCCCTAGTAGTCTTCTTAAGCATAAGTGATCATCTTGCTATTTTAGGGATTGAAGGATATTATCAGTACTTTCCTTCAGCAAATTTCAGATATAGGGGAAGTTCATCCTTGGCCCCCAAATTCTTCTTTTTGTGTACTTCCCCTGTTAACTTTTTACCCTCTTTCCTCATTCTTTCCACCCACATCCTTCAAAGCATAGGGTTTTCATACTGCCCCTTACCTAGCTACATGCCCCTGCAGTGACCCATACAGTTCAGTACTCCCTGGGTTGTATTCCAAAATTCTCTCCCTTTCCTCCCACCATAGCACAATTCTCTTCTTAATACCCAACTCTCACTTCTGAAAAGAAAGTGCTCTGAAAAGAGCTGGACCTGGAGTTAGGAAAAAGTGTTCAAATCCAGCCTCAGACACTTACTAGTTGTGTGACCCTGGCCAATTCTCTTAACTTGTCTGCTTCAGTTTCCTCATCTGTAAAACAGGAATAAGCAAAAGTATCTACCTCCCAGGATTGTTGTGAGGATCAAATGAGATAATACTTGCAAAAAGCACTTAGCACAGTGCCTGACACATATTATGCACTTAATAAATGTTTATTGATTGATTTTGTGAAAAGGCAGAGTGCAGTAGAGATATTTTTTAAAAAGTCCATTTTGGTTAAGGAGGATGGAGTGAGCAAAGGCACAGAGATGACAAAGACAAGAAGGAAGACAGAGCATGGCGAGTAGTTCATTTTAGTTGGAATGTAGAGTGTGTAACGGGCAATAGTGTAAGATAAAATTGGAAAAATAGGGAGATAAGGAGTTGATGATTCTTTGGTTGACATTATAGAATCACTAGAAAGCTTTTGAACAGAAGAGGAAGGTAGTCTGAAGAATAATTTGGCGAGAGTATGAAGGATAGATGTGTATGGGGGGGTGGGAGGCTGGAGGAGAAAGATCAACTGGAAAGTTATTATAATAATCTAGGTGAGAGGTGATAAAGATAGGAAAGGAGATATAGTAGGTAAGTTAAAAAGGAGGAGATTAAGAAATATGGGGTGTTTAATGCAGTCTTTAAGCTACTAAAGTGTAAATGATTATTATTAAATTATTAATTAGTGTGATTTTTGCAAATAAAATAATTAGTTTTATCAATTTAAATGGTTAAGTAAGCTTAATTAAGCCTTTGTAGCTTAAAACTGCACTGACATTTGGAATGCTCCATATTTCATATGTAGAATTGATAGTTATAAGTAAGCAACTGGATATGATGGTATGAGGAAACAGGGAAAATTAAAATATGATTCTCAGAGTTATCTACATTTTAAAAGTAAATAATAGTTTAACCCAAAAGGACTGATGGCAAAATTTCAGACACTAGCAAGCAAGTGATGAATACAGTTTTGAGTTATTTGAGCTTCTCCTGGAGTCCCTCAAACCACAGCTCTTCAAGTACATCTTATTCTAACCCCAGTTACTGGAAAACCAATTGAAGCCGTCAGGCCTCCTTATTCTTCAGGATAGACAAGCACCATTTTTAAATTATCATTATTATTATTTTAGTTTTCAACATTCACATTTATAAGATTTTAAGTTCCAAAAAATTTCCCTCCTCTCTCCTCTCTCCCTTCCTCAAGATGGCATATTTCCACAGAAGTCATGCTTTGAAAAAAAGAATCAGAGCAAAAGGGAAAAACTATGAGAAAGAAAAAAACAAACAAAAAAGAGAAAACAGTATGCTTCAATCTGCATTCAGACTCCGTAGTTTTTTCTCTGAATGTGGATAGCATTTTCCATCATGAGTCTTTTGGAATTATGTTAGATCCTTGCATTGCTGAGAAGAGCTAAGTCTAGCAAAGTCATGACACAATGTTACTTTTATTGTGTACAGTGTTTTCTTGGTTCTGCTCACTTCACTCAGCATCAGTTCATGGAAGTCTTTCCAGGCTTTTCTAAAGTCCGTCTCTCATCATTTCTTATAGCATAATAGTATCTATAATATGTGTGTATATTTTAGTAGCTAGAGAAAGATCCAATAAGGGCTCAAGTAAGTGGTAATGTTGGATGTACCTATGATAAACCAATGACAGAGAGAAGGTATAACTAACTACTCAGCTCATTTTATTTCTCTTTTGTCTTCCAAGGACAACACTCTTCAGACTGGGTAGAATAGCACAAGAACAGTCAACACAAAATTGAAACATAAGATAAAGATGAAAAAGACAAAAAATTTCCAAACTGCCATAGAGGAATTTAAGTCATTGAACCTAAAGTCATGAAAGAACTTAAGAGGTGTGCTTGCTTAACCTTAACCTGTTCATAATCTTTGAAAAACAATGGAAAGTATCTCAGTATTCAAGGGGGTGAATATTGTGACAATTTTTAAAGAAAATGGAAAAGGGTGAATTTTCAAAACTTGAAGACAGTGAACCAGCATACAAGAAGGAAGGAAACAAGCATTTATTGAGCCCCTACTCTGGGCTGATTGCTGCTTTTGAGTCATTTTTCAGGCATATTGGACTCTTTAGGACCCCATTTAGGGTTTTCTTGACAAAGATACTGCAGTAGTTTGCTATTTCCTTTTCCTGATCATTTTACAGATGAGAAAACTGAGACAAATAGGTTTAAGTGACTGGACCAGGATCACACAGCCAGTAAGTGTTTGGGGCTGAATAATTCTTCCTAATTCCCAACTATCCATTGTGCTACCTAGCTTCCCTACTATGTGCTAGGCAGTTTACAAATTTTATCTCATTTGATTTTCACAATAACTCTATGAGGTAGACATTATTATTATCTCAATGTTACAGTTGACGAAACTGAGAGACAAATAGAGATCAAGTGACTTGCCCAGGGTCATACAGCTGGTAAGTATGTGAAGTTGGATTTGAACTCAGGTCTTCCTAACTCCAGGTCCAGCATACTATCTATTGCATGACTTAGCTGCGTCTAGAAAGGAAAACAATTATTAGCAATTAGCATGGATTTATCGAGATTTGGTGCCATCTTTAATCAGAGGTCTTGCCTGCCAGCATCCAGTTATTGGTACTTTCTGACCCACTTAAGATGACTTTACATTTATGTTGTATATAGACTTGGTATTTCCTATTTTGTGCTCATGTTGTAGCCCTTAGGAGAATCAAAGCCACTAGGAGGCCAAACACTTTTATGTTTGCCTTTGAATCTACTGCACACAGTAGGAGCTTAATAAAAGTTTGTTGAATTGAGTACCCTTTGGTGAATGGGTTCTTAGACTAGTGACTCAGAGACTTGCTGTAGGAGTAGTATGCATGGACTTCAGAAAAATATCTGAAAATGTCTTCCACTTCATCATTGCGGACAAAACAGTGTGGCGAGCTAGAAGGAAGTAAGTTATGTGGATCTGGAACTGTGCTGTGGTGCAGGGAAGTCTCAATGAAAAGTGTTTGCCCCCAGAGATAAAGCTTAACAAACTTTATTGCTCCTCACAACGGGAAGGGAGCAGCTGCTAACAGAGACAGTCTCAGTAAGTAACCTTCATGCCTGTAATAGGTAAGGACATGGGGGTGGATGGGAAAGGTTATGGTGGTCTGGAGCTGGGGGAAGAGGGACAGAAGTGTCCATCCTCCAGTCAAAGTCCTAAAGTGCAAATAAATTTATATATAATTGACATAAAGAGCCAGTATGATACCACTGGGAAACTGTCCTTTTATCTATAGGACTTTTAAAGTGAAAATATTCTTTAAATTACCTAATAAGGAGGGAGGAATGAGAAGCAGGGAAGTAGGAGTGAGGAATAGTGAAGTAAGGAATTTAACCCTAATGGTACCATCTGAGAAGGATGCTGAAAAGGTTAACACTCATTTTCTGGGTTTGTTAACCTTTGCATACTTGCATCCTAGGGGTAGGGAGCCATACCAATCAGATTGGTTTTCGCCACTTCCCCCATCAAAATGATTCCCTCTAGGTCTATGTCTTCTGGCAAGCCAGGATAGGGGTTTGGGCTCATCTTTCTGCTAGTGCTAATCTTCTCCAAGAAATACTAGGGTTGTTGCCAGGGCTTCTTACTAAAGTGCAGTGGGTGCTGATTAAAGAAGGCACCAAGGTAGCCAGCCATCCCCAGAAAGTTAAGTCTCAGGATTGCTGTTAAGGCACCTACAGTCAGGTAAAGAAACACAAAGCAGAAGAGGCAGCCTGAGGCCCAGGCTGAGTTCCTGCTCTGGCTGTCTCATGGGAACAGTCACCTTGTGACCTGGGCTGGGAACAGGCAGCAGCCCCCTTTCCCACTGCACCAGGGAGAGGTTCAAATAATCCTCACATGATCAGAAGGCAGAAAAAGAGAGTAATGCAGAGAAGAAGTCACTCCTTTTCAAGGTCTACCAAGTCAGTAGCTTTTTCTAGTCAGTGGTCAATAAAGAGATTGCTTGGTCATCCTAAAGGTCAGACCCTTCAATGATGAGCCATGCATGTCTCGAAAGTTGTCAGGGGAGCTTTGCATATGTTCCATGGGATGAAACCCCTTCCTTCTCTCTATACAATTAATTTCTAGGGTGAGGGTGAGCAGCTGTGCCTTCAAGATAAGCTCCTTGAAGAGTTGGACATGAAGTGCAGGGAGGGAGGATTATATTCCAGGCGTTGGAGAGAGTCTCTCCAGAGTCAATGAATCAAGGAACAGTACAAGGAACGGTACACAGGCCATTTTGTTTGGAACATAGAGTGCACGAAGGAGATTAGTGTGCAATTAGCCTGAGACTGGATTGTGAAGGACTTTAAAAGCTAAATAAAGGAGAGTCTGTAATTGACCCTAGAAGCAAGAGTTTTTTGAGGAGGAGAGGATCAAGGTCAGATCCATGCTGGAGGAAGATCTCTTTGGCAGCTGTGTGGTGGGATTAGCCTTATTCTGTCTGGTCTAAGATAGCAGAGTTAGGACCAATGAGGGAAAGCTTGAGAGAGGCAGATTGAGGATTCCTATTAGGGGAGGGAATAAGCATTTTTTAAGACTCTACTATGTACTTTATGAATATTATTTCATTTGATCCTCATGATAACCTCACAATTAAAGCTAGCCCAAAGAAGAATGGTTGTCTCCAGAAGCAGGAAGTTTCCTGTCCCTAGAAGTGGTTAAATAAAATCTGTATGACCACATATTGGGGAGTTTGAAGAGAGGAATTTTTTTCAGGACTGAGTTGAGCTGGATGCCCTTGGAAATCCCTTAAAATTCTGGAGATTCTGTAATTCAGTGACTCTTTTCCACGTGGCTCACTGTGAATAGGGAGTTCCTTGTGCTTATAACCCCAGTGCCTAGCACAATGCCTGGTACATAATAGCTATTTAATAAGTTTGTTAATTAGCTGATTGATTTGTTGCTATACTGAGATTCTAAGGAGCGATTTCAGACAGTGAATTCTAGTTTTAACTTCTTAGAAGTCAGGCAGGAAGAGTTGCCTTGATCTTGATCAAATTTTATTTTTTCAAGGTGAGTATGTCTTGAATGTGTTCTTTCAATTACAGCATATCTGATAGCATCAGAATTGTGCAGTGCCCTCCTTCCTTCCCCACTTAGTCCTAAAACACAAAACAGAATTTCCTTGAACAAACACACGATGCATATTATTCTTGCAAATGGAAAAGATTTATTCAAGTATTTACTCTCATCAAGGAAACAATTTTCTTTATAACTGGAAGAAAATGCTACACTTGAAAACAACAATAAAACATTGGCAATAAAAGATTTTATTCTCGATACTAAAATGGGAGAATTAGGAAAGAGTTGAGAAACATTCCGCCAGAAGGTAAAAGTGTACTTTGAAGTCAAGGAACAAAAAACCAAATCAACCTAGAAAAGAGGCCTTTTGTCCCTGAAGAATACCGGATTCTTTAAAGAGTGTTGCCTTCTTCTTGTTCTTTGGATTACCTGGGCAACATCTCCTCTAGGTCAGCAATGACATAGGAGACAACAGCCCAAACAGCGGCTGAGTAATTCATCTGCATGGGATCCAGTACTGTCATGGTATCTCCGTGGGAATGATGGAAAAAGAAGTACCGCATTAGGTCATCTAGTAGACTAGCACCTAGGGAGAAAATGAGAGGAATTCTTAGTAGAGTTGGAATATATCTGCATGAAGACATTGGTAAAATTCTCTTCTTTGCACATGGGAGAGAGAATCATCAAGGTCTTCTAGACATGGATAGAAGAGAGACTTCCTGTACCTCTTCGCTAGTTTATATCACCCTTCCCATTACAACTCTTGCCCAGCTCAAGGGTTCTTAATTTTTGTGTGTGTCATGGACCCCTCTGGCAATCTGGTGAAACCTATAGACTCCTTCTAGGGTGTTGGACTAGATGACTTCTTGGTTTCCTTCCTGCTTCAGATCTATGGTCTGAATTGATGTCACAGGAGTTACTCTCTACCCCAATCCTGACTCACCTGTCCTTCTAGGCCTGTAACATACCTAGAGGGTGGCTGTAGGAAGAGGTATAAACCCTCATTACCTCTTTACCCAGGGCTGGCTATTCTGTTTGGGATTAGGAAGGCAAACCATTAGTAGCCTATACTCTCTAGTGGTCCCTCCTCACTATCCCCCCTCCTTTCCCTCCTCTGCAGCTAGAAGCACTATCAAGAATCTATTCCTCATTAACAAGCCTTTTCCTTTCATTCATTCGAGTTCAGCTCAGAGTTCAATTATGGTCTTACACATACTGTAAACCAATGAGGCAAAAAACATAAAAAAATTACTCAGCCACAAAACACTGGCAATTAACTGTTCAGGTGCTTGTCTGTAGGCACAGAGAACAGTGTACAGTTACCCCTTCCACAATGTGGCAGTCAGGGGTGTGGTGCCCCCATGATCTGGAAAATCCACATAAAATTTTTTGGCCCTCAATACAAGAGAATATATGGTATTAAAAGATAAAATATTTTGATATTATACAATGCCATGCATACATTTTATGCATTTCTGAGCTTCTAAAATTTTTTTGTGTCTTCTGCAGCTTTTGCAAAAGTCCCCCAAAATTCCCACTTAATTTCTTAAGTCAACATGCAATATATTGACACCACAATGAGGAAAGTCACAATGGATTACTATACATTAAGCTGATAGTACCTGACTCCTCCCTTAGGTTAAAAGGCATTTTTTTCCTTTATTTCTGAATCTGTAACTAGTAGTTTTAGCTCAGTAGCTAGGAAATCAAATGCCACCCATAACCTACAGCATGGGTTGCTGGGTATGAGATCAGCAGACCTGGGTCAGTAAGTCAAATCAACAATCATTTATTAAGTGCTTATTATGTGCTAAGTGCACAAAGACAGGCAAAAACAGTCTCTGCCTTCAAGAAGCTTATATTCTAATGGAGGAGATTACAACCAAGTAATTGTGTACATGCAAGACAGGTACAGTGTAAAGAGAAGGCAATCTCAGAAGGAAGGCAATTTTAGTCCCAGCTCTGGCATGTGGTACCTATGTGACCTTGAGTACGGTCCTTAGCTACTATGACCCTTAGGCTCTTCATCTCTAAGATGGAGAAAATAGCGTTTCTGCCCACTCATGGGGCTATTGTGAGGATCAGTTGAATAAGAGTGCTTCGTAAGTTCCAATCTGCATTTATTAGGTACCTACTATGTGAAAATGTAAGAGACAGCTTGGTATAGTGAATAGAGTACTAGCCTTGTTGGGTAGACCATTAGACACACCCTGGCAGTGTTAACCTGAATATCTCACAATCTGATTCTAAGAGGCCCTGGCAATTTAAGGCTATAAATTGCAGGGAGGGAGCTAATTTCTGAAAGTATGAGTTCCATATACCAGCAAACTCACAAGACCCAATCCAAGTCACCTTCCTAACCTCTCCCTAGCCTTCTCTGAAGTGCAAGAACTATGCCAGACACTGGAGATACACCAGCAGCACCAAAATAGTCCCTGTCCTCCAGGGGCTTACATTTCACTGGAATAGGAATCACAAGATGCTCTACAAATATATGGCAAAATCTCTGAGGGAAAGGGCTTTCACTTTTGTGTGCCTATCTCCAGGTCTTACCTTAGTGACTATTGATTGGTTGATTAGTTCCCCTCCTCTTTCTTCTCCAATTCAAAACACATTCAGTAACTATGCTATGTTAGATATTATGCTAGGTAGAGAAACCAATGGAACACACAGTCTTTTCCCTTACTTATTATGAACAACAACAATAATATTGGGATGCGAAACAGTTCAAGGTTAACACACATCCAGAAAGTTGTGTAACTATAAGGGTGGAAGTCACTAGCAATGGGAGGGAAGGAATTCCTAGAGAAGAGTATTATGGGGGAGGACTAGACAATGGGGTGGGGGGAGGGTTCAGTCATTTGAGTATTGAGACCATATTAACCAATCTCCCTGCCTTCTACAATTTGACTTCGGTTTCCAATAAACAACCAAAACTAAAGTGAATCTGGTTCTGACAGAAATGGAATTTCTAACCACATGCCTTCCCTCAAAGTCATATGCTGAGAAAGAGTAATCATGCTTTTTGACAGAAAGACAGTTTCCATGTTGAAACAGAAGGCCCTTGAAAACAAAATGGCGTGGGGAACTCTGTAAATCTGACCATATCACATTTCTTACAAATTACTGACAAAGTCCAACAGTGAGAGGAATCCCTAGAAAGAAGGGCATACAATCCCCTTCTAGAGAATGTGTATTTCTACGTGTATTTCATCTCTTCCGTGTCAACTACTGTCCCCAAATCCCCCAGCTATCACTCATTTCTCCAGCTCCTCAAATTTATACATCTCTTGTGCTGACTTTTCCCTGGCCCTTATGCTTAGTATAATAGCAACTTGTGTACATTTCTTATCCCTCCATTATATTGTAAGCTCTGCAAGGGGAAAGGACTATTGTAATTTTTCATTTTTCTATTTCTAGCACCTTGCATATTGCCTTACAAACAGTATCTCTTTAATTAATGTTTGCTGAATTTAATAGAACTCAGAACTTTCAGTTTTGAACATTCTTCTGGAAAGGTCATGTTAATCAACTGTCCTATAGTTCCACATATCATCTCTGGGACTTTTTAGACCAAAATACCCAACCCTAGCTATCACTCTCCTTATACTTTTATGTTGTGTCCTATTATTAGAATGAAAGCTTTTGTTTTGGATCCCCTGAGATTAGTATAGAACCTGTCACATAGTAAGCATTTAAATCCTCATTCATTCATTCATCCATTCATTCATTTCCTTTATCTCCTCTAACGAAAGAGGCTGACCGCCTATTGCGTAGCAATCTCGTAACTTCTTAGTCCTGTTTCTTCTGGGATGTTAAAAACTGCTTATAAAACTAAATGGCCAAGCAACAACAACAACAAAATCATGACATCAGATCTCACTGGCAAAAAGCCCCAATAGCTGCAGCTGAGACTGAACTAAGATTAACTCCCTTAAAATGTTTTTCTCTAAAATTTTAAGAAGACATTTCATCCTCACTGCTTATTGTTCCCAAAGACTAGGAGAGAGGGAGGGCCAATATTTCAATTTCTTAGAGCATCTGAGATTGCAGAGGAAGAGGTAATGTCAGGTACCCCAGGGGATACAAATCATAACACATTTTGACAGGGAGGTGAACTCTAAGCAGAGAACCATGAAATGTGTTTCAGAAATAGCGACATGGACAGAATGATTCTGATGTGAATGCCTCCTCTTCCAGCAATAACTTCTAGTATCTCTATCAGAGTATGCTTTTCCATCATGATCTTTGTATCTTGAGTACATTTTATTTCTAGGTTTACTCTGAGCTTGCAGATGGCTCATTTCCTTTAGCATTTGAACCACAGGGGCAGAGGGATACTGTTTGATGTGGTAGTGGGGAGAGCAGGGGGGTAGTGGGTTGCTCTGTACATCACAGGACACATGATCATCATTTAACAAATGTTAAAACAATAAGGACAGCAGATCATAAATATGTCAGTACTCTACCATTTCAAGGAACCTTTGATTTCAGTGGTAGAGGGATTCTTCTTCCAGTGATGCAGATTACAATCTTTCTACATTCTCTAAATTTGTTATTTTTTTTTTAGTCAAAGAAATTCATCACCTGGGGCCATACTTCTGATGGCAAACGTCTCTGAACTTAGATAAGCTGGTCCCCATATGAGCGGCATATAGTCACTAGCCAGCAGGGCAAGCAGCACAGATGGGCCTCAATTCAACTTTGTAATTCATGATATGAAAAGAATACAAGACATAAGAAAAATAAATCCAGCTGAATGAAGGGAAATTAGTCACTATAGTGGCTACAGATGTATGAGTACATGTGTGAAATTTTTGTTCCCACTACATCTCAGTGCCCTGGGACGGAGCCCTAGTCTCTCTGCCATAGTTTAAGGTTTCCCAGACTTTCTAGCTTAGTAGGAGTTGGCAGAGCTTGTATTTTGCTGGCCTAAGTTTTGAAAACTTCATTATTTTCATGTCATGATGAAACAGTGGAGTAGAACTCTAGGGGAAGCCATAGATATAGATAAGTAAATATGTCTATATATCCACACACACCCACACACACACACACACACACACACACATATATGTCTATCTATCTATCTATCTATCTATCTATCTATCTATCTATCTATCCATCTATCTAGGCAGAGAGATAGACAGGTATGTAGATAGATAGAGAAAAAGACAAACAGAACATTTGTTAAATATTTACTTGTGACAGGCATTGTTTAAGAGCTGGGGATAAAAACCAATGAAACAAAATGGTTTCTAATAGAAGAAAATGACACATAAAGAAGATGAGAGAGGGAGGACATCTATATTTTCATGGAAAAATATTACCAATAACAAAGTTATTATAAGGGAAAGGAAGAGTTCAGCCATGAAGTCTATTACGCATAAGAATTCTTGGACCCTAGGTTTTGGATTTTTTTTTCAATCAATCAAAAAAGCCTACTCTTGCCAGTTGTGGTGGATACAAAGTAAAAAATGAAACAATGTTTGCCACCATGGAGCTTATATTCTATCAGGGGAGGCAACATGTACTTAAATATATACAAGGTAAAATTTTTTGGAAGGGTAGGAGGCCACCTGAAATTGAGGGGAAGATGGAAATCAGGAGAGGGACTGTATAAATCTTCTTAAGAAGTCAAAACACACCACACACACACACACACACACACACACACACACACACACACGGTCTCCCCCTGCCCCTTTTCATCAGAGGTAACAAACATTTTCTGGCAGTATAACTGATAACTCTTTAATTTGTGTGACATAAAAAAAAATACAATGTCCACTGCTATTGTTTCTGCTCCCAAGAGATTCCAGTAAAACATTATGGCAAAGTTACTAGATTTCAAATTAATTCCAAATATTTGCATATGTCTGAAAAGATCAATGAGCAAATGAGATATTGCAGAAAGAGCTGGGGGCTAGGAAGCAGGAGAGCTGGATTCCAATCTTGCCTTTGACATTAATTTGTTGTGTGACCTTGAGCAAATTGCTTGTCCTGTAAAATGTTAGGTTTTCAACCTCTAAAATGGAGGTTAGACTAAATGAAGTCCAAGGTCCCTTCTACCTGTAAAATTCTATGAATCTCTCTTAATAGCTCAAACCCTCTTGATGTAATTAGCTTATTTCAGTGTAAGCAAACAGTGATTAATTTTATAGAAGTTTTCTGAAAAGATATTTGAAAGCTTTTGAAAGTTAAAAATACAAACCCGCTATTTTGGTGCACGCATTAACTTCTGAAAAGACAGCATTAAGATGCACTTACAGCTGTGGAAAATCCATTTCTCTTTTCTAAACAGATCTTTATCAGTCTGGGGACATCATTTAATTGCATGGAATGTATAACAGACATTCTCCTAATCATAATAATTATGGGCTTATAGAACAGTGTTATGTCCTTAATTTAGTCCTCCAAAGAAAACTTACTCTCTCTAGAATTCATAAAATGCTAAAAATACATTTAAAATGTAATTAAAAATTACTGTGTCTTTCAGCAACTTTATCGAGTGAGAAAACTTTGTTGCCAAAACAATTAGCAAATCAATTGATGGAATTTGCAGATGTTTAATTTCCCTTTTCAAGGGAGGCACTTTTATGATGCCTGTGCTCTGTCTCATGAAGGCTGAGACTTAGAATCAACTAATTAATAGCTTCCCAACCAAGAGCCCCCCGACCTGAGAAAACAATTTGCACATGGTATTTCTGAACTCACAACAGGAAACCACTGTCCATGTAAGAAAAGAAAAAAAAAATGGATCACAACTGTCCAAGAAAAGAATTATGATTTGTTTCTAAAATAATATGTCTGAAATTAATGCATGATATAGCATACTGGCACACTGGATTTGGAGTCAGGGGACCTAGGTTCACAATTCACATCTGTTACTTACACATTGTATATGGCAGTACCCCTCCCTTGGGCAAGTCGCAACCTCTTTGGGCTTTAGTTTTCTAATTTGGATGTTGCACTTCTGCTGTGCTACTCAAAAGATGGCAGATGTTACCTTCAGATTCAATGGGTACTCTGTGGGTACTTATTCCTACAAACAGGAGCTCATGAGATTCTTCTTAACCCTTCTTCCCTCCCCCCCCTCCCCTCAATGAATTTACCTTTAATTGTTAGCCAATGGCATTTGTATAATACTCTAAGGTTTGGGGGAGAAACAGATAGACAGACACACACACACACACAGATACAGTGAGAGAGAGAGAGGGAGAGAGAGAGAGAATTTTATTCAATCATCATTACAACAACCCTGGGAAGTAAGTGCTATTACTATCCTTGCTTTATAGATGAAGAAATTGAAGCTAAGAGAAGGGACTTAGTTAAATATCTGAGGCAGGATTAGAACCCAGATATTCTTAACTTTATGTTCAGATCTTTATCCACTATACCAGTTTAGCTTCCTCTTCAGGATAAGAGACAATAATTCTTCCCTTTTGCTCTTTCTTCTTCTGCTTCTCCTCCCTGCCCTTATTCCCTTCTCCTTTGCTCCCTATCTCTGCTTCTTACACCTACATACATTCTGGTGACAGGCAGAAACAAAGAAAGCACACAGATCATAAGTATTAGCTCAAAAAGTTATTAATGCTCTGGACATCTGACAAAGAAGATGTAGATAAATCACTGCAATGCCATGCACAAGCAGCTTCCCAAAAGAATGCTATTGTGAACAGCTTTTAATGTTCTGATTACACAGTATAGTGAACACTCTACTTATTCAAGAACAAATCAAAGGAAAACATTCACAACAAATCAAGATACAATATTCACAACATTACATCTTATCACAGAAAATCACAATATAGTGTTCACAACAGCTTATCATTAAAATGGCCACATAGTTTTCATCAAAGTGGTCACAGTATTTAGAACAAAGAACAAAATAACAATCATCTGGTATCCCTAAGGAGGTTTGCCTCCTTACTTAGTCATTCAATCATCTTACAATACAAGTCAGTCTTCGCTCATGGGGCAACTAGGTTAACTTAATCAGTTACTTATTTAGCAATCAGTTACTAAGTATTGCTAATCACTAAATGCAATAATTAGAAAATACATAAACCCTCCATCAGTTAACTCAATCAGTCACTTATTCAGATTCACAATTACTAAGTATCATTAATCACTAAGTACAATCATCAGAAAATCCACAAACTCCCCACTCCTAGGTCACTAGTAAACCATGTCATCATCACAACATTAATATCCAAGGAGAAATCTTTTCTTTATCTTGACTCGGGGTGCTCTCTCAGATTCTGTGGATCTCCTTCCATGGCCCTAGCTCCTACCTGAATCCAGAAAACAGTCACCTGGATTCAGAGGCAGACAGCTGCCAGGTCCTTGTCCAGTCCTCCAGACAGTTCCTGCTATACACTGAAGTTCACAGGGTCCAGTACATCTCAAAATCTTTACAATTTCTGTTCCTGGGAATTCAAGGATCAACCAAGCCACAAACAAACAAAGTTTTAGCATCCCGGCCATGCTTCCTCAGTCCTCTGGCCATTTGGCTAGCTGTAGGACCCAGAAGAAATCTCAGCCTTCCAGGTGGTAGCAGCCACTTCTGGCTTTCACCAAATCTCTCAGTAGAACAGCTGCTTCTACCAGGAGCTTGTCAGGAGAAAATTCTGAATATACCTCTCTGGGGCTTTTCTTATACACACACACACACACACACACACACACACACACACACACACGCACACACACACACACACACAGCAATGGCTTCCTGTTTTAGCCAACCCTTTCCTGTTATGTCAGCAACAGGAGACAGAGTTCACATCTTCTGTTTCTTTCACAGAGGTTTGATTAGTTACTAAGGGCTAAGTACCTGCTTACTTGACATAACAAAAAAGGGGTCTTCAAATTTAAATTAATTACCATTACAATCACCAGGACACCAGAATTACCTAATTATTTGAAAACAACTCAAGGATGAAATGGTGGAATTGTTCACCAAAATACATTGGCTGTTGTAGAATAGTCTGTGTGTACTTACGTCTGTCTAGGTAATAGATGGAAGGCTGGGTTTGTGGTAAGGAACACGTGTTCAAATCTAGTTAGGATTTTGTGACCCAGGGCAAGTCACTTCATCTTTCACAGCTAGTTTCTTTCTCTATAAAATGGGATAATAATAGTCATCTACTTTAAAGGGTTCCTGTGAAGAACAAAGTGCTTTGACAACTTTAAAATGCTGTATTATCATTCTTGTGAATGATCACAAGATCATCACAGCTGCTGTGAAGGGCCTCTAAGAATATTTTGGAAAATACTGGCAAGTAAGTCTTATATTCCTATGGAGAGGCTGGTGGAAATGCAGAGCTGAGGGAAGGATCCCTAGGCACTGAAACAAAGGGCATTTCTCTTAGGAAAAGGACAGCATGGTTTCTGTAAGCAGGCAATGTGGTACAATGGATAGAGCCCAGATGTTTAGGGAAGGGAAGATTGAGGAGCGACCAGGCAGTGGTCTTTAAGAATCTACAGGAGAGTTACATAGAAGTTAATTACATACATTCTGTTTGGAATCAAAGGGGGGACTAAACGAGCAGTGGTTGGAAGATGTGAATAGGTAAATTGAGGCTTGTTATTAAGGAAAATGCCCTAGTGATCAGAGCTAGCCCAAACTGAAGTGCACTGGTTAGGGAGACAGTGATTTCTCATTTGTTGACATGATTCCTACTCTCAAGAAGCCTATAGTTTATCAAGGATATTTGCCACTGTGAATATTATATAATCCTAAAATATTTGTTAATATTAAGTCACTTTTCAGTTGAGTCCAACTCTCCAACTCCATGTGGGGCTTTCTTGGCAAAGATAGTGGTTTGCTGTGGCAAGCCATATAGGCTGATTCCAGGACTCAGATAAAGATTTAGATAATGTACTCTAATTAGGGCCTTTTGGTGATGCGCCTAGCAGCTTTGCATAAGACCAGCTCCCTAAAGACCCCCTGGAATTACACTTAAAAGGACTTTTGTCTGAGACCCTGATTATTTTGCCCACAAAACTTCAGACACCTAAAAAGACAAGTCCCTTATTAGATTTTCCATTCTGTGTTGATTCCAAGGTACAACAGACTCAGGACAATGATTTACACATAGGCAAATCTAAAGATACTTTGAAGTCTTATTTTTTTTTGCATCCTCTTTTGTTAATACCTTTAAGAATGTTAATTGACCTGTTGGTGCCCAGGAACCTAACTCTGTCTAAGTTACTTTCAGGAACTAACAAGCTTAAGACAATGATAGTAAAACTTGAATGCTTTCATCTTTTTGTATAAAAATCTTGCTCAAAGAATCATTAAACGGAGTTCTTCCCTGAACTATCCACATGGCCTGGTCACTTCCCTCTCACATCTCCGATCATGCTTAGTGCTGGACACTAAGCAGCACCCAACAGTTTGCCATTTCCTTCTCCAGCTCATTTTATAGATGAGGAAACTGAAGCAAACAGGATTAAGTGATTTGCCCAGAGTCACAGAACTAGTAAGTATGTGAGGTCACATTTGAATTCATCACAGTATGTACATCTGCAGCAACAATAGCTATGATACAAGAAACATATATAGTAATTATTTTTTCATAAATATGTAAAACTTTTAGACAAAAGGCTAGCAGATATGAGGATATGATTTTTTTTTTGTTGCAAATGTAAACTGTGAACTGATGAAAGGTAGTACTTGTCATAACATAAATACTTTGTCACTCCTGGAAGAAAAGAAAAAAAAGAAAACCTTCTCAGGGCTTCAGACAATACTCTGAGACTCTGAGCTACAGAGAAGGTGCTGATCTGCATTGGAAAAGAGAATTTCCTCCCATGGGAATTCCCTAGACCAATGAAATCACATCCTTAGCCTATCCTTACTCCACAGAATGATCTGCCACACTTAAGAAACAAAATGAACTCCTTTCAAAGACTTTTGGTTAAACATAGTAACAGGATTGAAGTTGCCTTCTAGTTACAAAAATCCTCCTAGGTCCAGAAAATCTTTTACTATTTAGGCATTAACTTGGCTTTTCCTTCTCTTCAACAGGGTTTCTTGAATGTCAGAACCTATTAAAAATTAATTCAAAATGATGATGTGACTACTTCTCAGAGATATGACATGTTACACGAATATTACATAGTCCAAAGACTACTGTGGAGGGAGTGAGGAGCCCCACATTCTAGCTGCTGCTCAGCTAATTTTGTGTGTCCTTGGCCAAATTTCTTCATTTCTATAGACCTCAAGTTTCCCCATCTATAAAATGAAAGAGGGTGGTCTAGATGATCTCAAAGTTCCTTTCTCATCTGAAATTTAGTGATTCTAAGACCATGTAAACACTTAGCTTGACAAAATACTACTTGAACTCTTCTCCAAATCTGCTTCTAAGGAAGGATCCAAGATGGGGAACGGGAGCATGACACCTATGAGGAAACCAATACAGAACCAGTAAAGTCAGATATTGACAATGGCCAACATGATGGAGGCCTCTGGTGATATTTTTCCTAAAGTGTTAAGGTTTATTTATAAAAAAAAGATTTTCCATTTTACTGGTCACCTGGTAGTTCCCCATTTTGGAAGCTCAAATAAAATAGGTGATTTTAGCTGAGTAGTTGCAAAAAGGATATAGGTTTTAGGCACTCAAATAAAACCTACATAGGAAACTCATATAAAATGTCTTCAAAATTATATTCAGCAAGGGAATCAACTTGTTAAGAATGTAAGTTCTGTGAATTCCCAAACAAAGGAAAACAAGTCTGAGAGAACAGATTTGTAAAATGACTATGTTTTCCAGTGCTCTAAACACATTTCACTAAAAGCAAAATGTCTGTTAGAGGAATATCCATTAGCTGGCAATACCCCATGAAAGGATGTTGGCACCCGGCAATTCATTTAAAGTGTGTTTATTATATAGCAACCCTTATTTAGCTTGGGATGTAGAGGTTTTGCAATAGAGACTGAATTTTGTCATGGAGAATACAGCAGACCCAAGAGAATTGGGTTCTAGTCCTGGCTTAGCCACAAACTAAGTGGGAAACCTCAGACAGCTCAATTAATTGTGCACCCCATGTCCAAAACCCTCACTTTCCTCATTTTGTAAAATGAGAGGGTTAAATGGATAATCTCTAAGGATCCCCAAAGTAGGGCTGTAATGGACCATGGAGGTCACCTCATCCAGCCTCATCATCTAACAGATAGAGAAACTGAGGCTTGAACAGGAGAAATGACCTTCCCAAGATCACACATAATAAGTGGCAAAGCCTGGATTTGAACTCAGATTTGTTTTTGTTTTTGTTCAGTCATGTTCAATCAACTCTTTGTGACATCATTTTACGGTTTTCTTGGCAAAAACACTAGAATAGTTTGCCATTTCTTTCTCCAGGTCATTTTACAGAGGAGGAAACTGAAACAAACAGGGTTAAGTGACTTGCCCAGGAGCACACAGCTAGTAAGTGTCTGAGGCTGGATCTGAACTCAGACAAGTCATCCTGACTTGATTACAAATTCAGCGTTCTGTACGGTCCCCTGCTGTTTCTAGAGCTAAGGTTCTAACACTCTAACAATAACAACACAGATTGATCTTGGTTAAAACAATCTTTAAGGCAATCTGTGTGATGACAAAACAATAATTATTCCCACTACTCCCAAAGAAATTAAATTCTATTCTATTTAATTCAACAGATATTTATCAAGCACTTTGTATGTGTATGTAAAGAGGCACTAGGGATATGAAGATACATGATACAGGTCCTGCTCTCAAGAAGTATATGTTCTATGGGGAGAGAAAAACACACATACAAATATATATATGTGTGTGTATATATATATATATATATATATATATATATATATGTACACATAAACATATGTATTTGTGTGTATATAAAACACATATCTCTGTTTATTATATAGATATACATAGGAACACACATGAACATATGGGTATATGTAAGCATACAACATACACACACAAATATATTCCATATAGCATGTTCATGTGCATGTATATATACATTTGCACATACAGAAGTATATTATATATGTATATGCATACACATGTACATACATAACACACCCATATGCATAGGTATATACATAGAAATGTACACACATATACATATAATACACACATATATAATAAAATGTACTTGTGGGACAAGTCCATGCAAATATATATAGCACAATGCATTGCAATTTCAAGGTGGAGGGAGAACTGATACCTGATGTCCAGGGAAAATCAGGTAACACCTGTCATATAGTAGATGACCTGAGCCATGATTCAAAGGAAGTCTAGAATTCTAGGAAGAAGAAGTGGGAGAAGGGAGCACATCCCAGACTTTGGAAAGCATCAGATGCAGGGGTGGCCTCCAGGTTACAGGTTTGGATTCAGTCAAAGGACTGTACTTGAGGACCTAGAGGGGCACATGTGGCCTTGAGGTCACAGGTTCCCCATCCCTGTGACTAGAGCAAAGGTATAGAAGTTGGAGATGGAATATTACGTATTGGGAAGAGCTGGTAGACTAGCTTCATTGAAGGAAAGATGGTAGGAAATAGAACAATAGGAAATAAAATCAGAAAGGAAGATGAGAACCATAATGTAGAGGGCTTTAGACGCCTGGCTAAGGAATTTGAATTTTATCCTAGAAGAAACAGGAAAACACTGACAATTTTTTGTTGGGCTTGGTGATCATCAGATTTGAGTTTTAGGGACATCAGTTTGGCAGCTGTGGGGAAGCTGGATTGTAGAAGAGAAAGGCTGGAAGCAAGGGAGACCTTTTAGGAAGCTCTTGTAAAATAATCCAGGTCAAAGGTGATAAAGGCCTGAACTAGGGTAGAGGCATTGTGAGTGTAGATAAGGGGATAGATAGATATAAGAGACTATATGGAGGCAGTATTGACAAGACTTGACAACTCATAGATGTGTGGGAAGAGTCAGGAATGACTCTAAGGCTGTGAACTTGACTGTCTAGCCAGAACGATGGTGGGGTCCATATCTTAATCACAAATTTAAATTTGAAATAAATGGAAAAAACATGTTAGTGTAGTTCATTAGTGGAAATGGTTCTTAATAAAATGGGCAGAAAGAAACAAGCATTTATCAGTCACTTACTACATAACATGCTCTGTGCTATGCAATTTACAAACATTATTTCATTTAATCCTTACAAAAAGCCTGGGTGATAGGTATTATTATTATGATTCTCATTTTACAGATGTAGAAACTGAGGCAGACAGTGGTTAAGTAACTTACCCAGGATCACACAGCTAGTAAGTGTTTCAAGCTAGATTTGAACACAGGTCTTCCTAATTCCAGGTCCAGTACTCTATCCTCAATACTGCCAGTTGCCTGAGCTGGTAGATATCCTCTCTTGGAGGTTTTTAAGTAGAGGCTGAATGACCACTCATTGGGTAGGTTAGCACACAGATATCTTTGGTGCATGGGTCAACTAGCAGGCTGCTCAGCTTTCTAATTCTGTGACTCTTGTGAGTCTCCACTGGAGAGAGACGGTGCAATTTACCCATTTCCTATCTGTATTCTTCAAAAACAAGGCTCTAATATTGTAGGAGTAACAAGCCCATTAGCTTTCCCATCATGTCTGCCCCTTAACACTGAAATTATGGGGGTGAGAGGGGAGAGTGGCCAAGAAATGGGGGAAGGAGCCTGTGCAAGGCCCTGGCATGGCTTTCAGAGCAGAGTTTATAAATGACATTGGATTCCTGCTGTTTTACCTCCAGAATCATTTTTTTTCTTACAAGGCTTTGGAATTCATGACAAAAGATAAAGGGAAGGCCCGAGGTCCTTCACTGGCTAATTAAACCATAAGAAGACCACATCATCTAGGACAGGGAATACGTAGCGTGAAGTATTTCTTGTTTAATTTCCTACATTTGAGTAATAATCTTACGGCTGCTGTAAACAGGC
Organism: Pseudochirops corinnae; assembly: GCA_028646515.1. Classification (NCBI taxonomy): domain Eukaryota; kingdom Metazoa; phylum Chordata; class Mammalia; order Diprotodontia; family Pseudocheiridae; genus Pseudochirops; species Pseudochirops corinnae. The sequence continues at coordinate 241,302,220 of CM053587.1, read as the reverse complement.
TAAATGACTGCTCAGAGTTATCACAGCCACTCTGACAATATATTAACCTTTCACTCATTGCTGCAAAGCCGCTGGAGCAGCTGGGGATTTTTTTTTTTTTTTCCAAACTAGGCTTGCATAAAATTGTGTGAAATTGGGTCTTGGGGAAAGGAGTTCCACTCTACAGAACAAAGGTTGGCTGGAATCGAAAATAACACATCCCCAACTGCTTCCGACTGTAGAGTAACAGATGAAGCTTAAACACTGCAGGGCCTCCAGGGCGCTCATTTCTCCAACCCCCCTAACCCGCCCTGGTTTGACATGAGTGCAGGTTTTATTCTGAAGGCTAGTGCATCCTGCAGGATGATATTGGCCAGAGGAAAGGCATACAAGGTTTTCCTTGATTTATTCCAAGTCTGTCGTCTCTGGAGGACCACCTATGCAAATGTAGTTAACAGAATTGGCAAGGAGTGAGAGCCTCTCTAGATGTAAGCTAGGGATGTCCACATGGATTGTCTAAATTTAGAGAAGCAGCATTTGGGTGGCATGGAGAGATATGATCTGAGGCCTGGCCTGCCTCTGCAGGTAGAAGGAAGACCAAAGACTTTGACTGTACTTGATGTTACTCCAGCTGGCATGCCCCAGGAGGATTCAAGCTCTTGTCTCCAGTCTCCAAGAGGAGTACCAGGTTAGAATGATATCTGTCTGCCTCCTTAAATATCTGTGGTCCAGGGATATGGAGCAGCTAGGTGGCACAGTAGACAGAGTTCTGGGCCTCTTCTTCCTGAGTTCAAATCTGGCCTTGGACACTTTTTAGCCATGTGACCCTGGGCAAGTCACTTAACACTATTTGTCTCAGTTTCCTCAACCATAAAATGAGCTGGAGAAGAAAATGGCAAACCACTGCAGTATCCTTGCCAAGAAAACTCCAAATGGGGTCACGAAGAATTAGACACAACTACAATGACTGAACAACAACTAGGATATGAACCTGAGTTCAGAATCTCTGGTCAGTCTTAATGGGTAGAGTACCCCTTAGTTTATATTCATCATTTGACTCTGGTTGTACAGAAGACCATCACAAATAGCAAACAGTAAGTAAACTCATTTATCCAAGCAAACAGAATCAGAGAAGTAATACAGATGAAAATATACCAGAAAATGTGCAAGAGTGAATGAGCTCTTCGGCTGAAAGTGAGATAAACATCTCAGTTCCAAATAAGAGAGAGCAAGGTTGCACCCAAGGGAAGTCTTCTCTCAAGCTCCGGAAGCTCAACATGTTTGTGTGCTGGATTCTCCTACATTTCTGCAGCTTTGGGGAGAGCTTTTCTCTTGCAATTGTCTTCTCTTGCAAGAGAAGCTTTTCTCTTGCAATTGTCTTCCTCAACATTCTTTGCTGGCCTCAAGACAGTCCTTCATACCTTGTGCCGAGTGCACAGCATCTTACTCAGGTCATCTCTGCCAACCATGAGTCCCATCTCCCTCTTCTATGTTGTATTCAGTACAGTTCTGCAAAACCATGGCAGGCTTGATTGGCAGCTGGTTATATGGATAAAAGGAAGGTTTGGAGTCATCGTTAGACTGTAAGCTTCCTAAGGACAGGAGCCAGTAGCTTTACGTTACAGTCTGTTCCCTTTCAGAATGATAACTTGTAGAAGAGCACCTTAGCATAATGAAACAAACAGGCTGAAGTGGGTAGCCCTTATTCTTCTGAATGAGAACACCTGTTGTATGTGTACCATTTTGCATTTCATAAAATGACATGTTTAATTTTACATATATGCTTGGTTTATTCCCTAAATTTGACTTGGAGTTCCCTGAGGGAGGAAGCTAGATTTTCTCTGTATTGCAGTACATTTCCCTGCTCCCCCTGGCCAGTTCAAAACAGTGTCTGTCCTTATAGTAGAACGGCCCGACACAGGCTGAAGTAAAGAGTTCTCATCCCTCTGAAAGGAAATGTTTGTATTTTTGTATCATTTATATCATTTGATCATTGAAATATTGTATCTTTGTGTCACTTCATATTTCACACAATGTCTTATGTTTGACTTTATGAATGTGTCTGGCTTGTTCTGTGAACTAGACTGTAAGCTTCCTAAAGGCAGAGAAATTGCCTCCTACTTCTCTACTGACTGAAATTATGTACAGAGCAGTAGCTTGAACAGCATGTGTTCTATATAATTAAATCTCACCAATGAGATATGCAAAAAAAAAAAAAGAGCCTGGTGAAGTAAGGAATAGACTGGATTAATTTACCTCATATTTTCTGTTTATTTAGAATTCAGATATCATTCAAGGCAAACAGTGTACATGTGTCCAGATGTCATTAGTATAGTATTAATTATAGTATTGGAGTGAAAAGAGAATTCAATCAATTGCCTTCAACCAAATCTCCCCTAAATCTATCACCTCTGCTCATTTCTCTTTACAGAGTTTCCTTTAGATTTAGCTATTAATCTCCTCCTGTTTACATTTGATTTCCCTCTATCTCCTGTCGTTTTTTATGTCCCAGAGGACATATCTTGGAGGAAAAAGAGTTTCTCTCCTATTCTCCTTCCCCATGGAAAAGATGTCAATCTTGTGAATTTTTGAAAGTTGAAAGATCTGGAATTCTCACTGTCATTGGTAGCAGCATCCACCTTGGGAGCTGAGAGATGCACCCAGAACAAACTAGATACACAGAGGAAAGGTAGCTTAAGGGAGCATATTGGATTTGGAGTGGAGAGATATATCAGTTATGGATTCTATAGCAGTGCTGATATCAGAGCCTAGCAGAGAGCAAAATCAAAAAGGAACTTCATGAGGATTCAAAGTAAAGAGAAAAGGATTCCTAATAACCCAGAACTGGGAGTTGCCCTTTGCCACATGTACTCACTATATGTACTCACATACATACTCACTATTTTCAAAATTTCAATCTGAACCCATATTCACCAGGGACCTTTGTGTTTGCAAAAAGAGAATACACATCCAGAGTTTTTTTTTTTAACTGTCTTGTTATACTTCCTTAGTAAATACCTTTTCTAAGAGCTATTTACGTCTAGCTGATTATTAATAGGAAGCCCAGTAGTGGGGGCTTATGAAGTACTAGAAAAATCTAATGATCCTTAAGGTTACTCCTAGAATCCTAAAGGAGAGTCATTGTCCTTGCTCTCTGAGGATCCCACTCTGCCAGTGGACGTGAGAGTTGGGAAAGTGAGAAAGAATCTCAAAAGCACTCTGAAGAGAATAATTCCATCAAAATTAGAGTGAAGCAAATGGAAGCAAATGACTTCATGAGAAATCAAGATACTATCAAACAGATCCAAACAAATGAAAAAATAGAGTGCAATGTGAAATATC
>CM053587.1:241263222-241298399 GCA_028646515.1 Pseudochirops corinnae | reverse complement strand
GGAGGGGGGACACACTGGGATGGCTGTTTTGGGGTGGTGGGTGGGGGAAAGAGGGGGGGAAAATATGTAACTCAAAATCTTGTGGAAATGAATGATGCAAACTATAATAAAATTTAAAAATAAAAAAAGAAAATTTTAGAATACAGAAAACTAAATGGGATAGGTAACCCAAGAATGACGAAATTAGGATCCAAAAGGATATGGAAAGGCTAACATAATGGGCTGAATTGGATAAGACAGAACTTAATAGAAATCAATATCAAGTCCCACACTAGGGGTCAAAACATTAATTTCTAAAATCACAAAATGTGGGAGGCATGACTAGATAGAAGTTTGTCTGAAAAGATCTGGGGTATTTAGTAGTCTTTGTTAATTTGAGTAAAGAATGTGATGAAACATTCCCCAAAACTAATGTTATCATTGAGAGTGTCCAGAACATAAGAAATATCATATTACTGTCCCCTTTCCCAGAATATTCTGTTCAATTTTGAGTACTACACTCTCAGAAGAACTTTGACAAGATGGAGCATCCAGAGAAGAGTGACTCCAGTGGTGAGGGGACTGCAGAATACGCCATATGAAAATCAGGTGGAAAAACTAAGGATGCTTAGCCTGGAAAAGAGGAGACATGGGGTGGGGATGAAATAACAGTGTAATAGTCTTGGAGTATTTGAAGGGTTGTTGTGTGGAAAAGGAATTATATTTGTTCTGATCATAGAGGGCAGAACTAGAAAGGCTCGAGGGGGGATTGCCAAGAGGTAGATTTGTATTTCAAATAAGGAAAATTTTCTTAACAGTTTCACCTGTTGAAAAATGGAATAGGTTGCCTAGGAATATAATAATTTTCCTATCACTGGTTTATGTGCCAACCACTTGTTTGGAATGTTGCAAAAGAGAGGTCTGACTGACTTCTGAGGTCCCCTCCAACTCCAAGATTCTTTCATGCTTAATATTTTCTTTCCCCTCATGGTCTGGCAAAACCAGAGTCTGCTAACTATTGGAAGAAGAAGGGAAGGGTCCCAACAGTTTAAGCAAATATTTATTATCCTCTTTTATGTGCCCAGCAGCCTGAGTATTGAGCACACTTATGAAAATCAAATAAGGATTAATATATTTTACATAAACAAACATGGATTTGTTCTGCAAACCAACCCATGCAGCAAGACTGATTTCCTTTCTCTTTCTCTGTTGATCAGCACTGGTACAGGTGTTGAAATTGTACCTTCATCATTGGTATTATATAAAAATGGCCTGTTGCCAGGCTGCCCCCAGCAGGGATGTTGGACCAAACTAGAGTTCCTGTCTGGTAAATGTTTAATGACAGCCTTTGGAGGATAAAGGAATAAAGATGCAATTAAAACTTGCACTTCTGGACAGATACTGTGATCAGATTAGACTTTTGTGCATTATTTCAGGTTTTGATGTAGCAACATTTTGTCATCTTCAGTACAGCATCCCTGATCTAAATAATCCCTCATTGATGTACATGAGGGAACTCATATCAAAGAATAATGGCATCTAAATCATCATTTCTGACTCATCTAATCATTTCTACCAGTGAATAAGAATACTTTGGCTTTAATTAGTCTTTTCCTGAAAGAAAAAAAACAACACCAAAGCTTTTCTATTTATTTTCCTATTTATCTAATCAGAGTTCTCTGAGAAAAAGAGAGATAGGGATGTGAGTGTATATCCCTCTTTTACAGATGGAGAAAATGAGGCTCAGGGAGCTTGTAACCTTCTTAACCCCAAGATCACACAGTCACAGTGGCAGATAGAGCTGGCCCCAGTAAAATCTGTCTTGTGATGAAAAAGCCTATGTGTTCTTTCTCTTAGATCATGGAAAGTGCTGAAATCCTTGCTTACTGCAAAGCCAAAACAGCCTCTTCACAGAGACATGAGAAAACTCAGAGGATTTTAGGGATGAGGGGTGCCTTGGAAGCCACATAGACTGACTCTATTGTTTTACAGATGAAGAAACTGAGACCTAGAAAGGTAAAGTAACTTGCCCAAGGTCAAACAGCAAGTTTGGGGCAGACTTGGGACCTGAATTCAGATTTTCCTGAGTCATAGGTCAGAGGTTAGTGCTTGTGATGGTGCCTTGGCAGAATGAAGGGTGGTGAGCAGGGGAAATGGGGATGGAGGAGGGTGGAGGCAAACAGAGCATGTGGCAAGAGTCAGAATGAACCAAGTGTAGATGGAGAGGTTGGCTCGGGGTCAGAGGGCAGATACAAGTGATAGAACCTGTGATGCTGGGGTCCAAGTCTTTCCCATCTCTTTTTGTGTCTTTATGGGGTCCAAATTGATTGTCTATGATGCACACACACACACACAAAATGGAAAGCTTCAATATGTATATGTTTTTAGAAAAGTCTGTTTAAAGTATCACTATTCCCTAGCAGAAATTTAGCTGAATCAGAAATCATGATTTATATGACAGCACTCATGGGTGACTTGCGGTTACAGATCATGCTGATCCAGTGCCCAAACCATATATGAATTATGGAAGCTCCCTGAGGGCAGAGGCTATTTCACTCTTTCCTTTGTATGCCCAGTATCTGTCAGAGAGTTGCTTAATAAGTACTTATTAATTGGTTGGTTGATCCAGAGTCATGGACTAAGTGGATAAAGTATAAGGTAATTTTTAGGGCATGTAGAAGGAGGGAAAGAAGGAAGGAAGGAAGGAGGGAAGGAAGAAAAGGAAAGAAGGAGGGAAGGAAGGAAAGGTCTATGACCCTGCTGAAGGAGTTAAGGAAGCTCCCTGTGGATTCCAAAGGCAGGCACCACTGACTCACCCAGGCCTAATGGCACATTAAAGTAAATACTGAGACTATTAAAACAGGCCAGCGGTGAAACAGTTGCTAGCACAGGCAGACTCAGGAATCAGAAGGGACTAAAAAACTTGGCAAGAATCACTGCAAAGAGCTTTGGAGCTTTTCCTATAGAAACCCTCATCACTGTGAACCTCATTCTCATTTTTGGGTTTCAGCTGGGGACGATTCATTTAATATATTCTGCTTTAAAAAATCAGTTTAAACATGCATCAGTGAATTCTGTTTCCACTGCAAACTGACCAGACCTAGTAACGAGTCCAACAAGCTCCTGTTTCAGTATGGATTAGCATATGTAGGGGACATTCCCTCATACTCTCACATTGTCCTAAGAAATCCAGACCCGATACATTAATTAGTCACACATCAAACTCCCCTTCTCTTCCCTGTTAGCCATTACTAGCCAGTGATTCTTGTTTCATGGATAGCCTTTCTCATTTTACTGCCATAATTCTTCCTATTACTTAAGCCCCTTTCAGCCCACTATTTATATTCTGTTACCTGTCATCCTTCTTTCCTACTGTTTCTTCCATGAATTATTTTCCCACTTCCAGTATTTCTCTGCTGTGCTCTCTCTTCCCTCACCCATTTTTTTTTTTTGCTATCTTCCTTTTTTCTTCCTCTGGAGTTCTCTGGTCATGATCTAATTCTCTTCAGTTTTTTCATTGTTTGTTTCTTTATTACCCAGGGTATATATTTAAGTCATTTTTTCTAACTTATAAGTTATTTTAAAAATTACATTCATTCCTCAATATATCCTTTCAGCTGAACTCCCTAACTCATGGAATTTTCCCTTATAACAAAAATTAAGAGAAAATAGGGGAAAAAAAAGGTCAGCAAAACCAAACTGCACATTGACCACATCTGATAATACCACACGATGAAGATACTTACAAAAAAGTTATCAACAAACTACATTGTTAAGAATAGTTCTTCAAGGACCCAAGATCTTAGGTCACAGGACAGTAGATTTAGAGTAGAAGAGATTATACAAGATTATCAATTTAACCCCTTAAATTTGTTTATTTTTTAATTGAATCTTTAAAAAATTATCAACAAATTATATTTTTCAGAATAGTTTTTCAAGGACCCATGATCTTAGCCCACAGGACAGTAGATTTAGAGTAGAAAGAATTATACAAGATCATCAATTTAGTCCCTTAAATTTGTTTATTTTTCAAGTGAATCTTTAAAAAAAATTATCAAGCATTTTGGGGGCAGGAACCTTGTAACAAACAGCCATAGTCGAGTAAAACAAATTCTCACATTTGCCATGTCCAAAAATGTGTGCCGCCTTCTGTGTGGTTTACCCTATTACCTCTCTGTCCAGTGTTCAGAGGCTGCTCACTGTGTTGATCAGAATTGTTTAAGTCTTTCAAAATTATTCATTTTTACAATGTTATTATTATAGTATAAATTGTTCTCCTGGTTCTGCTCACTTCACTCTACCTCAGGGCATCCTTTCCTTTTAGGAGTAAACAGAAGCCCAAGAAGGTTAAGTGCTATGCCGAAGGCTGCACACATAGCAAGCAGAGACCCTGGACTCAAAGCTGGGTCCTCTGACTCTGACTCCAGTACCCTCTCCACTCTGTCACAGAGAGTTTTCCTGTAATGGTAGAAAAAAAAAATGGCCAGTTGGTGGCCAGAATTCTAGTGATAGGATGTGAGTAAAAGAAATTTAAAGCTAAAAATTCAGTGTCAAAGAATTTTTAAAAGCTGATTTTTAAAGTGTATTATGTTGTAGCATAGGGCAGCTAGGTGGTACAGTGGGTAGAGTGCCAGGTCTAAAGTCAGGAAGACTCATCTTCCTCAAATCCAGCTTCAGACACTTACTAGCTGTGTGACCCTGGGCAAGTCACTTAACCCTATTTGCTTAAGTTTCCTTATTTATAAAATGAGCTGGAAAAGGAAATAGCAAACCCCTCCAGCAGCTCTGCCCAGAAAACCACAAATGGGGTCACAAAGAGTTAGAAAGGACTGAAAAGACTGAACAACAACAAAATGTTATAGCATCAGGGAGGAGTCACATAAGGGAATCAGCATTTGCTTAGCAGTAATTCTCAATAACCCAGTTTGGTGCCTCTGTGTTTATGTCAAAGAGAAAAGGAAGCCCATGATTGATCTGAAGGCTGATTACATATAGGCATGCAAACAGACAGACAGACAAACAGAACACATATTACACACAGTAAATTCATCCGTTCAGGCCAAATGCAAACCAGAAAACTGGCCTTTCTATTGTGCTGTGAAGCCTGACAAAGTCAGGGACCAGCCAATGATCTGAGGAGGATAAATTCAAAAAGCCCTGAAGTTTTCTGAGAACAGTTTATAAACCAATTGTTCCCATGGAGTTTGGTTCCAGAAACCTGATCACCTGAGCCAGAGAACCAGAGTCCCACTGGGTGGCTGGGCTTTATGCTTAATAGACTGAGTATCATTCAAGATATAGGCTCCAGATCCCAAAACTATTGCTACCAACACACATAATAATATATACATATATATGTATATATGTGTGCATATATAAACATACACATATATACATACACACATACACACATATCAGATGCAACACTCAGGTTTGCAAAATCTTAACATGTATTATCTCCTTTGATACCCATTTTACAGAGAAGAAACTAAGGCTGAGAGAGGTTGCCTGACTTGCCCAGGTTATGTAACACAGTTAGTAAATGTCCAAGGCAGGATTTGAATTCAAGTCTTCCCAAGTCCAAATCTAGAACTCTATCTACTATACTGTCTAGCTGCATAATGTTAAAATATTAGAGCAGTCAGATTAACCCACCATCCCACTGCTTCTGAGTCACACTGCAAACATTTACTAATCATATACTCCATGTCAGGTATAGTGCTAAACACTAGGAATCCAAAGAAAAGCAGTGACCCTCCCTCTTCCTCTTCCATCCCCTGTCCCCACCAAGACCAGGCTCCTGTCTCAAGGAGCTCACAGGCTAATGGGGGTGACAAACCTTCAGTGGTTTATCTGAGCTATGAGCAGGGTTCAGGACTGTTCCTGCCAACAGAAATAGAAATCTAGGGTTCCAAAAGACAAAGAAGGTACTAATACTGATCTCAGTAAGAATAGATATATTTCTGTCATGCACTGTATATTCAAGGCCATGGGCTTGCGTGGAATTAGAAAACGCACCCAGGGTGTCTTTAGAGCAGTTGGTTTCTTTTAGTGAGAATAACGCTAATAGGCTCTTCCTGAAACAATAATAAGGCACATTGCACATAGTCCCAACTTTCTGCCTCAGGAAATTTCAGTTTGGTTGAAAACCTTAAGAGAGAAAGATGGGAAAAAGGAGGAGGAAGACATAAATGGGGGGGGGGAGAACAAATTTATCCAGGAAGCAATTCAATTAGGGAATTGCACACTGTACTTTTCAAAATGGAAATGGTAAAGCTGTTAAATGCCCATTAACCAAATCTAGAAAAAAACAAGATAAGGAAGAGGAGGAGACAGACAGAAGAAGGAGACAAGAGGAGTGGGTTACATTTCCCAAAGACACGATGGGGACCATGGAGAATGCAACCTAGGCTGTGGCTGTACAGTGTCCTGCAGATGCATAACAGCTGGTGTTGTCTTGACAATAAGGAAACTGCCAAGTAGTAAAGTATTATGCTGGGGGAAGGCTTTGCGGTTTTATGCCCAATGTGAAATTTCACATGGGTCTACTCTTGAAGAAGAGAGCTTTGTTCTAGGCAGAACCTGGGGACACGTGCTTACAATTTAAATGAGTGGAAGATTGAAGAAAATATCTATATGTATATCTATATGACACAGATATATATATATGTACATATACACATATAGATATAGAGAGGTAACTATCTATAAGTAATAATATAAGAATATAAGTGCAAGGGGGTGGCTAGGTGGAGCACTGAATAGAGCACTGGCCCTGGAGTCAGGAGGATCTGAGTTTAAATCCGGCCTCAGACACTTAACACTTACTAGCCATGTGACCTTGGGCAAGTCACTTAACCCCAATTGGCCTCCAAAAATAAAAAAAGAAGAATATAAGTGCACAAGAGAAGTTAGACAGAAGGACCTGAGAGATCCAAGAAGGCTGGGGGTGGGGAAGAGGAAGCATAATTCTAGCTAATAGCTAGCATTTTTGCTATGCCAAAAAAATTTACAGACACTATCTCATTTGAATATAGCCACAACTTCTCTAGGTTACAGGTAACTTATAAAAAGATGAGGAAACTGACTTCCCTAAGCTAATAGGTAGCAAATAAGCATCTGAATCAAGATTTGAACTCAGGGCTTTCTGGCTTCAAATCAGCAGTCTATCCATTATGCCAAACCACCTCCCATGGTGATTACAGAAGGCTTCATAGCAGTAGTGGAATGCAAGTTATGCCTTGAAGTAAGAAAAAGATTTCAGCATATTGTCTGTGAATGGATTCTCCTTTTCTAGTACAGACATATTTATGTAATGAAATCCCCAGGTCCCTTCATTAATTGACTAATCTATTAGCATACTAATACACAGGAGGTAGAATTCTGGCAAACTCAAGGTAAGTTCCAAATTTGTAGCAAAGGGAAAGTAAATAACATCCTTACTTGCTTATTTTCTAGGTCTCTTAATCTTCAACTCCTCAGAGGTCTGTTAAGTGACTAATGTTTGCTAGACACTGTGCTGGGCACTAGTAATGAATGTATTAAATAAGACAAAGTCCCCAACAGCACTATGTGAAGCAGCAAAGAATTTGAAACAAAGGGAGTGTTCAAAGACTGGAGAAAAATGAAAAAATATACAGCATGTGGACACAATGTAATATCATTTTTCTATAAAGACATGATGAATCTTGGTCCTCCTCAAAAGATTCAACTGTTATGTTTCTTCATGGAATGGAGGGGACCCTGAGTTCTGGAGTGCTATGCCAACATATGGGAATTTCTGCCATGCTGGAAAAGTTTTGAATATGGCCTTTCTGAGGTCTTGCCTAGTTAAGTACAAAAAGACTCATCCTCAGTAGAAGGCCCACCAGGTGATGAATTCTTTAGTTCATAGAAACCCATGAAACAAAGAAAAATACAAAACGCAATACAAAATGAGCATCTCTCATCCATCCATCAAAATCATTCAAGATTCCTTGAAAGGTATAGTAATAAAATTAACTCTCTGATCATATTCAGCAAGATGAAGCATACAACAAGGAAGATGCATGTTCAATAAAGGTGCTTGTCTCTGTGATGGAGAAGAACTAGAATCCAAATTGAAAAGAGATATATTATGAGTGGTGGGGCTCTCCACATGCTCCTGTTTGTATATAACATTTCCCCATTACATCAAGCTCTGGAAAATTACAGAGACTCATGGAGGAAATCTGGAATCACTCAAAGACTTTGGACTTATCCACACAGAAAAGACCAAGTGGATGATGAATGACTATTGCCCAGATTATAACATGCATATATATGGCTGGACAGACTCTCAAGTTTGTCTATCAGTATGTTTGTATGAAATGGACAGTACATGGGTACAGTGAGATGGACCCAGAATTGAACAAAAGAAGGCAAGGTGGAGTGATCCCAAGCTTCCCATAAAAAAAAAAAAAGGCCTATCTTTTTAATACCAGCATTCTACAGGTATTCCTATATGTCAATGAGAAATGGAACATATCATTGTCTGAAGAATTAAAAATGAGCATCACAGAGAGAGAAATAGAGAGATACAGGATAAACATGAGGAGGCTGAGACATATAACCAACGAGGAACTTTGAAGTAGACTAAGAAGTAAGAGATACCATTGAGGAAAAGTATGATAAAAAGAGAAGGTGGGTTGTTTGTGAGGCAAAGGTGAGGTATGGTAGGTGGACAGCCAGAGTGCTCTTCTATTACCTTCACAATGTCAGAGGAGAGTCAAGAAGGCCTTTGGCACCTTTGGGGAACCCTTAGTGGTGAAATTTAAGGAAGGTGAGGACAAGGTTCACACAGAAGTGGAAGGAAGAGATGGGTTGTGATTGGAATCATGGGAGGGAACTTTCAAATTGCCAAGATCATTGACCTGAGTATCTGAGAAGGAGAAATGATGAGTCTGAAGACTCAAATGGAGAGAATGTAAAATTAATAAAACCTAGAGAATAGTAGACACAACCACCACCACTAAAGATCACTTAAAGCAGTGCTGTCAAATTCAAATAGAAACAGGGATCAGAAAATCATGCAGAAGGATCCCAGAGGGCTCCATCTTGAGTCAGAATTTGGAAGAGTTGTGGGCTGTGTATTTGATACTTCTGTCTTAAAGGAAGCAAGACGCTGAGTAAATGGAAAACCAAAGAAAGGCCCAGAAAACAAACAATGAAACACTTGTCCCTCCGCATGGAAGAGGTTCTAGTAGGATATAACACTAATGGTAATAATAACTAGTATTTGCATGGTCCTTTAAAGTCAGACTGTCACTGTATCGGAAAGAAGGAAGGACACATTTATTAAGTGTCTGCTATGTGCTGGGTATTATGCTTTACAAATATTATTTGATCCTTGCAACAATCCTGGGGTACAGGGACTATTATTATGATCCCCATTTTATAGCTGAAGACACTCAGGCAGGCAGAGATCAAATTACTTGACCAAGGTCACATAGCTAGTGTCCGAGGCTAGATTTGAACTTCCTGACTGCAGGGCAGCTAGGTGGCACAGTGAATAAATAGTGTGCTGGGCCTGGAGTTAGGAAGACCTGAGTTCAAATGTGACCTCAGACACTAGCTATATGACCCTGGGCAAGTCACTTAACCCTGTTTGCCTCAGTTTCTTCATTCATAAAATGTGCTGGAGAAGGAAATGACAAATCATTCTATTATTTCTTTCAAGAAAACCCCAAAAGGGATCACAGAGTCAGACATAACTGAAAATGACTAAACAACAAACTTCCTGATTCCAGTCACAGAGCCTTCCTCACTGAGTCAACCGGGTATCTTTCATTGAATTCTTTTTCTTTCTTTTAGGTTCAGAGGGGAGTGGTATCTATATTATGGTGTGGCCATGACAAAGCACACTAATTAAACATTTTTTTTAATGTACCTACGATCACATACACACACACACACACACACACACACACACACACACGAGAAGCAGGGCATGGTCCCTGCTCTTACTACACATATCTCACCAGTTTATAATCTTGCTGTTTCTATCTCCACATCTCTTACATACAACTCCCACTCTCTATTCACATGGTCACCCCCTAGTTCTGACTCTCTCCTGAACTTTTGCAATAACCTCCTATTGGGTTTCCCTGACTCCAAACCCTCCTCACTCCAATCCCTTCTCCACACAGCATCAAGGCAATTTTCCTACAATGCAGTTCTGGCCAAGTCACCCCCTCTCCCTACCCAGCAAACACCTGTCACCCCCTACTGCCTGCCTCTAGAATCAAAGCTCAAATCTTCTGTTTGGCACTTCAAGCTCTTCACAGTCTGGATCCTTCCTGCCTTTCCAGTCTTGTGACATATTATTTCTCTCTATACACTACGGAGTCCGGTCCTAATGGCCTGCTTGAGGTTCTGCACACATATCCCCATGCCTCTGTCCCCCAGGCCTGGAATGAGCTCCATCCTCACCTCCACCTGCTGGGATACCTGTCTTCCTTCAAGACTCAATTCAAATACTACCTTTTACATGAAACCTTTCCCAAGTCCCTCAGCTGCTAGTGCTCTTCCTCCTCAAACTACCTTTTATTAATTTTTCATATATTCAGGGCATGATTACATATGTGTGTTGTCTCTCCTGTTGGATTTCAAGCTTGTTGAGGGCCAGAATGATTCTATTTTTATATTTGTATCCCCCAAGCACTTAGTGCCTGGCATAGGAGGTGATTAACAAATGCTTCTTACCTGCTTGCTTGATAGGAAATACAACATATATACGTAGATAAATAGAATACAAATTTGCTGAGTTGAATTTAAAGAAGAGGTTGTTGTTCAGTTGTTTCAGCCATGCCCCCATTTGGAGTTTTCTTGGTAAAAATACTGGGGTAGTTTGCCATTTCCTTCTCCAGCTCCTTTTACAGATGAGGAAACTGAGGCAAACAGGGTTAAGTGAGTTGCCCAGGGTCAGACAGCTAGTAAATGTCTGAGGCCAGATTTGAACTCTGGAAGATGAGTCTCCCTGACTCCAGGCCAAGCACTCTGTGCACTGTGCTTTCCTGTATCCACTAGCTTTCTGAAGAAGAGCTACAAATGAAATGAACAGATCAGTGTAGGAGATATCATTTCCATGGAGGAGAATCGGAGAAGGCTTCATGAAAGCAGCACCTGAGTGTGTTAGCATATGCAGCATTTACTTCTAGGAGCATGGGCATGACATTCCTAAATGTATTGGAAAATGCTGGGATCGATAGCATCTATAGTCATGTATATAATTTCAGCCCAGTTTATCAATAATTGGGCTGTGAATTTGACATTTTAAAACTACAAGCAGCTAAATAGTACCATGGCTAGAATGTTACTGAGCTCAAATCTTGCCTTGGACACTAATTAGTTGTGTGGCCTTTGGTATGATTTAACCTCTTAACCTTTGTTTCCTCATCAGAGTTGGGAGTCTAAGACATTCAGGACAGGACACCAATAATCAGATAATATTCTGTATCGAACCATGTGGAGACCACTGAAAATTTGCTCCCTTGTCTGAGCCATCCCTGAGATCTCTGAAGAATATGGTATTTGGTACCCAGATAAAGTAGTGGGAGGATGCAAGATAATATAGATCAAAACCAAACAAGACTCCACTATTTTCTCCACAAGTGCATAGAACCTGATTTTCAGATAAAGTCCCAAATCAGGAAGAGAGGCTATAAGAAGGAATGGACAAAAAAGATAACAATGATAAAGAACTATTATGGATCTACGGATATGTAAGACACAAATCAATAGGAAGAGAATAGCTCTATAACATTTATGGCCAAAACCTCAAATAAAAACATGACATCCATAAGGTCAACCAGAAATCTTGGAAAAAATAAAGCAAAAAATTTAAATGATATTATAAATAAAATAACAGTCCTAGATGAAATAATTAGAAGAGAAATAAGGGTTCTAAAGAAAACACTCAGAAAAAAAAATTAGCAACTAACGGTGCAAAACCTCACTCAAGCAATAGAATTGCTGAAAATCAGAATGAACCAAACAGAGGTTAATGACAACAAGAGACAACAAGAAATATTAAAACAAATTCAAATAAATAAAAAAGAAAAAAATATGTAAACCATTTCATACCAAAAACAAGTGAACTGGAAAATAGGTCAAGACAAAATCCATGGATGTCTATTATGTTGACAATATCACCTATGGAATCTACCTTAGATGGCCTGGGTTTTTGCCTAAGAATCCGGGATCTCCTAGAGCAGTGGTTCTCAACCTGTGCGTTGCGACCACTTTGGGGTCAAACGACCCTTTCACAGGGGTCGCCTAAGACCAATAGAAAACACGTATTTCCGATGGTCTTAGGAACCAAGACACCATTCCTCTATCCATCTCCAGGCGGGTCCGCCCACATGCATCCACGTCCACATATGACTATTAACGGGTTGAGGCATTAGAAAGTTTGAGAACCACTGTGACCTAGAGAGTCATTAGCTAAGCAACTAGTATCACCAGTGAAGTAGATCCTACTATTTTTTGGTTGATTTATTTCAACATTAATTAAAAGTTGAGGGAGCAATAATAAAGTTTTTTAAGGGGGAGAGATTAAAAGGAACTTCCATCATGAAAAAACCCTTTTGCTGAGTTGTAGGATCATCAAAACAATGGCACCTGCCAATACCTATCCTTCCTTTCTAATAGCAGTGCCAACAACATAAACAGGGGTACTTGGAAGTGGAAAATAATAATTAGTTTTGGATATAGTTGAGGCATTATGTGGAAGTATAGGTTTGGCATGATAGGGTTAGGTAGCTGATAGAGTAAGACCTTCTATATTTGTCTGAATATTCATTGTGGAAAATCTGTGCAGTGGGGCCTCCTGCTTACCTGATTGGCTTCCCTGGGTGTCTGTGTTTTTCTGTAATATACTCTTGCAATTCTGGAAAATCATGGGGCCAGGCAATAAATTCCAAGAGGTTAAAGAGTACTCCAAAGCATGGGTAATGATGATCCTATCCTAAAATCAGCAAGTATTACTGATAACATTTCCTCTGATAACTACTCAAAACATCTCTGAACCACTATCTACTCTTACTGCTATACCATAATATTTTTTAAAGTAGAATGGATAAAACTTTGTAACTAAATGGATGTGAGGCAAAAGGGCATCAAAATCAGGAAACTCAAGGTCCCTAGTTGCCTAGGGACAGCTAGGTGGTCCAACAGGTAGAGCTTCAGACTTCAGTCAGAAAGACCTGAGTTCAAATCCAGCCTCAGATGCTTCTTAGCTATGTGACCCTAGACAAGTCACTTCATATCTATCTACTTCAGTTTCCTTAAGTATGAAATAGGGATGAAAATAAGAGTACCTACCTCCCAGGGTTGTCGTGAGGATCAAATGAGAGAGATATTTGTGAAGTACTTAACACAGTGTTAGGCACAGAGCAGATGCTTAACAGGCAACTGGTTCTTTCCTTCCTTCATAATGGTGATGTCAACAGCATAAACAGAGATTTTGGAAAGAGGCACAAATTGTAGGGGGAAGTAATGTTTAATTTTTTATATAACTGAGATGATGTATGGAGGTATTGGTTTGACACTACAGGGTCAAAGGTGGAGAAATGTATTTGAAGTGATAGTTAAAATCATGTAAGTACATGAAAGTACCAAGAGAATATACACACACACACACACGTCACTCATAATATATGTATGTATGTATATATGTATATTTGTGTGTATGTACACACACATGAAGAGAGCTCATGAAAAAGTCTTAATGACTTCTGTAGTTATGATTATAAAAAGTTCCCTGATATCTTTTTGATTAACATCTAACATCTTATAAACTTGCATGGATTTGGAAAGGAGTTGTGATCATGAGCCTCTCCTTTCCCATTAGCTTTAGGCAAAATGACAGATCCTAGAAAAGGAGTAACAATGGGCTAAGGCAGTGGTTCTTAACCTGTGGGTCGCAAGCCCTTTGGGGGTCCTCCTAAGACCATCAGAAAACACATATTTCCGATGGTCTTAGGAACCAAGACACCGCTTCTCTATCTGTCTCGAGTCAGGTTCGCCCACATGCAGACACGTCCACATATGAGTATTAAAGGACTGATGTATTAGGAAGCATTAGGAAGGTTGAGAACCACTGGGCTAAGGGATAGGGCTGATAAAGTAAATTTATGTTGTCAAAAACCTTAAAATTTATCAATTTTAAACTGATCTTTTCCTTTAAAAAGTCAACACTGCTAGTGATGGTTAAATCCGGCATTTTCAAACCACACTGTCAGTCTTTGACTATCCTACACATCCCCCTCTCACTGGAACTTGGCGTCTACCTTTGGGGCCCTAGGCTCTGTTGGTAAGCTTGTCTTATCTTTCCCAGAACCAGGACACTGTGCCTTTTCTGGTCATTTCCAAACTGTGCCAACCGTACTCTCATATCCTCTCCTTTCCTTTCCACACATTCTAGCTCTACCTTTATGCCCTGTTTTCCCATTAGAATGTAAGCTTCTTGAGAGCATTGACCATCTTTCTGGCTTGTATTTCACAGTGCCTGAAACATGAAAAGTGCTTAATAAAAGCTTTTTTTGTAAAACCTTTGACAAAGTACAATATTGATTTATGCAAAAAAAATCCTACAAAGTATAGACAGAATCTTTTTTATGACTAAAAAAACTATTTTAAATCAAAAACAAGCATTATATGTAGTGAATTCGTATCAGAAGTTTTTCCAATAAATATAGGACTAAAGTTAGCATCCCCTTCTTTTCCCTGTAATTATTTATTATAGTTATAGAAATGTAAGCAACAGCAATAAGAAATTAAAAGTATAAAGACAGACAAAGAGGAAACAAAACTATCCCTATTTGCTTCCTACATGATGGTTAACTTATAAAATCTTTGGAAATCAGCAAAGAAACTAAGATAATTATTAGTTTCACCAAAGTTTCAGGCTATAAAATAAACTTTCAAAAACATCACTACTTCTTATTTTACATGATTGCTCATGTGTAAACTATATCTGATTGCTTACAGTCTCCAGAAGGAAAAGAAAAGGGAAGGAGGGAGGTTAAATATAGAATTTGGAACTCAAAACTTTAAAAATTGTTTAAAATTGTTTTAATATATAATTTGAGGAAAATAACATATAAATATTCTTTTAAACAAAGATCAGTATGCCAATGTAATTAACAAAATTCAGGAGATAACAACTGAAAGGGGAGTCCCATCCAATATAAAGACAAAATGCACTAGGTATTTTGGAGTCAGGTTAGGAAAGCATAGTAACTACAGAGAAAGCCTCAGAGAGTTGGTAGTGGCCCAGCTGGGGTAGCCTTGAGTTCTTTCACCTTTTCCTCAATGCCTGTTCTGTGTAAGCCCTGACTGCTGGTTCTCTGAGAAACTTGAGAGCTCATAGACTCACAACATAATAGGATCTCAGATTTAGAGCCAGAAGGGACCTCACCATTATTTTATTGTCAGAGATGCATGTTTCTCATTGGGAATCCATTTCCAATGTACGTAATGGAAGACAATGTAGAAAAGAAAAAATGTTGTTTTCCACATAACTTCTTAGGAAAATAACCATTTATGAAAGGTTGCCAATGATAATGTGCTTCCTTCTGATGCAGCAGAAACATTTGTGGGGTTGTTTTGTTTTCTGGGAGGGAAGGACAAGAAAGGCTGTTCCCCCCCCCACTTCCAGTCAAGATGTGTATAAAAATGAAACAGAACAAAAAGAGGTAAATGAGTGAAGGTTCCTGTATTTCCTTCTCAAGGTGAAGCAATCCTGATCTGGCTACAGAAAGCTGTGTTCTCCTGCTCAGTGTCTTTTTTAAGTTATCTTTTTCTAGCTTTATTTATTTTATTTCTAATTTATGGAATAAAATAAGCATTTCCAAAACACAGAATGATTAAAAAAAAAGATGATTGCACAAAAAACTGCAAGTCTATTATGTACAGCTTGCTATTTCTTTTAAATATATAATAAAGTTGTGTAAATTTCTTTTTTCTCCTCCCCCTCTCCCGCCCCAGATGGCTACCATTAGACACAAATATGTGTGGTGTGTGTATGTAAAATAATTCTCTGTTTATCAGTTCTCCTATTTATCAGTGCCCTTTAATAAAACCCAGATGACTGAATGTTTTACCATATGTTCATAAACAAGTTCTGGGACGACTAGTGATTAATAACATAAGATCAAAAGTATTTTATTATTGGAAGAGGGCAACAAGTGGTAGAGTGGAAGGGGAGCTGTGTTAATCAGAGGTGGAATAGTGCATTTTGAGCAGGTGAGGAGAAGGTAGAGGTCCCTCCAACAGTCAGCCTAGTTTAGCATCCTGCAGGTAGACCACACATGGAATTTTTAAAGAAGAGACTGATCATTTGGTCCAGCACTGGGAGGTCCTCTGTCGCCCCAGGATCCCCCTAGTCATCTAAGTAACCTCTGGAGGCTTGACTGGTTTGGCTCCATTCTTCTGGAGAAGTTCAATTAGAGAACGATTAGAGAGATTAAATTCTTATTTATTTTCAAAGGATGCTAAAACTGGCTTGGTCTCCTAGGAACCTTTCTTAATCCTAGGAGTTGGCCTATTCCTTAAACTGAGACCTTCCTCATTCTAAGAACTGCCCTGCCCTCTGGGTATCCAGAGTTAGCCTGGAACCCATTGCGAATGCTGACAGTCCTGTGCAGAACCCCAGTAGCTTCAGAGGCCCCTAAACTACAGGAGAAGTTCAGGTGCCTGGGATAATGGGAATAAAATACCTACAGGTAAGATCAATCCTTCATTTTAGCCAGCTCTCCAAAGCTGCAAATAGCCTTTTTCTTTTCAAGTTAAAGGAGAAATCCAATAGTTTGTATCACTTGCCACTATGAATCTGATAAAAAGCCTTTCCTGAAGGCTATAACAAATGGCAATGTGAGCCTTTATGTTAACTCTGCAATATTGTAATACACAGCTGGACCATTCAGACTGTATTGATCTTGGACAGTTGCTGCCTTGTCATATGTCTCAGCACAGCATCCCGCTAGCTTCACTGCTGCCTTTATCCCTCATTAGATGTTGGCCCTCACAGGGGGGGATCAGGTGGGTGGGTGGTTGGGAGATGACCTGAGCTGCTGTAATGCAGGGCTAGCACTTGGCCATGATTAATATTTGAAATGTTTTATTCCTCACAATTCAACGTGATTCTCTTCTTCCTCAAATTTCTCAGGCAGCTCTGATCCCTATAATGAGCTTAACCCTAGTCTAACTCACATTGGATTTACTCCTTTTATGAGGTTGTCCTGAGGGACTATGTTGTTTTTCATTTTAGTAATAATACATGGACATGTTTAAAATAAAAATTTTGCTCAAGAATTGCTCCTTCTTCAAAGCCTTTGGGCATTTCTCCAGTTATTAGCCCCACTCTCTCTCTCTCTTCTCTCTCTCTCTCTCTTTCTCTCCAAATTACTTTGCTTTGCTTTAACTGTGTACACATTGTATCCCTCAGTCTAATGTAAATTCTTTGAAGATGGTGACTTCTTCTTTTTGTTTTTGTATCCAGTGAACAATGCCCTCCACCCTATTCTTCCCACAAGATACTTTCTCTCCTGGTTCAAGCATTTTCCCCATGCCTGGAATGCTCTCCCTCCTCATCCCCATCTCCTGGCTTCCTTCAAGTCTCAGTGGAAATACCACCTTCTGCCTTTCTCAGTCCTCTTGATTCTTAATATTTCCCCTCTGCTGCTTATCTCTAATTTACCCTCTCTATACTTTGTTCATACATAGTTGTTTGCATGTTGTTACCCATCATTAGAGTATAAGCTCTCTGAGAGCAGGGGCTTTTTTTGCCTTTATAGCCCCAGCATTTAGTATGGTGCCTGGAGAATAGTGGATGCTTAATACATGCTTGCAGAATGAAGAATTGTTTTGTATCTTAGCCAGCCAATTAATATTTCTTGAATTTAATTAGCAAAGATTTGTTAAAGAGAATTGTTTATTGTGCCATCTTTGACTCTTCAATACCTCTTATTTACTAAATCCATACATTTGACAAGTGTTGGCCATTCAACCTTGGCCACTATCTGTTGCATCTGGTCCTTTCTTCTGGGACAGTCAGCATGCTAATTCATACCTTCACTACCCCTACTTGAATTGAATCATATAGGAATAGCAAAGTTCCTTCTAAGAAACTAAAAGAAAAGTTCACAAATGTGTATTACTTCATTAATCCTAATAATAGCCTAATGAAAAAGGGAGATGTGGCTATTATTTCTATGATGCTTATTTTTACAAACAAGAAGTAATATAAGAGAAAGAGTTCTTGTCTAGGAGTTACAGCACCCCAGAGTAATTTCAGAGTTGGAAAGGACCTTGGCAGTTATCCCATCGAACTTGTACCTGAAAAATAATTCCTTCTACGGCACAGCCCCAAAGTAGGCATTCGGCCTCAATTAATCAATAGGTATTTGTTAAGTGCCTATTACATGTCAGGCACTGTGCTGGGGACATAAAGAGTAAAACAAGTTCCTACCCTCAGAGGATTCTGTTTAAACAGTTCTAGGGAGAGGAAACTTCATTATATCCCAAAGCAGTCCATTACAGCTCTGGAAACTTCTTTTGTTTGGAGAATTTAACTTTTTCTAGATTAGATCTCTGACTCTGCAGCTAACTTTCCAAGTCACTTTAGGCAAATCATTTCATGTCTTTAGGACTCAGTTTCCTTGTCTTTAAAATGGGGGTACTAAATGATTTCTGATTTCTTTTTCACCTCTAATAGTCTGTGGGATAAAGAAATAACAAGAAGAAGTAATACTCCTACAGACTTTAAGGTTTGCAAAGTACCTTAACAATACTATGTCATTTGGTCCTTACAACTACCAGGTGTCATTATGTAACAGCAATGGGAATTTCAAGATCTTCCTTGCCCCTTAATAGGCCAAATGTAATCACATGGAAGGAGTTTGCTGATTAGTCAAGCAGGAAGGGTGCAGCAGAGTTGAGCAGAAAATGAGTCAGAGCAGTTAGATGGAGGGAGAGAGAAGATGCAGGCAAGAACACAACTAGGATTGTAACTGCTTGTTTGTGGGAAAGCCTGAGCAGGGGGAAGGCTTTGGGATGGTGTTGCTTCCTGCAGTGATAAGGTGTTTTAACTTCTTTGTTACTATGATGGATTCGGTTTTCTGGTGTTGGGATTTGGCTTTCTGGTATCTGAATAAATGTTTTGCTTCTGTCTTCTGTATGGAGAGTCTGTTATATTTTGTGATTCAGAACTATGCTGGCATATTCATAGTCACCATTGGTGCTGTGAATATTGCCTTGGTGATACACATTATTGTTCTATTTTGTGTTGTTGTGGTTCATCCTTTGGTCTGGAAGACCATGACATCAGAGAGATGATGACATGACTTACAATTGACTTTGATCTGAGTGAGGGAGGGCTATACCAGCCTCACTTTCTCCTCCAGAGGCATTTAGGTCCAGATATCAATCAGATTACTCAAATGACACAGGATTCAGTGGGAGACGTAGGCCCTTTTAAGTAAAGGTCTTTCCAAGTTCTCACTTCAAGTGAAGCAATGCCCATTCAGCGATTAGGTGTCTTTAAGAAGTGATAGTCCCTTTAATTAAAAAAAAAAAATCAAACAGAGGGGAAGACCCTAAGAGTTGTTGGCCAAAAAGATGAAGAAATTGAGGTTGAAGGAGTTAAAGTGAATTGCCATGGGTTACACAATATGTACATATTTGAAACTGTATTTGAATTCAAACCTTTATGAATCTAAGTCAAATAGTTTATTCACCAGACCACCCATATGATTCTTGATTCTTACTTTTGACCAGATGGCCTTAAACTTTTCAATCCATGGTTCCTAATTCTGGGCCCCTTGACATCCACTTCTTTTCTACTTTCAGATAAAATATCTGCTCTGTTCTTACTAGACAGATGCATGTTCTGTAAGTGGCCACAATGTCTGGCTCAGAGACTATTCGATTTTACAAATAAAAACACTCATACATATCTGTTAAGGAAACAGATGAAACCTCTTGCAAAGACTCCAAACCACCCAATCTCTCTGACAATGTCATCAACTCAATTCATTGGCAGCTGTCATCAGCATTCAGAGCAGACACTCTCCAGAGCAATTGCCTTACAAAAGGTTATTATTGTGACTCTCCAATGTAATGCAGCATCCTAAAAATGAGGAAGACGAGGGCACGTTGACAGCACTCACTGATGAAAAGACAGAGACCACATAACATGGTGCTTTATGCACCTGCCTCTTGGAAACCACACAGAATTACCAAACAGCTTTGCCAACTTATATGATTTGGGCAGTATGGAACTGTAAGAGATGAGACTGGCTGGAGAACACTGAGCTGCATCTGCAGTGTCCAGCTGGAGATAACCTCTCAGTTCTGTCTTGGGACATAGTCAAGGATTTTCAGTTCTATTTTCTTTTTCTAAGTCTGATTTTTGAAATGTGAAAACAACCATCATTCACAGAATTCTAAGATGGTAGATTTAGAGTGGGGAAGGATCTTAGAGGTCATTGCATTCAACACTATCATTTTACAAATGAGGAAACTGAGGCACAAAAGGTCTAGTGACTTTCCCACAGTCATACAGTTAGTGAATAGCTAATGTGGGATTTAAACTAAGTCATCTTGAATCCAAGACCAATGCCCTATATGTTACACCATGCTGCTCTATTAGGATATTTAAAAAGCTCCCCCCCCTCCAAAATGTAGCATTTAAGGATTAATTGGTCAATTCTCTCTCTACTCTCTGATATGTTTTTAAGAGTCACAGGACTAGTAACTAATCCTTTCATCAGGGCCTTAGAGAGCATTTCCAAAGGCCATTAAGACCAGAAATCATGTATCATATGAAACACTAGCCCATTTGAAAGACGCAGAGGAAAAAGAAAGAATATTGAATTAAATTTTCTACAGAGAGTAAATGTATGAAGGGATGGAAGGAAAATGCGTAAACTCTAGAAACTTGTTTTAACTCTTCTGAAATGACATAAAATCAATCTCATAAGTTCAGAGGTATAAGAGATCTTAGAAAATAATAATAACTAGCAATTATGTAGTGCTTTAAGGTTTATAAAACACTTAATAAATATCATCTTGTTTGATTCTTAAAACAAACGTGGTAGATAGGTGCTATTATCATATTCATTTTACTCAGGAGGAAATTGAAGCAGATAGAATTGAAATGACTTGCCCAGGGTCACACAGCTAATAAGTGAGGATGGATTTGAATTGAGGTCTCCTGACTCCAGGTCCAGCACTATGTTTACTGTGCTACCTAGCTGCCTACATCATCTTTTCCGACATTTCTATTTGACAGATGAGAAAATTAAAAACTTCTTGGGTTTAGTTTCTCAAACCCTCATTTCCTAAGAGATATTAATCTTAGGTAGCTAGGTGATGTAGTGGATAGAACTCTGGGCCCAAAGGTAAGAAGACCTGAGTTCAAATCCAGTTTCAGACATTTACTAGCTATAAGATCTGGGCAAATCACACAACCTTTGTTTACCCCCTGGTATCCTCAATTATAAAATGTGGATAATAAAAGCATCTACTCCCAGGACTTTCATGAGAATCAAATCTGTAAAGCATTTAGTCCAGTGCCTGGTACATAGTAGGTGGCATACAAATGCTTATTCCTTCTCCTTACACTCAACATTCAAAGCTGAATGTACCATGTGCAATTGTCAGCAGCCAGCTGTTTTCAGTTAGCTTGTAAGTTGTGTGCCATGATGGAAAGAAAACTGGATTTGAACTCAGATAACTAGACAGAGCAGTTAGTCATTCATTGGTTCAACGTCAAGTGTGAAGAAGTCTTTAGTAGAGATATCCAGGGATCTGTGTCTGTCTGGCCTTATGCTTTTTTTTTCTTTTTCTTTTTGGCCCTATGTTATTCTTACCAATGTTTTAGGGTCAGAGATGAAATATCTGTCACATCTATAAATGATACAAAGCTGGGAGGGACAGCTGAGTGATAATAAGGACCCCAAAAGTTCTTGTCAGGCTAACACATTGTGTCAGCAAGCACCCTAGCATACCCAGGACGGCTACTAGCACAGGTTCTTAGATCTGCTTTTCTAAAGGAAAGCAACTCAAAATGGGTTAACAATCTTACCTTAAGTAAATAAGCAAATCAATTTTAAAAAATGAATAAAATATAAGTAAAAAAAAACCAATCATACTTTAATCAATCAGATGTATATCATTTACCTAGTTCAGGGGAAAAAGTCAGCACCCTCAACTTCAGAGAATACAAACAGAAGTTACAAGCAGACAAAGAAACAGATCAGCAGACGGTCTTCCAGCCGTCTGACCATTACATCCATACCTAGTCAGTTACCAGACAGAGAAGCATCAATATCTGGGTTTTTCAAAGCCTGGGGGCTCAAGCACTTCCCAGATTGTCTGACCAAATCACACAACTCTTTCCAAAGGGAGCCCCAAAGCAAAAAACTCACATCAGGGTATATATAGCCTCCTCCTGGATCAAAGAATGTCACAGCCCTCTTGACCCATTGCCCAATAACAAAGCAACAAGGTGTGGGCATTCCTGAAGAAAAAGCCTCCTGCCACAGGCTCCATGTGACCACATTCAACCTATTAGGGGGCAGAGTATACTTTCACATCAGGGAAAATTCTCAGAGCCACTTAAGCCTATCAAAGGGCCTAGGGGCAGGGAAGATCTTCAGAGTTCCATAACACACACTGGGGTGAATCCAATACAATGAGATTTGATAAGGAGAAGCACCAAGTCTTATACTTAGGTTCAACAACCAGACTTCCACAAGTATAAATACAGGATAGCAGAGGTATATTTAGTTTGCTTTAGAAGATCTAGGTGTTTTATGGGTTGTAAGCTCCAAGTCATCCCAGTGATGTGACAATCACAAAAAGCTGTGAACTTAGACTATATTAGACATGGCATAACTTCCAGGAATAAAGAAGTGCCTGGATCACATCTGGAAGACTGTGTTCTGTCCTGGGCCTCACAGATCAAGAAGGTCATGGATAAGCTGGACACCATGTAGAAGAGAGTAACCAGGATGGTGAAAGGCCTTGAGATAAAGCCACACAAAGATCAACTGAAGGACCTGGGGATATTTTGTCCAGATAAAAGAATACTGGTGAGGCAGGGGAGATGGGGAAGGGGCATAAAATAGCTGTGTTCATATGTGAAGAGTTGTCATGTAGAAAAGGGGTCAGACCTGTCTAAGAATTAAGACCAATGGGTAAAAATTGCAAAAAATCTGAACATGATGTAAGTAAAATCTTCCAAGAGGTAATGAGAATGCTCCCTACTCCCACCCCCAAACACACACATACAGAGAGGGGTGGGGGGCTGCCTTGGTGTGGTCTCCTAGGATGGTCTTCCTTGTTGGAGGTCTTCAAACAAAGGCTGGAGCCCTTGTCTGGCACAATGAAGCAGGGATTTTTATTAAGAGGTAGATTGGCCACTGGAATTGCTCCTCATTTTATAATTCATTTATCTAGAGATCACTTATTGAGTAGTCTTAGCCATCAGAAATGGAGCAGATATAGCTATTAGCACAATGATCAGTAATGGGAGGGGTGAGGTCCCTGGGCAGATCCAATAGTTATTTTTAAAATAATTAACTTGTCTTCTCTCTTTTAATGGTTTCCTGTTTGTCTGTATATTGTTTACATCTTTGTTTGCTTCTTGTTTCCCCACATGAGATTGTGAGCTCCTTGATGGCAGGAACTGCTTTTTGTCTCTTTTTTGTATTTCTAGTGCTTAGTACAGTGCTTATTGACGTGAGGAAACTTAGGTTCCCTCTTTCTGGATCTCATTTTCTCATTTGTAAAATGAGGGGAATAGAACGCCATCTTGTAAGGTAGCTGCAAATCCTGAGCTTTTCATTTCATTTCCAGCTTTACTATCCTCCTCATCTTCAAGATCAAGACATTATGTAATGGGTACTCAAAACAGGTGTCCTTCTTGGAATCCCTGATTCCCTTTGAAACTCAGCTCAAGGGTCACCTTTTATATGGAGCTTTGCTCATTCCTCTCACCACCCAGCTGCTAGAGCTTGTCTTCTCCACATGACCTTATATTCACTTTTGCATATATCCTATCCATATTTCAATATGCACATGCACAAATACCACATTAGAATGTAAACTCCATGAGGACAGGGACTATTTCACTCTTGTTTTTGTATTTCCAGCATTTAACACAAGACATGGCACATACACTTAATAAACGCCAACTGGCTAGTTGGTTGACTGAAGAACACTCAGAAAACAAAATACTCAAACTTTAAATGCAGATTCCTTAAATAAATTATTTATATAAATATAAATAATTACTTTTAAATAATTAGTTATTAACTAATATTATTATATAATATAACCAATAACTAATTGTTAAATGTATACATAAGAATATTAAATTATTTACTTTTATGAAATCATCCTTCTCTTTAGAAAAGTATTCACCACTGGGTTCCATTAAATAGAATAACATTAACATACTTTAAAAATTAACTTCTAGGACATTTTCTATGCACAGTTTTCAGAGACATGTTTTATAAAGTATATGGGGCCATCTCTAGTTGTTGTGATCTATATCTGGCCACTGGACCCAAATGGCTCCAAGGAGAAAGTGAGGCTGGTGACTTTGCACAGCGCTGCCTCACTTAAATTCAATTTACTTGCATGTCATAACTTCACTTTCCTGATATCATAGTCCTCTTCAAGAACAAAGTACAAACAAACATAAAACGAAAGACAATGCACAACTTGTACAGTTCATTAATCCTTAGTTGTTATGAGGTATTGTAAAGGATTATAACATTTCAAATGATCCTTACAACCACCCATGGAGATCAGTAAGGCACCTGTTATTATTTCCACTTAACAGATTAGGAAAATGAGGTGCAGACAACAGGTAATGTAACTTAGCCAAGTTTACACAATTAGTAGGAGGAAAATCCTGGATTATAACTAAAGTCTTTTGATTCCAAGTCTGCAATATTCTTTCTCATATACTACACTGCCTTTATCTTCCAATGAAGTCCCAATAGAAAATGAAAAGACATTCTATTTATTGTCAACACACTTTGGAAGGAAATAAAACCTCTATAGCCCTGAATTGTATTGTAAGACCATAGTATAATAGACACACAAATGTAAAGGATGAGAGAGGCTGTCTAGTCCATCTCTCCCATTTTACAAATGGGGAAACTGAGGCCCAGGGAGGTTGTGCACTCAAGATTATACAAATAGTAAGCTTCAGAGGTAGGATTTGAATCTATACCCTCTAACTTTAGAAATTCCTAAACTCAGTACATATTAAAATGCTATGGAATTGAGGCATGTTGGTATATAGTGAATAGATCCATAAACTTAAAAATCAGAAGAGGTAAGTTCAAATCCTGGCTCTGCCACTTAGCAGCTATATGGGCAGGTCACTTAATGTCTCTGAGCTTTAGTTTCCTCATTTGTAAAATGGGGATGCATTCCTATCCTATCTAAGAGTTCCTAAAGTAATTCAGATTTATTATGAGGAGAAGTCTTTTAAAATTAATTTTTAGAAATTAAAGGTATCTATAAGCATATGAAAAAATGCTCTAAATCACTATTGATCAGAGAAAGGCAAATCAAAACAATTCTTAGGCACCACATCTCACCAGTCAGATTGGCTAACATGGCACAACAGGAAAATCATAAATGTTGGAGAAGATATGGGGAAATTGGAACATGAATGCATTGTTGGTGGAGTTGTGAACTCATCCAACCATTCTGGAGAGCAATTTGGAACTATGCCCAAAGGGCTATAAAAATGTATGTAATTCTTTGACCCAGCAATACCACTTCTAGGGCTATATCCCAAACAGATCATACAAGTGGGAAAAGGATTTGTATGTACAAAAATATTTATAGCAGCTCTTTGTGTGGTGGCAAAGAATTGGAAATCAAGGGGATGCCCATCAACTAGGGAATGGGTAAACGAGTTGTGGTATATGAATGTAATGGAATACTATTGTGCTATAAGAAATGAGGATCAGACAGACTTCGTAATAACCTGGAGAGACTTATATAAACTGATGCTGAGTGAGGGGAGCAGAACCAGGAGAACATTGTACACAGTTACAGACACATTCTATCTGTGATGACCGACTTTGACAGACTGGGCTCGCTCTCCTTAGCAAAACAAGGTTATAAGACAACTCCAAAGGACTCATGATGTTAAAGACTATCTACATCCAGAGAAAGAATTATGGAGTCTAAATGCAGATTGAAGCAAACTACTTGCTCTCTCTTTTTTGTTTTGTTTTGTTTCTTCTTCCTTGTTATTCATTCCATTGGTTATGGACTTGATCATTGTTCAGTGTGAAGGTATATGTAGCCTGTATGGATTGCATGCCACCATGGTGGGGGGGAGGGGAGAGAGGGAGGTGGAGAAAATTTGAAACTAAAAAACTTGTGGAGCTGAATATTGTAAACTAATAGTCAATCAATCAATCAATTAATTAATTTTAAAAGTATAACATATATGAATAAGGTTGTTGTTATTCTTATCATTGCTAGCATTCTTTCCTTAGGAGTAAGAATTTTCCTGATCTAAACTTAAATGATCACTAGAACCTTAAATTACACCACAAAATTTGTTTCAGGCAAAGTAAGGAACTCTAGAATCTTGTCCATACTTGGTCCAAAACCCATATTTAATTTAGTTAGATAAGAAGTCAGCATGGTACATTGGGAAGAACATGGAATCTGGAGTCATGGGACTTGAGTTCAAATTCTGACTTGTCACTTACGATACATATGACTCTAGGCAAGTCAGCTGACCTTTTTGGACCCCAGTTTCCTCATCTGCAATATGAAGGAGTTGGAGGAGATGATCTCTAAGGTTCTGGATCCATATTCCAATAATTTGATCTGAAATTTTCATTCCTTCTTTAATAATGTTTAATAAATAACTACCAAGTTTTGAATTTTATTGCTAGGCAGGCTCAGTAACTATGACTTTGAGAATTTGGCTGAAAAATTTGGACCTGTTTTTGTCAAGTACTGTAAAGATGAGGAATATTATTCATGGCAGGAATCCTTAACAACAATAAATCTTTGTCTAATGTGCCTTGACAACACAGGTACCGTTGGGTATTATTCTAGGCAAGTTCTTTTACTGACTCATTGAATGGATCTTACCTCCCACATAATAACTTTGCAGAACTAAACTGCACATTTCAATTTACAGCAATGGGACAAATTTTACTTTGAAATATCACTTCAAATATACAGTTAGAAATCCAAAATATTTTCTCACTTACTGAGTTTTGAAATTATTCACCAAATAAACACTAAATTTCTTCCTTTCCAATTGCTCCTTCCCACCCTCTGAATAGAAACACACAAAATCTCAAAAGTTGGAAGGGACTTAAGAAATCATCTACACCAACTTGAATCTTGACAGAAATCTTTTTTAACATCATTCTCAGACAAATGGTTATCCAGTCTATGCTTGAAGACCTCCTGTTGCCTTCTGAAGCATGCTATCTCATTTTGGGTCAGCTACGATGGTTCCCAAATTTAAGGGAGAGAAAAGATTAGAGAGATACTTTGGGTCACTATGCTCTATTGCTGTCAGACCCACTCCATATGTGGTACATCATTCTATTTTGGGTACCAAAAGCTATAAGGATAAATCTGATGGTAACTAGGATGGTGAAAGATGGTGAAAGACCTCATGATCATGACATATGAGGATCAGATGAAAGCATAGGGAATATTTTTCCTAGAAAAGATAAGGTTTGGGTATAAAAGGGAGCATGTTAGCTAGTATTTGAAAGGCTACTACATAGAAGAGTAATTGAACTTGTTCTACTTGGCTCCAGAATATAGAACTAGAAACAATGAGCTCCTAGTTCTACATGAGTTATAAGAGCAGATGTTGCAAAGTAGCAGTCTTAGGTTTGACCTCAGGTAAAGCTTGTTAACAAATAGAGCTATGGAAAGGGGAAAAAGTTTTCCTCAGAGGTTCTACGATCCCTTCACACTCCAAGTAAAGAATGGAGAGTCACTTGTCATGTATGTGGTAGAGGGCATTCTTGTTCATATGGGTGTTGGACTCAATATCTTCTGAGATCTCTTCTGAGAAACCTACCTCTCTACAAGGACCAACCTTTTACTTGGTATAGCTCGAATGCCAAGAGGAATGAGTTTGATTCCCCTTTCATGTGACCACTCTTCAGATGCTTAAAGTCTGCTATTGTTTTTCAGGATAAAGTCTTTAGGCTAAACATTCCCAGGTGCTTCACTGGTTCTAATGTGGCATGATCTCTAGTCTTCTGAATATCTTGATATCCCTCTAATAGGCAAGGTTCCATTAAAGTCCATTCTAGAATGGGATGCCTATAACTTGGTGCTTATCTTTTGCTCTTGAAGAGGACCAATGACATCAGGAGGGTGATGTCTTGACTTGCAAGTAAACTGGATTTAAGTGAGGTGAGGCTATGTAAAGTCATTAGCCTTATTCTCTCTTCCAGAGTCACTGGAGTTCAGTACCAAGACATTGCTAGGATGACCTTGGCCTTTTTAAGCTAAGTTCTTTCCTAGGTCTCAATTTGTCCGAAGCAACACCCATTCAGGCTAAATAAGAACTGAAATTTGATAGGGAAGGAACTAAAATGGGGAAGTGTAAGCTCAGGGTTCCCTTGAGGCTTATGAGTTCCCAGAATTCAAGAAAATATTGTTCATTTTGTTTGACTGGGAAGGATTGTGGGTTCACAGCGTCCTGGTATCCTCTCCAGGGAGTAATTCCATCATCTTCAGTTCTATAATCTTTAAGGTGCTTATGGGCGCTAAATCCTGAAATCCATTTCTGGCTCCTGGCATTTTCTCTGGTTGCTCCTCATGCCTGGAACATCTTTCTCCTCCAGGTCAATTAGTGAATTCCCTGACTTCCTTTAAGTCTTAACTAAAATCCCACCTTCTGCAGGATGCTTTCCCTAAGCCCTCTTAATCCCAGGGCTTTCCCTATTTTAATTATTTCTTTGTTCATTCTTTCCGTCATATCCAATTTCTTGGAACCACATTTGGGGTTTTCTTGGCAAATAGACTGAAGTGGTTTAAAATTTCCTTCTCCAGCTTATTTTATAAATGAGGAAATCAAGGCAAACAAGGTTAAGTGACTTGCCCAGGGTCATACAGTTAGGAAGTGTCTGAGGCCAGATTTGAACTAAGGAAGATGAGTCTTCTTGACTCCAGGCCCAGCCCTCTATCCACCATGTTACTTAGCTGCCCTCATTCTAGTGCTCTACTTCTTTTATTTCCCATTTACCCTGTGTTTAGCTTGCATGGAATATATTTGTTTATATGTTGTCTCTCTCATTAGATTGTAAGTTCCTTGAGGGCAGGGACTGTTTTTTGCCCCCCCCCCCCCTTTTCAAATCCCCAGCATTTAGCATAGTTCTTGGTACACAGTAAGCACTTAATAAAAATGTTCATTGAATGAATGAATGAATCTTATCAGAGAATCATAAATCTAGAGTTGGGCAGCTATATGACACAGTAGGCAAATTCAGAAAGTACTGAGCTCAAATCCTACCTCAGACACTTATCTGTATGATCTTGGGCAAGTCACTTAACACCACAGCCTCAGTTTCCTCATCTATAAAATGGGAATAATAACAGTACCTACCTGTTGCTCTGAGGATAAAATGAGATGATACATATACAGTATTTTGGAAACCTTAAAGTGCTAGATAAATTGTAGCTATAAAATGTCATAATTGTAATAATTATAATAATAATAATTAATATTATTACTGACCTACAAGGGACCTCAGAGGTCATCTAGGTCAATTACCACAATTGAGAATATTGTTATTTCAATTATTGACTTAGAAGGGACTTCAGGGGCCATCTAGACCAATTCTGACATTTTACAGATGAAACTGAGGCCCCACAGAGGGATGTGCCTTGCTGAAGGTCACAGTATTGTAGGATCACAGATTTAGAACTCAGCTATTTACTGATAGTCATTAATTCCAAACACTAATTTTACAGATAAGGAAACTGAACCCCAGAGAGGTAAAGTGATTTGCCCAAAGCCACACACCTAGTAATCATTAGGAGGCTTAAACTGATTGTAATTATATCGCAAGCTTCCTGAGGGCAGAGGCTATCTTTTGTCTCTTTTGGTATCCCCACAGAGCTAAGCACCTAGGGGACCCTTAATAAATGTCTCCAGTGACTACAATCCAGTGGGCTGGTTACACAAGACAATCCATGAAGATGCCAGATAATCCTGGGATTCCTTGATTCCCCAGAAGAGAAAAAGATATGTGGAAGTAGCATACGGAACTTTTAGATGACATTTGCAAAGAAACTAGGAAAGGGTTTGCGAGGAGCAATAGGTTTGCTTTGCCTAGAGAAAGAGGGGTTTCCTGAACATTCTGCAACAGATAAATACCATCCATTTCAAAGACACATGCTAGGAAAGTCCCATTGCCCTTGAAAATAAGATTTTGAAAGAAGTTGTGAATTTTTGAGATCAGTGTTCTTCATATATTTTTTATTTTCCCTAGGGAAGACAGGGCTGAATTTTTAACAACATTTCAAAGGAGGCAAAAGGTTAGCCGAGGAGGTGCCATTTGGTCCACCAGCAAAGCAGATTGTGAGAAATGTGATTATGACTAAAATTAACAAGGGCGTAGTCTGAAAAGTAAAAAGAAAACCCAGGCCCTCCTAAAGAGGATGTAAAGTGATGTGGGAGGGAGGGTTAGGACAATTGCCAGAGTACAAATCTTGGGAAATCTGGCAACTTGAACTTTCTCATTTACTTTATGTGTTAAATTAAACTTATATTTGAAGGCCTAAGGGGGATCTGATCTCACATACTGTTCTCTGATCACACACACATACCCTAACATTTCAAAATTAATCTTTGTGTACAGATGAAGCCAGGGGGGCAGAGTCTAGGAGAAGAGCCGAAGTTCTAAACCCAACAGAAAAACAAAACAAACCAACAAAGACGTGAAGTTCATGAGGCAAGTTAGCCTAACTTGTTGAAATGTCTTGTGAGCAATGGAACCCTCGTCCTCTATAACAAAACACTATTTAAGCTTTTTATGTTGTTATTTTTATGTTATTATTCTGTTATATTACATTATTATTATCTTTATGTTTACCAGCACTCTGGTAAAGTCTATGGGCTTCTGAGAATAAAGTTTTTAAACTTATCAAACAAAATATATAGCATTAGCAACATTGAAATATGTATGAAAAAAATTTTTTTTAAAGTTCATAGACCCCATTTTAAGAACCTTTGCTACAGAGGATCAATTGTAGTATTTATTTGACACTGTTTAAATAGGTAACCTCACAGAGCTCTAGTCAGCCCTCTACACTACTGAGAATTTAAATTACTACTGGTGATAGTTGCCCTTCATTCTCAAAGAGGACCAAAATGACATCATTATGTTGGGGTCAAGGTACAGTGTGCCCGACTATGGCTGATCAGACCAATATGAGCTCAGAAAGCTCTTTCACAGGTCAGGCACAAACAGTCCCTATGAACATGTGGAGTAGAGATGTCTCTAAATTTGCTCATCTCACTAATAAAAAGTGAAAGAGGGGGACTGGCCAGTAGGGAGTTGATTCCCAAGGTAAGGAGATGGTAAAGAATTTTAAGTTTCCTCCAATGAGTCTGTGTGGGATAGAGACAACTATCTGATTTTCAAAATCAGAGTCTGAGTTGGAAAGCAGAGTCCTTTATTCTTTCTCATGAGAAAGGGCACAGCCCTCGTCACTCAAGTGGTATCTGCCAGGAAGTGCAAAACATGGAAGCTGGCAGGCCTCTGTTATCCTAATCCTACTCTGGCCCACTCCCCTGTCCAGTCTCACTATTAGTTGGTGAGGTGGGTTCACAATCTCTTTGCAAGCAGCTAGCTATTTGGTGCAAAGCAATTTCAATCCTTTATTACCATAATTATTTGTGAATTAGTATCCTATCAGAGGATGGTGTTTTCCAATTCCTCATTATGCACCAAACTGGGAGACAGCCAATGAGGGTTACACTTGGCAATCCTTTATTATCATAATTATTCATTTGACCCCTTCTACCCAATCAGAAGGAAACATCTTTCAATCCCTTACTTATGCATATTTACACACCAAATTTGGGGGCAACCAATGAGAAGAAGGCTAATATTGTTTCCTTTAAGTTTCAGTGACCTCGTTCTGGGGCCTGTGGAAACTTAACCCTTTGCTGTCCCTCACAAGTCCAAGTCACCAGGCCCAGACAAACTAGATCCACTGGTACTAAAAGAATTGGCAGATATGATGGCTGAGACCCTGTTAGTGATTTCTGAAAGATCATGAAAATGGAAGAGGTGCCATGAGATTGGATTTGGGCAAATTTCCTAACTTTGAAAAAAAGAGAAGAGACCGGAGCTTCTAAACTATAAGCCAGGGAGCTTAACTTTGGTTCCTGGGAAAATTCTAGAATGAATCATTAAACAGATGATTGGTGAACGTGATTACTAAGAGTCAATTGGCTTCATAAAGAAAAGGTCATGCCAAACCTCATTTCCTTCACTGACCTGGCCACTAAATGGGAGAGGAGGGAAAGGCTACAGATTTAATTTGCCTAGAATTTCAGCAAGGCTTTTGAAAAAGTTATTTCATGTTTTTCTTGTTGAAAAGTTTGACAGATATAAACTAAATCAAAAGGATTTAGAACTGGTTGGATGGCCAGACTCAAAGACTAATGATTAATGTTTAAATATCAGCATAACTGGAGATCTTTAGTAAGAGTATATACCAGGGTTCTGTGCTTTACTCTATGCTCTAATATTTTTATCACTGGCTTGGATAAAGGCAATCATGGCACAATCATCCCATATGAAGATGACCCTCAGCTGAGGGGTATATGGCTAATAAAATGGAGAGCAAAGTCTAGAATCAAGAAGATAATGGCAGTCTAGTGCATTGAGTTCAATCTAAGTAATAAATTTCAATAGGGAAAAATGTAAGCCTTACATTTAGGCACAAACACACAAAAAATCAACTTTACAAATGAAAATGGTTTCAGTGAACTGAAGGCTCAATACATGTCAGTAGAGTGATGTGGCAATGAAAAAATAGGCACATTGGTCCACTCCTAGGTCTATATGCCTTAGAGACGAAAGAAAGAGGAATAGGACCCACTTGTATCTGTACATTTATAGCAGTTCTTTGTGGTACGGTGAATCAACAACTCTAATCAACGCAATGATCAACTATGATTCAAGAGGACATGATGAAGACTGCTACTTACCTCCTGCCAAGGAAGAAAGAATGAGTCTTTATATCCATTGCAAGAAGATATTGAGAAACTGATTGAGCTGGCCAGTAAAGGGTTGAGAAAGGTGAATAGTTGAATAACTTGGTAGGCACAATCTCCAGTTATCCACTAATCTTCCATCTAAGAAATTTCCTTAGATCCTTCTCTTCCTGTTTCCCCCACCAGTGTGCTTTATCTTTATCTTTAATGTGCTACCAGCTCTGACCCCTGTTTCCTCTGCTCAGATTTTCAAAAGTGACATGGAAGTGGCCTTGGGCTTTTAAAGGCTATATCAGTCAGCCTAGCACATTTTCTGGTAATCCTTCAAAGCTGAAAGGCTTTAAGCATGAGCCTGGCAATAAGTCTACTATTGATAGGTAAGCCTAACTGATTATTAACTCAGAGAAGTCAATATATTTAAAAGATGGGCCAGTAGGTGATAGTTTTGAATGCCACAATTTATGCAACTGTCTTACTAAGGCAGGGAAAAGCTGCAATCTGCACTGGTGAAGGAGATACTCAGGAGGCTGAAATCATGATTCACTTGAAGTACTAAAGGTTAATCCTGAAGTCTTTTGCTGACTTTTCTTTTGTCGATTATTAATAGCTGCATTTATTTAAATATAATTGAGAGTATTTTGAGAGGTCTGACAGTCTATGTAGTCAGCCTTAGCCTGAAGAAAGACTTCCTATGTATGTTCAACTTCTTGGAAATTAAGCTTATATAGAAGCTGGGTCCTGAAGGAAGCACTGGGGTAAGGAGACATGGCATAGCCCACCTTGGTCATGAAATTTCCACTGGGGTCTCCATTGGGAGGCTGGACCACCAAACATATAGGAAGCATTCCTTATGTTTTGAGGCATGCTTTTTCCCAAGCTTTTAAAAAAATGATAGCCATCCCACTTACTAACTTTCACCCTGTTGGGAAAATTTTTTTTAAAAAGTAAAAACAAAAATTAAGTCCTCAATCCACAGTTGCATAGTCCAGTAAAACAAATCTGCACATTAGCCATGTTTGAAAATATGTTTCTTTCTTCATTTTAAGTTCATCACCTTTATCTGGAGATAAGTGGTGTGTTTCATCTTTATTCTTTCAGACTTTTTGTCTATCACTGAATCAATTAGCCTTCTATAGTCTTTCAAAGTTTCTTTCTCCATAATGTAATCAGTGTATAAATTGTTCTTCTAATTCTACTCACTTCTCTTTGCAACAGTTCAAAGAGGGTTTCCCACCTTCCTCTGAAATTGTCTCTTTCATGATTTCTCATGACACTAATATTCCATTATTATTCCACATACCATAATTTGTTCAGTCATTCCTCAATAGGAGGGCATTCTCTTAATTGCTAACTATTTTGACTATCACTAAAAGAGCTGCTATAAATATTTTGTACATATACATTCTTGCCTTTGGAGGCAGAGGATCGTCCTTGTAGTGGTATCACTAGGTCAAAGGGCATACGTAGTTTGGTAATTTTCTGCCATAGTTCCAAATTACTTTCCAGAATGGCTGGACCAGTTTACATCTCCATCCATCTGTTTTCTCATATCCTCCCCCCCAATTTGTTATTTTACTCTTTTATCATCTTTGCCAGTCTAATAGGTATGAGGTGGGATCTCAAAGTTAGTTTAACTGTTGTTTCTCTGAACTAGTGGTGATTTAGAACATTTTTTTACATGATTTTTAATAGCCTGGATTTATGCCTTTGAAAACTGTCTGTTAATATCCTTTGATCATCACGGAAGTTGGAAAAGGACCCATATGTACAAGGATATTTATAGCAGCTCTCTTTGTGGTGGCAAAAAACTGGAAATATAGGGGATGCCCATCAATTGGGGAATGGCTGAACACGTTGTGGTATATGAATGTAATGGAATACTGTTGTGCTATAAGAAATGGGAAGGAGATGG
>CM053587.1:241247449-241263122 GCA_028646515.1 Pseudochirops corinnae | reverse complement strand
GTTCTTTTTCATGTTTGATTTTGTTTCTTTTTTTCCTCATTGTTCACTCATTGGTTACAACCCTTCTATACAACCAGACTGTTGTACAATGCGAAAGTATTTGCAGATCCTATACATGATTGCACGCCATCATCGTGGGGGGGGGGAGAGGAAGGGAAGGGAGAAAATCTGAAACTCAAGTGATTGTGGAACTGAATCTTGTAAACTAAAAGTAAATAAACAAATCATTGAAAAAAATTCCTTTGACCATTTATCTGTTAGAGGCAACTGGCAGCATAGTGGTAGAATGCTGGGCCTGGATGCAGAAAGACCTGAGTTCAAATCTGACCTCACTACCTGTATGATGCTGAAGAAGTCACTTATACTCTGTTTGCCTCATTTTCCTCATCTGTAAAATGAAAATAATAATAGCATCCCAATGACGGGGTTATAAAGATCAAATGAGATATTAACTGGAAAGCAGTTAGCACATAGTAAAAGCTATATAAATGTTTGCTATCCTCATCATCGTCAACATCTATTGGGGAAGTGTCTTAGTCCTGTAAATTTGAATTCGTTCCTTATACATCTCAGAGAAACTTTTCACAAAGATTTTTTTCTTAGTCACCTGTTTTCCTTCTAATTTTTACTTTACCAGATTTGTTTGTGCAAAAACTTTATACATTTTATGTAATAAAAGCTGTCCATTTCTCTTGTGTAATACTATCATTTGTTCAGTCATAAAATCTTCTTTCCATAAATCTGAAAGGTAATTTCTTCCTTGCTGTGACCTTTTACATCTAAGTCTTGTAACCATTTGGATCTTAGCTTGGTTCATATTGTGAGGTGTTGCCCTAAACCTAATTCCTGCCAAACTGTTGTCCCATTTTCCCAGCAGTTTTGGCAAATAATGTGTCTTTCCTCCTAAAGTGTACTTCATATAGGTTTTGGAGACCAGGAAAATAATAATTAAGAAAAGTTTTAGTAAAATAATTGTCAACTTTATAAACTATCTCTTGATTTTATCTACCTTTTTTCTTATGGTTTTAGTCAAGGCCTCCACAAAATCCTACTCTGATGCCCCATCATGGCAGGAAGATGACCCCGAGCTCTCAAAGTCCATGTCAGTGGATAAAGTCTTATAAGTGGATTATAAAGTTATAGCATGCCAGAAAGGCTTCAAATATGGTTATAGTGAAGGTCAAATCCATTTTCCAAGAGCCAATCTTACTAACTATGGAGAGTCATCAGCAGACTGATTTTTTTTTGGTCATGATAAACCATGAAAAATATAAAAATAAAATATGGATTGTAGTACTGTGTAGTTCCCTTCTGCTTTGTGGGGTCAATGTGATGGGGGAAAAAGGCAGCAGGTTCTTAGAATTGCAAAATTTTTTAGATCATCAGTAAACTTTAATTACTAGTACAGAGGCCAGTGAAATGCAAGCACCTTGAGGGCAGGGACTGTTTTTCATTTTTTGTCATTTTGAATTGATAGCCTCAGCAGACAGAACAGTGCTGACAATATTAGGCACTTATGATATGCTTTTCGAATTAAATTGTATTCAATGGTAAGAAATGATCCTTTGATGGTACAGTGGATAGATTGCATAGTGGTGAGTATGCCCACTGAGGGTTGATTCCCCAAAGGGGAGCCAGGAGGCCGCTAGGTGGCTCAGTGGATAGGGTGCTAAGCCTAGAATCAGGAAGACCAGAGTTCAAATCTGGCCTTTGACATTTACTAGTTGTGTGACCCTGGGAAAGTCATTTAACATCTGTTTGCCTTAATCCACTGGAGAAGGAAATAGCAAACTACTCCAATATCTTTGCCAAGAAAATATTATGGACTGTAGTATGGACAGCAGACCGTGATAGTGCCAGAGTCACCAAGAGTTGGATGTGACTGAACAAAAGAACAATAAAGACCATGGACAAGTCACTTAACCTCTGACTGCTTCAGTTTTCTCATCTATAGAAGGCGGGATAATAATATCATCTATCTCATGTAGTTGTTGTGAAGATCAAATGAACTAACAATTGTAAAGCATTTATCACAGTGCCTGGTACCCAGTAAGCACTATGTGAATGCTAGACCTCTAACAGAGCAGGAAAGCACGTCATCTCAAAGAAGACTGTTTAGCCTTTCTAGCTGGCCAATATCTTCACAGGAAGGACTAATACATAACTATCTTTTACTGCTTTATTATCTGGCACTGTGTGACCTTGGGCAAGTCATATAACTTCTGTAGGCCTCGGTTTTTTCATCTGTAAAATGAGAGGGTTGCACTATATGGCAGGTTTCTTTCAGCTCTAGACCTATGATCCTATAGTATGTCTAACCCAAATAGGAGTAATTACTCCTTAAAAACTGGCAGATACGTAAATTATACCATGGCACTCATAAAGGGTGCCCTGAAATTCTAGGCACAAAAATCCAAGGACTTCCATCAAAGAGTAAATTATGAAATATTTAAAGAGTTGGGAAAAAAAATATTGGTCAAGAAACATGATGCTTACTAAATTGTGCTAAGTTCAGCATTGTACACACAGAGGCTGTAAATACGTATTGGATGAAGATGATGATGGCAAGGAGACGAGAAACCTTTTTCCCTTAATGATTTCTACTTCTAATACATCCATGAACTCATGGGTATGTGTATCCTCTCTCCCAGTTTAAATGGCAATTTGATATGCCTTCTCTTTCTGTGAAATTTTTGTGTCTTTCTATAAGTCTTCCATAGAAGAACTATCTAATGTGTTGGAAGACTTTCTCGGTTTCTTTTATACTTTTGGATGACAGAGCTCCAGTTGGGATGTGCATCTGTCCTTCACTCTGATCACTTGGCCTACCTTCATATATGTCCTTGATGCCATCTTTTCTGTGTTTCTCATGGCAAGTCATGTTGGAAATATGCTGTTAACTATTTGCACCCATCTGGAGTCTTTACATTTACAGCACCTGAAGTTTTGAGGGGTCCAAGATCACAGCGCTTTATGACTTGCAGAGGAAAAAAAACATCACTGGAAGAATACTGATGTTTTAAAAAGATGGGCTTTGTTGTTGTTTGTTGCTGTTGGCAAGTAGCCTGGGATCAGTAAAAGTGCTTTATGATTTTCTAAATGCTATCCAGTCTATTCTCCTATTCAATTCTTGACCAAGTTCAAAGCTCATCTACAGCATCTCCACAAGATATAGACACTGTAGAAACAGCATGCTACTCCATCCATGGAAATGCTTCCCTGTTACTTTTTCAATGACTTTTCCTTTCAAGTTTTCTAGTTACAGTGAATCAGTTTTGAGAACTTCTCCTCCCACCCCATTTATATACCTTCTCCTGCTCTTACATGAGGTCCTGCATAACAGGGGGGCACCCACACACTGAATCATTAATGGAAATGGTTCGATGGTTTTACCCATTTTTAACCCTGTGCATTTCAAGCTAGCTTAGCAGCTGTTTTCTATTTTCAGTGAGTCAGATGTATTTTTGGGTGACCTTTCATGTTCTGAGTGTGGGAACCATAAGGATCCCAAGGGGAAGGAGTGAGGGTTTTAGAAATATGGCATGGATCATGGCATCTCAATACCTAAAAATAATTTGAAACAGGATGTGGGTGATGTTGATAGTTGGGGGAAGGTTTTCTGAGTACTCTGAAATAAAATGTTAAGGAAATACCACCTTTCTGGGTGTTTTATATTTGGGCAGCAGGGTATAATGGAAAGGGCACTGAACTTGGAGTCAGAAGACCTGGGTTTATTCTAAGAAAAATGTTGACAATAATAATAATTATTATTTTTATTATTGATATAACTATTCTCATGCAGATCTTGGTTTAATTCCACATACAGTGGATTATTAGATAGTATTATTAGATAAATAGGATGAAGATGATGATGGCAAGGATGCTTATTAGATAAGTAGGAAGAAAGGATCATTATCTCTGTGTACATATTGGGAAACTGAGTCACAGTTACACTACATGACTTGTAAAATGTTATTCATATGATCAACAATGGAGTTGATGATATAACCCAGGTCAAATGACTCCCAACCCAGGTCTCTTTCCCAGGATCAATTGGATGGAGTTATATTTCCCCTAAATTAGAACTTATTAGTACCTATAAGCTGTCTTGCTCCAACAGTACTTTTAATTCTGATCCAGACAACATTAGCATTAAAGAAGTAGAAGTCCCACTTTAATAGTGAAATATGATACTACTAAAATAAAATACTAATAAAACAGCGTCAAAATTAGGTGATTGTACAATGGTTACACAAGTGATTCAATGAAAGACTGAACAATTATTAATGCATTTTTATCAGACTAGACACTGATACTTTGATGGATTTGTGTGGATATTTCCTTGATGGAAGCAAATTATAATAATGATTGTTGATGTTGTTGAAGTATTTTCAGTTGTGTCTAACTCTTTGTGACCTCATCTGGGGTTTCCTTGGCAAAGATATTGGAGTAGTTTGCCATTTTCTGTTCCAGCTCATTTTAAAGATGAGAAAACTGAGGAAAATAGGGTGAAGTGACTTGCCCAAGGTCACACAGTCACTGTCTGAAGCCAAATTTGAATTCAGGAAGATGAGTCTTCCTAACTTCAATCTTAGCATTCTATCCACTGTTCTACTTAGCAAAATGCTACTAATTAAGAGCAATTTGCATTTATCTAGCATTTTAAGGTTTGCAAAGTGCTTTACAGATCCATTTGGTCCTTATAACCATTCTCTGAAGTGGGGTTCTATCTATTATTATCTCTATTAATTCAGATGAAGAAATTGAGGCTATGAAACTTGGAATGGGCCACACAGTTAGAGTCAGAGGTAGAGTCTGAAATGAAGTCTTCCCACCCTGTATTTGGTGTTCTTCTTTATTTTACCACACTGATTCACAGAGGACAAATACCTCCCTTCTTTTGCTTCTTTTGCCTATCCTTTTATACATTCTTTTTTTGTTTCATTTATATGAGTCTTGATGTTCTTTAGATGTGTTTATTGCCTGCAATAACTTGAGATTTGTTTTCTTAACCATTCTTTTATTCTAATTTAATTAAATTATTATTTTGGAGGCAGGTAGGTGGCATATCAGATAGAGCTCTGAGCTTGGAATCAAGGAGACTCATCTTCATGAGTTCAAATCTTGCCTCAGACACTCACTAGCTGTATGACCCTGGGTAAGTCATTTAACCCTGTTTGCCTTAGTTATTCTTCTGTAAAAATGAGCTGGAGGAGGAAATAACAAATCATTGTGGTATCTTTGCCAAGAAAACCCTGAATGGGGTCACAGAAGGTGGGATATGTCTGAAAATGGCTAAACAACAACACCTTCAACCTATATGTGGACCAAGCAAGTAAAACTTGACCTCAACAAAGCTACAAACTAGTCTAATAAGTTAAAATACCTCCAGGTATGCAGTCATGGAGCATGAAGACACTGAATCCTACTTGGTGAAATATTTCACTGAGTAACAATGATAATACACACAGAGTAAAAGAAAGAAGGTACCAGAGTCTCTGGGAAAGCTATTAGCTACAACAGCAGTTAGATCTCAGTTACTCTAATTTTCACCATTGAAACTAATAAGGCTATTCAGCAATAGTGGCACAGTTAATCATTTTTAATGCAGCTACACACTTTAGTTCTGAAAAGGAAAAATCCAGATAGTGTTCAGTCTAATACTTGTGACAGATCCCTGAATGGGCTGCTTTGGGACTTGCATGAAATATATAGAACCAGTGTATGTTAAATGAAATCAATGAGCCTTTTAGATTTCCCCAACCAAAGGGTAACCTTGAACATAGATAATTAAATGTGTTACACAGGAAGCACATAACCATCTGTAAAAGCAAATTCTAATCATCAAAGAAGAACAAAAATCCAATGTTAAGTCACTACTAGGTTGGCAATTAGTTTAGACAATATGAACTATACCTATATGAGGTCATCTTTATATAGTGCTCATCATCATCATTCTTTCTTATCTTTGTTTGATTTGTTTCCTTAGTTTTATTTAATATATGTAAAGTGTTTTATTGGGTTCTTGAGATGAATTGAATGGTTTTTACACTATCTTTTGTTTTTATATCACCTAGGTTTTCCCTTGCATCCCTTTCCTCTCCCAACATCCCAAGAATCAACTCTTATAACAATTTTTTTTAAAAAAAGAAAAAGAATAGGAAAAATCAGTAAAACCCACAAGCACTTTGAAAAACCTGATGTGAAGTAGAGTGATTCACACTTTTGATCCTTGACCTCTACAAAGAAGAAAAGGGAGGTTTCTCCTCATATCTTTTCTCTGGAGTCAAGCTTGTTTTTTTTTATTTTGTAACACTGTTCGTACCATGTTGTGGTCATTCTTTCCAATTACTTTGCTATAATTGCA
Organism: Pseudochirops corinnae; assembly: GCA_028646515.1. Classification (NCBI taxonomy): domain Eukaryota; kingdom Metazoa; phylum Chordata; class Mammalia; order Diprotodontia; family Pseudocheiridae; genus Pseudochirops; species Pseudochirops corinnae. Next base: position 241,256,755 of record CM053587.1, on the reverse strand, counting down.
TGTGTTGTTTTCCTGGCTCTGATTACTTCACTTGGTACCAGTTCATGTAAATATTCTCTGTATTCATCGTGGTCTCCGTTTCTTGCAGCAAAGCACATTACATTCCTGTACCACAGTTTAGTCATTCCCCCATCTCTGACTGTCTCTTTTGTTTCTAGTTCTTTGATATCACAAAAAAGTGTTAGTATAAATATTTTGGTAATAACGAGCTTTTCTTTTGACTAATAACTTTCTTGGGTTATATACCGAGCAGCGTAATCTCTGGGTCAAAGAGTATGGACTTTTTAGTCACTTTTATTCGCACAATTCCATATTGTTTTCCAGAATGGTTATACCAATTCACAGCTTCAACAATTAATTAACTGTAAAACAACAACAAAAAGCATATATTTGTCCTATGGGAATTCACATTCTAAAGAAGTAAGGTGATCAGACTTTTTTCTTTCTTTCTTAGTAATGACAGTTAAAAATAATAATAAATATTATCATTGTATAATGATAGATGGCATTTATAGGGTGCTTTAAGGTTTATTTTCACAATTCTAGGAAGTAGATACTAGTATTATTTTCATTTTATAAGTTAAGAGATAGGTTGAGTGATTTGTCTGTGGTCTCAAAGTTAGTAAATTTCTGAGGCCAGATTTGAATTCCAAGTCTATCTGCTGTACTACCTACAGAGCTGTGTGCAACAGTGATGCTAGGGTCCCAGAAGAATTATGGGGCAACTGTATTCTGACTGTAGGGGAGGAACCTACTTCTTTTCTTTTATATCAATGCCATTATCACTCTGAACTCTCAGTAATGTCTAATAATCTAATAGTTACCTAATAGTTCAAGAAATCAACTCTACTGGAGAGAGCAAAACTGATGGGCTGGCCACGTTGTTTGAATGATATATGCTTGCCTAAAAGACTATTTTACAGAGAACTCATGCAATGAAGATGCTCACATGGAGGCCAGACACTCTCAAGTTCTCTCTCAAGAACTTTGGAAGTGATTGTGTGACATGGGAGATACTAGTAAAGGATCACTCAACGTGGCGGGCCCATATCAAAGAAGGTGCTGTGCCCTATGAGTAAAGCAGAATTACTGTAGCTCAAAAGAAATGAGATGCACAAATTCAGAGACATCTCTACTACAAATGTTCAAGTGGACTATTTGTGCTCAATCTGTGGTAGAGTCTTTGGAGTTCATGTTGGTCTGATCAGCCACAGTCGGACACACTGTAACTTGACTCTAACACAATGATGCCATTTTGGTCTTCTTCGAGAACCAAGAATAGCCACCAACCAACCTAATAAGCTAGTCATCATGTAAGAAAATAATAACAGTTAAACACTATATATTGCCTTACAGTTTGAAAAGTACTTTATGTTTTTTATTTCATGGTCACATGGCTAGTAAGAATCTAAGGGAGAGTTGTGCTCAGGTCTTCCTAACACCCGGTCCAGTGTTCTATCCATTGTACCACCCACCTGCCTTGAAATGGGAGTTTCCCCAGATGCTTCAGGGTGATTACGGCTCTGATGTGTAACACACAGTAATCACAATTCAAAATCATTTGATAACAATGTTTTCAACTCAATTCAGCAAACATTTATCACATACCTATTACATGGTAGGCATCATATGCAGGGTACAAAGACAAAATAAAATAATCCCTCAGCTGAAAGAGTTTACATTTTCTTCCAAATTGCCCTGTTTTTTAGTTTTTCTACCAAAGGCACCAATATCTTTCTAATTTCCTAGGTTTATAATTTTGGTGTTATCCCAGCCTTCTCATTCCTCCTTACTCCACATATCCAATAGCCGCCAATTTTTGCTGTTTCTATCTCCACAGCATCTCTAGCATCTGACCCTGTTCATTCACTCACACAGCTACCAGCTGAATTTGGGTCCTTATCACCTCTTATAGACAACCGCAGCATCTTTCTAATTGCTCTCATTTCCCCAAATCTCTCACCACTCCAGTCCATCCTACATACTGTTGCCAAAGTAATTTTCCTTAATTAGAGATCTGACCATGTGACCCCTTCAACATCAGTAGCATGTAAAGTCCTTCACAACCAACTTACTGGATATTATTCCTCCTTCCATGCTGATACACTCAAACTAGCCTTTTCTTTGTGCCTTACACTTGATGCTTCATTCTCCTGTCTATCCCTTTATTCTGGCTGTCCTGCCTGCTTGGAATGAATTCTTCCTCTACCTTCACCTAAAAGAATCTCTTTCTTCCTTTAAGACACATGTCAATTACCTGATTAATCCAACTGCCAATGCCCTCCCTGCCAAGTCACCTTATACTTAACTATTTTGTTTATATTTGTATTTATTCACTTTATATTAATGCAATATATATTTATTATACATGTACATATGGTATATACACACTTACATGACATGTTTAAGTTTCTGGAGAGTAAGGATTGTTTCATTCTTTGTACTCATGTCCCTTGTGCAAGGCCCTAGAACATAGTAGGCACTTAATGCATGCCTACTGATTGATTGGGAAACATTATACATATACATATGTAGATGCCTACATATATGTATTACATAAATATTTAATTTGGGGGAGTACATGTGGGGACTCATGCTTTAATGGGAATTCTGATAAAGGAACTCCTATCTATGCAGACTGGAAATTTTTTGGCCCTGAGAGATTAAGAGAACTGCCCAGGATCACATAGCCAGCATATGTTAGAGGCCAGTAGGTTGGGATAAAACCCAGTTCTTCTTGATTACAAAGTCAACATAGCATCCACTATGCTATATTAACTTTCATATAACAGATATACTGAGTAAATTTTAGGATATGGGTAAGCACTAAAAGTGGGGGAAATATGGGAAGACCCCCCCTGGAGGAGGTGGTACCTATGATGTACCTGGAAGGAGAGTATGGCTCTATAATGAAGAAACAAGGAAGGAGGGCATTTCAGACATGGATAGCAAGCACAAAGGCAGGTGATGATCAGTTATATAGGGTGAATAACAAATAGAGCAGTCCAGCAGGAACATAGAGATGATGATAATGATAAAGATGATGATGATGATGATGATGATGGTGGTGGTGATGATGATGATGGTGGTGGTGGTGGTGGTGATGTTAATGATGATGGTGGTGGTGGTGATATTGATGATGATGGTGGTGGTGGTGATGCTGATGGTGGTGGTGGTGGTGATGTTGATGATGGTGGTGGTAGTGGTGGTGATGTTGATGATGGTGGTGGTGGTGACGATGATGGTGGTGGTGGTGGTGATGTTGATGATGGTGGTGGTGGTGGTGGTGGTGGTGATGATGATGATGGTGGTGGTGGTGGTGATGATGATGATGATGGTGGTGGTTGTGGTGGTGGTGGTGATGTTGATGGTGGTGGTGATAGCAATTAGTACTTTGGTGGTGGCGGTAGTGGTGGTGGTACTGGTGATGGCAGTGATCGTGGTGGTGGTGATAGCAACTAGTACTTACACAGCACTTTAAGGTCTATAAAATATTTTACAAATATCTCATCTGATCCTCACAAAAAATCTGGAGAGGCAGTTGCTATTTTTCCCATTTCACAGATAAGAGACTGAGGCAGAGATCAAAAGACTTGCCCAATGTCACACAGTAAGTGTCAGGTCTTCGTGATTCTAAGTCCAGTGCTATATCTACACCAGCCAGCTGCTTGTAGTATATGAAGGAAAGTACTATAAAAATAATTTTGAGAAATTCATTGGGATAAGATTGTGAATGGATTTAAATGCCAACAAAGAAGTATGTATTTTTATATAGAGACATTAAGGAGTTGCTCTTGAACACTTCTGACACGGTCAGAACTATGCTTCAGGAAAATCAGTTTTGTAGTTGTATGGGTGATGGATTGGAGAGAGGAGAGCCTAGAAACAAGGAAATCAATCAGGAAGCTATTTCCATAATTCAGGAGGAAGGTGATGAAGGGCTAAACTAGAAAGTTGTCCATTTGGGTGAAAGAAGGGGACAGATACAAGAGATGTTGTAATCAATGACTTAGCAATTGATTAGATATGAAGTGGGTGGGTGAGGGAGAGCAAAGTCAAGGGCGATACTGAGATGTTGAATCTAAATGACTAGAAAAATAGTGCTGATCACTACAGAAATGGATAAGTTAGGAAGAAAGGTGTGTTTGAGACTAGGAAATGAGTTATGCTTTGGACATGTTTTGTTTGCTGCATCTCTAGGACATTCAGGTGGAGAGATACAGCAGGTAACTAGTTGTTGGTGCTCAATTATAGCTAAGGAGAGAGATGAGGTCTTGATATGTAGATTTTGGAATAATCTATAAATAAATTGAACACATGGAAGCTTATAAGATTTCCAAGAGAAACTAAAGACAGAAAAGAAATCAAATCAGATCACTGTGGTGACCTCATCTCATATGGGGGTACAACATAGATGATGATGGTGATCCAGCAAACAGGACTTCAGAGAGGTCAAAAGGTGAGTTTTCATGACAACTTAGAGAGGAGAGGGTTTCCAGGAGAAAGAAAATGTAGACAGTGTCAAAAGGCACAGAGAGGTCAAAAAGGATGAGGAAGGCTACTGAATTTAGTAATTATAAGATCTTTGATAACTTAGGGGAAAATGGTTTCAGTTGACTGATAGGGTTAGGAGCCATATTACAAGGGATTGAGAAATGAATAGAAGGGAAAGAAATGGAGATAATTAATATAGACAGTTTTGGATTTGTCAGTAAAAGAAGAAGAGATATAGTCCAAGAAATGACAGTATCAAGTGAAAGTTTTGGTTAAGGATGTGGGCTATCTGGGCATGTTTGTAGGTGGCAGAGCAGCAACTAATGGAAAAAGAAGAAATTGAAGATCACAAACTTTAAATGGATGATAAACAGGGTAAGTTCGTGGAAGGAACAAAAGGGAGCTATCAAGGGTAGCTTGATAAAAAGGTATCAAGGATAGAAGACTTGGCCTCAAAAAGAAGAAAGATAATTTCTTCCTCAGAGGATGGAGGAAAGGAGGAAAGGAGGGAGGATGATCTAGAAAGGAATTGAGATACACAACTAGGGGAGAATGAACTCCTGACAGGGATAGCCCCCATAAAAGTATGATGTGAGATCTCTTGCTTACAAGGAAGTATGAGGGAGTGGTGTAAGTGGCTTGAAAAAAGAGGTCTGGAACAGGTATGGTGGGATATGTGATTGGGAGTGAATGACAGAAGTGTAAAATAATTATTGTGCAGGATTGAGAGCCCAGGCGAGATCAAATAACAAAGAAGTGTAGTGCACCCCATCAGCACAGTTATATGACGTTTTCAAATAGTGTTACCCCAGGAGTAGGAACAGAAGAGACAGATGAGGAAAACATGCAAGGCTTAGGTTTGGGAAGGAAAACAGAGAGGGATTCCAGGGTAGAGGACAGTGTAAAATTAAACTGCTTAGCAATAATGTCAAGATTTCAAAGAAAGCAAAGTAAGAATGAAGCAGAGAGTGATAAAGTGATAGGAAACTTTGATGGGGGTGAAGAATAGGTTTAGGAGAGGTGAGGCACAAGGAAAGGAGGCCAAGGTTGGCTAGAGGAACTTCTTGGTTTTGATAAAATAAATTAAACTTCAAATTATAAATATCAAAAATGCATTGTAATTCACAAGAACTTAAATGCCACTAGGAATCTCTTAATGTATGACATGATATAAAGAATAAGCGGTTCCAAATATATTCTTTTTTTTTTTTTTGCTTTAATTGGGTACTGAGAAATAGGCATCTATCTTTAATCAAGTATTGGATATGAAGAGGAAATATCAGATCTGGCAACAACCATTTGAGAAAGAACCTTTTAAATTAAGCTTTCAGAATTCACATTGAGAAATCCCAGCTGATGTCAGTTCTCAGATGTAATGACAGTATTTTGCATTTGTGATTCTGAGGATTAGGGTAAAGGTAATGAATGCACAAAGTTGGCTAATTTAGCTTAACTTCAGTTCTCAAAATTGATGCCACTGGATTCCTAATGGGGAAGCATTTTGATTTTAAATTCTGGTTTGGATCTCTTCATTTACTATTCAAGAAGCAATGTCAATTAACATTTTTTTAAACCCTCAAAAGATTGCTTAAAGGAAGCAATAGAGCAGTATTGTGACTAAAGATTTTCCAAGGCAAGATTGCTTGTTATTCTAGGGTGAAGAATACCCTTAAGCATCAGATTCTATCAGTATGATGTGGTCTGGACACATGAGACTTGGGGGACAAGTTAAGTTCCTTATTTCCATTAGGGATTCTACAAGACAATTCCTTTCCTTCTGTCCCATGTAATTTGCAGCTATTATCATAGATATTAGACATGGAAAAGACTTGGCAGGTCACCTAATTCCCTGGCCCTTTGTACAAAACTGTCTGTGTTGAATATTTATGAGAGCATTAGTTAGCAGGACTCTCTAAATATAAGTATAATGCAGTAGCCATCACTTGGTACCACAGCATCAAAAGTAATAAAACACGAGGCTATAAGTAGGGGAATAATCAATAACAATATTAATGGTAATAGAAACAATATAGATGGGATAGATAGGTGGCACGGTAGATAGAGCACCAGACCTGGAATCAGAAAGACCCATCTCATTCAGTTCAAATTCAGCCTCAGACACTGACTAGCTGTGTGATCCTGGGCAAGTCACTTAACCCTGTTTGCCTCAGTTTCCTCATCTGTAAAATGAGCTGAACAAGGAAATGGCAAACCATTCCAGTGCCTTTGCCAAGAAAACCCCAAATGGGGTCATGAATAGTCAGATATAACGGAAAAATAACTAAACCACAACAATGACATAAACAGTGGAAGGAATCAAAAACCAAGTGGAAACAGGATAAGGGTCACATCATCCACGTCATTCTGTCTGGACACAGATGTTTTCAGTGAATTTGCAGTAGATGAGCTCACACACTATCCCTTCTATTCAACCAGAAAAGAGAAATAATTTTATTTACCTGTATAATAGTAATAGTTAATCTGGAAAAATAATACCAGGACAGAGATTTGTTCTAGAACTGTTTTCTACTTGAAAACTTCTTTTGAAAAAGATGAGAATGAGCTGAAAAGAGCTGAGATGTGGAAAGGCAGCTTGGAATAGTAACTGGAGAGCTGGTTTCACGATCAATGGTAGCCAGATTCAAGTCTTGACTCTGTTACATGTGGCTGTATGACTCTGGGCAAGTCACTTAACCTATGAGTGTCCTAGACAGCTTTCTAAGACTAAGTCGCAAAGTCTGGTGGTAGCTTGGTGGCACAATGTGCTGGTCCCAGAGCCAGGAGGTTCTGAGTTCAAATCCAGCCTCAGACACTTACTAGCTATATGACCCTGGGCAAGTCACTTAACCTCTTTCTGCCTCACTTAATAACAGCACTTAACAGTATCTTTCCCACAAGGTTGTTGTGAGGATAGGATGAAATATTTGTAAAGCCCTTAACCTAGTGCCTGACACCTAGAAGGCTATAAATATTTCCTTCTGGGTACCAATCTGCATTACTAGAGGTAGTTTCCTTGTTGGGAATTTTCTTTTACCAATGAAATTAGGTGTCTGACAAAAACAACTGAACACACATTTTACATAGCACTTCAAAACTGACAGAATGTTTTCTTCACAATTTGAGCTAGGTTGTGTAAATGTTTTTCGCTTTCCTGTTATAGCTAAGGAAACTGAATCACAAAGAAATTAAAAGGCTTGCCCTAGAGTAAGTACATGGTCACTGAATGGCAGAGCCAGAGCTCAGACCTAGGTCTCAGTGCAGGCAAATCATCTTCTGGGCAGTACCATTGATGAGCTGAGGGATGGAGCAACCAGAGGAACTTGAAAGCTCTCTTCTGCTTCGTGTGTGGTCAGCCCCAAGGGCTCCAGAGCTTCCCTGACAATCATTTCTTCTGTTTTTAATAAAATGTCAAAGTAGCCACATGGCAGGTATAACACGTTGATCAAAAAATCAAAACAATGAGATTTTAAAAGTAGATTTAATTAATGTTGACAGCACATACTTAATGAATATTTAAAAAATCCATGCACTTGGCATCCAAGTCCATTTTGCTTGGCAGCAGGGCATAGTGGAAAAGACCACCGGACTCCAGAAGGTATAACATTGCTATAGGCATTGGTAGCAGCACTCCAGAAAGAGAAATGGCTTATGTAACATCTGAAACTAGATCCCAGAAGCAGCAGCTGATGTTGTTGTCGCTGATGTTCTGACATGCATGTGAACTGGATCTAAGTGAGGCAGAACTGCACAAATTTATCAGCCTCATGCTCTCCTCCAGAGTCATCAGAGTCAAGGGACAAGACAAAAGTCAAGATGACTGACAATGGCCCAGCCAGGAGCAGCTGATGACCCAGTGGTTGGAACGTTGGGTCTTGAGTCAGGAAGATTTGAGTTCAATTTGGCCTCAGACACTGTAAAGCTCTGTGATTCTGGACAAATCATTTGCCTCTGTTGGCTTCAGTTTCCCCATCCATAAAATGGAGATAACAATGGTCCCTGCTTTGCAGGGTTATTTCAAGGATGAAATGAGATATTTGTAAAAAGTGCTTAGCAAAGTAACTTGCATGTAAGCACTATCTCAGTACTTATTCCCTTTGTTCCCTCCTTTCTCTCAAAAAAGGTGAAAACACTGGAATCAGAAAATCTGGATGAGAATCCTGACTTTGCCACTTGCAAACCATGGGGCAAGTTATTTAATCTAAGCCTCAGTTTACTCATTTGTAAGATGGTGATAATTTATTCAGAGCCTTGAGCGATAATGTTTGCACCTGGAGCACGTGGCCTTCTAGGTCCTTTGAGTCCAAGTTTTACAGAACATATCCTTTTATTAAGGGGATCTGTTCTGTGAAGTTTGAATTCAGTCAAAGGGTTTCACTTGAGGACCTTGAGGCTGCAGGTTCCCCACCCCTGGTCCAGAGGAAAGCTGACTGCTTCTCCTTCCCAGAGACATAGAGAGGTTGAGGTTGCTAAGATCGGCAAACACTGAGAGCTACTGGTGGTTCCTAGTCCTCTTTCTCATGAGCTCCCACTGGTGTGCTTCCCATTGCTTATTAGCCAGTCTTAATTAGAAAAGCTATTTACTAAGCAAGCATAGCAAGGAAAGTTATTAGAGAAACATCTCCCCAAACCGGTCACACTCTCCCCTTGCACATACAAGGTCTCTGAAAAGAATGGGCTCGTATCCTTCAACCATTTATTAATTGGTTAATAGAAATATTTACATACTAATTTTACATATTTGTATACATACATATATACACACACACATATATCCTATTTGTGTCTAGTGGTAGCCATTTCTAGGGAAGGAAG
>CM053587.1:241208472-241247349 GCA_028646515.1 Pseudochirops corinnae | reverse complement strand
CATATAGGGTCCTGAAGTTGCCTTTCCTCCATATGTCTAATTTATTCTCTGTGTATACCCCACTTCCTAACGTATAGGTTGCTATGAGCCGTTACTGCTCCTGGAAAATTGCTATGATGATTGCTATGTCTATAGGAACTCCAGATCTTCTAATCTTTTAAAGTTCACACTATTATCACCTGGTCATTTGGGGAGGGAGAGAAACTTGCTCCCTCTTTCAAGGGTAATTCCCCCTCAGGAGTCCTTCACTAGTGTACTCGACCAAGCAGAAGTGTGTCATTCTGAACTATCCTGTGATGTTATATAGGGGTCTAGGATGTGCCTGATTCTTTCAGTCAATCATTAGGTATTTCCAATGTAGCATTATCTGCTTTTATCTAATGACTCCAAACTTTCACATATCTTTCAAATTGATTATGGATTTATTCATATGTAGTTTACTTCTGGTAGATTCAGTTGAGGTATCCAGGCCTTCTGTGATTATATTATTTGGGGAGAGGCTGTTTGCAATTCATTGGATTAATTTCCATAACTCCTGAAGATCACTTATGCCTCAAATGTTTGTGTATGTCATTATGGTTGAGTGTGCCATAATTGATTATCGGGATCCTAAACTCCCAATGCTTATTTTCAGTAGATAAGGATTTTTTAGGGACAAAGTCCAATTATTTTGTAAGTAAAACTGCACAGTTCTAAATGTAATCTCAACTTCAAAATCTTTTTAACCTACTAAACAGCACAGCTAGCTTTTTCAAGTGCCAAGCAATTAAAACTGCTCTGTTAGCATACTCCTTGAGTTTAATAGCTCCAAAGCTATGCAAAAATTGATGTGGGTGGGGAGGCATACTTCTGCATCTCCTTTCCCTCCAGCAGGCTGAGGTGAGCCCTCAGTGGCTCAGAAGACTAATAATTCAACTGCCTGCCTTTTGTTGAATTCCTAAGGTTGCTCAAGATGTTTCTTTTTAGCAAACACTGAAGAATCTGCACTTCACTTACCACACCATGGCATCAATCCATTGAAATATTCAGGATAATTAAGCATTATGGCACCTGATTCTTTAAAATGAAGCAACATCGTTAACCACCAAGAATGAAACCATCATTGGCTCCAGGCTCCATTTTCATGCCAGTCCTTTCCATTACCTGAAATGTAGTTCTCTGCCCCCTTCCCCCTCATTTAAAATTCAGACTTATTCAAAGGTCCTCACACTTGGGCAATTTCCAAATATCTAGGGGTTTATGATCAGACAAACACATTATCCAGTGATCTGATTTAATGTAGACATAGTCTCACTTCCTCCATGAGTAGCTTTTTCCTTAGTAAGTGGCTTACATATATCTCTCCATTTAGGTCATGAAGAGTGAATGATACAGTATTCATGAAAAAGATGACACACCTTTCAGTGGTTTGAAGTACTTTGAGGGAAGAGGCAACATCCTTTCTTCAATATCTGACCCAACCTTTCTCTCTAGACTGAAGTAACACCATATGGAAAACTAATGGTTTAACACCCAGTACAGAAAACAATTTAACATCAGGTTGTCAAAAAATAAAATAAAATAAAATGGGCAAAACTCTAGAGAACCCAAGAAATAAGCTAATGGGAAAAGACTGAATTAAAAAAGGAAACCAGATCCATAGAAAAAAGCTTTGCGTATGGGTAAAATGCAACAGACTCTTTATTCGTTTTCTAACATAAGTTGGCTCTCCTTTGGTACATACAAAAATTAATAAGGGTGAGAGAACGTAAAAAAAAAATGTTCTTTTATAAGGCATATAAACACATTCTTGGGTAAAATTAAACTCTTTGGTTCCAGGACAGTAAAAAGCACATGCTTTGTGCAAAGTCCCTGAGGGTTCGTCAAACAGAGGCACAGAGAAGCATATGCGATGGAGTGATTGGCATCAACTGCTCCTCTGTAATCTTCAACAGATGTGGCATGCCAATTGATGGGGAAAAGCAGCTTCTAGTTAGCACTCATTGCTTTCTGGTGATGGATACATACAATGTCTTTGATAAATGTAGTACTGATGGGCTAGGCACACTGTTTAATCGTGCTAAGCTGTCTGATTCATCTTTTGATTAAGTTTATCAAAAGATCCAACAACTGAGAAACAGAAAGGAAAAAAAAACCTTCCCTGCGGGGTTTCCAAGAAGAAAATGGGAAAAGGAATTGAAACAGAGAAGGGTTCTAGCATGGGATAAATGTTAGTAGGAGACACAGAAATTATATAACTGATGAAAGTAAGTAGAGTTCCATCAGTAGAAGAGGAAATGAAATTGGCACTATGGTCAGATGTGGAGGGGGGAAGATTATTTCTTCAACCTCAGGATACTCTAATAATCAAAACATTTCCCTTTTTACAGGTGTTGACTTGTCAGTCTTTTGAGCTACTTTTATACCCAATGCTGAACATTCCATTCCAGTGTGATAGAATATCATTTCCTGACTCTTACCTAATAGTGATCCCTCATATTTCTTCATCTTTATTGTTTCAAAGTGCTTTACATCTTATTGGATCAGTCCTATGAGGTAATAAGTGTGGTGGGTATTTTTATTCCCAGGTTACAGATGACAGAAATAATCTCATCAAGATGGGACAATTTATCCAAGGTCACACATCTGGTAAGTCAAAGAGCCAAGGCCATGACATCTTCTGACTGTGCCCACTACTTCACTCTCCCTTCCACATATGAAAATACTGAGGTCAGGCTTATCCCAGGATCCAAAAGACCCGCTGGAAAAATGAAGTGAATCTAATAAGGATAGGAATAAGTGCAAAAGTCTATACTCAAGTTCAGAAATTCAGTTTTACAGGTACAGGATGGGGAAGGCATAAATAGGAGGGAGGGAAGGAAGGTGAAAAAGTCTTTATTAAGCACCTACTAAATGCCAGGGTAGTATGAGCAGCTAAATGGTGCAGTAGAGAGGGTGCTGAGCCTGGCATCAGGAAGACTCATTTTTCTAAGTTCAAATCCAGCCATTGATTTACTAGCTGCATGACACTGGGCAAGTCACTTGATGTTGCTTGTCTCAGTTTCCTCATCTGTAAAATAAGCTGGAAAAGGAAATGCCAAACCACTATAGTATCTTTGCTAAGAAAACCCCAAATGGAATCAGTGAGAGTTGGATACAACTGAAGTGATTGAGCAACAATAAATATATGTTAGGCACTGTGCTAAATAACAATAATAATACAGAATATTAATAATAAATTATAGAACATATATTATGTTTGCTGTGTGCCAGACACTATCTTAAGTGCTCTAAAATTATTTCAGTTGATTGTCCGAGCAACTCCAGGAGGTCGGTGTTATTATTATCCCCATTTTACAGCAGAAAACTGAACCAGACAGTTAAATGACTTATACAAAGTCACATAATTAACAATTGTCTGAGGCTGAATTTGAACTCAGGTCTTCCTGATTCCAGATCCATAGATCTACCCACTGAGCCACTCTGAAGCTTCTAAAGAGCTTCAAAGTTCAATATGAATCAACAGAGCATTATACCAGCCCCCAAAACCAATATTGTCCAGAGTGTATTAAAGCATCATATCAAGAAAAAGGTAGAGGATCATTCCATTGGACCTTGTCCTGAACCTTGTGTGGGTTTCCTTTCTAAGTATTACATATATATTTATTTTTGGTGTTTGTGTGGGGGATAGGGGGAAGGCAATTGGGGTTAAGTGAATTGCCCAGGAACACACAGCTAATAAGTGTTATGTCTAAGGTTGGATTTGAACTCAGATCCTTCTGACTCCAGTACCAGAGCTCTATCTACTGCACCACTTAGCTTCCCCTAATGCTAGATTTAAGAAGTACACCCAGAAGACAGTGACCAGGGTACCAGGAAGACTGCAGACCATGCTTCAGGAAGATCCACTGAAGGAATTAGAGTTATTTCAGCTGGGAAATGTACTTCCTCCTTGCCCTGCCTCCACATCTGAGAATTCTTAGCTTCCTTCAAAGCATAGTTCAGGTGCCTCACCCTACAGAAAGCATTTCCTGATTTCTCATCTTGGTAGTTTTCTCCCCATTTCAAATTTATTTTGTATGTATTTTGTGTAAATGTTGGATTCTCCCATGATCACTCACTCCCAACCTCCTAGGAGAATATAACTCTCTTGAGGGCAGGAACAGATTCATGTCTGTCTTTGTATCCATTGCATTCCTAACACAGTATTTGACATATACTAGGTGCTTAATAAATGTTGAATTGGCTGAGTGTGAAAGTTGTTCAGTTGTATACAACTCTTCATGACCTTATGGACCATACTGTTTGTGGAGTTTTCTTGGCAAAGATAGAGTGATTTGCCATTTCCTTCTCCAATGTAGTAAGGCAAACAGAGGTTAGGTGACTTGCCCAGGGTCATACAGCTAGTGTCTGAGGCCAGATTTAAATTCAGGGCTTCCTGACTCCAGGTTCAGCACTCTATCCACTGAGCCACATAGCTGCCTCAAGTGTGGAAGTATATACCTGTAATCCCTACTATTAGGGGAGGTTGAGCCTGTGGATTGCTGGAGTTCTGGAATTCTGAGTTGAGGTAGGGCTAGAGTCTATGAGTGTCCATACTAATCCCAGCACCAATACGGTGCCCCTAGGATCAAAAGGTCACTAGGGTGCCTAAGAAAAAACTAAACTGTCTAGGTCAGTTTAAATTTCCATGCTGATCACCAGTGAGACTGGGCACACAAATGGCTGCTACATGTCACCTGGGTGAGACAGAGAGGCAGAGTTTCAAAATAAACCAAACTCCTCTTCCTTCTAGTGTCTTCCCTCTGCTAATCAATTCATATTTATCCTATATATATCTTGCTTTTTATCTGTTTGTTTGCATGTCGTCTCCCCCACTAGACTGTGAGCTCCTTGAGGTCAAGGACTATCTTTTTATTCTTTTGGTATCTCTAGCACTTAACACAGGGCTTGGCACATAGAAGGCACTTAATAAATGTTTATTGATTGAATTGAATTGAGTTGCTAAGATAGTTATGTATAAGCATGTGCAGGGCTGTCATGAGGAAGAGGGATTAGGTTTATTCTTTTTAGCCTCAGAGAGCAGAATTAAGAACAAGGTATGGGAGCTGCAGAAAGGCTTTCAGTTTAAGGTAAGGAAATGCCATCTAACAATTAGTGCTATTTTAAAATGGAATGAACTGCAAGAAAGAGTTGGTTTCCAGGCTGTGGGGTCACTTGCCAGAGATGTTACACTGGAGAGACTTGGTCAGGAACACATCAAACTAGGTTGCCTCATGGGGCCTCTAATTATGAGATTCTGTGATATTGTGATCCCAACATTCTGAGAGATCTCACTAATACCTCAATAACCTGCCCATGTTCTCTTGGGCATTCTTTTCTAGGAAATGAAACTCTCTTGGCTTGATTCTGCATTATGTATTGATGACTCTAGCTTTGGACCCTTCTTCCGGTATCTGAACTTCAGTTGTGTTCGACTCAATTGTTTGCTGCTTGCTTTACCTTTGGCAGTTTCTGGTTTCTGACCATTACCTGGGTGCCCTGGAACAGATACTATCTGTGGTGTAATGGAAAGAGTGCTGGAACTTAGGAGTCAAGAAGACTTATCTTCAAGTCTTCCCTCAACTATTTCCTAGCTGTGTGATTCTTCACAATGTGATTCTTCGCAAATGACTTAATCTCCTAAAGCCTCAGTTTTTTCATTTAGAAAATGAGAATAATAATAACACCTACCTTACAGAGTTGTTATGGAAATCAATGAACTATTATTGTTGTTATTATGATTCTATAATAATTATTATTGTATAATTATATATGCCTCATGGTTCCATTCCCCATTCTGGTTGTTGGATCTGGATGTCTGGCATTTAGCTAAAAGCACAGCCAGTGTAAAGAATTTCATGAGAAGACTCCAAAGAACCCCATGGTAACACCTATTCCACAGCCCTCAATGTCTGGATATTTTTTTTCCCCAGTAACTAACCTAAATCTTCCTCATGTTCACTTCTTCTGCTCTGTTATCAGGAAGGTATTCAGCCCATAGTAGAGAAAAAAGCAAGGAGTGTGAAATTTGGAATTCATAAGGAAACTGACACATTGATTAGCTTTGTGACTATGGACAAGCCAAATGGATTCTCTGACCCTTGGTTTCCTCATCTATAGAATGAACATAATGCCACTTGCCCGGCCTCTCCACTGAGTTGCTATGAGGAAGGTGATTTATGAACCTTAAAGGGTCCAAGTAATATGAGTTATAAAACATGACTTTATGAAGTTAAAGTTGTGAAATATATACATGATATACATCCTCCTTTTTCTTCCTCTTGGTGTTTCTGTCACCAAAATGTAATAGTTGACACTTTGATTTAATAAAAAGGCATGGAAAATACCTTTTATAAAAATCAATAAAATATACTTTATATGAAAAGAGGAATTCATTCTTGCCCTACTAATATTTGACTTATTTTTCCCTTTGCTTCTCTGATATTGCTGCCATATGATACATACCGCTAATATACTGAGCTAAAACGGGTCACTTCCCACAATAGAAAGCAATGTACAGCAGAAAAAGCATTGTGGTTAGAGTCAGAAGAACTAGGTTCCGTTTTCACCTCTGCCATTTACTGTCTGTGGAACCTTGGACAAGTCACTTAACCTCTATGGGCCTCAGTTTCCCAATTTGTAAAATCAGGGGGTTGGACTAGACAGCTTCTAAGGACCTTATGTGTTCTAAATATGTGAACTGTGTGACTTTGGGCATCTCTGGGGCTCAGTTTCCTCATCTGTAAAAATGAGACAGTTGGACTAGACATATCTGCAGTTTCTTCCATCTCTCCATCTATGATCCTTTCAAATGAATAAGAAACATGAGAGAGTTTAGCAAATGTAAGATGCTCTTTTAATTCTTTTGGGAGGAACCCCATAGTAGGTATTCTTAAGTTCAAACATTCTGCAAATATCCATAATCCTTATGCCATCTTTCCTCATTTTCTAGGAAATCTTCCATGGGTACTTGCCCTGTCTGAGAATGATGGAGAGGAGCTAGTGAGGATAACAAGAAGCAACATGGAATCATGGGTAGAGGGCTGATCTTGGAACCATAAAGACCTAACTTAGAGTCCTGCCTCTGACGTATATTAGCCATGTGACTATGCATAATTTGTTTAATGTCTAAGGAAGTGATGACTTTCTAAAGCTATAAATTACAGTAAGCTGGCACTCTGTATCAGGGAAGAGAGTTTTCACATTGGAAAACCACACCTTTGAACTAAAAAAAAGAAAAGGAAGGAACATTTTCAAAGTCTTTTCCAACTCTGAGATTCTTAGTCAAAGGAATATCTGTTATCTCAAATGATTAATAGCTCAGCTGTATGGTGCTTTAAGGTTTGCAATGCATTACACTTGCATTATTTGATGCTCAAAACAAGCCAGTGAGGTAGATTCTGTTGTCACCCTACCTTTTGCAAAGGAGAAAACATATTCAGAGAGTTGACTCAGGGTCACACAGCTAGGGAGCATCTGAGATGAAATTTGAACCCAGGTCTTCCTGAATCAAACGTCAGCATTCTAATCACTCTACTATTTTCCTCTTAAATATACTTTTGAGGAAGACAAATATTATCTGTGGGGAGATTGTATTTGGATGAGCAAAGGGACTAAGTGCTTTTAGATTCAAGTGCTTCTTTGATCTCTCAATTGCCTCTTAGACCTCACCACCTTACACCAGGCAAGCAATGTCTAATCAATCCCCAGATCAGATTCAATGTCAGCCATTACATCTATTAGGTCAGATTTTACTAACTAAAACAACTGCTTCAGAAGCTTTTCTCATCAAAAGGAAGTAAATGCCTTAATAATTAGTAAAAAAAAAAAAAAAAAGTACTTGCCTTGGGCTGATCTGAGCATTGAGCTAGTCTTCATTAGCAAAGCAAAATAAATAGTTTAAGTAATTTTTTTCCTGGACAATTGAAATTAAAACACAAAGTTTGGGGCAATGACCTGGATATCTGGGACAAAAGCTTGAGGAAATATCTACCTCTTACGGTTGTATATAAATATGTATGCAACATTTTATAAATCTTTTTTAAAAATTTATTTATTTACTTGAGTTTATAACATTCAGTTCCACAGTCCCTTGAGTTCCAAATTTCTTCCCTCTCCCTCTCTTTCCCCCTTCCCCCCTTGGTGGCATGCAATCTGATATGGGTTCTACAAATACCCTCATGTTAAACATTAGGCAAGTTGTAAAGAAGAGTTATAATCAATGGAATGAACAATAAGAAAGCAGGAATGAAACAAAACACAAAAGGGAGGGAATGAGCAGTTTGCTTCAATCTCCATTTAGACTCTGTAGGTCTTTTCTTTGGATGTGGATATCCCTTTCCATCATGAGTCTTTTGGTGTTTTCTTATAACCTTGCATTGCTGAGAGGAGCCCAGTCTAGCAATGTTAGTTGTCACAGATACAATGTCTCTGTAATTGTGTACAGTTCTCCTGGTTTTGCTCTCCTCACTCAGCATCATTTTATATAAGTCTCTCCAGGTTATTATGAAGTCCATCTGCTCCTCATTTATTATAGAACAACAGTATTCCATTACATTCATATACCACAACTTGTTTAGCCATTCCCCAAATGATGGACATCCCCTTGATTTCCAATTCTTAGCTACCATAAAAAGAGCTGCTATAAATATTTTTGTACATAAGGGTCCTTCTCCCATTTGCATGATCTCTTTGGGATACAGCCCTAAGCATTTTATAAATCTTAAAGTACTATATAAATGTGGACTTTTATTATTTTGGAGGAGGGAACTTGGGGGATGATGGGAAAAGACTGAATTATCTGGAAAATGGCTCTAATATTTTTACATCTTTTTACTATAAACCCAGTCAAGGAGAGATAAATTATACTTGTTTTTATGCCAAATAGTTGAGCAGTTAAGACAATTAATTAAAAATCTTTCAAGTACACAAAACATGGATGCAGTAAAGACATACCTAGCAAGCTTTTCTTTTTAGAAACATTTGGTTCACTAAACAATAGACAAGACTTTAGAGATCATTTTGATCCAATCCCTTTACCTAAAGCCACACAAATAGGAAGTGGCAGAGCCAGGATTTGAACCCACATTCTTTCATTCCAAATCCAAGGTTCTTTCCATGTTTCTACAGGATGTTCCTAAGTGTAGATGGCAGCTGTACTTATGCATTCCTATTAAACATATTTTCACACTAGTCATGATGTAAAGAGGAATTAAAATGCATGAGAAGAACCACAAGAAAGAAGAATAAAACAAAACAAAAACAAAACAAAAGGAGAGCAAATAGTATGCTTCCATCTACATTCAGACTCCAAAGTTCTTTGGTCTTGTTAAAGCATTTATCATGTATTATGGTATGTTATTGTTACTATATATATTGTATCTGTCTTAACTCCCCTACTAGGCTATAAGCTCGAGGAAGAGAGGAATCGCATGTCGATAGCATTTTCCATCATGAGTCTTTTGGAGTTGTCTTAGAATCTTGCATTGCTGAGAAAAGCTAAGTCTATCAAAGTCAGTCATCATGCAATGTGGTTGTTACTGTGTACAATGTTCTCCTGGTTCTGTTCATTTCACTCAGCATCAGTTCATATAAGCCTTTCCAGGTTTTTCTGAAGTCTGCTTGCTCATCACTTCTTATAGCACAATAGTATTCTATTACATTCATATACCACAACTTGTTCAGCCATTCCCCAACCAATAGACATCCCCTCAGTTTCCAATTCTTTGCCACCAAAAAAGGAGCTGCTATAAATATGTTTTGTACATGTGGGTCCTTTTTCAGTTTTTATGATCTCTTTGGGATATAGATATAGACCTTGAAGTGGCTATTGCTGGATCAAAGGATATGCAAAGTTTTATAGCCTTTTGGGCATAATTCCGAATTGCTCTTCAGAATGGTTGGATCAGTTGACATCTCCACAAACAATGCATTCTTCTTCCATTTTCCCCACATCTTCTCCAGCATTTATCATTTGCCTGTTGTGTAAAGTTAGCCAATCTGATATGTGTGATGTGTCACATGCTACTTTGATCCATATTTATTTGCTCATATTTTCTATCATCTATTAGACTATAAACTCCTTGAGGAAAGAGACTGTCATTTTTTTCCTCATTGCTTCCATAATTCCATAATTATTAAGTAAATCAAATTGCTAACCGTACCTTAGTAAAGTATTTAAGTGAAATTGATGAAATGTCAAAACATTCTAATGCATGTTTGAATCAAAGGAGATTCAACAAGCTGTTCTATTAAGTTCAATTAGTTCCCTCATCACTGTAAATAATCAATCAATCAGCAAACATTTATCAAACAACTACTCTGTGCCAGGCACTTTGATGGGTGCTAGAGATAGAAAAGCAAAAATGAAAAAGTTTCTGCCCTCACCAAATTTATGTTCTATCAGAGAAAACAGCATGTGCACATATATATGGTAAGTAGATACAAAATACAGAAACAAAATAAAGTATAAATAAAAAATATGGTAGTTTGATGGAGTGGGGAAAGATTCTAGCAACTGGGGAATCAAGAAATCAATACTGATGCAAGGTGAAGGGGATATGCCTTACAGGAAAATGCCTCATGGAAAGAATATAGTCAAAAAAAGAAACCAAGGATGTGACTAGCTAAAATCAGTTTGTGTGACCCATCAGGAGGAAAAGATACTGAAAAAAGAGAAATCCAGATAAACTCATTTTATAAAAGTACATGTACATACATACATGTAACATGCATATATGTATGTACACATATGAATAAAATATCTATTTAACAAGCATTCATCTGTTGAATTCCATTAAAACCCTCCTCCAAACCACCATGCAAAGCACTGTTGGAGCATCTGCAAGATGCAAATCACAAGATAAATGAGGCACAATTAGCAAAGCACAGAAAACTAAGACGTTTAGAAAGGAACTGCTAGTTGAAACCAATATTTAAGAGATGAATTATTAACAACTATGAACACACATTATTACCCTTTATCATAAACAACTAAAATAGGATCCAATTAATTTCAATTGCATAAACATTTTAAAAATGTCTCCTATATGCAGAGCATCTTGCTTGGCATTAGAGATACATCAGGCACAGCATGATGACCTTCCTCCTTGGATCTCACAAAGCACTCGATCTTTGGTCTTGTTAAAGCATTTATCATGTATTATGGTATGTTATTATTACTATATATACTGTATCTGTCTTAACTCCCCTACTAGGCTATAAGCTCGAGGAAGAAAGGAATCGCATTTTATCTAAACTTTGCATTTCCCATACATAGTCCTACAAATTCAGTGAGGGAAAGGTTACTTCTAGCTGAGGATCTGGCTTCATGAAGGACATGAGACCTAACTGGAAAATGAAAAGTCAGGAAGGATTTCAATAGACACAAATGGGAGATGGAAATTGGGTATTGAAAGATAGTATTCTGACAGTCCAAACTGGAGGTGGGAGGGCATTTTAGGTAATGGAAATCTAAGTGAAAGACATGAAAAGCAAAAAGGTAAAACATTCATTAAACATCAAGTAACCCAGCTTAGTTAGAGCATTGTCTACACATTGTTGTTGTTTATCCTACCTTTTCAGAGGATCAGTGACATGTGATGATGTTTTGACTTGCATGTGAATTGGATTTGAGAGAGGCAGAGCTGCACAAAATTATTAACCTCGCTGTCTCCTCCAGTGATTGGAGTCCAGAGGCAAAGATAAGTCAAGATGACTAGTGATGGTCTGGGATGCAGTGGATAACCTTGGCATCTTCAGTGCCTGACCAAACTCTATTTGCTCCACAGTGCCTCTTTCAGCCACCTTCATGACCACTGGAACAAGTTGTTCCTTTCTGCCTATTTCATTAAGAGGAAGTATTCCGATGCTTGGGGTAGATACTCTCCTAACTCGCTGACAAGTCTGAGCCCTGTTGGTTACCCTCAGTCTTTTTCAGCCCATTTGCCAAGATGGTTTACCAGGGTATGGTCACTACAAGTTCTTGGAGTCATAGGTAACAGTTTACATTGAAAGAGACCAGGTCTTCATCATTCCTAGGCACCCTTTGTAGCACCAATACAATGCAATGAATTTAGCAAGCACTCAGCAAACACTCATTGCATGAGTTGCAAAATGACAGGAGTATTATAGTACTGGCTATGTATCTTAATCCTCAGTTCCGGTGGTTTGTTCTTGTTCACCCACTGAGTTGTGTCCAACTCTTTGTGACCCTGTGGACTGATTGTCCAGGGTGTTTTCTTGGCAAACATGCTGGAGTGGTTTGCCATTTCCTTCTCCAGTGGATCACCTTCTGTCAGAATTCTCCCCTGTGGCCTGTCCATCTTGAATAGCCAACTCTAAACAGCATAGCTCATACTGTCCTTGAGCTATGAAAGCCCATCCATTATGACATGATAGTGGTTACTGGGTACCTTATACTCCTATGCATGAGAGAGCCCATCTGATCAGTGAAGGAATACACTGTGCTCCCATTTGACTCTGTCAAACCTGTCAGATCATGGGCTCATATATAATCCCTTTCTATAGATGTTACTCTAGACATCAAAGCCATGACATGGTTGCATGGTCTATACCAACTCTGTGGTATGCATATTGTACACTGGCCCCTCTACATTCTTATTGGGCTTGCATGCCTGCCAGTCTACTTGGTATAAGATACAGCACCTTTATTTTGGAGAATCAAGGATATTATTAATTATGTGTAACATGATTTGATTCTGGTCCCACTCTCTGGAGTATCAGATCTGTCACATTTTAACCATGCCTTCCTCCTCAGGATTCTCTGGCACCCTGAAGGACCTGGGCAGTCTCTTTTCTCTGTAATTGGCTCAAGTCCCTACTAAATGTGTTCCCCCCATTTGAGGGGTCTGGTGACTAGCACCACAGTTCCATTTAGCCAATTAATATCAGATTAGTCTTTACAAAGGGATATTTACTTAAAAATAATAGCAAGAACAAACATTCCCTCAAAACTTTGGGAGCATAATTCACCCTCCCCCCTACATACCTACCACCCCAATTGTGGGATCCCAGGTGGGGATGGAGTGGAGAGGGGAATTAGGTTCTCAATTTACCTCAGTTCCTACATAGTATTGGTATCACTAAGATCAAATTCAAAACCTCACTGGGGTACTACACCCAGACCCATGCTCCTCATGAGTATCACTGCTAGGTTGGCTGCAACATCTAGCCTAGACTTTTGGACTCCAAGATCCTCATAATTAATGACTCTCTGTAAATAGAACATTAAAGAATGAAGAAAAAGGCCATTCTCGAGCCATTCTCAGAGCTTTCTGGTTTAAGGTTGGGGTGACGGAGGCAGGAAAGAGGTAGCCCTCATCCCATTGCAGGGTGTTACTCACTAGTAATCCTTTACCCCCAGACATTAATGTAGCCATTGCTATCAGCACATTTTAAAGATGCCAACATTTCTGGCAATGGAAAAAGACTGCTCTCAACCACATGGCAGATCAATACAGAATGTCTACATATGCTCTAGATTTCTAGTCTCTCAGAGCAGGTATCTTGTGTCTTCCATGTGAGTGACTCCATCTTAGGTGGAATAGGTATGTGCCAAACCCCCATTATAAATGTATTTTTTATTTTAGCCATAATCAATTACGGTAACTGAAGATTCACAGAGGGCATAGTTCAGGATCAAGATGATCCTATCACACCAAGGACTCATGGAACACAGCAAGACTATGGGTTAAGGATGGTAACCCCAGAAGTCAAGGCATAGGGATGGTAACCCCAGAAGTCAAGGCATAGGACTTAGCTATCTGAATGATAAGGAAGGAGACTGCCATCTTTTCTTCTAGCTTCCCAAAAGGTCTGTTAGCATGGAAATTGTAGGAACATAAGTCACAGACAGTTGTTTATGCTCCAGGGTTCCCTTACAATGCTGTTATGGTTGGCCTATACTTGTAGGTATACCTATGGACTACACAGGTAAACTCAGTGTAATCTGAAGCAAATTATTTTTTAAATTAAATTTTATGTTTATTTTTAGTTTACATAATTCATTTCCACAAGATTTTGAATTACAGATTTTCTCCCCGTGTTTCCCCTACCCACCACCCCAAAACACTCTATACTCCCTCCCCCAATCTGCTCTCTCCTATGTCTTCCCCCACCACTCCTCCCACTTTTCTATAGGGTAAGATGGATCTCCATACCCAAGTGCCTGTATATAAATTTTCCAGTTGCATGTAAATAATAATAATAATGATACTTTTTAAAAAAATGATTTTACAACTTTGAATTCCAGATTCTTTCCCTTCCTCCCTCGTCACCCACCCTTACTAGAAAGATAAGCAATTCAATATAGGTTGTGCATTTGTAGTTACACAAAACATTCCATAGTGGATATATTGTGAAAGACTGACTATATTTCCCTCCATCCTATCCTGCCTCCCACTTATTCTATTTTCTACTTTGACCCTGTCCCTTTTCAACTGTATGCTTCTAACTACTTTCCCCCCAACCTGTTCTCCCTCCATCATGCCCCCTCTCATCCCCTTCCCCCTACTCTCCTGTAGAGCAAGATACCCAATTTAGTGTGTATGTCATTCCTTCCCTAAGCCAAATACAATGAGAGTAAGGTTGACCCATTCCCTTTTGCCTTTCTGTTCTTCCCCTCCACTGTAACAGTTATCCCTTACCTCCTCTATATGAGATAATTTACCCCATTCTGTCTCTCCCCATCTCCTCTCATTATATTCCTCTTTCACCTCTCAATTTCACCTTTTAAATATCATCCCTTTCTATTCAATTGATCCTGTGCCCTCTGTCTATAAATATCTATACACATACATACACACACTCACATATGTGTTCAAATGAACATATACCCTCATATATAGACATATACATGTATGTATACACACATACATATATATATATACATTTATATTCCCTTTAACTATCCTCATACTGAGAAAAGTTTCATAAGTTACAATGATCATTTTTCCATATAGGCATGTAAATAGTTCAACTTTGATAAGTTGCTTATGATTTCTTTTCCCTGCTTACCTTCTCATGCTTTTCTTGCTTCTTGTATTTGAGTGTCAAATTTTCTGTTCAACTGTTTTTTTTCATCAAAAATTCTTGAAAGTCCTCTATTTCATTGAATGACCATATTTTTCCCTGAAACATTATACTCAGTTTTACTGGGTAGGTGATTCTTGGTTTTAATGCTAGCTACTTTGACCTCTGGAATATCATATTCTAAGCCCTTTGATCCCTTAATGTAGAAGCTGCTAGATCTTGTGTTATCCTGATTGTGTTTCCACAATATTCAAATTGTTTCTTCTTGGCTGCTTATAATATTTTCTCCTTGATCTGGGAAATCTAGAATCTGGGTATAATATTCCTAGAAGTTTTCTTTTTAGGATCTTTTTCAAGAAGTGATTGGTGAATTCTTTAAATTTCTATTCTGCACTCTGATTCTAAAATATCAGAGCAATTTTCCTTGAGAATTTCTTGAAGGATGGTTTCTAGGTTCTTTTTTTGACTGTGGCTTTCAGGTAGTCCAATAATTTTTTAATTGTCTCTCCTAGATCTATTTTCCATGTCAGTGGTTTTTCCAATGAGATATTCTACATTGCCTTCTATTTTTTCATTTGTTTGGATTGGTTTAATAGTATCTTGATTTCTCATAAAGTCATTAGCTTCCATTTGCTCAAGTCTAACTCTGAAGGAATTATTCTCTTCAGTGAGCTTTTGAAATTCTTTTTTCCATCTGGCAAATTCAGCTTTTTAAGGCATTCTTCACCTCATTGGCTTTTTGGGCCTCTTTTGCCATTTGAGTTAATCTATTTTTTAAGGTGTTATTTTCTTCAGTCAGGTTATTGACTCTCTTTTCATAATTTTCTTGCATCATTCTCATTTTTCTTCTTTTTCCTCTAGTTCTCTTACTTGATTTTCAAAATCCTTCTTGAGCTCCTCCATGGTCTGTAACCAGTTCGTATTTTTCTTGGAAGCTTTTGGTGCAGGAGTTTTGCTTTCATTGTCTTCCTCTCATTCCATGCTTTGATCCTTTTTGTCCCCAAAAAAGGACTCTAAAGGTGAATGGCTGTGCTTGCTTTGCTTCCTTTGCTTGCTCATGTTGCCACTCAATTACTTGACTTTTGAGCTCTTTGTCACAGTAGAACTCTGCTTCCAGAGGGGAGAGCTTTGTCCCAAATTGCTGGGGTTTTTGCAGCTGTCAGAGCTATTAGGAGGGCGCCATCTCTGTATCCCCCACAACTCTGGCTCACTGGTCACACACCTCAAGACCACCAGCCAAGACCACGATCCAGATCCAAGCAGGTTAAAGCAAGAGCAATTACCCTCTAAATGGTTGCCTGGCTGCCCTATGATCTGTAGGCCAGGAGTTCCAAAGCAGGCACATGGAGGTGGCAGCAGGGCTGCCACACCTCCACCACTTCTAGCTCCAGGGGCAGGGGCCAGACCCACTCTTCTGTCCCCCCCAGTTCCAACAGAGTTCTATACTAGCCTCTCACTTTTTTCTGTGGCATTTATGGGTTGATAATTCTGGAAACCACCACTGCTGCTGGTGATCCACTCTTCTAAAGTCTGCTGCAGCCACTGGTTGGGGCCACCCTGGAGCTAAAACCAGGGGCTCACGCAGGGCTGGGCTCGGCTCCCAGCATACTTCCTGCTAGGTTGCCTTCAGTGGGAGATTTGTTTCTCTCTGTCACTTTATGGGTTCTGTAGTTCTATAATTTGTTTAGAGTCATATTTCATTTGTGGTGGTTAGGCGGTTATGAGGACAGCTATGGAGTTTTCCTGCTTCTATGCCGCCATCTTAGCTCCACCCCCAGTAAATTATTTTTTAACTAGAAGAACAATTTAACAGACTTGCCTACTAGAAGAAGATTACACCTCCCAAGACACCTTGCTGCAGAGCATGTATGTTTATTGGATGAGAACAAAGGCCTCATTTTCCCTGAGGATGTATATGTATAGGACATCTATGGATGGTGGGTTGAATCTGAGGGAAGATGAAGAAGAGAGGTCTCTGGCAGTTTTCTGACCACAAGAAGGGAGAGATAAATGAAGGAAATATTGAAGTATCAGCAATTAGGTGAATGATGAGCAAAATTAAGTAAGAAGGTTTACAGAGAACAGAATGAAAGATATGGGTTGTAGATGCTGTCAGGAGCAGTTTTTATACAGGAATGCCAAACTTATTTATGTTGAAGGCATTAAACTCTATTTGAAGAAAAAAAAATGCCTTCCCCATTATAGCTCTAAATTTTTGGAGAAGGTCTTTTCCCAAACTACTCTGGGGAAAAGGGAGATGAGATTTCACTAGTTTGGAAATGTGTGTAATATAGTTTTCTGTCACCATTCATTCATTAAAATTCATTTATATCCTGATTAAGTGTTTTACTGTCCACTGTTTCCTGGATCTATTAAATAAATACATAGGCCTGAATTTAATTTAGCAATTGTGACTTTTCTAAATGAGTGGGTGCATGAGGAAGGCATAGAGGTAAATTACCAATATAAACCTCTACAGTTGGAACTTGAGTCTGTGAGGGTCCTAAGCAGGTCGTACCACAGGCTAAACCATTTTGAATGCATATAGGATCTTACAGAAGTTAGCCTGGGTGGTCTTAACTCTTATAGGTAGTTATATACCACAGAAATTGTGGTATGTAGGGTAAGTGTAGGAAAAGAACAACAAACATAAGTGGAAACTACAGTTCTTATAGAAGGGCATGTTCTGTGTAGATAAATGGACTAAATTATGACAAAACTTCATGGCAGGCATGGTAGTGTCCTACTGAAACCAAGAGTTTGCTGCCTTCCAAGTGGCAACCTTATTATGTAGTGTTACCAGGTTTGCTTGCTAAGTTGCAGGGCAGGGTAAGATTTAGGGGGTGAGAGACTTACAGTATGGCAAGAAATTCCATCACTGTAAGCTGCAAGTCATTTGTTTTGGAGCCAGACAACACTGTCAGATCTGCCTATGGCTGGACCAAAATGTGTGAGTGATTAGGGAAGCATCCAGGCAATGAAATGTAATCTTTGCCTGGGGATAAAAGGGACTAGATCTGAACTGGAGGCAAAGAAGCATAAACCAAGAAGCCTGGCCAGGTTGGCATCAGGGAGTTGATGCTACGCTCAAGTTCAAGATACTAAGGCATGCAAAAAAGCTCTTGCAACAAAGATATAGGACAGGATAAGCAGAAAAGGACCAGCAGGCAACATGCAGACATGGTCACAGTACTGATTGCTTTTCTGGTTCAGTGTGTCCATCCCAAAGCTTAGTCAATTTGATAGCACACACATTGGCATTCTCCCCTCCTCATACCAAGGGTCATGGTCCACCCTCCATCTAACTTTAGCCTCATGAAACTGTCCACTTAATATCATTTATCTAAGCTTCTCCTTAACCTTCTTTTTTCAGCTCAGATGACCCCAGTTTACTTTTTACTCACAAAGTACTTTTCAACATTTCAAGTCATTCCTGTAGCTCTTTTGCTATGATCCTCTTAGCTCTTAACTAGCTCATTAAAAAATAACTAGAAATTGGAATGGTAGTTCCTGAAATAATCTGGCCAGTATTGAGTATGATGGGATTTTTTGAGTTTCTGCTTCTCATCACTCAATAGTCAAGTAGATTCATGGTCACATTGATACTGGAATTCCCTACAACGATGTTAACTATAACCTATCCTGCTCATGCTGTGTGACTCTTGTCCATGCCCTTCTGTAAGTTCCCCATAGGAGATCCATTCCTGGTCACCTTCTTCCCTTGCTCCATATATTGAGAGGAACACAACATTTCGGTTGTCTATCATCCTTTCATTCTTGCCAAGTGACCTTTTCCTTTTATTATACAATTCCCTGATAATATCTTTTAGTCTTGTTCTTCTTTGGTTATATGCTACGGCCAGCTTATAACCACTGGACAGCTCTTTACAAACTGCCCTCTGACTCATGTTAATTTTTCATTCTTCAGAGGCAACTGTATTCCATGTCTCACTGCCATAAAGTAACTCCAGTAGAATGTAATAGTAGCAAGATGGGCCTTTGCTTTCACAGAAAACTTGAGGTCAGTAAAGCAGTTTTCCAATTTCCTTAAGGTAATTTAATCTGTCTTCCTCCTCCTGCTTAACTCTGGGTCCAAATCATTGTCAATCTTCACTGTCATATAAATACATATGCATATATGTGTGTATGTATGTATTGTGTGTGTGTGTGTGTGTGCGTGCGTGTGTGTGTGTGTGTGTGTGTGTGAGAGAGAGAGAGAGAGAGAGAGAGAGAGAGAGAGAAAGAGAAAAAGGAGCTCAGATAGATATAAGGATACTGATGAATGAGATCTTTAGGGTGTTTCTCCAAATGCATGCTGAAATTTTGACAACAGACATCCTTCATCATTTTGGCTTTTCTAGGGTGGATATATATGACAAACTCCATTGAATAATTACACATCTCATGCAATCATCCCAATGTCATCTGCAGACAGTAGCATCTGGAAGACTTCACTATCCATGAATAATCCCTCTTTGACTTGACTCCACACTGGATCTCTTCTATCACAGGGATGAATGCCTTTGGCAAGCATACATTTCCCTGTTTTATGTCTTATCTGACATTTATTATTAGAGGGTCACTGGAAGGGTTATTTCTGTTGTTATATCTTCTAAGGAATCTTAAATAATTTTGATGTATAGATGAGAGGCACCTCACTGTTGAAAGAACCTGTAAGGTGGTGTTTTGTTTTAACACATCATTTTTTTCATAATCAACAAACAATAAGCACAATGGAATCTTATATCTCCTACAACTTTGGATAATTGTAAAATGGCAAAGATGAATTCTACTGTTGAATATCACTTGCAAAAGCCTTCTCATTCTTTAATAATTCTAATAACTTGGTTTGCCCTTGATTTGTATAAAGATGACTTTCATAAAGATTTTGCATAGATAGAAAATTAGTCACGTAGGTCAGTAGTTATTCATATTCTCTTGGTAGCCTTTTTTGTACTAATACAATCTAAGATTTTTTTCTATGCCCTTGGTAACTTTTTCTCCTTTGACTTGTCTATTAGTGCTTCAAAGACCTTACAATTGTATTGCTGCCAGCATGGATCTCCACTATCTATACATAATCCAATCCAGCTGCTTCTAACTCTTGGTTTTCTTTAATGTCATTTCTATACCTCAGATATAGCCTCTCTCCCTCTGTGATCTGTCTCCTGATCTTATCACTTGACTGATTTTTTTCTCTTGAAGGACACCAGTGTTAAAGTTATTCACCGTTTTGCAGTCTTCATCTTTCTTGACCTCTCTGCAATGTTTGACATTGCAGACCACCTCTTTCTATCTACTCTCTTCCTGGGTTTTTGTGTTAGCGATCTCTCCTGGTTCTCCTCTTACCCATCTGATCATTACTGTGTCCTTTGGTGGGTTATCATCTATGTATAGGTGTATCCTAAGGGTCTCTTCCCTTCCCTTCTTCCCTCCCTTCTATCTCCTCTCCTCTCCTCTTCTTTCTCCTCTTCTCCTATCCTCCTCTTCTTCCCTCCTCTCCCTCCCCTTTCTTCCTCTCCTCTCCTCTTTTTTCTCCTTTCCTTTCCTCTCTATAATATCTTTATTGGAGTCTTCAATTCCCAAGGACTGAATTACAATTTTCATACAG
Organism: Pseudochirops corinnae; assembly: GCA_028646515.1. Classification (NCBI taxonomy): domain Eukaryota; kingdom Metazoa; phylum Chordata; class Mammalia; order Diprotodontia; family Pseudocheiridae; genus Pseudochirops; species Pseudochirops corinnae. The sequence continues at coordinate 241,226,666 of CM053587.1, read as the reverse complement.
ATAATTTCCAAATTCATCTATCAAGGCTTTGTCTCTAGGTCTATATCCCCAATTGGCTTCTGGACAACTCCAATTGGATGTCCTATTAGATTTCTCTAACTCAACATGACCAAAATAGAAGTCATCTTTTCCCCCAAAACACTCTTCTCGCTAACATTCCTATTTCTTTCAGGGCAACCACCATCTTCCATGGTATTCCAGTTTTCAACCTTGGTGTTATTCTAGATTCTTCCCTCTTCCTCTCTCTCCATATTGGATCAGTTGCCAAGTCTTGTTGGTCTGATCTCTATGTCTCTTGCATCAGTCCTCTTCTCTCTGTTCACACAGCTATTTCACTAGTCCATATTTCTGCTAATTTGGACTACTGCAAAAGACTCTTAATTGGTCTCTTTCCCTCTACTCTCTCCCTTCACCAATCTTGCTTGTATCCAGCTGCAAAAACGACATGCCTAAAGCACAGATGTAACCAAATCATTCTACTATATGATAAACTTTAGTGGCTGTCCACTGCTTCTAGGATAAAAACTTTTCAGTTTAGTAGTTAGAGAATTAAAGTCCTTCATAATTTACTTCCAATCCATCTTCCCAGACTTACTCACAATACTTGTAATTGTACACTTTATGCTCCAGTCAAACTGGTCTACTTTTTTTGGTCCCTTTTATACATTCCATATCCCATCTCCATGCCTTTTCATAGCTTGTCTCTGAGGCTTTTTGCCCTCATTTTTGATGCTTGGAACCCCTAGCTACAGTCACAAGGCTCAGCTCAGGAGGCTACTTTCTACCTAAGGTTTTTCTCAATGACCTCCCCACAATCACTGCTCCCAAAATACTTTGTATATGAGTTGAATATATTTTGTATTAATGTATATTTATTTATATACTTTTCCTCTAGTAGAATGCAAGCTCCTTGAAGGCAGGAACTATTTTAATTTTTTTTTTTGTCTTTGTATCCTCAGTATCATTACACAGTACTATTTAATACATTGAATTGAATTGAAAAGTTCTCAGCTCAAAGTTTGATAATACTTTGCTTCACTGCTGGAGAGTTCCTTTGTCTTAACAAAAAACCATTCAAGGAAAGGGCTTGATTTCAGGGAAAAAAAGAAAAAATGTTGGGTGAATAACTCTTCAAATGACAGTTTAGTCAGTATGCTTACATGGGTAATAAAGCTTATATTTTAGCCATCAGAGTACATTAGGTCTCCAAGGGGGAAAAGCCCCCAACTGGTACATTTTAGTTTTCCATTTGAAACTAATAGCTGCTCTTCACCTTCTTCTCAAATTTCTAGTTCCAGAAATTTTCAGTGAGGAATAAGAACCACAACCAAAGCAGCCTCATCTTAACTTCTAGGAATACCAAAAATTTGAAATACTCAATACTAGTTTCAAATGAACTAAGGAGAAAATGGCAATCATCCAGTCCTCATCATAGGACTCAAAAGGAAACTACAGAGAATTCCAGGAAAACATTTATTTCTTTAAATGAACCACTGACTACAATAGCCTTCCCCATCTAGAGAAAGAGGGGGGAATGGGAGATGAAAAAAACACAACAACAATAGATATTTAGAACATACTCCTTTCTTCTCAACACAAATTACTCTGGTAGAGAGATGAACTAAAATCTTCCATACCAGTGGAAATGAAGAAATGTATCCATTAAGACACTTAAAAGTAATCTGAATAACACAAAATATTATTTCATTAGTCTAGAACCCCTAATCATGCTATCATGGGAGTGGAGGGTTTCTGGTACCCATGATGCTCCACACATCTCAATTTCATTAGAGCAGAAAAACAAATCAAAGCTGACAATTTAATGAGACTAACCAACAGGTCAGCAATTGCAATTTATTACTATTGAATGGATCTGGCTTTATGCAAGTGCTACATAAAAACAACAATACTAAGACCTCATCTTAACTATCCAGTTTAGTGAGAAAGACAGACATCTTAGAGATGTATGTACCACAGATGATCTCCAATAGTAGCATGTACCAGCACAAATACTGAGTCATAAGATGAGAGTTCTAGCCTCAGATTAATCATTGATCATTTCTATAACCTGGGAATTATTATTTAACTTTTTTATAAAATGAAAGGATATGATTAAATAGGATGTCCAAGTTGGCTTCCAGGTCTAAAATTCTAGCTAATTTTAGCTATTATCATCGCCCCCTCCCCCTTCTCCCAACCTTCCTATATTTTACCAAGATTTTGCCAAATGAATTTATTTGGATTTTTGCACATGCTTATTAAACGGTTGTATATTAATTCATTCATCTTAAGAAACTTTCAGTTAAAGAGCTAGGATTTCAGAAAAACAATTCTTCAGCCTAATTTAAATGGCACTGACCAAACATTAAGTTGATGACTGACCACAGAAGAACTAATGAAAAATGATCAGAATACCCAATAAAAATTCAGTGAGGGCAGGGATTCCATCTGACTCTTCTTTAGACCCTTCATAGATATTTACTGAATGTCATTGAAAGACAGTAATTAAAGACACCAACCATCTAACTTCCCTGACCAAGAAGTTCCCCATTACCCCCTTGGGTCAAATATAAACTTCTTTGGCACAATCTGACTCTAGACTATCTTTCCAGGATAATTACCCATTACGCCCTCTCACATATTCTAGTTCTAGCCAACCTGGCCTAATTGTTTTCCCCTGTATCTGACATCTCATTTCCTATCTCCATGCCTTTGTGAAAGGCCATTCTCCATTGCCCCATGCCTAAAATGTTCTCATATCTTATCTCTACATCTTAGAAACCCTAGCTCCCTTCTAGGCTAGAGTCAAGTGCCACCTCCTTCAAGAGGCCTTTCCTAATTCTCCTAATTGTGTGTTCCACTTTTCAAATAACTTTGTACTTACTTTGTCTATGTTCTCTATTGATTTATGCACAAAGTTGTTCTATCCCTCCAGGAGAGGGTCAGGTCTTTGAGATGAGAGACTGTCTCAAACCTCACTTGTATCCATTGTACCTAGTAGAGTTCCTGGTATATCATGCCTGCCAAACAGATGCTTCTTGATTGACTTCCACCCTGGGCTGCTTTGAGATGTCTGGTCTAAATGATATACTTACTAGTGCTATGAACAGGACTGTTCCTTTAAGACAATCTCAAAGTTTGGTTAACACAAACACGCAGAAAAAATGAAAAGAATTTGGGTCCTATGTTTTTCAAAGACAGCTTATTCTATTTTTAATTGGGAAAGGCTATTTTAAGCCTTAAAGCCAAAAATATGATTGCAATCCACAGTGTCACAAGTAGAATATGAGCCATCAATGCCCCATGATCCCCCCCGAAAAACTTAAACACATAGTACTCTGCTGGTGAAATCTACTTTACAAATAAAAAAAAAGCTGTGTTGTTTGGATATGTAAAGAGGGGAGGGAGTGCTTATTTGCTCCTGTAGTTATGAAATCCTTGTAATGACAGAAATGCTTTTCAAAACGGTAATAGAACATAAACTTTAGGGCAGGGGTTGATACCGTGAAATGTTTTTCTTGGTATCTCTAATGCCTCTCACAGTGCACATAATAGGGATGGGAAGGAGAAGAGAATAAGAATTTATTAAGCATCTATTATGCACCAGCACTGTGCTAAGCACTTTATAGACATTATTTCATTTGATATTCACAACATCTCCAGGAGATAGATGCTTTTATTATCTCCATTTAAGATTCAGGTGGACAGAGATTAAGAGACTTAGCCAGGTCTCGTCACTAGTATGTCTGAGGTAGAATTTGAATCCAGATCTTCTTGACTCCAGGCCCAGCACTGTTATCCACTGGGTCACCTAGCTGCAGAAATGTTTTCCAAAACAACAACAGAATGTAAGCTCCTTGAGGGCAGGGGCTGACATGCTTCTTTTTCTTTGTATCTTTCTTGCCTCTCACAGTACTGTCCATAGTCACTTAATTAGATGTTTGTAGAATTGAATTGAAATGACATTTCAAAATCAAAAAACTATTGAAATTAGAGCCTCAGCTTCTGGAGGGCAGGATAGTATGAAGCTGCCTGTCCCCCTCCACTCCCTTTCCTTTAGAGACAGGACCTGGAAACAAGCTCAGTGTTAAGAAAATTTGAAGAAGCTGCAGCTTGAGACTCAATCTGATCTCCCAGCTGTTACTGTTACTTGATCCTGTGTTGTTACATGCAGGATGTGAGAATACTATAGCAACCAAGGCTGTCTGCTGAGCAAGGCAAACATCTATGAACAACCTTCATGCCATGATGATGACACAGTGCTAGGAGGCCTAAGTCAAATGCTGTCACCAAGAGGCATCTTCTGCCCTCTCTCGCATCTTCTTGAGGGTAGAAGGGAGTTCATGTTACAGGAAGTTTTCTTCTGTACTAATATATTTCCTTTCTACATGGGCATTGGAGTAGGAAAGACAGAGGGGTGAGAAACAATCCCCAAAAGGGTTCCAGGAGCCAGTCTGTATCCCTGCCTTCTAATTCTGTGGCTGGCCATTCTCTTTGAGCTTGGCCAAGGGTTTAAAGTGTAAAATTATGATCATACAATATTTCATAAATGTATCTCAATTGGCTCATGTGCCCTCATCTTCTATTAAGATTCTTTACTCATAGAATCATAGATTTAGAGCTGGTAGAGACCTTAGATTATTGGACCATTTGGTCCAATGACCCTTATTTTATAGATGATAATAAATAATAATAATTATAGGTGATAATAAATAATGATTTATAGATGATAATAAATAACAATAGATTATAATGAATAACAGTAATATTTAACATTTATATGGCACTTACAATGTGCTACTATTCTATGTGCTTTGCAATTATTATCTCATTTATTCCTTACAACAATCCTGGGAGCTAGTTGCTATTATTGTCCTCATTTTACAGATGAGGAAACTGAGGCCCACAGAGATTAAGTGACTTGCTCAGTCACAAAAACTATAGGTGGCATTGTAGATAGAGTGCTGGATCTGCAGTCTGGAAGACCTGAGTTCAAATCTCATCTCAGATACCTTAAGCAAGTCACTTAACTTTTTTTTTCTCAGTTTCCTCATCTGTAAAATGAGTTTAATGACAGCAACTATCTTCCCAAGGTTGTTTCAAGGATCAAATGAGATGTTTTTAAAGCTCTTAGCACAGTTCCTGGCATGTAATAAACACTCTATCAAAGCTATTACTAAGAATAGCATTGGTATCAGATGCCAGCCTTGAACCCAGGCCTTCCTGTTAGCACTCTATCCACTATACGACTCTACTCAAAAGGAAAACAAAACAAAACTAAGAAATCCTCCAGGATCAAATATAAAATATTTTGTTTGGCTTGTTAAAATTTTTGTAACCTGGACCCTTCCTACACTTACAGTTTCCTTAGATCTTACCTCCTTTCTATGTAATCTGTCATACATAACACTGGACAACTTGCTGTTTCAAACACATGATACTCCATCTCCTGACTGTGCCTTTTCACAATCTGTCTCCCATAGCTTGAATGGTCTCCTCTTCACCTCTGCCTCCTGGCTTTCCTGGCCTCCTCTAAATCTCAATTCAAATTCTATCTTCTGTAACAGAATCTTAGTCACCCTACTCCCTCCCAATGCTAGTGCTTCCCTCTGAAAATTATGCTGTATACACTGAGATTCACATTTACGCTGTGTTTTTCTTGTATGTATTTCATTGTTTGCATGTTGTCTCCCCCATTAAGATGTGAACTCACTGAAGACAGGAATCATGTTTTTGCTTTTCTTTGCATGCCCAGCTCTTCACTAAGCTCAGAAGGCTGGAATCCCAAGAGAATGGTGGGGTCATGTGGGATCTAGCTTATGGGAGGTATTTTGGTTCAGCAGATTTTCCTGGACACTCCTCAAATCACAATGTTCAGGTAGCTAACTACACCAAGAGTAAGTAGGGTCACCTCTGGCATTTCCATCTGGTCATATTGGAACACAGATTTAGAATTTCAAAAGTTGTGATTGTAGAGTTCACTTCATTCCACTTCAATTCAAAACTCCTATTTTCTAAACCAAGCAGTCTTACCAGGTACTCCAGCTTGGATCCAGTAGTTAATGTCAGTTCCTTCTCCACCCTCAAAGACTTGGGTGATATTTATGGGTTGTAGCAGGTTCATAACCTCCTTTATAATAGCCCGGGCTTTATCACTTCCAGTGAATGTTAGACCTGTAGGCATGAAATTGCCCATGTCAGACTCCATTACCAGGCTGAAGTTAGAGATGTTGACCTAAACAAAAGAGAGAAAACAGTTTAGTTCACATTCATTCACTTCTTCAATTTTCTCTTGGGAATTTGCAACAACAACACAAATTCCTTACTCATTTGTTCCTATGATGAGAAATACTTTGGCTGAGAAGGTTTAAGCATCTCAGTGTCACACAGTAAATAGAGCAGGGCAGTCTGTAGTCTGGCAACATTAGAATATGCCTACTCCACACAATTAAACATTAATGAGGTACCTATGGCAACTGGTTCTGTAGTTACAAATACAAAAAAGAAATATTTTATCTTCAAGTAACTTTCTACTGTCCAGCTTAAAAGTCTGTTTGGAAAGATAATTAATGAAGATCATAAAGCACTGTTTAAAATAAAAACTGTCATGAAAGTGTGTATTCTCCATGACATATCTAACATTTAAATTGGGCTTTAAGGTTTGAAAAGCACTTTATGTTCTATTTCATTTGAGCCTCATAACAATCCTATAAAGTGGGTACTACAAGTATTAGCATCCACATTTACAGATAAGGAAAGTGACAAGAGAGCTAATGTGATTTGCTTAGGGTTCTGTAGCTTGTAAACATCACATAGAGGTAGAAATTGAATCCTAGATTCTTCTTTACTCCAAATCTAACATTCTATAAACCTACCTCTTCCTGCTTCTGATTCCAGCATTCTATCAAATGAGATAATATACAATAGGTTTTTGCAAACCTTAATTATGCCACCCTGTCTGGTGGAAAAAAGCACAGGGCTTTGAATCAAAGGACCTAGATTCAAAGCTACTACTTCATATCTCTGTGACCTTGATCAAGTTCCTCTTTTGAGTCTCAGTTTCCTCATCAGCAAAATAAGAGTTGTACTAGATTACCTTCCTGCTCTCAACTGTATGACTCAATGAACCTATTTGTACTAAAGGTAGCAGTTCTCATGCTGTCATTATTCATGGACTAGGGGGTAAATGATGTGCTCCATGGGATGCTTTCTTCCTAGATCTATCTAAGCTGGATATTCCGCTCCATTTGAAGTCTGGGTTCTTCTAAGTCTGGCAGGTTTGCTTTGAGTTTCTGATTTTGTTGTTCTTCCTGTTAAACCCCCTGAGTAGGAGGCAATAGTTCAAGGCCTCAAATGCTAGCCTCCCTGGTGTAAAACTGCAGAGTCCCATTCCCAGGTGACTGAGCCTGAGCAGCCCACGTAGAAACTCTTTCTAAATAAAGCGAGCTGGGGAAGCACAGTGACGAGGAGGTAGCCTCTGCTTTCAGTGGGAGAGCTTAAAATACAAGACACTCGCAGTAGGCTGCAGAGCTCAAAGGCACCCAAGCCTTAAACTTGCTTAGCTTTTAAAATCTCACAAGTTTAAAACCATTTCACACTGGCAAGTCCATATGTTTGGCAGTATCCATCTGCTTCTTCATGTTATTTGCCCTATTTTCATCTCAAGCTACATTAAGGTCTATAATAGTCTTCTTATCTTATTATAACTATATTTACGAAGTAAATAACAAGCAGTAAATTAATAAGGAACCAGTAGGAAAAGCAACAGATTCAGGGTAAGAGGATCTGGGTTTGAATCCTGGTTCTACCTGTGCAACTTTGGCCAAGTCATTTAAACCTCTCTCGGCTTCATTCTCTTCATCTACAAAATGAAGAAGGTTAATCCAGATTCCTTCTCAGGCAACTTTCAATTCTAAATCTATAATCCTGTGATCCTAAATAATGCCCATTCTGAATTATGTAGGGAAATAGAGTTTAGGGCACTACCAAGAAGAATTTTCTTAAAATTGGAGTTATTCAATAGGAAATGAATTCTCTCTAACGAAGTGAGTTCTCTGTCTCCAGATACATGCAAGCAGAAGGCTGGATGACTACTTGTCAGAGATATTATAAAAATGACTTTTGCAGTAAGTAAGGCATTGACTTAGTTAACATCTCAAGCCCCTTACAACTCTGAAAATCTATCTCCCTCTCCCAATTATTCACTCTAGAATGAGCCAAATAGACATATCTAATGAACTACCATGCAGTTCAGAAAGAGGGGTCAACAGCACTGTACTAGAAATCAGGAGATTTGAATTCTGGTCCTGTCTTTCCCACTAGGGCAGCTAGATGACTCAGTAGACAGAGGGCCAGGCCTGGAGTCAAGAAGACCTGAGTTCAAATCCAGCTGCAGGCACTGGTTGCATGACCCTGAGGAAGTCACTTAATACAGTTTGCTTCAGTCTCCTCATCTGTAAAATAAGCTGGGAAGGAAATGACAAACCACTACAGCATCTTTGCCTAGAAAACCCTAAAATGAGGACACAAAGAGTCTGACATGATTGAAAAATGACTAAACAACAACTGTACCACTAACTAGTTGTGTAACATCTGTCAAGACAAAACCTCTCTCTCTGAGTCTTAGTTTACTCATCTTAAAATAAGGGAGGAAGTTAGACCAATTCATTTCTGAGGTTCCTCCAGTACTAATGTTCTGTGAATCTCTAATTCTTGGCTATATATAAAATTTGACTTCTACAAATTTTTTGAGGTTAGATAAACATTTCTACAAAATATCTCTGAGACTATAAAGATTTGCTGATTGTAATTATAAAAGCCAACATGTGCTATAAGAGAATCACAAAATCTAAGAAGGGCTCTTCAATCATAAGCAGCAAAGCATAGGAGCTTTCCTCTTCCTGGTCCACATGGCTATTCTTAGCAAGCTTCTAGATCCATGGGAAGAGCTAATTTGGTCAGGAACAAGAGCAAATTCAACTATGATTTCATCCAGAGTCCACCAGGTACATGATTGAAATCTGAATGAAGTTGAGAAGGGCAGAGAGATTCCCTACTGTTGGAACATACAGAAAGAGTTCCAAAAGAAGCAGGAACAGATAAGCAGCTGGGATCAGCAGAAGAAGGCTATGGATGCCACCAGTTGAGAGCTATGGAGAATTGCAAGGAAAATGCTATCTGGAGATAACAAAAACGCCTGACCTTCAAGGATTTGATAGTCTACTATAGGTTGTAACATGTAAACAGAGAGGTGATTACAAGATAATGAGGAGGTAGAGTTCACTAAAGACTAGAGACTCAGGTAAAGTTTCTCATATGAAGTGATACCTAAGATATTCCTTGAAGTAAGTTAAGCAGTAGAAATGAGAAGGGAGCACATTTTAGACACAGCAGCCAACCTCTTCAAAGGCCCTGAGGTCCCAGATAGCATACTGAGTTTGAGGACCAATAAGTAGCTAATATGGCTGGTATCCAGAGGGTATGATAGGGAGTAATGTTTTAATGCCAAATTAAGGGGATGATGGGAATAAAGGGAGTTGTTTCACATAGTAAAGTTTTTAACTTTTCTGGGTAAGGGTTAAAAGGTGTGAGAAAAATCTGCCCAGATCCTTTGTGTAACGTGGAAACTTCTGACTTAAAAGGTGGGAGAAAAATAAGACGAATTTCAGTTGAAACAATAATTTGTGGACACATCAACCCTCCCCCCCCTCCCAACATAATGATGACACAGGGGAAGGAGACCTGAGGCAAATCACATGGCATTACTGTGCTTTCTACCCTCTCTTGCTGCTTCTTGGTATAGAAGGGGGATATGTACAAGAGGCTAGTTACAAGAAGTTTTCTTCCATACTGATATATCTGCTCTCTAGTGAGCACTAGAGGCGGAAAGACTGGTGACAGATCATCACTGCTCTGGAACCCAGAACAATAATAAAGATCTCACTTGTGTATTTATGTTAACAATAACTGAGAAGGCCACTTTGAGTAGTGGGCAGAACCCTTGACAAGCCTTAGAGCACAGCAGAATGGTTGCAGTTATCATCATCTGGCTTTTAAGGAATAGTTTTCCTTTTTTGGAAAATTTTTTTTATTATTCAATTTTGTTTTGTTTTCAATTCCAAATCCTCTCCCTCCCTCTCACCTTCCCATACCCATTACACATATAAAGCCATGCAAAAAATATTTTTACATTTGATATTCTGGAGGGGGGCAAGAAAAAGAAAAAAAATATGCTTCAATCTGCACTTTGAACCACCAGTTTGCTATGTGGAAGGGGATAGCATTTTTCATCATGTGTCTTTTAGAGTTGCAATGGATGGTTGTATTGATCACAATAGTTAAGTCTTTCCCAGTTGATTTTCTTTACAATATTGCTATTACTGTGTAGATTGTGCTCCTGGTTCTGCTCACCTCAATTCTGCATCAGTTCATATAAGTTTTCCCAGGTTTTTCTTAACCCTGTCTCCATTATCATTTCTTATAGCACAATAGTATTCCATCATAATCACTTACTATAGATTGCTTAGCCATTCCCTAATTGATGGGCATTCTCAGAGGAGCTTTCTCCAGTGGCACTTAAGACTATTTATAAATTCTTAGCAATTGGATGGAGGCAGTGTGAAGATAGCAGATAGAGAGAAAGGCAGCTCTGTAGCCAGGAGGACTTAGGTTCAAGTCCTATCTCTGATACATGCTACTGGGCAAATCACTTAATTTCCCAATGTCCCACATCACTGTGACTGTTAAGACTATAAGCTGCAAATATGGTAGAAGTTTTCTTTGACTGAGGGAGTTTTTTACTCACTGGCAGTTCCTTACATCAAAGGAATCAGATCCACACCAAAAAATAGCACCCAGATATTTAAATAGTACTTTAAAGCTTGCAGAGCACTTTGCCTATGTTTCATATGAACCTCACAATGACCCTGCCAAGTCAGCACTATAAATATCTCCATTTTACAGATGAAAAAACTGACTCAGAGAGTTGAAGCAATTGGTCTGCCCAGGTAAGAAGAGTTGGAAGCAGGCTTTGGGTTCTTGGCTCTGAGTTCTACACTCTACCCATTAGACCACACTGCCTCTATCTAACACCTATGAGACTTTTGGGGTGATTTTCTGAGACGTAATTTAGTGATGAAGTGGGATTATATAACAAAACATGACACCTCAACTTTAGCTACTTATATTGTACTATGGCAATATCATTGGAGTTAATTATGTGTGAGATTTGCGTTACATTCAGACCTCACATTCAGGCCTTGTTTAACTAGCTTGGTGATGTCTGGTCAGCAAATCCTTCACGAAATTCTGCAGTTCTCATCAGCTTCCCCTCCTTTTGTTTCCCAGAACACACGCGTGCGCTTGCTCGCGCGCGCGTGCACACACACACACACACACACACAAATATACACAGAATAAAAATAAAAACAGAAATATACTGCCATAAATGAGGGCTTTCAATATTGATCCCAGAGCTACTCTTCAAGGGGAAGGGAAAACCCAATAGCCTAATTATCTACCATTTAGGTTAAAAGTAGAGACTAGCATAGAAGTGAACTGTTATGCTTTGACAGCTAAGTGCTAATGAGGCAGCTGGGTTCAATGGAGAGAATCCTGGGATGACAATTTCCAGAGACCTTGTGTTCTAGTTCGGTACATGACAAGCTGAGCTTCCTTAGGGGAGAGTTAATCTCTGCCTCTGGCTCCCAGTTACTTAGCCTTGGCTTCTCCATCTGTAACATGGGGATAATATCATTCTCATAAGAAAAAATAATGAGAGAACATAAACAAGAATTTTAGCTACTTCAAAGAGTAATGCATATGACATCCATTCAAGAAGCAGTGAGGTGTAGTGAACAGAGAGCTGACCACATGGTCAGGAAGGCTTAACCACTGCCATGTATTGACAATCTCAATCTTCCAAGCAACCTTCCATGACTCTAAGTCACAAAGAAGGTACTAATCTGAATTCCCCACTGGGACTTCCCCATACCAATGAAATCACAAGTTCAGTTTTTTAAATGTCACCCATATGTCAAAATTATACAAGATTCCTTGAAAGACAAGCAAATAATAATAGTGAACAAGCTTGTTCAACCACCATCTTGTAACAAAGGAGGTTTGCCACTATCATGAAGGAGATGTGGTTAGAGGTGAAAGGAAAGAGGAATTTCCTATAGACAGTGGGGGTCTTGTTCCTATTCGTGGATGGTGTTATGCTGATTGTATCTAACCTGGAATCTGCAGAATTTTCTGAATTAGATTGCTAATCACTCTAAATAATTCTGATGAACTATCCAAATGGGGAAACAAAGTGGATGAAGAATCCTGATTTTCTAGTTCATCTGTCAGCATACACCTATGTACAGATATAGACATAAACATAAATAGCAGGTGCTGCAAATGGAAAATGAGTTGGATCCAGAATGGAAAAGGAAAAAGAGGTCAAATTGGATTGGCTTTGGGAAACTACAAAATTCTTTTAATTAATTCAAATTTCACTTAGAAAACATTTTCTAATACCAACATTCTCTTGGTGGTACAAGTCACAGAACTGAAATTAACATTAACAAAAGGTCAATAGAGAAGTGCAAGGGATGTGAAAAGGCTCCAATATATTACAAATATGGAATTTTGAAGGAAGAGTCATATAAAGGATTCCATTAAAGAAATCAATGGGTGAACAAAAACATGGACTGGTCATATGGCCAGAGGGAAGGATAACAGATAGCAATTCCTTATACCAATGAAGTCACTGATCTTGTCCCCCTCTAATACATTATTTTAATTGGTACATGGCAGTTAGGTGGTAGACTGGATAGAGCATCTGGAGTCAGGAAGACCTGAGTTCAAATCCAGCCTCAGACATGTACTAGTTGTGTGACCCTGGGCAAGTCACTTAACCCTATTTGCCTCAGTTTTCTCATGTGCAAAATGAGCTGGAGAAAGAAATAGCAAACCACTCCAGCATCTTTGCTAAGAAAACCCCAAATGGAGTCACAAAGAGTCAGATATGACTAAACAACAACAACAACAACAATACCACAAAGTAGTTATATAAGCATAAGTTCGAAGCCCTCAAACCAAACACTTTAGAAATGGCCCTAAGACCATTAGGATAATTGGGAAATAAATAAATCTCCTCTGGGGATGGGGGCAGGGGAAGGAGGGCTTTTTGTTGCCCTTCCACCCCATTCCTTCCTTGCAATTCAGAAGCTTGGGCAGGATGGATGCCAGGCCTGCCAACTGATTTGTTTAAGCAAAGAGAGTAACAAAAAGAACAAGCCTACTTCCCCCGTTGATCAAAAATTTCCTGCTGATGAGGAATAAAGAGCCTAAAGTAATAAAACTTGCTCTTGCCGTGAATTAGTCAGTACACACAGATATCAATGCACCAGAGCTCTGGGACCACTAGGTAAAGAAGTGTTTGATTTTTACTCGTGCTAAATTTTATAAGTTGCTGCTAAAATGATGGCAGCCTCCCATTGTTTTCTATTTATATATAAATGTTCACATATGTTTTCAATAAAAAAAACCTAAGAAAACAAACCACCCACAGTACATGATTGCCTTTTCTCTCATTTATAGCGTCACTATCTAATTGTTAGCATATGCAGAGGAGGCCAGAAAAACAAAACATCTTTGCACAAAGACTTGGGGATGAGCAAATCGGGTCATTGAGATGTTAGGAATCTCTGCTTCTCTAGAATGTCTTCACCAATATCCTTGTCCCTTATCCTACTATGAGTAATTGAGTAATTAAGGGCACACCTCCTATGGACTTGGATTAGTAGAACACTGCAGGTTCCAGCAGAGTTCATGCATGCAGCCCCTTTTAGAATAGAGACTCAAAGAATGTTTGAGAGGGAAGGGGGCCTTGGCAATCAGCTCATCCCACCTAACTCAATATTCAAAGTGTCAGACAAAAAAGTATTTCATCTGGCTGAATATTTTATTTCCTTCTGGAACAGGGCTGGGTTTGCCACTGCTGAATGAAACGAGCTGAGGTTGGATTTGTTCTGGTGGGTAATTTTTGAAGAAATTTAATAGATTCACAGAGCTATAGGATGCCCCATGGATCAGATATTAGCTCAGCTGCTCTCAGAGTCCACTTAAAATCTGCATTTTAAACCAGCATGCTAATTAAGAGCTATTGAAATTGTCATTCACTGCCCACATCTTACCCAGGTCTGCTGGCCAGTTACTGCAATGGTCAGCATTCTCTATGATGATTAGCAGGAAAGCCTCCATAAGCAAAGACAAAGGACCTGGGCTTGCCCCAGAAGCAAATCCCCTACCATTTTCTTTGTTTCTAAGGGTCAGAGTACCTGTTCCCCAAAGAATTTGGTTAACTGTGGTCTAATGACATTAATAGTCTTCTTTTAAAAAAAAATGAAACACCATATTAAATCACCGAAGTACACTTAAAATTAGTATTGGAGCTAGGTGGCTAGTGGATAAAGTGAGACTTGGAGATGGGAAGACCCGAGTTCAAATTCTACCATGGATATGTTGGTTCTATCCTGGACAACTCATTTAACCTCTTTCAGAGTCAGTTTCCTCATCTATAATATGGGGATAATAAAAACACCGATCTCTCAGGACTGTTGTGAGGACCAAATGTGGTAACATCTGTAAGGTGCTTTGCCAACCTTAAAGTGCTACAGAAATGCTAATTATTTATTATTAGTAGTGGTATTTATTAGGTTTTAGAATACTCATGTACTTATATGAGATTCTAACACATCAATCCTCAGAAGTATAGAATTAGAATTTTCAAGTAATTCTTCCCTTGGGGAGATAAAAACCCTAGACTTGTCTTTTTTGTTTTAAAGTATTCATTTCATTGCATGCTAGCCAGGCGCTTTTGGGTCCATCCAAACAACAAGGGGATTCCCACTGCCTTCCAATTAATCCTGCAGTTCATCTAATCATTAAGGAATGAAACAGCAGTCTCAAATAGGCCAACAAAGCCCACTGACTTGGCTTAAGAAACTAACATGTTCCAGACGTTGGTGGTGTTCGGTCAGGTGGTTGCCTCAAGTTGTGTCTCCAAAGGCATATTTTCACATGCTAAGTATGCTGAATCACTACACACCATCTTTTCCATCTGCAACTGTGATTCTGGAATTCCCAGTTCAAATGGGAGAGGTGGAAGGGAGGAAGAGTGAGAGAATAAGCAATCTGTCTTTCTTCACAGAGGTTCACTAATGTTTCTTTGTTTTGTAAAAAGCCATCTCCCTGCCAGACAAAGCCAACTACAGGGTTTCCCTGCATGGCTGGCTTAGTATTTGACTCTCTGACAGTCTCCAGCACAGCAGCTTTGAACCTCGGTCTTACCTGCCCAAGGAAGAGCCAGGAGAAAAGCCTGATGACAAAGCTGAGGACTGACTGCAAGTTATTTTCATTTGACAGCTAATCTGGTTTCAGCTTCAGGAAAATGGTCAGTCATTGTGCTGTTATGCGAGGGCTAAAATAGAAGACATCTATTGAGATGTAAGCGCAGTCTTAGTTCCAGACAGGGGAGGAGAGTGAATGATTTCTTTAGGTCACCTTCCAGTATTGGGATTCTGGGCATGTATACAGAGTGATGCCTATGTGTGACAAACCAGCAATTTTCCAAGATGCCATCTTGGGCTGCCTTGATCTCAATGAAAACTTCTCTCATGCTGGTTACTGTCAAAGAATAGCTCTCTAAACTTATTTAAAAAAAAAAACACACACACACCAACCCACATCAACCCTTGGTGGAGATCACTATGGTAACAATGGGAAACCAAGAAGATTATGGAGAAGTATGGCAAAAACATATGCTAAAAATTCCAAGTGTTTGTTTGGCAGGGAAAAAAAAAGAAGAAAGAAGACAATTACCAGGGTATTCAGCTGATGTGCTTAGAAAGACTCACATAGCAATAATGTCAATCTCAGTTTCTAATTTTAGTCCAGCACAATGGAAGCAACAAGATGGCATAAATGGGAAGGAGAGAGAACAGGCTCAAAACAGATGTCAAAAAGCAGCAGAAAGAGCAGGATTCTGAATCTCACAGCTGTAGATGAAAATTTCATTCCCTTAAATACTTGGGTTCTCAGTAGCTTAGGGCAAGAGTCTAATGTTGTTAAAATATAAAACCAGGCAAATGTTTCACTACAGTATCAGAGAAGATGAATCTCCAATTGAAGCTGGGATTGCATTAGCGATGTGCCCCTGCTCTCACTGGCCCGTAAACCAAGAAGCAAATTGTCTCAGTGGGAAAGCTTTTTGCAACTTAAGGGCTTTCTATGCAGCATCTTGACACCCTAATAATAATAACAGCAGCTCAAATTTATAGAAAGCTTTAGGGCTTACAAAGCACTTTCCTCACAATAATTCCATGAGGCAGGTAGTACCAGAGTTATTTTTTTTTTTCCATTTTATGGATGAGGAACTGAGGTACAGAAAAGTTTGTTTGCTTTTAGAATGATTTGTCCATAGGGTCATAGCCAGTGTCTTGTATGGGTCCAAGAACCATAGAATAATTAAGGCAGTATAAGGGATCTCAGTGGTCAACAGATCCAAACCATACCTGAACAGGAATATACTTTATAACATGGATAGAGTAGCATGTTCATTTCATCAATACCTTGGACAAGTGGTCATTCAGCCTTTACCTGAAGACCTTCATTAATAGAGAATGAACTTTGGAGGCAGCCCATCCATTCTGCTCTTGGAGGTCTTAAGTATGAGATATCTCCCAAATTCTGAGTTTCTATGACATATGGCAGGTTTTTCCTCTACCTTTGGAAGGATGTTCTGTCTGTTTTCTCATTTTTATTGGTAAGGAAATGAACATAACTTTGCCTAGCACACATTTATTGGTATCAGAGCAGACTACACTTCATGTCCCACCCATCCGTCCATCTCAGTCACCTTGCCATCTGTCCTGCTTCTCTCCACCTGGACTAGCACCTGACCTAGAAAATATCCCTCCAGTCCCAGGAGGAATTAATCCACCTGGCTTTGGAACTCTTGCCTTGAGGCTGAGCTCTGTTGATTCTTTAATAAGTGAATGCAAACTTCCCTAGTACACTAAATCTGGTCATCCCACCATGACTACTACACCATGTTTCACTATCATATCCAGTCACTCACTTATCCCTCCATCTCTGACTCTGTGCATAATAACTGAATCAACATAACTATTGCTTCTGGAAAGAGCATGTAGGCTAAATGCTCCGTGGAAGAATTCAACATCCCTGTGACTTCACTGGCAGAAACTCTGTTCCCTGGTCTCCAAGCCCTTATACACATTCTCTTTCTTATTAAAACGTAAGTTCATTAGAGTGACATTGTGTCACTATAGTTACTTGTATTACCAGCAAAGTAAGTTATTCATTCATTCATTTGACTAGAAGGGAAACTACTAGAAATTTGATTAGAAGAAAAACAAGGAATGTATGGGGAATATAGAGGTGTTTTTCTGTCCCTTTCACCTTCTTCCCCCATTGGAATGCCAAACTGGATGTTGCGTACATGTAGCTATTAATCGTTACTAGCAGAGGCATGAGTATATTCAGCTCTGGGTAGATGCCTGGGACTCTGCTTTTATCCTCTATTTACGCTTGAGCTGAGACCCTCACGTTTTTTGGGTTTTTTGCTGCTAACTCCATGAGTCATTGACAATATGCTGTATCAAGAGTTCTTTCACTGGATGGAGCCTTACTTTCCCACCTTCTCTTGGGCTTTTTCCACCTTTATTTGCTCAAGTGCATTTGATTTGCACTTAAAAACTTCCTGCAACGCCTTAATGCAATGAGTAGGGGCCCACTTATCCTGATTGCTTTTCTCTTCTTGTCGATCGGTTTTCATAAACTATCTACTTAAACCTTGCCTATTTGAAGCCAAAGAGTCTTAATGACTCCCCTTAGCCAGGCTTTATCTGTAGCATGCTTTTCTACACTTTTCTGGGCTTTTTTCCCCCCAGGATATGATGCCTAGGCAAGGGCATACAGGAGGCTGAAAAAGGGAGAGCCAATTGTTAAGTTTTCAGGGTAAGTATTCATATCTCAGAAATCAGCAAATTCTACAAATCAGATTTGTTTTGTTGATTGTCTAGACTTAAGAAAACATCGTGCAGAAAATGTTAATAATGCAGATTATATTTAAAAGTGTGTTGAATGTACATTCCTAAGCACTCAGGTGTTAAACATTTACCAGA
>CM053587.1:241174695-241208372 GCA_028646515.1 Pseudochirops corinnae | reverse complement strand
CATGAGGTCATGTAAAACATATTTCCATATTAGCCATCTTACAAAAGAAGACAAAAAAAGAAAAAGAAAGTGAAAAAAATATCTTTCCATTTGCATTTGGAGTTTATCATTTCTCTCCTTGGAGGCAGATAACATTTTTCAGCATGAGCCTTTTGGAGCTGTCTTGGATCATTTCCTTAGTTGGAATGGTTAAGTCTTTCTAAATTGATTATTGTTAGAATATTACTGTAACTGTGTACAATGTTCTCCTGGTTATCATCACTTCACTTTGTATTAGTTCACATAAGACTTCCCAGGTTTTTCTGAAACCTGCTAGTCATTTCTTATAGCACAATACTATTTCATCAACATTATATACAATGACTCATTCTGTCATCCTTCAACTGATGGGCATCCTCTCAATTTACAATTCTTTGCCACCACAAAAAGAGCTGCTATAGATATTTTTGTACAGATAGGTCCTTCCCCCACCCCCACTTTTTAATCTCTCTGGGTTACAGACCTCTTAGTGGTGTTGCTGGATCAAAGGGTATGTGTAGTTTTATAGCCCTTTGGTTATCGTTCCAAATTGTTCTCCAGAATGGCTGGAACAATTCACAACTCCAGCAATAGTGCATTAGTGGCCCTAGTTTTCCACATCCCCTCCAACATTTGTCATTTTCTTTTTCGGTGATATTAGCCAATCTGAGAGATATGAGATAGTACCTCAGAGTTCTTTTAATTTGCATTTCTCTAATCAATAGTTATTTAGAGTATTTTTTATGTGACTGTTGATATTTTGATTTCTTCTGAAAACTGCCTGTTAATATCCTTTGACCACTAGCTGGAAAATAACTAATATTCTTATAAATTTGACTCAGTTGTCTATAGATTTGAGAAATGAGAATTTTATCAGAGAGAAATTTGCTTTAAATGCCACCCCCCCAAAAAAAGTCTTCTGCTTTCCTGCTAATTTTGGTTGCATTCATTTTGTTTGTGCAAACCCTTTTTAATTTCATGCTTTAAATTTCATGCCTTTTAATTTCATACATAATTTACTTATGATGTCACCCTTTATGCCTAAATTATTTATCCATCTTGATCTTATTTTGGTACACCATGTGAGATGATAGTCCATGCCTAGTTTCTGTCAAACTACTTTCCAGTTTTCCTAGTAATTTTTGTTGAATGGAGAGTTCTTACCCCCAAGTTTGGATCTTTGGGTTTATCAAATGCTAGATTACTATGATCATTTACTATTCTGTGTTGTGTACTTAATTTGTTCCACTGATCTACCACTTTATTTCTTAGCCAGAAACCAGATTGTTTTGATGATGACAGCTCTGTAACACAGTTTGAGATCTGGTACTGCTGGGTCACCTTCTTTCACATTTTTTCCACTGATTGCCTTGATATTCTTGATCTTTTGTCCTTTCATATCAATTTTGTTAACATTTTTTCTAATTCTATAAAATAACTTTTTGATAATGTTATTTGTATGGCACTGAATAAGTAAACTGAGGTAAAATTGTCACTTTTATTATCTTGACTTGGTCTACCCATGAGTTTGCCCAATTGTGTAGATCTGGCTTTATTTGAATGAAAAGTGTATTGTAATTGTGTTTGTATAGTTCCTGGGTTTGTGTTGGCAGGTAGACTCCAGTATTTTATATCATCTGCAGTTATTTTAAATGGAGTTTCTCTACTATTCCAAGCAGTGGACTTTCTTAGGATGCTTCTTTTTCACTGAAGAGAAAATTAAGAGTTGAGAGAGAAAAAATTAAAGGGTCTGGCTGTGGTAGCCAGAATGGATTCTTACCATTTTCCCTGGGTTTTTGAGATCTTGCCTAGAGCTCTTTGGGAGCACGTATAATAAAATACTCCAGCAGTATTTCAGGTTAAATCAGGCAGAGATGCTGGACATTTTGCAGTCTGTCATATGCAGAGAACAATTTTATGACCCTTTTGCCAACCTTACTAATCTGAATAAGGCACTTAATACTTTTGGTAGATCGAGACGTGGCAACTGTTAGATAAGCCTGGCTTTTGAGAATATTGCCAAAATATCAAATTCTGTGAATTAGCGCAGCTGGCATCTTATCAGATTCATTTTCATCATAGAGAAAACCATGAAAAAGAGTTATGTATTTGATTCATACTTATCTATTTTACCTAGCTTTGATGACTTGAACATGCTTTGTAGGGACTAATTAATTCTGCCTCCCTGTTTTCCTATTCTTGATCAGGTAGTCCATCATTTGACCTGGAGGTACTCCAAGTTAATTCAGTTTCAATGATGCTACATCTGTCTAAGGCAGCGGTTCTCAACCTGTGGGTTATGTTCAATTTGTAACAATGAAAATACATCCTGCATATAAGATATTTAC
Organism: Pseudochirops corinnae; assembly: GCA_028646515.1. Taxonomy (NCBI): domain Eukaryota; kingdom Metazoa; phylum Chordata; class Mammalia; order Diprotodontia; family Pseudocheiridae; genus Pseudochirops; species Pseudochirops corinnae. The sequence goes on along the minus strand of CM053587.1, from coordinate 241,206,006 downwards.
ATTATGATTCATAACAGTAGCAAAATTACAGTTATGAAGTAGCAATGAAAATAATTTTATGGTTGGGGGTCACCACAACATGAGGAACTGTATTAAAGAGTCATGGCATTAGGAAGGTTGAGAACCGCTGGTCTAAGGAAACCAGGTAAACAAGACAGATTCCAGAGAACTGAAGTTTTATGCCTTGGTTTCTGGAGTCACCTTGACTCAGTTAAGTGGCCAGTAGATAGAATGATAGACTTTGAATCTGGAAGACCTGAATTCAAATCCTGTCTCATATACTTAGTAGCTATGTGACCCTGAGTAAGTCACCTAATTGTCTCAGTCTCAGTCTCCCTATCAGTATAAAATGGATAAAAATAACAATAACTAGCATTTTATAGCATTTCAAGGCTTACAAAGCATTTTACAAATATTATCTCATTTATCCTCACAGCAATTCTGGAAGACAGGTGCAATTATTGTACCCATTTTATAGATGAGGAAACTGAGGCACATTGGATAATAACTGTATACTAGGCATGGACCCTTATACAAAATAGAATAATTTAGTATAAAGTAAGAATATTTACTAATTATTTCTCTTTTTTTTTTTTTTTACAAAAATTGGAACTCATCAAATTGTATAAGTGTGACATTAAAAACAAAATTTTAAGGGGAACATTTACAAAGCATCTGTGAATTTTGTATTTTTAAGTTTTTAAAAATTCTGAATTTTACAAATTAAAAAAAATATTTCAATATACAAAGCAGACCAGGAAAAATGTGTGAAACCACGAATTTCTATTACTTATAACTCAAAAAAGAACACATTTTAAAGAAACCAACACCTTGATTCAACATATTTTTCTCATTAACCTTCTGCTATCTCATTCATTGCTCTAAATGAAATAAATACTCCAAAAGTATTTATCCCCAAGCTTAAATAGAATAATTGTTTCTAATTCAAAATTATGTCCCTATTTTGGAGGCAATTTCCCCCAGATGGTTTTGAGGCTTGTGGCCATCATGGTATTATTCTGACAACTTGTTCTCAGCAACTGTCCTACTGTCTTTTCTCTTCCTGAGTCAGGAGCATAGGCCTAGCGAGTACATGCCAAGTTAATAGATCCAAATAAAGAGATGACCACCATTTTGCCTTGAAGTGTCTTCTCAGCTAGGAAAAGGGCAGGCAGCATTTTAACTATATGTTCTTTCTTCGATGGAATAGAAACAGAAAGATTTCATGCATAGATCTCAACATGAGTAATATGAATTCCCACAAATATCTTTCCCAATAAAAATTGGTTTAGCTTTTTGTTTTGTTTTTTTTTAGTTTCTTTACCTCTTTTCTGTTTGTTTTTAGCAGACCTTACTTCTGGCTTTCTCTCAACAGGTACCAACCTTCCATCTACAGAAATAATTGCCCTTGGAAGCTGAGGTCTTTGCTAGTGAACAGCCTCTTTTAAAACCGTTTTGGATGCAGAATGATCATGGGGGGGTGGGGAGGAATCTCTTGAGACCTTATTTTTAAAAAGAACTTTTATTTTTGCCAGAAAAACAATAAAAATGCACAAAGAACAATTTAAATAGAAAACTAAAGAAAGTGTTTTTAAAAAAAGATTTAGAGTTGATTTATGATGTAAGTTTGTAATTAGATAAAAAATGAAGTCCTAGCTAAAAACTGGACTACAATTTGCTTTTAAGGGATTCTAGAATTCAATGAATAAAACTCGTCCAATATGATGTGCAACCTATGGACTGACACAGTGGGAAAGAGAAACACATTTTTTTTTTTTGGTATTTGTGAGACTGACCATAGAACCTAGCTGTTTTTGAGCATTTATTTCCTAGGAGTGAGAGAGAGATGTCTCCAGGCGAGACTCCAGCTGGCATGGAGAAACCTACATGTAGTTATTTTAGTGATAGAAAAGTTTAATCTCCTCTGAGCCCCCACCCTATTTGAATTATATGTACCCTGGTGATTTACTGATCTGCAGTGAAGGAAGACTAAAAGTAAAGGGGTTGAATGGTGTGTGTGTGTGTGTGTGTGTGTGTGTGTGTGTGTGTGTGTGTAATTGATAAACACTAGTGCTATAGCTCTTAGCTCAAACTGGAATTTGAACCAGTTAACACCAGGGCTACAGTCAGTTCTTGGTTTGATTTTGCAGACTCTGGCTGGTTACATGACCTGCTCATCTTCAGTAATGGGTGGTAATAAAGTTGAGCCAGAAGTTCTCTTTTCTCATCATGAGTTGAATTCTGTGTGTTTCCCCATGCCAAGAGTATTTAAGTATATTCATATCTTTGTAGAAGCAACTAAAAGGTTCAGGTCCCACAAAACTTAATTGTTCCCTGCAGTGTCAAATAGGGGAGGATCAAGTAGATTTAATATTTTGGTTCGAAAACTTTGGAGCAGAGAAGGGAGCCTAATACTGAGCAGAGAGGAAGGTGCTCTGTAAAAATTTCTTGTTCATGCACATGGAACTGGCTTGTTTTTATTACCTCTTCCTGGCTTTGTTCCCTTCAAGTCCCAGCTAAAATTCTCCCTTTTGTAGGAAACCTTTCGTAATTCCTCTTAATGCTAGTGTTTTCCTTTCACCAATTATTTCCAGTTTATCCCATATAAAGCTTGTTTGTACATAGTTCTTTGCATATTGTCTCCCTGCTAGATTGTGAGTGCCTTGAGAGTAGGGATGGTTTTTGCCTTTCCTTGTGTCCCTAACACTTAACATAGTGATGAGCACATAGCAGTTGTGTGTAATGATGACTGATTTTAAGATAGGATACAGTAAAATGCACATTTAGGACAACATCTTTTTAAAAAAAACACCATAAATTTAAGAATTTTCCTAAGCCTGTTTTCATATCTTTATCATCTTATAATTCCTGTGGGGGGAAAGGTAATCAAGTTTCTGCTCCTTGAGAGTGATTTTTACAGAATCAAAGATCTCTGAGTTGGAGGGTACCTCACAGGTCATTGCTAATAATAACTAAAGAGCATTTATTAGGTGCCAGACACTGTGTTAAAAACTTCACAATTATTATCTCATTTGATCCTCACAACAACTCTGTGAGACAGGTGCTATTATTATCACCCTTTTACAGATAAGGAAACTGGGGCAAACAGGGTTAAGTGACATGCTCAGAATCACACAGTTCTAAATATCTCAGGCTACATTTGAACTCAGGTCTTCCTAACGCCAAGCTTAGTATGCTATTCACAGTGCCATTTAGCTGCCCCAATAAGAATACCTTCCACAGGATACCTGACAGGAAGATATTCACCTTCTTCTGAGGCAGTCCATTTTACTTTGCCATAACTCTTAACAGCTATGGAGCCAAGATCTGCCTCTTTACAACTTCCACCCTTTGCTGCTCCTAGTTCTGCCTCTCAGGCAAAGCAGAATGTCAGATCTCTCTCTCACAGAAAAGTCTTTCAGATGCCTAAAGACATATAATGTTTTTCCCTTCCCCCACCATACTAAGGCTCAACCTTATGTTTGTCCTACTGCAATAAAAAAATGTCTTTGTTGGGGCGGCTAGGTGGCGCAGTGAATAGAGCACTGGCCCTGGAGTCAGGAGGACCTGGGTTCAAATGCGGTCTCAGACACTTGACACACTTACTAGCCATGTGACCTTGGGCAAGTCACTTAACGCCCCCCCCCCCCCGCCCCCCCAAAATGTCTTTGTCTTTGGAACGAAGACATTCAGGGGAAACACACTAGGAAAACTCCAGATGCCCCCTATGGCAGAATAAAAGAAAAAATAAAGACTCATAATTCTTTATCGTTAAAAAAGCATAAAAATAAATATTCCATCTGTTTTTAAGCAATTAAGGGGGAAGATCTAAATTTAGTTCAGTTAATTGAACATATTTCATTAATTATAAGTAAGTGCTAAGTACTAATGGGGATATGAAAATGAATAGCACACAGGCCCTGTCCTCAAAGAGCTTGTAGCTTAGTAGAGTCAGAGAAGGAAGCCATGTACATAAGTAAATAAAATGCTAAACAGAATTTCAAGTAGACTAGAAAAGTGCCTAAGAGAGGCACAAAGAAAATAACAAGAGGGTTTAAAGAAGAACAGAATCAGGGCAGATTAGGACCACAAGGGCCCTTAAAAAAATCAAATCTACCTTGTTGTTTTCCAGAAGGCCTGTGGCCAAAACATACAAGATAGATGACTCTTTATCCTGTTTTCAGAGTACTCCAGTGGCAGAGATTTCACCTGTCCTAGCATTTCTTTGCATCTTGTAAGCATAAGCTAGCTAAACATCAGTACCCTCCAGGCCAATTTTTAGGTGTTATTGCAATGTCATTTACTGTCCCGTTGCAGACAATTCTTTTTAAATGGTAGCTTTGTGACTTCAAAGTTAAATCCTTAATTCCTGTCTATCTTAAGGACAGGTAGTAGCTCCCAAGGAAAGAAAACTAGAAGTAAGAACAGTTTTTGGATAATGTGAAAGTAGAAAGTCCAGGTTTAAAAAAATAAAGATGAAAAATTTTTTGTTTTTGAAAAGCTGACAACCATTTCTTCCTTCTCTGGTAAGCTCCTTGATGCTAAGGATCTTTTCTTTTCCCTTTCTTTCTTTCTTTCTTTTTTTTTTTTTTTTTTAGTCCTTGTTTCTCTAGTACCCAGCACAGAATCTGGGACAAATTTGCTTAACAAATATTTATTCCTAATCAATGACTGACTGACATGAACCTAAATTCATGAGAAGCAGTATAGAGTAGCAGATGGAAATAGCAGCCTCAGGATCAGGAAGACCTGGGTTAAAATACTCTTCCTGACACCTACTAGGCTCCATGGCCTGAGCAAAAGGGGGAGAGTTGTAGGGAAAGAGGGGACAGGGAGAGTATTCAGGGCATGGAGGAGAGCCAAGGTTAGGAGGTGGAGTATCGTATGCATTCCTTCAGTAACTTTAACTTGGTTCTGCATCTTCCAATTTAGAATTAATTTATAACATCTCTTTGGTGATTTCTTTGCTAAGCATGTTGAGTTATTCCTCTAGTTCCAAATAACTGGAGCGAGGCCAGTAGTGAAAAGGAGGGTTTCAGGATGACTCATCTACCCAAAGGCTAAAGTAACACACAGGGAGAGGAAAAAGAAACAGAAACAATAACAGGAGTTTGAGGCACCAGACCTACTGTTTTTGTTGTTTAGTGCTTTATTTTCCCCCCCTCTTTTTATTCTTAGAGATGCTTTGACCTCCAGTCATTTTTAACTTCTCATCTTTTAGGCAGCTAACATAGTATGGCAAACTGTGCTGAGGGCTCTAATTTAGGCATCCTTTTATAAATCACCAAGACAAGAATGAAACAAATGAAGAGGAAAAAAATACCCTCATACAAAGCAGCTACCTTCAATTCTCTAAAACTATAGTTAATGGCTAATTATACTGACATTCTCATTGTGTGGAAATAGAGAGAATGCAAAAATAATTCCTCAGATAATTATTTCATTAAATGGAAGTGACTTGTGTGAAATAGCAAATTAACATAAATGTCTTCATAAGAGCTAGCAAGTATGTGCTTTAATATGGAAATGTTTCAGCTTTGAAATAAGAGATAACCTGCTACATTCTTCAGGTGACTTTAATGATGAAGACTGAATTGGCTATCATATTTACTTAAGTTCCATCCTCTCTATTAGTTGTTATTTTATCATTAAAATGGAATGAGTAAAATGTAGGTAGATTCCTACTAACAAAGGGACCCAAGGAATCCCCAGGGCTGCAACTTCAAGCATTAATTTCCCCCATGAAGACGTGTGATTTTTTAAATTTATTTTTTTCTTACATTTTAAGTTCCAAACTATCTTCCTTCTTTCCTCCCCACCCTACACATTTGAAACACATAGACAGGTATAGATATAAATAAATAAACCATACTATGCATACTTCTGTTTATCAGTTCTTTCTCTGGAAGTGGATGGAATCTTCTTTTGTAGGTCCTTTGTACTTGATCTAAGTGTTTATAATACTTGGAATAACAGTCATTTATAGTTATTCTGTGGATACATCTTTGGATACAAAATGGATATATAACCCAGATATAAAGGGAGATATAAGTAAATTAGAAGAACATGGAACATATCACCTATCAGACTTATGTGCAGAAATAGAATTAATGAATAAGACATAGAGAGCAATATGTGTACATATTCTACAGTATTGTTTTTGCTGTGTACAATGTTCTCCTAGTCTTGTTTATTTCACTCTTCATTGTTTCAAGTAAGCCTTTCCATATTCTTTAAAATCAACCTGCTTATCATTTGTTAAAGCACAACAGTATTACATCACAATCATATGCCACAACATGTCTTGCCATTCCCCAACTGATGGGCATCCCTGCAATTTCCAGGTCTTTGCCACCACAAAGAGAGCTGCTATAACTATTTTAGAACATTCAGGTTCTTTTCCTTTTTCCCTGATCACCTTGGGAAATAGTGATTTACTGGGTGGTGATATTACTGGGTCGAGGAATATACACAGTTTTGTAACTCTTTGGGCATAATTCCAGATAGCTCAACAAAATGGTTGGATCACTTCACAGTTCTATCAGAAGTGTATTAGTGTCCCGATTTTTCCATATTCCCTCCAACATTTGTCATTTTCCCCTTCTATCATTGTAGTCAATCCATTAGGTGTGAGATGGCATCTCAAAGTTGTTTTTATTTGTTATTTCTCTAATCAATAATTATTTAGAGCATTTTTCATATGACCACATATAGCTTTGATTTCTTCATCCAAAAATTACCTGTTCATATCCTTTGACCATTTATCCACTGGGGAATGACTCATATTCATACACATTCGAAAAAGTTCTCTATATATTTGAGATGTGAGCCTTTTATCTAAGAAACTGTCTATAAATCCCCTCCCCCCCCCATAATTTTTTGCTTTCCTTCTAATTTTGGCTACATTGGTTATATTTGTATAAAACTTTTTAAATTTAATATAATCAAATTTATCCACTTTATACCCCACAATGCTCTCTATGTCTTATTTATTCATTAATTCTACTTCTGTACATAAGCCTGATAGTTGATATGTTCCATGTTCTTCTAATTTATTTATATTTCCCTTTATATCTAGTTTATGTATCCATTTTGACCTTATCTTAGTAAATGGTATTAGACATTGATCTATACCCAAATTTCTGCCACTACTGTCTAGTTTTCCCAATAATTTTTTACCAGATAGTGAATTCTTACCCCCCAAACCTCAAATCTTTACATTTGTCAAATACAAGGTTATAATAATTATTTCCAATATAATATACTATATAAATGCAATACATTATTGTGTATTTATTGTATGTCTACTCTGTTTCCATTTCTTCACCAGCACCAGACAGTTTTTGATAATTACTCCCTTGTAATACAATTTAAGATCTGTTACTGCTAAACCTCCTTCCTTGACAGTTTTTAAATTAATTCCTTTGATATTCTTGACCTTTTGTTCTTGCAAATGAATTTTGTTATTATTTTTTCTAGTTTGATAAAATAAGTTTTGGTAATTTAATTGATATGGCATTGAATAAGTAAGTGAATTTAGGTAGAATTGTCATTTTTATCATATTGGCTCTGCCCACTTATGAACAATTAATATCTCTCCAATTATTTAAATCTGACTTTATTTGTATTAAAATGCTTCATAATTATCTTCATGTAGTTCCTGGGTTTGTCTTCACAAGTATACTCCCAGATATTTTGTGATGTCTATGTTTATTCAAATGAGACATCACTTACTATCTCTTCTTGCAGGGTTTTATTGGTGATAGATAGAAATTTTGATAATTCATATGGATTTATTTTATATCCTGCTACTTTGTTATAATTATTAATTGCTTCAACTAGCTTTTTAGTTGAATATCTAGGATTTTCTGGGTGTATCATCATATCATCTACAAAAAAAGATAGTTTATTACCTCATTGCCCATTCTGATTCCTTCAATTTCTTTTTATCTTATTGCTAGGAGCTTTTCTAATAAAATATTGAACAATATTGGTGATAATGTAAATACTTATTTTACTCCTAATCTTATTGGAAAGACTTCTAGCTTATCCCTGTTACAAATAATGCTTGCTGGTTGTTTTAAATAGATGCTTCTTATCATTTTAACAAATAATTCATTCATACCTATGCTCTTAAGTATTTCAATAGGAATGAGTGTTGTATTTTGTCAAAAGTTTTTCCTGCATTTATTGATATAATCATATGATTTTATTACTTTTGTTACTGATATAATCAATTATGTTAATACTTTTCCTTATGTTAAAGCATCCCTGCATTTCTGGTAAAAATGCCACCTGGTGGAATTTGGGATATGTTTTGGTCTTCTAGCTAATATTTTATTTAAGATTTTTGTATCCATATTCATTACTGAAATTGGTCTATTATTTTCTTTGTTTTTGCTCTTCCTGGTTTTGGTATCAGCACCATATTTGTTTCATAAAAGGAGTTTGGCAGGACTCGTTCTTTGCCTATTATTACTAATAGCTTATTTAATATTGGAATTAGATGATCTTTAAATCTTTGGTGCAATTCACTTGTAAATATAGTTGGTCTTGATGCATTTCTTTTAAGAAGCTCATTTATGGCCAGTGTACTTTCTTTCTCTAAAATAGGTTTATTTAAACATTCTATTTCCTCTTCTGTTAATCTAGCCAGTTTATATTTTTGTAAGTATTCTTCCATTTCAATTAAATTGTTAAATATATAGGGATATAATTGGGCAAAATAACTTTGTATAATTGCTTTGATTTCATCTTCATTAGTGGTATACTCCCCCTTTTCATTTTTGATACCAGTGATCTGGTTTTCTTCTCTCTCTTTTTAAATCATCTTAACCAATGGTTTAACTTTTTAATTATATTTTTAATAAAACCAACTCCTCATTTTAGTTATTAATTCAATATTTTTCTTATAGTCAATTTTATTAATCTCACCTTTAATTTTCAGGATTTCCAATTTGGTGTTTAATTGGGAATTTCTGATTTGTTCTTTTGTTAGTTTTCTTTAATTGCATACCCAAATCATTGGTCTATTCTTCATTTTTTTTTTTTTGCTTTTTGAATGGGGAAAGGCAGAGCAGTTGGGGTTAAGAGACTTGCCCAAGGTCACACAGCTAGCAAGTGTTAAGTGTCTGAGGCCGGATTTGAACTCAGGTCCTTCTGAATCCAGGGCCAGTGCTCTGTTAACTGCATCACCTAGCCATTCCCTACTCTTCATTTTTTTAATGAGCATTTAGAGACATACAATTTTCCAGTTTCAGGAGAAGAAATTGAATAAGCCATAAATGAACTTCCAAAGGAAAAAAAAAAGCTACAGGATCAGATAGATTCACAAATGCATTCTATCAAATATTCAAAGAATAATAAATTATAATATTATATAAATTATTAGCAAAAATAGCAAAAGAGGAGATCCTACCAAAATTGTTTCAATGACAGTTATGATCAATATCAAAGCAGAAAAAATATCCATGATGAATACAGATACAAAAAATTTGCTAAGATAACACAATTAAGACTATACAATACATCAACATTGAATTTACATCAGAAATATAGGGTTGGTTTAATATTAGGAAGACTATAAACTTAAGTAGCCATATTAATAATAAAATCAAAATAATATAATTCCAGAATTAGGTTCAGAAAACGCTTTCTGACAAATTACCATATCTAGTTTTTATGTTAAAACATTAGAAATTAGAGGAATAAATGGAATTTTCCTTAAAAGTGATAAATAATATATATTTAAAATAAAGCACCCTCATTTGTAGTGCAGATAAACTAGAATTCTTTCTGATAAATTCAGGGGTAAAACAGGATGTTCTTATCACTACTTCTATTTGACAAAGTAATAGAATTGCTAGCTATAACAATAAGACAAAAAAGTAATTAAAGGAATAACCATAGTTAAAAAAGAATAAGAAAAATCACTTTTTTGTAGATGATATGAAGTTATGCTTATAGAACCAAAAAGACCCAAATAAAAATATTTGAAATAATAACCTCAGCAAACCTACAGGACATAAAATAAATCCACACAAATTATCATCTTTTCTATATAACACCAAAGCAACACAGAAAAAAAGAATAAGTGAAATTCCATTTAAAATTACTATAGAAGGAATAAAATACTTGGTAGCCTACTTTCCAAAACATACACAAGAACTATATAAATACAACTACCAATAGCTGTTTACATAAACAAATGACACACCTAAATAATTGGAAAAATATTAATTGCTCATGGGGAGTGTGAGTCAATATAATGAAAATGACAATACTACCTAATTTAATTTATTATTTAATGCTATACTAATCTAATTAATTGATCTGATTTAAAGTAATCAATGGATTATAGAAATAGAAAAATAATAACAATATTCAAAGGGGGGAGTAAAGAATATCAAGAGAAATAATGAAAAGAAATGGGAACAAAGGGTACCTAACAGGGTCAGATCTCAAACTATACTACAAAGTAGTACTTGTTAAAGAACAATTTGCTATTGGTTAAAACATAGATTGATTAGTGGAACATGCAGAAGCAAATCATATAATTATATAATACCTTAGTATCAAAGACTCCAGCTACTGGGATATGACCAATAATCTTGCCCCTTCCTTCTTATACTTCCAGTCTTCTTGCTAATTTCTTCCATTTTTCTCGCCTCTCAATCACCCTACCCAATGTACCATTCAGCCACAACGGTACCTACTTATAGCTTCTCACACACAGCACTCCATTTCCCATCTCCATGCCTTTTCACTGACTGGATCTCCTGTCTAAAACACTCTCCTTCCTCATCTCCTCTTAAAATCTTTCCCTTCCTTCAAGACTCAGCTCAAATGCCAATTTCTGCAGTAAGCCTTTCCTGGTTCCCCCAGGTTCTAATGGTTTCCCCTCTTTAAGGGTCACCTTCCATTAATTATATATGTATCCTTCATGAATGTATTTATATACATACTATCTCCCTATTAGAATGTAAACTTTTTAAGAGCAGAGACTGTTTTTGCGTTTGTATACAGTGCTTAGAAGAGCAAGCACCTAAATGTTTGTGGACTGACAGATTTTTGTTCATGATTCACTAAACAGCTCCTTATTAAAATGATTCCTTTTTTTTTTTTTTTTTTTTTTTTTTTGCAAAAATTCAACCTAGGTACATGTTTTCTGGGAAAACAGCTTTTGTTTAAAATGAGATAAACCTGAATCATCAAAGATGGCTGGCTCTTTTAGGAAACAAAATTGCTCTACTACTTAGAAGCTAAACATGAGAATGAATTGTAACTCTAAAATAACATGTCAAATGTTTTTTAATTGACTGATATCTTCCAATTCTAAAGTTCTATAAAAGCATATGATATTTCAGAAAAACTTGCATGAGAACTTGAAAAGTATTTGTTATACCCTAATTGAATGTCAGGGCTACAATAAAACATTTATAACATTTATTATCGTTGTTTTTAAAATGGATATCCTTTATGCACAGAACACAGAGTTAGAGAGGATCCCTGATTCTTTATCAGTAAGATGTGTTGTACTGGAGGTCGAGAATTTAAATAGTTGCATATGGGATTTTGATGGCAAAGGCAAGAATTTGAAATATTATTTAGAAAGCCATGGTGGAATCAAAGAAAGAATTTAAAAGTGAATTCATTATATGGGCCCTTATATTTACCTGTAGACCTTTGAAGAGACAGTGAATAAAGGGTAGCAGGTGCATGAAAACTAGGGAGGAAAACGTCAAAATAGCCAAGGTCAATGGCCTGCTAGGCATGTGTCATTCTTTACAACATCTAATTTTTTAAAAATCCCTGCTGACTTGGAAAGGTCATCACAAAAGTGTTATATTATCACCTGTCTCAATTCAACAACATGTATCTAGCTCTTCCTATTAGTGGTAGCTATTATAATTCAGGGATACACTGTACATATTCATTGCTTAAGAAATTCTGATGAATGATAATAAATTATAAATTGCCTGGTAGGTACTAATCCTTGTGTACATCTGGAAGGTTATATTCAGTTCTGGGTGCTATATTTTTGGAGGGATATTGACAAACTGTGGTGTATGCATAAAAAGAATGACTAGGTTGGTAAGAGTACTCTAAATTTGGATTCTAAGCAGGACATAAGACAAGTCATAGAAGAATAGCATGATTGACATGGTCAATAATTAATGGGGAAAATAACTTGGTATGGAATAAAAAACAATAATTGGGGTTTCAAATATCTACATACCCATGTGTAGAATCAAAGTAAGCAATGAAGACAGTGTAAAAATTTACCTCAAGGAAATAAATTCTAACTTCATAGAAATTACTGAGCCTTGATGGAATGGGGTTTATGACTGGAGTATAGCAATGGAAAGATAGCCTTGCTCAAAAGAAACAGATCTGACAGAACAGGCAGATATATAGTACCATATGTCAAGAAGATGGACATTTTTTACAGAAATCCATGTAATTTAGTTAGAAGCACAGTAGAGAAAATTTGTATGAAGATAAAAGGAGATAAGGATAGGACTGGACCTTTGAATTCCCTTGTATCTAGCATGAAAACTCCCTCTTCAAATGCAGGCTGGCAAATTCTCTACAATTTAGTATCTTAGAGAACTAATGAGGGCAATAAGACATTAGGTAATCTGCTCAGGGTCACACAGCCAGTAAGTGTCAGAAGTGGGAACGTGACTTTCTATTCACAAAAATTAAAAATCAAAACATAAATGATTATTGGGGGCATCTAGACTGTGAGCACCCTAAGAACAGGGTTTTTTTTTGCTTTTCCTTGTATCCCCAGCACTCAGCACAGTGCTTGGCATATACTAGGTACTTAATAAATGCTTGTTGACTGACTTACCTAGCCAAACAGAGGAAACAGATAAGTTCTTGGTGGTGATCACAAAATTGGCGCAGAGGCAGGTGTAATATAGTCTTATTTTTTCTTTTACATGCTCAATAACTAGGACATTGCTGGTGCATGATAGCTACTTTAATAAATGCTTACTGATTGATTGGTGATGGGGACTTTGAGTACTCAGATATCATAGAAGTCACAGAAACCTCATTCATTTAAAAGCAGATCAGCTAACTGACTTGCCTTGCTGACAGTTCCAATTCTTAGAAGGAAGAGAAAGCAGTTTTGAAGAATAGACACACTGGACTTAATTCTCGTCAATGAAGAAACACCAACTGGTGAAATGAAGCAACCTTGGGAGAAAAGGACCACAGACTTAACACTTATCTCAACCCAGGAAAGGAATGCTATGCATTAAGAAAAACAGATTTTTAAAAGTCCAGAGATCAGGGCGGCTAGGTGGTGCAGTGAATAGGCCCTGGAGTCAAGAGGACCTGTGTTCAAATCCGACCTTAGCCACTTAACACTTACTAGCCATGTGACCTTGGGCAAGTCACTTAACCCCAATTGTCCTCCAAAAAATATATATATATAAAAGTCCAGAGAGCAGAGAGGTATGACCCCATGAGACTTCAAAAGGGAAGATGATTTAATGGAGATAATGATACTAATTCACACTTACATGGCCATTTCCAGTTTACAAAGCACTTTTCTCACAACAATCCATGAGACAGACTTTCAAAAAAAATGAAATTTTAATGATATAATCATGAAAAATCCCAATGAGATTTCTTTAAAAAAAAAAAAAGGATGGGCATTAGAAAGTCTTAGATAGACAGATAATATTATTTAGTAATAGCTGACTGTGTGCCAGGGGCTGTGGTAATATAAGTAAGCAACACAGGCCCAGCACCCAAGAAGCTTGCATTATAATAGGTAAAGACAATACATAAAGGTGTTTTGAAGGTAGGGGTATGCATGTGGTGGCCTGGTTTGGAGATGGTGGAATAGAAGCCTGCTTCAGGGCAACATACTGTGAAAAGTCACTTTTCAGAGATCAGGGTGGTACCAGGGCAGAGTCTAAGTTCCTGTGGGAAGGATGGCCAAAGTGGAATTGGCATGGTGTGGAGATGATCAACTTTTGACAGGGATAAAAGATGTAAACAGGGGCATATAACCAAGGAAGAATATAAAAGAGGATAATATCAAGGCCAAAGTCCAAAATGAACTGTTCAGCAAAAGAAAAAGGAAGAAAGAATGGAAGGAAGGAAGGAAGGAAGGAAGAAAAAGATAAAAAGGTATTTTAAAGTTACATTTTGTGCACAAAAAGGGAAGAAATAGAAACTATTCCTTTGGCTTTAATTTTGTAATGTTAGATCAGACTATATAAATCTTGTTTTGCTTGTTTTTTCACTGGCAAAAAACATGACATTTGAACTGGAAGTAAAGGAAACAACAGGAACAAACATGGTGATGAAGAAAGAAATGAAGCCTGAAATAGGTGAAGAGATAGGAAGAGTTCACTAAGTGCTTCCAAATGGTTTCAACCAGCCTATCCAAGAACAATTACAATGATTCTGAAATATTTTACAGATGTGGTAGTGGTGATTTTTAAGGGACTAAAGAGAACAGAAGAGACGCTTAAAGACTGGTGATGGCCAAATGTCCTGATTTTCAAAATGGGGGAAGAAAGAAGAAGACATTGTTAATTTTAGACCAGAAAGTCTGATGTGAATATGTAGCAAACATCTAGAGCTCATTAGGAAGTAGGAAGTTTTGAGCAAAGAGAAAAAAAGGGGTGAGCATTGAAACAAATATTAAAATTTGAAAGTGAAGCTGGGCTTAATCAAGTCTAACGCCTCCAAGGAGCATTCATTCTATAGCCACAAATCATTATCTAGTCACTGACTGAAGGTCTCAGATGAAAGGGAACTCATAACCTCCCTAGGACACCCATCCTATTCTGGTTATTCAGAAATTCCTGCTTATATTATATTATATATCTGTTCCCTTGTAACTTCCAGTTACTGGTCTTGGCTCTACATTATGGGACCACAGAGATTAATAACAACTGGCATTTATATAGCATTTTAATGTTTGCAAAAAACTTTATAAACATTATCTGATTTGATTCTCACAATAACCCTGTTGATAGAGGTACTACTATTATCCCCATTATACAGTAGAGGAAATTGAGGCAGACTGAGTTTAAGTGACTGGCCCAGGATCACACAGCTAGTAAATGTCTGAAACTGGATTTCATTAGGGTTTGCTAGCTTCAAGTCCAGCACTCTATTCACTGAGCCACCTACCTGCCTCAATCTCTCTTTGATATAACTCTTCTAGAATTGGAAGCCTACAGTCATGTTCATTTCAAATCTTTTCTTCTCCAAACTGAAGAGTCTTGCTTTTGATTTTGGTTTTTGTTTTATACCTGATCCTCCGATGACATGATTTTGAGCCCTCATTTTTCTGACTGTCTTCCCCTGGACATGACTCAGTTTATTAGTATACTTCCTGCAATGTTATGATTGAAATTGAACATGATATTCCAAATGTGATGCCCCCCCTGCTCTTGAAGGAAACTGGTACATTCTTGGCATAGGGCAAGGATGCCAGGATGCCTCAGACCAGCGGTTCTCAACCTGTGGGTTGCAACTCCTTTGGGGGTTGAACAACCATTTCATTGAGCATTGAAACAAATATTCAAATTTGAAAGTGAAGCTGGGCTTAATCAAGTCTAGGGGTCGCCTAAGACCATCGAAAAACACATATTTCCAATGGTCTTAGGAACCAAGACACTGCTCCTCTATCGGTCTCCAGGCCAGTCCGCCCACATGCAGATATGCCCACATACAAGTATTAAAAGGTCGTGGCATTAGGAAGGTTGAGAACCATTGCCTTAGACAGTATCAGGTTCTCTTAGTGGTTGTCTTCAGGATAATCACCCTTCAGGTATGTTGTGGATGGCTATTTTGTTCAGGTGTGAGTTGGAAGAGTTATGTTTTGCATATCTATTATAAATAACTATATATGTACATATTGTCTCTCCTGTTAGAATATAAGCTTCTTGAGGGAACAGATACTTTTGCTTCTGTCTTTGTATCTCTAGCACCTCATGTGGTACCTGGCATGTAGTAAGTGCTTAGGAAATGCTTGTGGGTTGATTGATGAAGACTTGGAAGAGAAAAAAATGAGAAACAAGTAGGCATGAAAGATAGGAGAAATGAAGAGGTGGGACATAAGGAAAAATGAAATTTATTCTAAGACAGCAGTTTTTTTCTAAAAAAATCTCAAAGGATTTTAGTGGACTGAGAGCTCCAGAAGTATAATATAGCCACCGAGAAAGCTAATGTCATCTTGGACTGCCTTTAAGAGAGGCATAGATTCCAGGAATAAGGAGGTGATAGTACTACTATACTTTGCCCTTATCAGATCTCTTCTGGAGTACTGCGTTCAAAGCTGGGCATCAGTCTAGGAGACATTGTTAAAATAAAGAATGTCTAAGAAAGGATTTTGGGAAGATGGGAGAGTAGGTCAGAATATTCCAAGCTCTGCAGATTTCTGCCACAAACAAGAAAAAATAGTGCCTCCGGGCAAACATAGAGTGGTTAAAAGATAAATAAGAGTTGGGCCGGAACAGTAGTACTCCTGAAACAACAGGAGGAGAACAGAAAAAAAAAAAAAAAAATCCCAGGACTGACCTCTAGTCTCTATGAAGTGTAAACATCCCTTGGCTAGTTCCACTGAAACAGCCAGCAGCAGAGCCCTAGGACTAGCTGTGTTGGGAGGTAGCCTCAGTCCCATTCACAGGAATTTTCATCACTTGGGTGGTGTCAAGTGTCTGAGCAGTGTAAAATTGAGGGAACCTTTGCTGATTAGGGACACCAGGGTCAGCTATGCTGCTGAGACATGGCCCTGTGTGAAAGGAACCAGCACACACCCCATTGAGTATAGAACTGGGGTTGCCCTTGGCTGTGAACATTTACAGGAGGGCAGAGTCCTTGGTTTTGGTTCCAGGTCAGAGGGGAGAACTGAAGGAGGACCTGAGGAAAGAGACACTATTCCCATGCCCCAGAACTAGAAGAGATTACAACAAGTTGCTATTTTTAAAAATGAATAGCCAAAGGAGAAAGAACCCAACCACAGAAAGTTATTAAGGGAATAGAGAAGACTGGATGAATCCACAGAGGAGAATAATGAAGCAAGAAAGCCTCCCCAACCACAAAGATTAATGTCAAATGGTCATCTGCCAAAAAAGAAGTTATAGAATTTAAAAATACTTTCAAAATCAAATGAGAAAGATTGAGAAATAAAAAAATAAGAACAATCCAAGAAAAACAAGAAGATTATGAAAAGAAAGTTAACCAACTAGAAAAGGAGATCTAGAATCTTAAGGAAGAAAGTGACTCCTTGAAAATTAGAATTGGGCAAAGAGAAGCCAGTGAAATTATGAGATCAAGAAATAATAAAAACAAAATATAAAGAATGAAAAAAGAGAAGAGAATGTGAAATATCTCATAGGAAAAACAACTGATTTGGAGAACACATCAAGAAGAGAAAACCTAAGAATAATTAAACGACTTGAAAGCTATGATAAAAGAAGAGAATCTTGATACAATAATACAAGAATAAAAGAAGAAATAGAAAAAATACACCATTCGCTCCCTGAAAGAGATCCTTTCAGTAAAACCTGCAGGAATATCATAGTCAAATTCTGAGAGCCCCAGTTCAAGGAGAAAATATTATGAGAAACAAGAAAAAAAGAAAGTATTCGGGTATAGACTCACACAAGAACTAGCGGTGGTGACACTAAAAAACCACAGGTCTTAGAACACTTAGAATATGTGCAAGAACAAAGGAATTGGTGTTGTGGTCAAAAACATCGTGCTCAGCAAAGTTAAGCATAATCCTGAGTGATAAAAAAAAAGGACATTCAATGAATTGCCAGACTTTCAGGATTTTATTGCAAAAAGACCTGACATTAACAGAAAATTGGACATACAAGATCTAAGAGAAATATAAGGTAAACATCAAGGACTAATTCCAGGGACTCAGTGAGGACACACTGTTTATTTTTTATATGAGGAAATGTAAACTGTGCGTCTAAGAGTGTAATTAGTAACTGGGCAGCTCAAAAGAAATACCGGAGTAGAGTTGAGTATGATATGATTCCAAAAAAGTAGTGCTATCTAGAAAAAGGTAAAAAGCGTAATCATCTTCTAAAAATAAGTTGCAAAAGGAAGAACTGACAGTGTAATTAGAGGGAGTAGGAAGGCTGGTAGTTCTAGAATGCTACTCTCATCAGAAATGGGTTAAAGAGGGAACAATATATCTATCTATATCTATATCTATCTATCTATCTATCTATCTATCTATCTATCTATCTATCTATCTAGAAGGTTATAAAAATCTTCTGAATTCAGAAAGAAATAAAAGGCTAAGGGGATAGGGAAGGGAGAGGGATTTTTAGAGGGAATCCTAGTCACATGAGATCTGGGTTAAAGAAAAAACAATATATACATTTAGAAGGTAATAAAAGTCTTCTAAATTTATAAAGAAAGAAGAGGATGAAAGAATAGGATAAGGGAGGGTGTAGAAGGTTGTCTAGGTTAATGGGAATGGGATAAAAAGGGAACAACATATATATTTGGAAGGTTATAAAAGTCTAAATTCAGATAGAAAAAAGAGGGCAGGGAAAAAAGGGGGAGGGGAGAAGATAAGGGAGAGATTGTTGGAGGGGGGTAGGTTAAGTAATAGGAGAGCAAGGTAGGGGATAGAAGTAAAGTAGAGGAGTCAGGAGGGATAGGAAATAAGAGATACATAAAAACATAAAATAAAGATCAGGAGTAGAATTTATTAGGGGAAAAAAATCAGGGGTAGTAACCATGATCTCAGACAAAGTCAAAGCTAAAATAGATTCAATCAAAAGAGAAAAACAGGAAAACTATACTACATGTCAGCCATATTAATCAATATTGTTTTAGACTATTTAAAATAACAAGACTGTATGAGATTGGAATATTACTGTGATGTAGGAAATGATGAGTTGGTGGATTTAGAAAAATATGGAAACACTTGAACATATGAAGGAAGATGTTATCCACCTTCAGAGAAATAGCAGAGACAAGTATTGTACAGTCTTGCATAGACGCATATGAATGTATATGTGTATTATTACAGATCAGTGGTTCTCAACCTTCCTAATGCCGCAACCATTTAATACAGTTCCTCATGTTGTGGTGACCCCCAACCATAAAATTATTTTTGTTGCTACTTCATAACTGTAATTTAGCTTCTGTTATGAATCATAATGTAAACATCTGATATGCAGGATGTATTTTCATTGTTACAAATTGAACATAACCCACAGGTAGAGAACCGCTGTTATAGATATATGTATATGTAAGTGTATGCATGTTCGTCTATATATGCATACATATGTTTGTGTGTATACGTATCTGTATATATATGAATACATGTATATGTGTGTGTATATATGGTGTGTGTATGTGTGTATCTGTGCTTAATTGTAGCCTTCTTGAGTGAGAGGGGGAGAAAAGGGATAAAAAAAGAATAATGTAAAAAGAGCACAGCAGAGAACAAAACAAAACCTACAGAGAAGTAAAGAAAAGATGGAAAACTCTGAACACAACATGTAGTATTTATTACATAGGCTTTCTTGAAATGGAAATGTATTGCTTTGTATTTTGAATCCTCTCATGTTCTACTGTGCACATGGCAACGGTTTTTTCTTTGTTTATTTTGTATTTAAGTTTTAGTATTTAACTTCGTCTCTTTTTTTCTTTTCTTATTTTCTATTTGTTTAAAATTTTAAAAAAATTACATACAAAAAAAAGATGAAGAATGTCCGGAGGAGGACACCAGGATGGTGAAGAGCCTTAAATCCAGGTTATGTGAGAATCAGTTGAAGGGACCGGGCATCTTTGTTCAAAAAATGAGAAAAGGGCAGACAAGCCAACTGTCTTTAAATATTTGAAGGATTATCATGTGGAAATTGGACTTGAGGAGTTGTCTTAAAGTTAGATTTGTTTTGTTTGGTCCCAAAAAGCTGGACTGGGAGCAGTGGGTAGAAACTGAAGGGGGGCAATTCAGGTTTGCCGTCAGGCAAAACTTTCTAACAATTAGGATTGTCCAAAAATGGAATGGACTGACTCGAGAGATGGTTGATTCTCTTCCTTAGAGATCTTCAAGCAGATGCTAGATGTCTATTTGTTGGATCATGGCAATTCCATCAGCATATGGATGAGTTGGAGAGGATGGTTTTTGAGGTACCTTCAGATCTATGATTCTGTGGGTTTAGATTTTCACTTGACAGTGATATTATAGAGGAGGCTTTTTGAGGGGGAAATTACATGGGTTGGAATAGACTATCTCTGATATATCTTCCAACTTGGATTCTGATGCTAATCCCAAAGGTACGCTTTTGCAAAATTTGCTTATGGAAATTAGAAAGCTTTGCCTACAAGAAGACACCTGAATAGAACCCTGAAGGATGAGAATGATCCTGAAAGGTGAAGATAAGGAAGAAGTACATTAGAGGTATGGAAGATAGCACATACAATTGTAGTTCATATACAGCAGTTTATGTAGTAGTTAAGTTTGATTGAAATTTAGATTTTGTGAGAGAGGACAATAAAACATAGGGCTTAAGGATAACTTGACTTTCTATGTCAAGCTTAGGGATCCATATTTTATTCTATAGGCAGTAAGGATGTACTATAGAATTTTCAGCAGATAAGTGTAGTGGTAATGGTAATTTGAAAATCTTCCCTGACTCTTAACAAGCCTAAGGGAATCTGAAGACCTTCCCTGCTTTGAAAATATACTCTGCCCCCTAATATGCTGACTGTAATCACATGAAGCCTGTGGTAGGAGGAGCTTGCTGAAGGGTGGAGCAGAGCCCACAGGAAGCTGGGAGTCAGAGCTAGACTAGACAGATGGGAGGAGAGCACACTTCCCAGGGAGACAGATAGGCTTGTGAGTACATATTGGTCTTATGTTGGTTTGTGGGAAGGCTAAAGGATGCTGTGGTTCTCTGTACTGTTGTGACTTACTAACTTCCTTGCTACTATGATGGATTCAGCTTACTGGTTTTGGGATTTGATTTTCTGGTGTTTGAATAAATGTTTTGCTTCTGTCTTCCATATGGAGAGTGTCATATTTTGCAATTGAGCACCATGCAGGTATATTTACAGTGATCATGGGTGCTAAGAATACTGTATTGGTGCTACAGTAAGTAATACAGTTTTCTTTGATCCCTCTTCTGAAAATATTCTCTATTTCCTCAAATATTCATTGAAAAATTTGTAAGGTCCCCTCCTTTGCTCCTATTACACTATACTTCATATTATTCTGATCTACGTTTGTATGGTACCTCTCCAACCCACAATGCCACAGAATAAATGCTCCTCAAGGAAAAGGGCAGTTACTTTTTATCTTTATATACATTCAGGGCCTCCAATAGGCAGGTATGCCCCCAAACTCTGGACATTGTGATGTATCCCAGATGACTGGTCCTGTTTCCAGCCTGTTGCAGCCACAGTTGCAACCTGGCAACCTCCTCTGTAGGGGTGAACCCTACCTCTTAAACAGCCACAGCCACTGAACACACAGAAAGGAAAATTCTTGCTTCTAAAATCTTGGCACTTGTTCAGTGGTTCCACATTAAAAAAAAATGATACAGTTTTATGAATGGAAATGATATCCATGAAGATGTATTATCATCTGCTTTACTATCATACCATAAGGATCACATCTGACTCGTAGCTGAAACTCCTCTCTCTGATTGTCTTCCACATTAGAATATGGGCTTGAGAACAGGGATGGTGGTGCCCTGCTTGTAATCCCAGAACTCAGCACAGTGTTTGACACATAATAAGTGCTTAATAAATGTTTTTCATCCATTTGTGCATTCATTTACTGCCAAGCCCAGGGCCTTAGTCATTGCAAGCATTGATAATCATATGTTCAACTGAATTGTACTGAGTCTGCTGGGCTGATAAATCTCTACCTATAATCAGTGAGCATGTGATAATAGTCACAAGTCATAATAGACTACTCAGGAGGATGCAAATAAATGCAAAGGATAAACATTTTAAAAAAATAAACAAATGCCATTAGAGCCCAAATAGCTCCCATGGGGACTGTGGAAATTATATGAATGTTGGAAAAATAAGAGTTGCAAACCAACAGCCTACAGAAATAAATGAAAATCCAACAAATGTTCAGCTGTCTTTGACAGATTCATGCAAATATCTAATCTCCAAGAGAAAAGCCCAGGCTGCACAAAAGCCCAACTGTAACGATGGTGACAATAACCTGTAATTAGTAAATCTATACTGCATGGAACAGTGAAGAAATAAGCCAGGCTAGCTTTGGAAACAGAGTTGAGATGAAATCAGACCGAATGGCTATAACAATCCTGTTATTTCCATAGTAGTATATAAAAACCATATTATTCCCACTTCAGCAATGTCACCATAACTAAATCTACTTTATATAAACCCAAGCTGTACAATGATAGATCAACAAAACAAACAAACAAAGACACTAAAGAAACCCATTTGCCTATAAATAAATTTAATATTTCTAATACGGCAGCATGAAAATAACATTTTATTTTGGGTCAAAAGACTGGTATTAAATCTCACTTCTGCTATTTACTATCTGGGTGACCTTTGGCATATTAAATTAGTTTACCATTCTGGGATTTCATTTCCTCCTCCATAATAACAGCTAGCATTTACTTGAACTTTCAGACGTGTAAAATGCTCTAGAAAGTGCTTTTTCATTTGATCCTCACAACTCCTTGTGAGGTAGGTACTATTATTAATCCCTATTTTACAGAAGAGGAAACTGAGGTTGTGACTTGCCCAGGGTCACACAGCTAGTAATTAATAGGCTGGACTTGAACTCAGGTATTCCTAACTATAAATCCTGAGCCACCTAGCTGCCTCTGTAAAAGTGGAAAGTTTGAATAATGTGACCGCTAAGGTCCCTTTAAACTCTACACGTTCAGTATGTTTCTTAACCTTTGAACAAAGCTGCCGTGCATTTAGAAGTTGGCAAGAGATTCATAATTAAAAGGAGAGTCTAATCTTGTTGCATATTTATATTCTAAGCATCCCCTACACAGGTCCTATTAAAATTTGTTTCTGAATAGTTTTATGACAGGAAATTCAATCAGATACTACAAAGGTTTGTGTGACCTTTTGCCTTACAGTTGCCTAGGATTAGGATAAACCTATGCATTTCAGCAACTCATACAAACCATCCCTCATTTAATAAAGTCCACTTAAAACACTACTTTTATTAATGACTGCTGTAGAACAGGAATGATCACACCCTCTGTAATTCAATTGCCAAAAGTTTGTGCAATAAATCAGGAAAAGGTTAAAATTTTTTTTCATCCTGGAATGGAACATATCAATCTAGTTTATTTGATTACCTTGTCTAATGAGGCTTTCTAGAACATGAAAACTTGACTTGTTATAATTATGCCAGATCATGTTTTGCCTAAAAGAAAAAAACTAGCAATCTGGTTGATATTATTCTTGGGCTGTTATTTTTTTTTTCCACTTTTACTTTGTAAATAACCCTTCACTCAGATTCACACTGAGCTTAGTATATAAGACACGACAGCCTCAATCTACTCTTCCCCTTTCCAGGCTAAGAAGGAAATCAAGATATGTCCTATGAAGAGCAGATTAAGTAAAATGATTTCTTGGAAACTATTTATTCCTACATTTGAAAATACAAGAAAATCATTTATAACCTTCCTTAGTTCCACACCTAAAACCTATTCCAAGGAAAAAGTTCTTCATAAAGTACCAGAGTACTATAATGCAGTTGCATGAAAGGTGAGGTGTTTTTTCCTTCTTAAGCATGCAAAGGCAAACACAATGTCCATCTCTTTGAATACAAATTCAGAACCACAAGAGGATGGTCTAATGAAAGAATGTGGGCTTTGGCTTCAGAGTTCTGTAATGGTGATGGTAATTTGAAGACCTTCCCTGCTTTGAAAATATACTTTGCCTCCTAATAGGCTGAATGTGGTCACATGGAGCTGTGGGGGGAGGAGTTTGCTGAAGGGTGGAACAGAGCCCACAGGAAGCTTCCCTGCTTTGAAAATAAACTCTCCCCCTAACAGGCTGAATGTGGTCACATGGAGCCTACGGTGGGAGGAGTTTGCTGAAGGGTGGAGCAGAGCCCACAGGAAGCTGGGAGTCAGAACCAGAGAGATAGTGGGAGAGAGAGGATGCTCAGGCAAAGAGTTAGTCAAGTCTGTAAGTAAAATATTGGTCTTGTGTTGGTTTGTGGGAAGGCTAAAGGATGGTGTGGCTTTCTGCTACATTGTGGTGCATTAACTTCTATGTTTCTGTGATGGATTCGATTTCCTGGTGTTGGGATTTGGTTTTCTGGTGTCTGAATAAATGTTTTGTTTCTGTTTCTATATGGAGAGTCTGCTATATTTTGTGATGGAACACCATACAGTAATATTTATAGTCACAGTGGGTGCTGTAAATATTGCATTGCACTACAAGGTCCTAAGTTCAAATCTTAGCTCTTCTACTTAAGCTATGTATCTATCACCTAGGGCTCCCTTTCACACGTGGACCTGTGGAACCCATGTACTCAAATGCGTAACTCAGGTATGAGTAGTCCCTTAGGGATTTGACTTTACCAGACAATTGGAAGACATATTCATTCTAAAGAAAAGACATTTAATCAAAGAACAGAACAAATTAAGTGACAAGAAAAGATACAGTTTTCCCCCACCCCAACTGGGCACATTCTGTACCCTCTTCTCTGGGTTACTAGAGGCCCAGGGAGGAATAAATAGCCTTCATTCAGAAACACACACGACTAAGAAATACACATGGAAGGAAAACACATTGGGGTATGTATGGTCAAAAACCATAAACACTCAAAGAAAATTTATGACCAGGGCACACATTAGACACCTACATGACCAACACATATATGTTAGGGGGACCCAGAGGGTATGTGTGTGTGTGCGTATGTGTATCTATAGATATACAGATTAGATAGAAAGATAGACAGATGGATAGATAGATAGATAAATAGATAGATGATAGATAAATAGACAGATGATAGACAGATAGACAGACAGATAGATAGATAGATGATAGATAGATAGACAGAGGATAAATAGATAGACAGATAGACAGACAGATGATAGATAGATGATAGATAGATGGATAGATAGATGATAGATGATAGACAGACAGATAGATAGACAGACAGACAGACAGATAGATAGATAGACAGACAGACAGACAGATAGATAGATAGACAGACAGACAGATAGATAGACAGATAAAAGTGTGTAGCCAGGGCAACTCACACCTTAGATGGTGTAGAATTCCTGATGCCTCTTGGTAATATGATTTGTTGTTTAACCATTTCAGTTGTGCCTAACTCTTTGTGACCCCATTTGAGATTTTTCTTGACAAAGATACTGAAATGGTTTGTGATTTCCTTATCCAGCTCATTTTACAGATGGAGAAAGTAAGGCAAACATAGTTAAGTGACTTGCCCAGGGTCCCGTAGCTACTAGTAAGGGTCTGAGGCTAGATTTGAACCCAAGAAGATGAGTCTTCCTGACTTCAGGCCTGGCAGTTTGTCCACTGTGCCACTTAGCTGCCCTCAACTTGTTTCTACATCTTCCAATTAAATATTCCAGTTATTTATAACATCTCTCTGGTGACCTCTTTCCTAAGAATGTTGAGTCACGCCAACTGACTAAAGAGAGGCAACTTAGAAAGGAAACAAGGTATCAATGAAGAATCATCCCAACAGAGACTTACCTGAACTGATGCAAAGTGAAGTCAGTAGGACCAGGAGAGCATGTAACAACAATATTGTGTAACAATGATCAACAGTGAAAGACTTAGCTATTCTGACCAATACAATCATCCAAGACAATTCCAAAGAGCTCATGATGAAAAATGCTATTCACCCACAAAGAGAAAACTAATGAACTCTGAGTGCAATTTAAAACATCATTTTTCACTTTCCTTATTTTAGTTGCTCTTTTTTTTGCAACATGACTAATATGGAAATATGTTTTGCATGACTTCATGTATTTAATGGGTGTCATACTGCTTGCCTTCTGGAGGGAGGGAGAGACTTTGGAACTCAAAATTTTAAAATGTCGCTTGCCTCATAGGTTGTTCTTACTACTGACAGGGTCATAGGATCACCTATCTAGAAATAGCAGTGTTAGCAGAGGTCATATTGTGAATCGCAGATTAAAAAAAAAATAGATAAGGAAACAGAAGACAAAAGTTACTTGACCATCATCATATTGGCACTAATCTTTTGAAGTGAGATTCGAACTCAGATCCTCTCACCTCTAGAATCACTGTTCCTTCTACCATATCAGACCGCTTTTCCTTCTTCCTGTCTCCCCCTACCCTAATTCAGGGAAATGGAACTGAGATTTCCACTTCCAGTGAACGAGAGGGGCAGCAGCCATTAGGAAAAGAAGCTGGGGGAATAGGGCACGACCACTGAACTGCTGGTATGCTTTGCACAAACCCATTCTGACACTGAACAGATGTTAGCTCAAAGAGACTTGGGATACCTTCATTAACAGCTGATTCTAAACTCCAGGAAAACTCTAATGTTTGTTTGTTTTCCTTCTCACAGATAACACCTCCTATTTGCTGCCTTATCACACATTTTAGTCAAAAAGCTTATTTCCCTGAAAAGTGTTTTAGAGGTATTTCAGTGAAAACTGTTTATACAAAAGAACAGCATTTTGCACATTCACCATGCTAATCCCAATAGGCTTCAAGACAGTTTAATTAAGCCCTAAGTAATAGTATTAATTGTGCTAATATTTAAGTAGCATTGTTACCTCTTTGTCATTATCGCCAATTAACTAATCTGTAGTCACACATGATTTATCTATACCATTAATGGAGATGGTACAGAGTTTATGTACAGAAACAATTTAGAAAATGACAGATGAGCCTGAGTCCTGGGTTTGCCACATAATTCAAATTTCTTTTAATTTCATGTTTTTCTTGGTAGAAAGATTTGCAAAACTTAAAGTGCTAGGTCAATGTCATGTTATTATAAAGCTAAAATTATTATTAAATTTGGAAAAAATAAAAATTAATACCTCATTTAATTTAATTTAATTTTCCAATTGGATAGCTTAGGCCTAGAAAAGTTCCTTAAGAAATGGCTTTTGCAGTACTTTCACTACTAAAAAGATTTTTAAATTGATGAGGGAGTGGGGAAACCTAGATTTTTTTTGTTGTTGTTTTTTAGTGGAACATTTTGTTGGTTTTTAGTGGAACATTTTTCAATACACTGTGTTCTCCATTTTAAAAACATGGAACTGACAATAGGAGGGGTAAAGTAACTTAGATGATAGATTTCATAGCTGAAAAGACCCTTAGAGAACATCTAACAACATCATTTTACAACAGAGAAAACTGAGGCCCAGAGAAGAGACATGATTTGCTGTTTATGATTCTTTCTCTCTTGAACTGCTGAGTTCATAGTTTGTATTTTCTTACCTTTATATGAGCTATAGTCTAACGGCATAATGCCTTCTCTGAGGCAGGGCTTATTTCTTTCTTATCTTCATTCTTGGCAGGGCCTGGCAGAAGCACTGTGGTACAGTGGGAAAGAGTGCTGGGTAGTTCTTAAACAGCCCAATATCAAATGGTTAATAATAATGATGATGTTAACAACAAGAGGAGAAGGAGAAGAAGGAGAAGGGAAGGGTAAAAAGGGGAAGGAGACGAAGGAAATGTGAAGGAGAAGGAAAAGGAAGAGAAAAACAAGAACAATAAAAGGATGAGAAGGAAAAGAAGAAGAGGGAGGAGGAGAAGAAACAGAGGGAGAAAGAGAAGGGGAAGGATATGGAGGAAGAGAAGGAGGAGGAGGAGGAGGAAGAGGAGGAGGAAGAAGAGGAGGAAAAGGAGAAGGAGGAGGAGCAGGAGGAAAAGAAGGAGATGAAGAACAAGGAGGAGAAGAAGAGGAGGAGGAGGAGGAGGAAGAGGAGGAGAAGGAGAAGGAGAAGAAGAAGAAGAAGAAGAAGAAGAAGAAGAAGAAAAAGAAGAAGAAGAAGAAGAAGAAGAAGAAGAAGAAGAAGAAGAAGAAGAAGAAGAAGAAGAAGAAGAAGAAGAAGAAGAAATCTTATTTTATCCCTCATAATTCTGGAAAGTAGGTCCTATTGTTATCTCCATTTTACAGATGGAGTAACTGAGGCTAAGTGACTTGCCCAGGGTCACATAGCTAACAAGCACCTAAGACCCCTGAACTGGGGTCTTTCTGATTTCCAGTCCAGTGCTCTATGCACTGTTGAACAAGTGACAAAGGAACTTACAGGGGGAACTTGTCTGAACAGAATTAGAGGTGAATTCCATCAAATCTTTAAAGAGCAATTAGTACCAAATTATTATAAAAAGTTGAGAAAGAAAATATTCTACCAAACTTTGTGGAACAAATACGATCCTAATACCTGGAAGAGATGGATAAAACAAGGAAAGAGGACTAGTGGATAAGCCATAGTCATTTGAAAACATTCAACTGTACTAAAAATCTTATGAATCTTTGATACTGAAGGGCCATTTTTATGAGATTAAAACAATACATCTAAAACCCAATGCTAACATAATTTATCAGTGACAATACTAGAAGTTTTCCCAATATGTACAGAAGCAATGCCAGGCTGCCTTTCCCCCTACCCCGCTCCCTACCATTATTGGTCAGAGTTCTATAAATACTACTAATAGTGGTAAGAAGAGAGATAAATTAAAGGCATAACAATTGGCAACAAAGAGATGAAATTAATCATAGAAGAAATAAAGCTTTACCTAGAAAAATCCCAGAGAATCATCACATCAATTAATGAGACAATTAATAACATAGTAGTGTGATAAGGTGAGAAGTCACTTAATCTCTCAGTAATTAATTTCCTCACCTTGGAAGGGGGACAATACGTGCAGTTTTCACTTCACAGGGTTCTTATAAAGCTCACATGAGATAACACACAGAAAACATTTTGTGGACTTTAAGCCACTATCTAAGTCTCAGTGGTCTCTGGCCATTTTCTTGTTATCAGATAGATATGTAGCTGTACCTTCTTGACCACCAAACTTCCAGAAAAAAAGCAAATAAAAGTTAGTTCTTCCTCTCAAAGAGCTTTCTCTAGTGAGAGAAAATGCATATAGAAAAGAAAGGATCAGGGGATGGAGTTTTGGCTTGGAGAATCACAGGGATTGACAGTCAACTGTCTTGCCCTTTAGTCCCAATGATGGTACTAATATTGTAAGTGAAAGACCAAAAAGAGGGGAAAAGAGGGCTAGAGGAGGGAAACAAGGTATGGTCTGGCATCAGAGCATATGGTAGTAAGTTTGAGTAGGACTGGCTTCCTGAAAGATGACTGGGGATAGGATATCTAAAGTTCCCTGAACATACTGTGTTTGGAGAAGCTTCATTCACCTTCCTTTCCCCACCAAATTAGGACAACTCAGGTGCAAGGAAAAATTTCAAAAATGAGTAGATTAACTCCCCAGGGTATAGTGTCTGAAAGTCTAGTCAGGAGATTCACTCCTCTAAGTAGAATAGGGGGCAGATGATGGAAGCAAACAGAGAAAGTATATGTGGTGAGAGCAGCAGAGAATCAGATTGGGCTGCAATACTGAGTTAGCACTAAGGTGCCCTTAGTGGTGGGGTTCCTGGTTTGAGCTGTCTATGGTGGTTCAATGGGGCAGTTAGGTGACATAGTAGATAGAATGTTGGGCCTGGAGTCAGGAAGACTCATCTTCCTGAGTTCAAATCCAGCTTCAGACACTTATTCGTTATGTGACCCTGGGCAAGTCACTTAACTCTATTTCCTTCAGTTTCCTCATCTATAAAATGAGCTGGTGGGGCAGCTAGGTGGCGCAGTGAATAGAGCACTGGACCTGGAGTCAGGAGGACCTGAGTTCAAATCTGACCTCAGACACTTGCCATTTACTAGCCATGTGACCTTGGACAAGTCACTTAACCCCAATTGCTCTGCCCTCCCTTCTTCAAAAAGCAAAAAAAGCAAAAAAAAAAAAAAAAAAGTAAAATGAGCTAGAGAAGAAAATGGAAAATCACTCCAGTATCTTTGCTGAGAAAATCCCAAAAGGGGTTCACATGGAGTTGACCACCACGGAAAGGACTGAAAACACACACACGCACACACACACACACACACACAGAGGTCCAAAACCATTGCTTGTGCTGTTTCAGATCCTTAAAGGGTGGCTAGTTGATGTAATGGATAGAATGTCAGACTTGAAGTCAGGAAGACCTGAGTTTGAATGTGACCTTAGACACTTCTAAGCTGTGCAACCTCAGGCAAACGACTAAATCTCAGTTTCCTCAGCTGTAAATCAGGGATAATGATGGCTCCTATGGCTCAGACTTGTTGTGAGGATCAAATGACATAATCTTTGTAGAGTTTAGCCCAGTGTCCAGCACGTAAATGCTGCATAAATGCCATCACTGCTGTCATTGTTATTCAGAGCACTGACCAGAACTGCCATAGTAGGAGAGGGAGAATCCGTGTTCTTAAAAGCCCACAGTGGCGTATCTGACTGCCCCAGTGGAGCTCCCTCCTACTGCCCTCTCCTTGGACAGGAGGTTTCCAGCAGCAAGCATGACACTTTCCAGTTGAGAAGAACTGTCCCATGCAGGACCTCGTTTGATCCTCACAACAACCCTGTGAGATGAGCATTATCACCCCATTCTACAGATGAGAAAGTTATGGCTCAGTGAGGATAGGCAACTTGCACAAGGTTTTTGTTGCTGTTGTTCAGTCTTTTCAGTCGTGTCTAACTCTTCGTTTGGGATTTTCTTGGCAAAGATACTGAAATGAAGCGGTTTGCCATTTCCTTCTCCAGCTCATTTTACATCTGAGGAAATTAAGGCAAACAGGGCTAAATGGCCTGCCCAGGACCACACAGCTAGTAAGTGTCTGAGACCAGATTTGAAGTAACAAAGATGAGTCTTCCTGACTTCAGGACCAGCACTCTATCTGCTACACCATCGACCTGCCCATGGTTGCACAGCTAATAAATGGAGCTGGGAATTGAACCTAGGTCTTCTGACTCCAAGTACACTATTCATTGCTTTCAATTCTTAGGAGGAAAATATTCACTTATCCCACATCTTTTAGATATCAGTGTCGCATGCACAACAGAGCAAAAGTCTATAGTAGATAAAGTCAGAGTTCTGATGTGGATTCTCAGCTTCTTCTAGACAAGTCAAAGTTAGCTGCAGAGAGGGGGCGGAGCTAAGATGGCGGAGAGTAAGCAGTAACCTGAACAAGCTCCCAAAGAATTTCATCCTTGGGAACTAAAAAGTCAATTTGAGCGGATTTAAAAGTGACGGAGCCTATTGTGAGACGGAGAGTGACA
>CM053587.1:241139251-241174195 GCA_028646515.1 Pseudochirops corinnae | reverse complement strand
AAGGGAGGGGAGAAAATCTGAAACCCAAGTGATTGTGGAACTGAATCTTGTAAATTAAAAGTAAATGAGTAAATAAAAAATAAATTAAAAAAAAAAAAAAGTTAGCTGCAGAGCCTTACACAGGGATTAAAGTGGCACCCAACCCTGTACTTGTGTGCACACTTAGATAAGGGAGATAGAATTCTGCCAAGCTGAGTTTTTACCTTGTGTAGCTGATAATACTGGAGTGCACCGATGCCGCCTTGCTCCTCCGCAGTCCACAGTACCAAGCGCAGGGTCCTTTTTGGTCGCAGCCCTAGGAAAAACAATTAAGCAAATGAAACACTGTGGGTGCCCAACTCTTTTTACTTTTTGCATTCAGCAGAGAGGATTTTCTGCCTTCTGGAGGAAGGAGGGAGCAGAGCGTAATCACCTCCTCTTTCTCCCCCCTCCCCTTCCCTTGCCCTAGCACTGCTTGACTCTGGGTATGGCGCACAGAGCCAAGATGCCCCATCCATACAGCTCTCCAGACAGGGGTAACAGAGAAAGCAATGGTGACAAATGCTCTCTCCGGGCCTGGGAAGTGCAAGGCCTGTAATCACACCCTTATCTGGACATCCTGCATGGCAGCACAATGGACCGCTGCGGCCTACCAAGCCAGAGGTGACGATTGTAGATTATTAAAGCACTTTCCGAAGAATTCAATCAGGTTTAGAAGGAAGAAAGTCAAGAGAAGGCATCCAGTGACCTTACAATGGCAGTAATTGAAACCCAGCAGTAAAGTGAGGCTCTACTAGGGAACTCTAAGTATCTTATGACTTGAGAAAAGAGGGAGGGGGAGGGGAAAGAAGGGAAGAAAATGAGTTTCTCTGTGCTGCTGTGTCTTAACAACCAAGGAAAGCCATCCATGCTACACCCAGAAAGGGATGAGCTACAAGGCAAAGAGAATGTGGTTTTGGGTTTCTTAAACCAGAGCTATTCTACAGCCTTTCTTGGAAATGCAAGATAGTTCTTTCAGTACCAAAGATAGTGAGTTAAATGGAAAGGGCACATAATACCTGTATAATAACATGCATAAAGGTTGATGGCTACCACTAATTTGGAATTAATATGTACATAAGGCCCAGCTGAAGCCTCAGCTCCCCACAATACTTACAGAATCTGTGATTCCCTCAATGTGAGCATTCCTTACCCCAGCACACATCTCCACCCTTTTATGAGCTTTTTGTCTGTTTCTTTGTTTTGGGGAGGTTATCAGGGTTAAGTGACTTGCCCAGGGTCACACAGCTAGTAAGTGTCTGAGGCTGAATTTGAACTCAGGTCTTCCTCACTCCAGGGTCAATGCTCAATTCACTACACCACCTAGCTGTTCCCATTCTATTGTCATTTGTTCTCAGAGAGGACCAGTGACATCAGGAAGGTGATGTCTTGACTTGAAAGTAAATTGGATTTAAGTGAGGCAGGGCTGTGCAGAGTCACCAGCCTCGCTCTCTCTTCCACAGTCATCTGAGTCCAGTGCTAAGACATAGGTCAGAATCACGAGAGATGGCCCCAGGGCAGTGGGAGACCTTGGCTTTTTTAAGCTCAGGTCTCTCCCAGGTCTCCCTTCTATGACTTTCATTGAATGCCTCTGGTATTGTTGTAAGCACTAGAGGTGGGACTTTCAATAATTGCAATAATAACATTTACATAAATGTTTTAAGGTTTTCAAAGTTCTTTAGATATATTAGCATTTCTCATGTGAATGAAAAAATTCCTCAATGGGCAGCCAAGCTGGTGATGAACCCTTCTTAAAATTATCCAGTCTGATCGTTGGATGACAGATGCAAAGTATAGTCCCAGAATGATGCTCAAAGCCTTCTCAGCTTGGTAGACTTGTTAGATCTTGCCCTCCCCAGGACAGCCTTAAAAAAAAAAAAACCTACAATAAGCTATTCACTACACTGAGGTATGTTTACTAAAAACTATCTATGAAAGGTCTGCTTCTTAATTGACTTTTCTCTAACACAGCTGCATGACAAGCTAAAATTGTCTCACTACGGTAAATGACCCTATTTGGAGGTAGTGTGGTACAGAGGGATGTAACAGTGACTGGAGTAAAAAGATTTGTTTCCAGTTGTGGACTTGGGGGCCCAGTGAAGTGTAGAACTTGGAATAAGAAAGATGTAACTTCAAATCCTATCTCAGACACCAGCTGAGACACCCTAGGTAAGTCACTTAAACTTTCTCAGTCCCAGTTTGCTTATCTGTAAAATGGAGCTAATAATGAACACCTCCCTCATAGGGTTGTTGTGAAGATCAAATAGGACAGCATTACTTTGCAAACCTTAAAGCCCTTGTGTAAATGCTATCATTGCCATGGCTATTATTCAAATCCCAGCTCTGTGCTTACTACCTGTGTGACTTTTGGAAAGTCATTTGATTTCCTTGGTTTTCATTTCTTCATCTTTAAAAGGAGAATGTTGGATGAGAAGACAGTAAGTCTCTTCTTAGCCCTTGATCTATGACCCTATAGTCTATTTTAAGTGGACCTAAATGATGTTCTTGAGAAATAATAAAAACAGAACAATATTACACTTGCCTCAAGTAGAATAAATTGATTATGTGTAAGGAGGCTCCAGCCTTGGTTCTACCTTACCAGGAGGCCAAAAGCAGTGATTAGCTTAGTCATAATGCACACTGGACAATTCTGAGATGGTCATGAAGGAAATGTAAAGAATCTACTCTGTTTGAGAAGCATCTGAACTCATTCTCTGGGCTTCTCCAGTTCAACACTAACAGCCTTCCCACCCTGGTGATAGCTCCGACCCTGAGCTCTGAGAGGCCCCAGCCATGCTCATTACACTCTGAGCTTAACTCAATCTCTGTACTTCTCTCCCTTCTAGCAGCCTTGCCCTCTTCTTCAATCCTTCCCCACCCTACTCCACAAGCTCCCTTTTATAAGTTATCATCCCCCATTAGAATGTAAGGTCCGTGAAGGCAGACACTGTCCTCTTTGCTAGGATTTGTATCTTCAGTGATTATCACAATACTTGGCATTGTAAGCTCTTCAGAAAGGTAATGTTCTCTCTGTCTCTGTCCCTCCCCTCTTTCCCCCTCTTTCCCTCCTTCCTTCCCTCCCTTGGATGTCTTTCTCTGTCTCTTTCCCCTCTCTCCCTCTCTTCTCTCCTCTTCCTTTCTCTTTCCCTCCCTTTCTTCTTTCTCCCCTCCCTTTCCCTCTCTCTCTCTCCCTCATTCCCTCTTAACCTCTCCCTTAGTTTCTTCATCTGTAAAATGGAGATAATAGCACTTACATCTTGAGGTTATCGTATAGATAAGTGCCATAATATTTGTAAAGTTTTTTTCAAATCCTAAATATATATATATGTATGTATATATATATACATATATACATACATATATAAAGGACCTATATAAATATATACCTATATCTATATAAACCTATTATAAATATATCTACATAAACCTATATAAATTCTAGCTACTGTTATCCTTATAATCCCATGTTCAATATGAATATACAAGGCAGTACACTGAGCAAGAGTACTGGAGGTAAGGATTAGAGTGAGATTTCCAACTCTATCTTTTCCTCAAGCTGATTCAAATGTTTACATCAGTCCTGGTATACTTCAAGAGGTATTTTACAGAAACACAGAATTTTAAAGTTGGAAGGGACCTCAGTAGCCAACCAGACTAACCCATACACAAAAGGAAATTCCACTGTAACATCCATAACAAGCTTCAGAGACCTCCTCCCTATACCTCCAGTCAGTCTAGTCCACTTAGAGACAACTCTAATTATGGGGAAGTTTTTCTTGCCACAAAGCTTAAGTTCTCCTCTTTGCAATGTCCCCTCATGGCTCCTGGGTCTGTCCTCTGGGGCCAAACAGACTAAGTGTAATCCCTCTTACACATGACAGCCCTTCAAATACATGACCCCAGGCATGATATCTCCCCTGAGTCTCCTCTTCTCCAGAGTTAACATTTTTAGTTCTTTCAGCTAATTCCCACGTGAAGTGGACTCAAGGCCCTTCAACATCCTGGTTTCCCTCCTGTGGACATTCTCCAGTTTATTAAGGATTTAGATCATGAGTTCATTGTGCCAGGATCATAAATAATTCTACTGTGAACAGTGCTGTGAACGCCCTGACACACAGCCCATTTACAACTCTATAGACAGTCTAGTCTAGTCTTAGTGGCAGCTTAGAGGCAGCCAGGTGGTTGAGTAAATACAGTATTGGATGTCAAGCTAGAGAGGGATAGGGAACCCACATCCTTGAGGCCCCATGTGGTCCTCAACATCCTCAAGTGCAGCCCTTCACAGAACAAATCCCCTTAATAAAAGGATTTGTTCTGTAAAATTTGGACTCAGTCAAAAAGCTGTACCCAAGGATGTAGAGGGCCACATATGCTCTCAAGGCCACAGGTTCCCCACCTCTGAGCTAGGAAGATCTAAGTTCAAATCTTCCTTCAGACATGTCCTACCTACATTATCCTGGGTAAGTCACTTAACTTCTCTCTCTACCTCAGTTTCCAATTCTGTAAAATGGGGATAACAATAGCACTTACTTCACAGGGTTGAGAATAAAACCATATAATATGTGCAAAGTACTTTATAAATCTTAAAGTGGTATGTAAATTTTAGCTATTATTAATTATGAGTGCTTGGAGTGAAATTTCATAAAAAGCATCCTACTGCTGGGTATAGAAGAATTCTTGCATGCACACAGTGCCTAGTGCAGAATAGAGTTAAATCACCTGTTCATAAGCACAGTACTCAGAAAGCTGTTTTATAAAACAGAAATCTAATCAGAGAAGCTAAAGATTACAATCTTTGGATCTCTCTGAGAGCAAAAAGGCTTAGAGCCAACTCAATCCAAGTCACATTTTGCTTGCACTACAGACAAAAGTCAACCAAGGATAAGCTACGGTTACTTATGTGCTACCTCTGCAGATACTGAACAGAGATAACTAACACAATAATAATCTACAAGGGAAGGATGGTGAAAGCACCACACTTTTCTTTTTTGTACATTTCTGCACCCCAAAGCAAAATTATCAAAATAGTGTTCTTCAAATAGGGATAAAATAACAGTTAACAGACTGGAGAAAACTCATTTTTTAAAAGCAAAAGTTCTAGTTATCCCTAAAGATTTACTGTTCCACTTGAAAGTCATAACAGTACAGGATTATTCTTGTTCACATTTCAAATCAGCCAGATGGCCAATGATGTCATATTAAGATAATAAAGAAGTAACTAAGTTGTAGTGAGAAAAGTTGAAGCCACAATGTAATAGCAGCTGCAGGCCTGAAACATGAAAGAGCCCCTTGCAAGCATCTATGTGGCACAACCCAGAAGACATACATTAGCAGAGAAAATGTCAATTACCTTAACATTCAAGGCTTTGTGATTAAAAAAATAAATCAAGGTTTAGCTAAATCATAGGTCTTAGCTGATCTCCAAACTTCTTTAAGCTTTATAATCGCAAGATTCCAGGAATATATTTGGGAAGAGAAGTAATATGGCATAATGGATAAACAAACCTTTAAGTCAAGGAAGATTAGGTTTGAGTTTTGCTTTAGACATAAACTATGTAATTAGTCATGGGCAATTCACTTAATTTCTTGGTGCTATACACAGATTTCTGAGCATCCAAGTTACAGGTGAGTTGTTCATCTCTATCAGTGTAGAGCATTTCTACGTGGGGAGTTCCCCTATCCCAGTGAAATCATAGCTTAGGACTGACTAAAAAATTGGGAATATTCACAAAATATAAGGAAAACTTGGTGAACTTAGGTTGAATGGTTAACCTTGAACCTAATTTGTCCTAAATAGTAAATCAATTTTTATATGCACATCTTGGCATCACTCTCTTCTATGAAAACCAATGTAATTCTAAACTTAAAAAAAAATCTTATTTTTATTGGTACCATTTTTATATCATGTTTATTTTTAATATATCCCACTCCCTTTTCCTACCTATCCCTTTAAACAAATATTTAAAAAGAGGGAGAAAAAAAGCAGTACAGGAAAACAATTATGAGGAATTCATTTTTTTCTTTCTAGTACCTCTCCTTATCCATTAATGGGACGAGAAGAACACATTATGGAAGAAAGAATTCTACAAACCCAAAGTAATATAAATACAAACAAACAAAACAAATTCCCACATTGGGCACATCTAAAAATGCATCTGTTATTCTTCAGATTGGTCTGTCATCTCTCATGAGATGGGCTACACTCATAGATCTCTATAAATCCTCTGGAATCATAGTTGGTATTTTAGTTGATCAGAGTTCTTATCTTTCAGACTTGTTCATTTTTACAATAATGATGTAAAAGTATAAATGGTTCTGCTGGCTCTGCTCATTTTACTCTGCATCAGTTCATACAATCATACATACTTTATCTCTTTGAACTTGTCCTTTTTTCCTGATTTTTAAAATATTATTACATTATATTTACATCCCATATTTTGTTCATCCATTTCCCAATTGATAGGCATCCTTTAGTTGCCAGTATTTTTACCACCACAAAACAAACTACTATAAGTATTTTGAACATATAGAACCTTTTCCACTTTAATTGAACTTTTGGGAGATACGGCCTAGCATTGACACAGTTAATATAGTCAAAGGGCATATGCTGCTTTTTATGGGCCATAATTTCAAATTATGGTTAGACCCATTCACAGCTCTACAAACGATGTATCATTGTGCCATAGCCCTTCCAACATTTGTCATTTTCCTTTTTGGTCACCTTTTCTAATATACTGGGTGTGAGGCAGAACCTCAGAATTGCTTGAAATGTACATTTCTCTAATTTACTGATTTGGAGCACTTTTTCATATACTTATTTGGCTAAATTTCTTCTTTGAGAACTGCCCATTCATACCTTTAAATCATTTGTCAATTGAGTAATGGCTCTTATTCTTATAAATTTTTACATATTTTACAAATCTTTACATATCTTTGAAATGAGACCTTTCAAAGAGAAAGTTACTGAAAAAGTTTCAAACTTGTCCAACTATCTCACCAATGTGGGTCAGTAGTTACCAGGGGAATCAGGTCAGAATAAGTAGACAGATCATTTATCAATTCAACAAATGTTGACTGAATGCCTATTATATGTAATATATTTTGTCTATTACCATCACTGGGAGTGTTAAAGTCAAGTCAACAAATTCAATTCACCAAATGCTTATTAAGTGGCTACTATGAACAAGGTATTGTCTACTATTTTTCCAATTCTACCACAATATGACTGAGTTTATTCTGAAATAAAAGGGCAATGTGGGAGCTTCCTTAGCAAGACAGATTATCATCTTAGTTTATCATCTTGGAGAGTTTTCTGAGTCTCAGAAAAATTAAGTGATTTGCCTAGGGTTTACACAGCTACTGTCAGAGGGGAGAGATTTGAACCCATTTATTCCTGACTCCAAATTCACTACTCTGTTCTGCCATACTCCTTCTAAAACTAAAGAAAATCAATATTGAGTTGTTTTAAAATCTGACTGCTCAAATGTTTCCTTAATATGGAAATTTAATCACACCTGTTTTGTGTTTATAAGAGATAACCTAAGCTCTCTGTGTTCTACATTTTCTTCCACCTCCTTCCATCTAGAGGAAAAAAAAAAATCTAAAACCAATCTGAGCAGAATATATTACAAACTTTAGAACTTCAAATGCTAATATCGTACTTGAAAACCAAATACATGAATTTTCTTTTATATTACCAGCTAGTGGTCCCCTCTGCCAACATATCTCAAAAATAATAATAATATCTGGTGTGGCTTACAAGACTAGTCTATGTTGTGTTTTGAAACAAGATATTGCTTTTTTCTTTGTCATCATTTACAGTATTTTTATCCATAGAAAGAAGTGAAGAAACACTAGTAAGTGACAGATTTGTGTCCTGATCATACATTTAGTGCATGCATTTTAGCCAGAAAAAGAATAAAAATCATTATACAAACTTTTCTATGCCAGGATAAATTCAGGAAAGGGTTCCACACTCCCCTTGCATGCTTCCAATGACTAGGATTTCCCCTTAAATAATTTCTCCTCTGAGGATTGCACCTCATGGGGAAGAAGTGTTTACATTTCAAGGCAGACTATTTAAAAGGCAATATGCTTCCAACAAAAAATGGAAATCAGTCATTTCATTGGAACTATAACTTTTAGACTCCAAAGAGCAAGCATGAAGTATATACTATTTAATAATGCAATAGTCTTTTAAATAGATTTTAGTGATATCTTTTGTTTTTACATCGCCTATATTTTCCCCTATATCCTTTCCCTTCTGTCCTTGTATGGAGTCAACCCTTTTAATAATATTATGTTTTTTCTTTTTATGATGAAAAAGAGAAAGAGCTATTAAAACCGAACAACACATCAAAAATGATGTTATATGCCATACTCCCTATCATTGGACCCCATCCTCTGCAGAGGAGTTGGGGAAAGTATCTTCTAATATCCCTTTGTTGTGGCCAACCTTGGTGCAAAACCACCAGAAGTGGTTAAAACAACAAAGCTAGGAGTATCAGTCTGATGGAGAACAGGAAGAATGTCATAAAGATTTGCACAGAATGTAGGATATTTACATTTCTGCCACAGCAATCTGACTATTCCAAAGGTAGGTTATTCTCTCTCTGAGAAGAAAAGATGAAAAGATTTGAGATATACCTCTCCATACTCCTTCAAGATGAAATCATGATGGGGGGAAGACAGAGAAATCTCAAACAAATTATATTTTAATAGGGAAATATTATATGGAAAAGTAAAACATTCCCACAAAAAATAAAACTGGAGTTCAATGGGGGGGAAATCTGAAGTGGGAGATGAGAAAAATATCTATCAGGAGGTTTTAGAAGAGAAGAATATCAGGGCTGCTGTGAAGATCAAACGAAATAAAATTTATAAAGCACTTAGCATAGTACCTGATGATTCTAGGTCCTTAATAAATGCATATTACCTTCCCTTCCTCCCTATCAAAACAGCTTTAAAATTAATAAAACAGAATAGAGATAAAAGTGCCCAGGTTTATCTATCAAGCTAGATAGCATAAAGAGGTATAGATGAATTAAAAAAATAGAGAAACTGAGACATCCAAAAGTTTATAGGAGATAGAAATCCAAGAAAGAAGACAATAGTATTATCTGACGTTAAAATGCCTAATATGTCCAAAGCTTAAGCAATAAATAAGATGAACAAGAGTTCCCAAAACAAGGGGACAAGTTCAATTTCACAAGTATCTATGAATTCGTCAGAAGAACCTCATTACTGAAAAATGATATCCCTTATTCAAAATATCACACAAGCTGCCAAAATGATTTCCTAAAGCATAAGTTACT
Source organism: Pseudochirops corinnae (assembly GCA_028646515.1). Taxonomy (NCBI): domain Eukaryota; kingdom Metazoa; phylum Chordata; class Mammalia; order Diprotodontia; family Pseudocheiridae; genus Pseudochirops; species Pseudochirops corinnae. The sequence goes on along the minus strand of CM053587.1, from coordinate 241,164,863 downwards.
CCACTACTCAATGAACTCCAGTGACTCCTTATTTCTTATGGAGTCAAATATAAACCCCTCCATTTGGCATTTAAAACCCCTTTTAAAAATTGGCTTCCACCTACCTTTCTAGTCATAGTACATGTTGTTGTTACTATCATTGTTGTTGAGTCAATTCAGTCATGTCTGACTCATCATGACCCCATTTGGGGTTTTCTTGGTAAAGGTACTGGACTGGTTTGCCATTTCCTTCTTCAGCTCATTTTACAGATGAGGAAACTGAGGCAAACGGGGTTAAGGGACTTGCTTAGGATCATACAGTTTGTCTGAGGCTGGATTTGAACTCAGGTCCTCATAACTCCAAAGCCAGCACTCTATCCACTGCACCACTTAGCCTCCCATGGTACATGTTACTTCTCTCAAAACACACCAGAGTTCATGTTAACTGGCTTTCTTGATGTTCCTCATCCACATGTCATCTCTGTTGCCATCCTCTGTGAATTCATTCCCTCTTCACCCTCCCTTCCAAGTAGGCCAAGCTTCCTCCATTCATGCTCCTTATGGTCCAGTCAATGTGACTTTCTGTCTATTCCTAACACACAAGTCTCCATCTAGCATCTCTGCTTCTTTGTACCAGCTGTCCCTTATGCCTGGAATTCTGAAATTCACTTCCTTCTCACCTTCATCTTCCTGACTTTCTTTAAGGCTTAGCTCAAGTTATCTTCTGCATGAAGTCTTTTCTGATCCCCCAACTGCTGTGTGTGTTCTTGACCTCCTTAGACTCCCTCGTATTTATTTTGAATTCCTTCTGTACATTCTTATAAGCGTATACATTGTTTCCCCAATAGGATATATTCCTTGAGTATAGAAGCTGCTTCCTTTTTATCTTTGTATTCTCAGAATCTAACACAGTGCCCAATGTATATAATTAATGCTTAATAATTTTTTTGTGAAGAAATAATTATGGATAAGAACTTCCAGATTAAAACATATACTTCTGTCATTTAGTTATTTTAGTGCAAAGAGAGATCTCAGAATAGAGACAAGAAACATTTGTGGAGAAGTATGATGCTTATGTTGAGGATTGCAGAGTTAATTACCTAGAAATCCCAAAGTCATATAGTCCACATCACTCATTTCACAGATGAAGAAACTGAGGCTCTCAAAGTTAGTGACCTGACCAAGGTCACATAAGAAGTAAATAGCAGAGTCAAGATTCCAGCCTTAATCCTCAGATTCAAAATCCAATATTCTTTTCCTGCATGAACATTTTCTTCAGGAACATAGCTAGGAGTCACTGGGCATTTCAAAGATCAGATAACATTACCAAAAAAAATGGAACTGATTATATTTTAACTTATAGGAAACAACTAGTTATCAAAGGGGCGATCATTTCCAAAATCAGCATCTGTATACCGTGACGAGGAGTAAAGATCAAAATTAATACTTGATTAGAAGAATAACAATGAAAATATATGAAGTTCACCTCAGACAACTACCACCTAATCTTTTGAACAAGCTATCTATGCTGGAAAATGAAAAAAAAAAAAAACCCAGATGTCAGCACAATGATCAATTCCTAAGGAATTTTTATCAGTGTTAATCAATAGTCACAATTAGAAAACCAAGAAAGGTAGAAACTGTCTCGGCTCACAAACTCTTCATTTCCTTGACAAACAGAGCTGTGGCAACCAAGGGCACCATATAAATTTATCTGTAAAATCTCATAGACTCGACAATTCAACAAGTATGCATTATACTTCTATATGTCAGGTGATAAGGATGCAAAACCAAAAACTAACTAAGCCCTGCCCTCAAAGAGTTTATATTCTGCTGGAGAATGGAGGGAAAGAGTGAAAGGAGAGAGAGGACAAATAAAAGGAAAAATAGAATGAAGGGAAATATGCAGAAAGTAATTATGAGTGTGAATGGAATGAATTCTCCCATAAAATGGAAGCAGAGAGCAGAGTGCATAAAAAAACAGAATCCTACAAAACGTTGTTTAAAAGAAACACACTTGAAACAGAGAGACACATACACAGGGGTTATGTAAGAGGCTGGCACACAATCTATTATGCTTCAGTGGACATAAAAAAAAGTATGGTAGCAATCCTGATCTGAGACAAAATAAAAGCAAAAATAGACCTAATTAAAAGAGATAAAGAAGGAAACTATGTCTTACTAAAAGGCACCATAGAAAATGAAGCCAAATACTAAACACATGCACCCCATGGTATAGCACCCATGTTCTTAAAGAAGTTAAGTGAATTACAGGAAAGCACAACTATACTAGTGGGGGACCTCAATGTTTCCCCTCAGAACTTGATAAATCCTGCCAAAAAAGGAAAAAGAAAGAAACTGAGGAGGCAAATAGTAGATTAGAAAAGTTAGATGAGACAGACCTTTGGCATGATTTAGGGATAAAGGGTGATAACAAGCAAGTGCAAAGAGCAAGGAATAGTCTACCTGTCAGATCTATGGGGAGGGAATTAATTCATAACCAAACAAGAGATATAGATCATTATAAAATGTAATACATAATTTTGATTATATTAAATTTAAAAGCTTTTGTATTAACAAAAACCAATGCAACCACAATTAAAAGGAAAGTAGAAAGCTGGAAAACAATCTTTATAGCAAGTGTCTCTGATAAAGGCCTCATTTCTCAAATATATAGAGAACTGAGTCAAATTTATGAGAATACAAGCCATTCCCCAAATGATAAATGCTCAAAGGATAGGAACAGGTAGTTTTCAGATAAAGAAATCAAAGCTGTCTATGGGCATATGAAGAAGTGCTCTAAATCACTTTTGATTAGAGAAAGGCACATTAAAACAACTCCGAGGTACCATTTTACACCTATCAGACTAGCTAATATGACAAAAAAGGAAAATTATAAATGCTGGAGAGAATGTGGGAAAACTGAAACACTAATGCATTGTTGATGGAGTTGTGAACTGATCCAACCATTCTGTAAAGCAATGTGGATACATGCCCAAAGGTCAATCAAACTGTGCATACCCTTTGATCCAGCAATACCACTACTAGATCTATATCCCAAAGAGATCATAAAAAAAGAAAAAGGACCTATATGTGCAAAAATATTTATAACAGATCTTTTTGTGGCAGCAAAATATTGGAAATTAAGATGATGCCCATTAATTGAGAAATGGCTGAATAAGCTGCGGTATATGAATGTAATGAAATACACAATAAGAAGTGATGAACAGGCAGATTTCAGAAAAACCCCAAAAGTACAAACTAATGCAAAGTAAACTGAGCAGAACCAGGAAAACATTGTAAATAGAATCAGCAACACTGTATGATGATCAACTATGAATGACTCAGCTCTTCTCAACAACACAATGATCCAAGACAAGTACAAAGGACTTATAAAGGAAAATGCTATCTGCATCCTGATAAAGAACTAGTGGACTCTGAATACAGATAAAAGCATACTTTTTTTCACTTATTTTATTATTTTTTGTTTTTTTTTCTTTTTGATCTGTTTCTTCTTTCACAACCATAACTAATATGAAAATAAGTTTTACATGACTACATATATATGCACACACATATATTATATATGTATATATGATATGTGTATACGTATGCATGTATGTATGTGTGTATGTAAGTAAACGTATATCAAATTGCCTACCATTTTAGGAAGAGAGGAGGGAAAGAGGGAGAAAAATTTGGAACTCAAAATCTTGTAAAAGTGAATGCTAAAAATAGTCTTGACAAATAATTGGGAAAAATAAAATAGTATTAAAATAAAGTGAAAAATATATTATAAATACTCAAATTAATATAAAGGACATATGAAGAAAGATGCTATTTGCATCTGGAGAAAGAACTGATAAATAGAAGTATGTATAGAATAATTTTACATATCTATTTGTGGTCTAATGGTAACCATCTCTAGGGAGTGGGTAGGGAGAAAAAAAAGGAAATTTACAAGATTAGTATATATTTAAAAGGAATAGCAAATTTTACATAACAGATTTGCAGTTTCATGCATAATGGTCTTTTTATTATGCTCTGTTATGGAAATGCTTGCTTTGTTCCATAAATTAAAAATAAAATAAAATTTTAAAAAATAGTCCCTGCCTTCAAAGTACTTACATTCTAATATAAAACAACACATACCAATAAGCATCTACAGAACAGATGAAAGGCAACTTCTAGACCAAGGAAGGCTACCTGTCTTAAAACCAGGGATTCTCTGAAATGAAGGTCAGGAAGGAGAGCATTCAGAAGGGAAAAAAACCCAAAAAGCTAAACCCTGCTGGACACTGAAAATTTTAAAATACAGGGAGTGATCTGTTTTAGATGGGTAAGCTACGGTAGGGAAATGGCAACACTTCCCTGTGTAATACATTTGACTATATAAATAATCATCATTGCCTTACAGCAGGGACAGTGGCCTGACATTTCTGCAAGCAAAGCTTGGGGTTTCCCAGGAGAAGGGGAAGTGTTGTTTACCTCAAACACACTCATTATCCAATAATGGAAAGTGTGAGGCATTGTATATCCTCCAGGCAAAACTAACCTTGCAGAAATCTCAAACTGAGTTTACAAAGAATTTCAATGTCTCAAATTCTCCTTGGCCAGGGGACAGATTATCTGACCTAATGGGGGCTTTCCTTGGCCAGGTCACTTCTGTCATCTCACCTACATAATACTGTTAGGTAGGAGGGAAGATCCTGTGTAGTCTGTTAAAAAATTTATACACCCAAAGTCGTTTTCACATTTATCTTAAGGCCTCAGGGGACTGCTCCTTTAGAAGGAGTCACTGAGTTCATCTTTTTCCAGGGCCAGGACAGAGTTTGTACTGGTGTGGTTGCAAAGTCTGTTTTTTAAAGTCCCACATCTTGAAGCTTTTGAAATGAAACCCAATCCATTCAGAGTTATGTGCTCAGGGTGGGAAGGAATGTGAGGCTTCAATTCCCAAGACTTTTCCCAGGACCCTCTTTCCTCAAACTTTGCTCCAACCTTCACATTCATCTTTTCACTGGCTTGGTGTAGACAGTTACTATATGAGAAGATGGCTTATTATCTGATTTGAGCTCATTTTTTTTTCCATCGACTTAGCTTCATAGCAGGGTTTACAGAGCACAGCATCAGGACTATCTTTGTGCACACAAGCACCCTCCAGGAAGAGGGCAGGTGAAATCCATCCATCAGTAATTTGTTCTGTATTTACAGAGTGCCTACCATCTGCAACTCAAAACAGGTAAATCTGGTGGCACAGCCAGGATCTATTTAGGAATCTGTCAGGCTAAGAAATGAATGGAATTTTTGGAATGTCAGTCCTACACAGGGCACTGACTCACAATTCACTGGGTATGGGTACCTTATATATTTCTACATCAAAAAAATGAATTAAGATTGCCATGCTTCAGTGAAGAATTGCTACTGGATGCCTTTTTAATGCTCTGACCAACCCTACACCACTACCTATCCCTCTTTCATTGCTTTCCAAGATTTCCCTATCATAAAGGATTTGTGAGGCTCAGAAAAATCAACATAAAAGTATGAGATGGGAAAGACATGGCTAGACAGCAGTTTTTTCTGGAAAAAAAGATGATGATGATGACAATGATGATGAAGAATAGCTAGTATTTGCAAAGCACTACAAATATGATCACATTTGATCCATACAAAAACCCTGGCAAGTTTTTGTTATTATTCAGTTATTTCCAGTCATGTCCTACTCTCCATGACCCCATTTTGGCTTTTCTTGGCATAGATATTTGAGTGATTGGCCATTTCCTTCTTTAGTTCATTTTATAGATGAGGCAATTGGGACAGAGTTAAGTGACTTGTTCAGGGTGACACAGCTAGTACATGTCTGAGGTCAGATTTGAACTCATGAACTCCTGGATTCCAAGTCCAGTGCTCTATCCACTGCATCACTTAGCTGCCCTCTCTTGGAAGTAGGTACCATTATAATTCCTATTTTATAGGTCAGGACACTGAAGTGTCTTGCCCAGAGTCACCCAGATAATAAGTGTCTGAGGCAGAATTTGAACTCGGGTCTTCCTGACTCCAGGTCCAGCACTCTACTATTCACTGTGCCATTTAACTGTCTCAATGATCAAAAAGACCTGAGGATATTAGTGAATTGTAAGGTAATATGAATTTGACCTGCATTAAGAGAGCTAAAGCTTTGAGGAATAGGAAGATAATGACATTCCCACTGCATTCTGCTTTGGTTATATCACACCTGGATGGCGAACAGCTGGAGCACTGTGTTCAGCCCTGAGCTCCACAGTTTAGAGAGGACATCGATAAACTAAGGAAGGTATAGGAGAGGGCAACCAGGATGGTGATGGGCCTTGAGTCCATGCCGTGGGAGAACTGGTGGAAGGTACTGGGGATGCTCAGCAAGAAGAGAATTTTTATGGAGAACATGACTGTTGTGCAATTGTTCAGTTGTTCCTGACTCTTCATGACCCCGTGGACCATAGAATACCAGTGCTGTCCATGGAGTTTTCTTGGCAAAGATACTGGAGTGGTTTGCTCTTTCTTTCTCCAGTAGATTGAAGCAAATGAAGGTCAAGTGACTTGCCCAAGGTCACACAGCTAGTAAGTGTCTGAAGCCACATTTGAATTCAGGTCTTCCTGACTCCAGGTCCAGTACTCCACAGCTATCTTCAAATATTTGAAAGGCTGTCACATGGAAAAGGAATGAAGTTTGTTCTGTCTAGCTCCAGAAGGCAAAACCATGGACAATAAATAGAAGTTGTAAAGAGTTCAACTAAGGGTTATTGTTAGGGGTAAAAAACAAAAATCATTAGAACAATCCATAAAGGGAATGGGCTGCCTTGGACTGTAGTGGATTCATCATTTCTGGAGGTCTTCAAGCAGAGTTAAAAGCTGTCTTCAGACGTTTGAAGGTCTGTCATATAAAAAGGAGATTCAACTTGGTCTATTTGGCCCTAAGAGTAAGAAAGAACGAGAAACGATGGATGAAGTGGCAAAGAGATGAATTTAGGTATTGATGTCAGGGAAAACCTCTTAACAATGAAAGGTATTTCCAAATGGAATTGACTGCATTGGGAGGTTATGGGTTCCTTCTTTTTGGATGCCTCTAGGTAGAAGCTGGATAACATCATATCACATAAATTGTATATTAGCAGCTAGGTGACATCATGGATAGAGCGCTAAAACTAGAGTCAAGAAGACCTGTGTTCAAATCCAGATACAGACACTTACTAGTTGTGTGTCCCTGGGTAAATCATTTAACCTCTGTTTTCCTCAGTGTCTTCATCTGTAAAATGGGTATAATAATAGCACTACCTTGCACTTAGCACACTGGTTGGCACAAAGGAAGTACTACATGTTAGCTATTTATTATTATTATCATTATTATTAATTCTAGTTTGAACAGAGGTTGGATGAGACATCCACTCAGGATCCCTTATCCACTGCATCATTCTGTGGTTCTGGAAGCTGTAATGGTAATGAAATTTAAAGATTCCTTTGTATTGGAAAGCTAAGAGGTATTTAGCACCTAGTTCAAATTAAGCCTCTGTTAAAGAAACAGAAGGTATGAACTCTTGTTGCTGACATAACAGGAAGGGGCTGAAAAGGGAGGAACAATACTGTATATGAGGAAAAGCCCCAGAGAGGGAGAGTCAGAACTCTTTGGGATAAGCTTTTTGTGGAGGCAGAAGCAGCTGCTGCCGAGGAAGCTGAAGAGGAAAGATCCAGGCTAGAGAGAATGATTTTGATTCTGGAAACCACCTGGAGCTTCTGCTGGGGAGCTACCAGCTTCTCCTGGGCGCTGCCAAAGACTGAGGAAGCATGACTGTGATACTGGTACTTTGCATGAACCTGTTTGTAGCTTTGTTAAGCCTTGACTTCCCGGGAACAGAGACTGTGAAGGATTTAAGGTAGACTGGACACTATGAGCTTCAGCGTGGAACAGGAACAGCACAGAGAGCTGGACAAAGAACTGGAAGCTGTCTGCCTTTGAACCCAGGTGACAGTTTGGTGAATCAATGTAGGAGCTGGGACAATGGAAGGGGATCCAGGGAATCTGAAAGACTAAGCTGAGTCAAGCTGAAAGAAGACTTTACTTGGATACTGTGTACTGCCTGAGAAAGTTGAAACTTATTTGTGACTGAGGGGTGGATGGCCTGTGTATTTTACACTACCCCTTAAAGCAATCTCCTTAAGGATGACTGAATGATTGAATTGATTGAATGATTGACTTATTAAGTGATTGATTGACTAAATGATTATACTTTCTTCAAAACTGTGTGACCACTGTGGTGAAAACTATGTGGACATTTTCTGTGATAAGTTGTTGTGAATGCTGTATTTTGATTATCTATGATAAATTATAACATTGTGAATGCTATACCTTGATTTACTGTGATTGTTTTTCTCTGATTTGTTATTGAATAAATAGTGTTCACTCTACTATATAATCAGAACTTAAAAGCTGTTCACAGTAGCATTCTTCTGGAAAGCTGCTTGTGCTTGGCTTTACATAAGTCTACATGTAACTTCTTGGGTCATTTAGTCTCCTGTTTACCTTACCCAACTCTCTGCCACTGGTTTCAGATTCAAAAGGGAAGAAGTAATAAGTACTAGAGGCCTAAACCTGGGTTGCCTATATAGGTGATTTTTTTTTTTAATAGTTAACTTTTCTTTTTACACCATCTTTATTTCCATGTATATCCCACCTTGTCTTTACCTCAAAGAGCCATATCTTGTAACAAAAAAAAAAAACTGAAATGAAGAGGGGAAAAAAAAAAAAACCTCAGCAAAACTATTAAGACATTAGCCAAGTGTGACAGCAGATGCAATATTACAACCTCATAGTTTCCCCCAGCTCCATACTAAAGGAAGAGAAGTGAATTTTCTCATGTCTACTCAGGGCCAAGCTTGCTCATTATAGTTTGTGTGACTGTTTTTAAGAAATGGGGCAAGAAAATGAGAGAGGTGCAGAGGGGAACAGGGAAAGGGAAGTCAGGGCAAAAAGAAAAAATTGCTAGGCTGGACTACTTAGGGTTGATCTCTCAGGTGATCAGGAATTAAATGTCACAGGTCTTGCTGGTACACAGCAACAGCAGTGATAAGACAGAAATGTTCAGTCTATCAAATCATTAATTCCAACTAGTAAAGAGAAAACAGGGCAGGGGAACCTTCCTATTATTCTGAGTTGTTGTTTAATCTCCTCTTGTGGTTAGGGGGGCTTAGATCCAGCAAAATTTAAGGCGAACCCCCAAAATGAGCTGGTTGGAAGCCAGTTTAACAAAAAAAAAAAAAGGCAATGTCTGAAATAACTCTGTGTTTTATATGGCTTAGGGAAAAAACAAAAGAACCACTAAATAATTCTATCAAGTTTGCTGTCAGAAACAACAAAATAATCACATTTATTGTCAGGAATGAATATGGGGGACAAAAACTCGAGAGATGGTGGCAAGATGAAAGATATTGGTACAAATACAGACCACACCCTAAAATGAAATTTGTTTTCGAGGAAAACATATAAGGCCACACTTTAACACCAATTACAAGCGGATATCAAGTTTTATAAAAGTTGGATCCAGGAAGAAAAAACACATGCGACCTATATTTGAATCATTATGGTGATATGTATAAAGGATTTGAACTCTTCTAAGGAAAAGTAATTTTTAAAAACTACTACAGAATTACTATATAGTATATAGAGTTCACCACTCAACCCAGCATGAATAGACTAGTGGGTTATTTGTTAATAAGGCAATGACATGCAGATGGAGGGAAGTCTATAGCAGTCAACCTATGAATTCTTACTTGGTTCAAGGATAGAACAGGAGGAATTAATATTTATAATAGTAACAATTAGCCTTTCTACAGTTCCTTAAAGTTTGCAGAGCACTTTATATCTAAGTTAATTATATCTAATTTGATTTTCACAAAGGTGTTGGGAGGTATGTGCTTTTACTATCCCTATTTACAGATAAGGAAATGGTGGTAGACTTCTAGAGGTTAAGTGATTTAAAAGCAAGAGAAAAAGAATAAAATAAAAGTCCTGAAAGAAAGACTTAGGAAAATGGGAAGGGCAGTGAGGTGGCACATGGATAGAGTTTCCGGCTTAGAGTCAGGAAGACTCATCTTCCTGACTTCAAAAACATACAATGCTTAAAGGTTTGCAGAGAGCTTTATATTAAGGGGCAGCTAGGTGCTACAGAGGATAGAGAACTGGGTCTGGAGTCAGAAAGATTCATCTTTGTAAGTTTAAGTCTGACCTCACACTTACTAGCTGTGTGATGTTAGGCAAGTCACTTAACCCTGTTTGCCTCAGTTTCCTCACCTGTAAAATGAAGTAAAGAAGAAAGTAGCAAATCTTTCCAGTACTTTCACCAAGAAGATTCCAACTGCAGTCACAAAGATTCTGGAACAACTGAACAACAAAACTTCCTAAGAAATGGATTCACTAAAGATTAGAATAGATAGCTAGCACAGATCCGGGGCTGGATTTGACCTCAGATCTTTCTGACTCCAAGAACAGAAATCTATTCACTGTGCCCCCTAGCTACCCTTACCATCCTCCTAAGCTTTTCTTCCAGAGCTTTCATTTCACTTTTTTCTCTTGCCTCATTTCTTCTAAGTATTCTTATAGTCCTTGTGGAATATATATATATATATATATTTTTTTTTTTCTTTTGAATCTCTTTTTGCTACTTCTTGTGTGTGTGAATCTATATCTACGTATTTTTAAAATACTGAATAGTGTTTTATTTATCCCTGTATCCAGCTTTAGTCTTGAATTTGGCCTTTGTCCTTGGCCCAGGCTCCTAGCTGGCCCTGTTGAGTTTCCTCTTCAGTTATCTACATTCCTGAGCTGATCTCCACTTCCTGAAGTCAGTGCCCCATCCATCTTTTTGGTCTATAATGGTAGATTTTCAAGTCTTCTCCGGCATATCTGGAAGACCTCCAAACCCCCGGACCTGAGCTGTCCTGGTCTGAAAGTTGTTGTCTACGTCTGGGGGAGATGTGGAACCACAGTGATCTGTATTGCTGCTTCACTGCCAACTGCCTCTCAGTGGAACTTTCTGATCACCCTAGAGTTTTCTTGGGGGAGCCCTCTGCAATTAGTGTTTTCCTGCTTCCCACACAGAGGTTTGCTGGCTATGAGAGTCCCTGGTCCAACTCTGGGCATGGTAGAAGGCTACTCTGCCATGGCTTTGCTAATAAAACCCCTTTCTTTTTATTCTGGGGTCTGACTTCTTATGCAATTCCAAGATGGAACATGTCACTTAGTGTAGTTCCTCATTGGATTTCTTGATAATTATCTAGTCTGGCACAAAGTTTATGGTTTTGTTGGAGTAAGTATATGAGAGATGAGCAGTCTGCCTCCCATTCAGAAAATCATCTTAGCCAAAAGTTTCCTATTTTTAAAAAAAATGTTATTCACAGATGATGAATCTGAGTCTCAGAAAGTTACTTTCCATGGTCACTGGAGCTAATAAATATTTGAGATGTGCCTCAAACTCAGATCTTCTGATGTCAAGTTCAGTGTTCTTCACAATACACCAAAATGCTAGAAATAGGTATCTGTCATTAGACTGAGAAAATGGAGGTAAAATATTAAAAGTTGGGAAAATTTTTTAACCATTTAAGCCAAACTATTGTGGGTTTGCAGAGCTAATAAGAGGTAGTAAACAGTTTCTCCAACTTATTCTTTTCTTTTTAACAGTCATTTTTAAAGAAATTTTTGAGTTTTAAATTCTCTCCCTTTCATCCCTCCACCACCCATTGAGAAGGCAAGCAATATGATATCAATTATACATGTGAAGTCATGTGAAACATATTTCCATAGTAGCCATGTTGCAATAACAACAAAAAGCAATAAAGGGAAGAAAAATTTTCTTCAATTTATACTCAGAGTTCATCAATACTTTCTCTAAAGAGAAGATGAGAAATGTAATTATTAAAGTGATCTGGTCAAATGTTTTAAAATCTCCAAGATTGGACAAGGATTGAGACTGAAAATAGAAATAATTATCTTCCATAGATTTTATACCTTCTTCAAAGTTGAAAGAAGCATCATCAGAGGTGGCATGAAGAAATGGAGGAAAAGCTGAAAAGGGCAAAGTAAGTGACCAGACTAGTTTTATTCATAAGAATCTGTTATAATTTTTAAGGTGTTCTGAGTAAAGATATCTAGGCACAAAACTTGTTCTAAGGAATTTGGTAAATGGCAAAAATAATTAGAGCTTTTAAAAATACATAGGGCAGAAATTGAAAAAAACTTGGTGAACCTTGGATAATGGGATGTAATGGATATAAATTCTCTGTTTACAAATATTCAGTAGATATTGAAATTAAACTCCTAGTAGGCAGGGATCAATTGTTTCTGAATAATCCTGTTCAGCACAAAGCACAATGCTCTCTCTACATCCAAACAGGTATTGCCTCTTATAGAAATGATGGTAAAGATGATCATCATAAGAATAGTCCTCCCAGGTTCAGAGTACTCCACGATGAAATAAACCACAGCATCTCAGACAAAACAACAATAACAACAACAACAACAAAAAGATCTTAATTAAGGCCAACCTGAAGGATCATTCTCATAGTATTAGATTGACCTAAAGTAGAAGGTGTTAACAGACATCAGACCCGAAAGCCTCAAAGCAGATGGAAACAAATTAGTACTGAGATGATGGAACCATTGATTTCAGCTTCCCAGCTTTTCTTGGCTTGATTCATACCCTTAGTTGCTTAAAGTTATTTCTGCTTAAAAACAAATCAATAGTACAAAGAGTCAAATTGTTCAGAACAGATAAGTTTCCCTTTAAAGTCTTAAAATAGCAATTTCTGCTTAAAAGGTTGAAGAAACAAAGGAGATCTAATAATTCCCTGATGTCCAGGGATTTCCCTGTAGGACCTTGGGAAGCAGTTCACCAGTTTATTCTCATTCCCACCTGTGTTTGGGAAGCATGCATAAGGAACAGGGCTTAAACTTTATTGAGCCTTGAACCTTTAACACCTTCAGTCAACTGAATAATCTCAAAAAACCATTATATCTCCTTTTATAGCTCAAATGACCATAGACACATATAGCTAGATGTCTAGACATATATAGCTATAGTCACATGGTATAAATTCCTCATTAAAAAATATATATATATAAACGTTTATTATCTCTCCTTTTCATTGTGCCCCTGCCCCATCCCCACAGGATAATCTTTAATCAAAATCTTCATAATAAATATGCATAATCCAGCAAAACAAATCACCAACTTAGTCATATTGAAATATGCACGCCTCGGTCTGGAAAGGCCATGACTTCTCTAGCAATCTGTAGGTGCCATGATTCATCTTCAGATCTCTGGATTTATGGCTTATCACTGGGTGAATCAGAGTTCTAAAGTCTTTCAATGTTGTTTTTCTTTCTAATGTTGTCGTCATTATATAAATTGTTCTAATTCTTTTTACTTCATTCTGCATCAGATCATAGAGGTTTTCCTAGTTTCTTCTGCAACTGCACATTTTGTCATGTTTGTGTGTGTGTGTGTGTGTGTGTGTGTGTGTGTGTGTGTGTGTAAAAATTCCATTACATTCCTATGCCATGGTTTAGCTATTCCCATATATGCACAGTCTCCAGTTCTGAACTACTACAAAAAGACTAGCTATAAACATTCTTATATATAAGGATTTTTACCCTATTTTTTTGATTTCTTTGGGGGTATAGGTTGTATGGTTGAAGCAAAGAACATGCAATTCAGTAACTTTGTAGCATTATTAACAATTGCTTTCTAGAATGGCTAGGACAAATTCACAGTTCCACCGACAATGTATCAGTGCATCTATTTTCCTTCAATATTTGTCATACTCTTCTTTTATCAGCTTTGTCCATCTGATGAGAGTGAGGTGGAACCTTAGAGTTGTTTTACTTTGCATTTCTCTAATTATTAGTGATCTTGAGCACTTTCTTGATTTAGACAGTGACAGTTTGGATATCTTCCTTTGAGATGTGTCTGTTTAAATTCATTGACCACTTATCTATTGGGGAATAATCCTTCAACTTCTCATTTTATAGAAGATAAAACTGAAGCCGAGGCTCAAAGTCACAAAAGTATTAAATAGCAGAACAAAGTTCTTCTGATGTCAAATTCCACATTTTTTTCTATCATCCCATGTTAATTTCCAATCCAACATACTACAGGCAAGGTTTATTAAATAACTATAGTAAGCACTTAATAAATATGTGTTAAGCGAATGGAAAGATTGACAAATGAATCAATGAATCATTACAGTTTTCTGCAACTACTTCATTATGGCGGGAAATCAACGTTATTTCATCCTGATCAAATTTCCTAATATGAAAATCAATGTCTGGTTTACCAAAAGCAATAACTTTTTTATGTCTGAAAAATATAATCAATAATCATAATAATAGCTAGAATTTACATAGCTAGCATTTACAGTTTTAACAATAGCTAATAATAATTTGATAGCTAACATTTGTAATTTTTCCTATTTAAAATTCATATTTTATTTAAGTTAAAAATTATAACTAGACAATATGGGTAAAGTAAACAGTTATATAATTTGACTACATGTTACTCTTTTTTATTCACTGATTTTCAGTAATATAACAGAGGGTTATTTTTGTCTAATTTTAAAGTTGACCAGTTTAGCTATCATCGTGGGATTTTTTAACAAGTTAACCCTCTAGTATTTAGATTTTTTTCTTAGAAACATTAATATGTTATATTGGAAACATTCATATTTTGTTCAGGAAACATTCATGTTTTCTACAGGATATACAAATCTGAAACAAGATACTTGGGCACACAGCTAGAGCTTCAACACTTTCCAAGCTGCATTGTGGTGATTAACACCTACTGTGTTCCAAACAATATGCTAGGCACTTTTTCTTTTTAGAAATTTGATACAACACTGGAGGTAAGTGCTAGCATTACCTCCATTTTACAGTTGAAGAAACTAAGCCAGAGGTTAAGTGACTTTCCAAGGCCACCCAGCTAGTATCTGAGGCTAGATTTGAACTCAAGTCTTCCTGATTTTTAAAAACATCATAGGCTCAAATCAGAACTACATTCCGTCTATCTATTTCTAAAAAATCACAATTCATTTGAAGAATTTGCACTCATCTTCCGTTTTTTGCAACAGATCTTGTTTTAGTTGCTTACAAACAGTCAAAAAATCTTTCTAAAGGCCATGTCAAATAACTCCAGGCTTGTGCCATGATGGTAGGATAATCGTTTTCTCTCATTAGTGAGTTAGATTTGCTTTTAATTTTTTTTTTTTAGAACTGCCTCCTTTTAAAGGTTGAACCATGGGCCAGAAGGCAAATAGTCTACTCTCCCTGTCAGACTTATTTATTCTTTTGCCCTAAGTAGTACCTATTGTACGCTCTCCAAATGTTCTTGTTATCATCAGATACCAGAGGGGGCAATGAGATGACCCTGGCATGCAGAGGTCTGACAGAAAAATACCACACTGCATTCACTCACAGAGCTCTGATGCCAAGAAATAAGCAACATAGAAAACTACTGTGTAAAAAAAAAGTCCACATGAAATGAAAGACTGTGTATCTTGTAATGAAAGGCTCCTGATTCCAGAACTAGCTGCTAAGTACATTGGGATGGTTTGTTCCTGCTTAGAGATCCAGAGACATCTATTCAAACAAATAAATAGTTGGAAAGAGGGCAAAAAGAAGAAAAAGGTGGATATAGAAGAAACGAGCGGGCTTTTTAAAGTCTTAGGTTGTATTTGCTTTCCTTCAATTTCCTTTTATGTTGTTTCATAAAGACTATTTCATGCCTTTGCTATAATTTCATAAAGTTCTTTTTCTATACTGAAAAGCTAAAATAAAAAGAGGATCTCTGACACCATGTGTCAACTTAGGTGCCATGAGGGACGGTTTCCAGTGCTGTGCATCAGGAATACTGCCACCATATTTACATTTTAATAAGTATTTTTGCCTTTATTACATTCCTTGTTTATACCCACGGTTCCCAGGAAAGGACCTGTGATAACCTGCTCAGTTCATACAGAGTAGGATCAGATGCATTTAAATGAACTGCAATTTCCAACCAAGGAATCTAACTCAAAACTTTGCCCAAGCTATCCTTCAAAAAGGACAAATATTTAAAGAGTGACAGGTGTGTTCTGGAACAAATTTTTTCTTATTGTTCTGCTTAGGATTATGTCCTAAGCAATTCCTGTTGTCCTATTTACTAAAAACAAAATATGCAGTGGGATAACTTCTTTTCTCCACAAGATCAAGAAACCAATTACAGGTTCCCTTCCTGCACGACTAAGCAAAGCTAAGTACTAAGGATATCTTTGGGGGGGGAAGAGGAAGGGGCAGAAATGTGATTTTAACCATGTAGGGAATTCCTAGTGTGGAATTCCTCTTACCAGTGCAGCTGGATAGTTCACCTATAATCTATAATCTTAAAGACATGCCCAGAGCAGAGGTTTCAAAGGGGGGAGAATGGGAGGTAGACTGAACATGGGGAATACTCCTGAGACTGAACCAGATTAAAATGTAATTGAGAAAAATTTAACAAAATAAATAAGAATACAATAGGATGTAATATTCATATGCAGTTTTCTAAGTTAATGTGGACCCATAGAAAGTCTTATGTATGGCTTAGTGGATCCATTTCTATTTGAGTTTGATACCACTAGCCTACAGGCACAGGGAGATAAATGATGAGCTACTGGTCAAATTCCCAATAGATGTCAATAGTAAGATCTGCAGGTCTTCCTGATCCAACACTTATCTGATCTCCTCTGTGCTCTCGTCTCTATTTCAGGGTCTGTTTCATGGACCCCTTTCTCAGAATAATGCTTTTAAATACATAATACAAAATACACTGCAAAATTCACAGATCCCAGATTAAAACCCTTGTTCTAATTTTTGAAATAGGATCTATAATATAAATTGTATTACATATAATAGTAAAGAAATCAATTCAAATCACAATAGTATCTGAGGTTATTTCTTCTATGTTTTCCTTATATTCTTTGCACAAAGTATATCAATCTTCTCTTTTCAAATCCACTTCCTTACTTTGCCTGAAATTATTATACTCCATGGTCTCTCACTTTTCTCACTGATATGAATGAACATTTCCACTGTAATTTCAGCGCAGGGCCATCAGGTACAAGGATGTCATTGGGGAAGACAATGCCAGCTCACATCAACTGCCTTCTACAGGCGAAAAATAATCTCCTAACCAAAAGGAAAGGATTGTCAGAGAATGCCTCCATGCTTGGTTATGGTCAGTGCTTATTGCCAAACTCACCTTATGCTTGGGTTCAGGGCTCTGTGATGAGTAGAGAGCACCAAGGACAGCTGTGTTTACTGTCACACAGTTTATACTGTCTCACTAAGTACAGCTCCCGGAAAGGGATGCATTTGGGGGACACATTCAACATGTGTACAGCAATGAGTGCATGTATGGTAAAGCTGAACTGATTAGAACTGGGGAGAGGAAGGATGTTGGAGACCGGGAAGGAGCCAAGCAGCAACCACTAAAAAAGCTGAGTTCTAGAAGATTTTGAAAGAAATGAAGCTACATCATTTTGAAGTGGCTTTTGTCCCAGTGTTGCCAAGGCAGGGACCTTGAGTGGATAACAATCACTTGTAATTAGTAGCAGCCAAGTGTATACAAAAAAACTCTTGACAAGTTTGTCTTCTGAGTAAATTAAACATCCTCTTGAAACCTTGTTTACACTATGAGATGTTAGCTCTGGAAAATCTTTCTTCAGAGGCCACACAGAGGTAAATGGAGGTTGAATGCAGAAAGTTTTCCTGGGAATGTGTGTGTTTATGTATAGAGAAATCTATTTTACATATCAATAGCTATCTAGAGCTATATATACATACACACATATAGAGAGAGGGGTGGAGGGAGAGGGGGAGAGAGCTGCTAGTGAGACCCTCCCAATTACTTTCTATAGATTTGGCATTTAATTAGATACGAATGCTTTGTTTCCCCCATAGAATATAACCTCCATGAGGAAAGGGCACATTTCACTTTAATCTCTGAATTCCCAGCAATTGGCACAGAGCTGTTTAATAAATGTTTACTGATTGATTTCCCACTCTCCAACTCAATTTTGTAACTAATGTGTAATACTCAATTCAATTCAATAAGCATTAATTAAGTGTCTATTTCATGCTAAGCACCCTGCAGGGGGCCAGGGAAAATAAGACAAAAAAACGTTTTTAGCTCCTACCCTCAAGGAGCTTACATTCTACTTGTGTTAAAAAAAATTTTTTTTAAATGGTGTCTAATGAGGAAGAAGGTCAGAATGACAACAAATTCCCCTGGAATCTGAGATTCTAAATGTAATTTCATTTTAAAATCCAGGGATCTATTCAAAGAGTTGCTTCCCTCATGCCAAAGAATTTCTCCATGTTTATAGTAGGAAAGATATATGCAGACAACTAGGATGGTCTTTCTTTACCCTTATGTTTAATCCCTAGATTTACGGAATGCTTTCATCCACTGAATTTAGCAGCTTTAATATTTCACAATTTAACCATGTTAACCAAATTCTCCTTTCCCAACTTACTCAATGGACCTCTGTAGGCTGAGGCTGAACTTTTCTAATCCAGTCCAGTCCTCAAACATTGAGAACAAGAATCAGATACTTTAAGTCAAAGTGACAGCCATATGGGTACATTGAGAGTTATTCTTAAACTGTGCCTGATCAAGCAAATCTGTAGGGCAACTATAGAGAGCCTGTTGTAGTGGAAAGAGCATTGGACACAGAGTCAAATAATCGGGGTTCATATCCCAGCTCTCCTCTTTATTACCTGTGTTACTTTTCTGGACCTGAGGTTCCTAAATTGAAAAAAAAATTAAGCAGTTAGAATATGATCTCCAAGGTCTTTTCCATCTTTAGATAATATGAGCTGTAACACCTAAGTTTATACTTATTGCATCATTGGGGCATGATAAATTGAGTCTGATCTACGGTGCTGGGTGAGAGTGTCCTAATGTCTATGCAATAAGAATTTTCCTAGCTAGGAGAAGAACTGTATTTGAAAAGAGAAGATATACTTCCCATCAGGGAAACTAGAAGAAAGCAGGGAATGTGCCATGAGAAACAAAAAACTTTCATAATCCCTGAATTAAATCATGCATTGCTTATAGGCAGCTTCCCCTCTAAACTCAAAATTCCTCCTAACTTACCTTTTTCTAACACACCATCATTTAGGTTTCATTCAATTAGTCATTTCATTTCAGTCATTTAGGTTCATAATCTTAGTTATCCTCAGCTCTTCACTCTCACTCACATCTCCTACTCAGTTGGTTCTCAAGTCTTGTACACTCTACCCAAGCCATGGTTCATATCTCTCTTTTTCACTCCCACTTTCACCACTCTAGTTTAGGCCCTTATCACTTCTCTCTTGGACTACTGCAATACTCTGGTTTTTAAAAATGATTCTTTCCCCTCTGTTTGGAATTGAAACCCCTTTATAATCTGCCTCCAGTCTCTATTTCCAGACTAATTCTTCCTTCCTATATATTCTACACTGTAGGCAAACATATGTATCAATGTACATTTTGTCCCCTCCATCCCCCTTAAAATGCACATTCCTCATTGAAATGCAAACTACCTGAAGGTAGAGATGATTTCAGTCTTATTTTTGTGTTCCCAGCATCTACCCCAGCATGTGGCATATTGTATTTATACATACATACTGATTGTACTGTAGTGGATGGAGTGTGACACTTGGAAGCAGTAGGACCTGAGTTAAAATCCTGCTGCAGACATATACCAGCTTTATCATCATGGGCAAGTCACTTAGTCTCTCTGTCCACCTCCATTTCTTCATCTAAAAAATTGAGATAATAGCACCTACTTCCCAGAAGGTTTGTGAGGAACAAAGAATATGCCACATATAATGCTGCTGCTCAGTCGTTTCACTCATGTCTGACTCTTCATGGCCCCATTTGGGGTTTTTGTGGCAGAGATACTAGAGTGGCCATTCCAGTTCATTTTAAAGATGAGGAAACTGAAGTAAACAGGACTAAATGACTTGCCCAGGGTCACATAGCTCGTAAGTGTCTGAGGTCAGATTTGAACTCACAAAGATGAATCTTTCTGACTCCAGACCCAGTACTCTATCCACTATGGCACCCAGCTGCCCCTTGAACATAAAGCTCTCTGCAAATCTTAAAGCATCGTATGTTTGCTATTTTTTTTTTGTTATTAGAAGTGACAGAGAAATAGAAAGACTAAAAACTTGACACAAAACTACATTACTATATAGTATGATGATAGACATTCAGAATGAAATTGTCTATAAGAGTTAACCAGGGCTTCTGGGTCACATGACCAAGAAGATGGAGGACTTGACATCTTCTTAAATTCTCACAACCTCTCAAACCATTCCAAACAGAAATTATATGACAAATGTAAAGTAATTTCTACTTTCCTTATAGCATAGGATACCTAGAAATTCCAAAAGATTAAAAACTGAAATTATCAAAGATCACAGGAAAAAGAAAACCAAGAAACCTTGAACATAAATAGATAAGAAAAAAGGAAAAACATTAACAGTAGAAGGAAATACAGACTCCAGATCTACTAAACAAGTTCAGACATCTATGAATAAATACTATAAAACAAAGGAAAATGATCCAACATTTGATGAGACAGAGAACCATGCGGAATATGACAAAAACATGGAACCACAATATGTAGTTTTTAAGTAGTTTAATAGAGAAATATGAATTATGAAAGCAGAATTTATGGTCTACAGAGCAAAAATAAAATGGCAGAAGAGAAAATCTTCAATCTGCAATGGTCCCACCAAAGAAACAAAGGAAAAAATAATGGATTGCGGATGCAAAAACACAGACATTAATGATAATCTAGAAGAAGAGAAGCAAAAAAACTACATTAAAACAAAATACTGCTTTCTATCTAAGTAGAAAGTAATTGTCCCAAAGACAGGATGTGTAGAGACAAGCTAAGAATTATAAGTCTCCCAGAAGAATATAACAGGTCAAAAAACTTGACCATCAAAGTGCAAGAAATAATGCAAAAAACAAAAACAAACTGTCTGGAACTCCTGAACCTAGGAAATAAAATACCACAGTGAAAGAGAATCAAAAGAATTTACATAACACTTCCAGAAAAGAAAACAAACAAACATATTTGAGGTTGAAACTCCAAGACACGGTGGTTAAATTTAATAATTGAAATCAGAAAAAATCTGCAAGTGACCAGAAAAAAACATTCAAATATAGAGTAAAAGAAATTCAAATAGCATAAGTCTATTCTGTATTCACCATAAAATGCAGGAGGGAATGGAATAATGTGTTCCTAAAAGCAATGAAGCTCAGGATGCAGCCCAGGGTGACTTACCTTGCAAATATGAGCTGAGCCATAAATGAGAAAAGATGGACATTTAATTATAAAGAGGCATGTGAAACATTCGTAGAAAAGAAAATCAGACCTGAAGAGTTTATTTGCTTTTTGGAAACCCCAGAACAGAGAAATGCAGGAGGGATGAGCAAATGGAACAACAAAAGACAGCAACAGCAACAGAGAGACAGTAGAGACACTAGTAATAGACTTCTTTCTAAATGTACACAAGACAGAGATAAAGGCTCAAATGAGGTAGAGGAAACTTCGAAGAGGTGGACAAGGGCCATTATGGACAGAACCTTGCAACCCCATGCCTATAGGTGAATCAATGTTGTTGTTTTGGGGGAGCTTTTTGTTGTTATTATTGTTGTAACTACTTTATGAATGGTAAGATGCATGAAAGGAGGCTGAAGCATGAGAAGATAAAGTGGAGTATGGGATATGCTTGGATCAAATCAAAGGCTAGCAAAGAAGGAAAGGTAACTTTATGGTGTCTTAGGAAAAGCAGAGCTTACAGGTAAGTAGGAGGGGGGAGGATTGAAAAGGGACAGATTGGAAAAGAAAACAAATCTCTACAATGTATTGCTTTCAAGAAATGTGTGTGTGTGCATGCGTGTGCGTGTGTGTGTGTGTATTATGTACACAAAATAAAACTAAGGAGATGGAAAAAATAATTGTGAATTCAAAAAAGCAGGAGGTGCCATCATGCTATCCAATAAAGCAAAAACAAACATTTAAAAAATTAAAAGGGGATAAACAAGAAAACTACATTCTGCTGAAAGGAACCATAGACAAGAAACATCAATAATAAACATATGCTCTTCAAATGCCTTAACATTCAAATTCATTAACTGAAACATTAACTGAACTGAAGATATAGACAAGAACACAAGTAACAGGAGGCTTCGATGTCCCTCTCTCAGCTTTTGATAAATCTAACAGAAGGACACCAAAAGGTAAAGTAAGAACGTGAATAAATCAGGGTAGAGAAACCCAAGATAAAAGACACATAGCATCTTCTAAATGAAATTCAAAAGAATATATATATATATGTACATATATATATATACACACACACATATATACATATGTATATACATATATATTCTTTTATATATACAAATATAAAAGAATATATATACATATATACACATAAATACATATGTACGTATGTGTATACATACACACACACACACATATATCAGCACCACATGGAACTTTTACAAAAACTGACCATATACCAGGGTATAGAGATTTTGTAAATAAATATAAAAAATCAGAAATAGTAAATATATTCTTTGTAGGCTCTAGCACAGTAAAAATTCATAAACTTTGAGAAAATATGATTAAAAAGAAAGAAGAAAATAAAATCAATACACTAGCAAATGATCCAAGGTGAAATCAGAACAAAACCAGAAGAAAATTTTTAAAAGGATTGGAACATACGTACTAACAAAACTGAGATCACAAAAGAAATAGAAGAACATCTTCAAAAATATAAAATACTCAAGGCATAAGAACTCTAGACAGAAAGCATATCTATCCAAATCTTAAAAAATGAAATAGATGTGGGTACAAAGAAACTACCAAGGGAAAAAAAACTCCTATTCAAAATAGATTCACGGAAGAATAATTCTATCAAACTTTTGAAGAACAATCCATATCTGTACTTTGCAAATTATTCTTAAAAACAAAGAAAGCACCCTACCAAAATCCCTTTATAAGAAAAATATAATCCTAATACTTAAACCAGATAAAGATAAAACATAGAAGGAAAACAATAGGCCAGTATCATCAATGAATGTTGATTCAAAATTTTTAAACAAAAGTGTGTCAGACTACAGTGATTTATTTAAGAAATCATTCATTATGACCAAGTGGAATTTATGCCATGAATGCCCAGGTGATTGAACATTAGGAAAACAATCAATGTAATTAATCATATTAAAAAGTCAAAACCACCCAAGCCCCATAATTATTTGAACAGTTGCAGAGAATGTCTTCGACAAAGTACAGTCCTCTTTTTTTTTTTGCTAAAACCCTACAAAATATAGGCATAAAGGGACTTTCTTAAAAATGTAATAAAAAGCATCTATCGAAAACCAAAAGTGAGCATCATGTACAACAAAGATACACTAGAATCTTTTCTAATATATATGGGAGTGAAATAAGGATGCTCACTCTTCCAACTATTACTTGATATAGTTCTGGAAATGCAATAAGTGATGAGAAAGAAAGGAAAGGCATAAAGACAGGTAAAGAGGACCTAAAACTATCCCTATTTGTTGATGATAAGATAGTATATTTGGAAAACAATAGGGGATCAGCAAAGATCTTAAATGGGTTAATTAATAACTTAAGCAAATTTTAAAGCTACAAAATAAACTCTCAAAAATCAACTGTAATGCAATATAATAATAACAAAATACAAGAAGCAATAATAGAAAGGAAAATCCCTTTTTATTAAATGCATAAGATATCTGGGAATTAACCTTTCAAAGCATACAAAAGACTTGTGTAGTTTCAATTAGAAAGTGGTCCTTAAAGAAATAAAAACAACTTATATAACCAGAGGAATATTCAGTGCTAATGTCTAGGCCATGCCAATATAATAAAAATTACAATACCAACAATGTTAATTTATACTTTCAATGCATAGCAATCAGATTGCCAAGGGGATACTTTATGGGATTTGATAAAATAATACTAAAATTCACTTGGAAAAACTAAAGATCTAGAATATCAAAACAAATAATGAAAAGAAGTGAGAATGATGGGGGAATAGCTCTTCTAGACCTGAAACTGTATTTAAAGGCAAGAATCATCAAAACCACCTGGTATTAGTTAAAAAAAATAGAGAAAGATTGATGAACAGATTCACAAGGGAGAATAAGAAACAATAAAATTAAATAATCTAGTATTTGATAAAGAGGAAAATATAAAATTACCTATGGAAAAATTCCTTAGGTGATTGTTGGGAAAACTGGAAAGCAGTCTAACAGAAATTAGGCTTAGACCAACAACTTATACCATATTTCACAATATATTCTAAAGAGATATATAACCTCAATATTGAAGACCATATTGTTTTTAAAAATTAAAAGAGAAGCAGATCATATGCCTCTCACAGCTATGGGTAAGACATATTCTTAACCAAAAAAGAGATAGAGGCAATTTTAAAATGTAAAACCGATAACTGATTACACAAAACTGAAAGGCATTTGCACAGACAAAATTAACAAACCCAGGATAAGAAAGGAAGTTGTCAAATGGGAGAAAAAAATCTTCATATCAAATTTCTTTTATATAAGAATTTGATATCCAAGATTTAACAACTCACATATGTATACATATATGTACATATATATGTGTGTATATATATATATATATAGTGAATAATTCCCGATAGCTGATCCTTCCCAATAGATAACTGATCAAAGGATATGAACAAAGTTCTGAAAAGAAGAACTGCAAAGAAGTACAACTACATCGAAAAAAAATGCTCCAAGTCGTTAAAAATAAGAGAATTGCTAACTAAAGCAACACTGAGGTCTCATCTCATACCCTAAAAATTGGCAAATATGACCAAAAATGGCAATTGTGAAAGTTAGAGAAGCTATGGAATGATAGGTACAATAAGACATTGCTGGTGGTGCTATGAAGTGGTACAATCATCTTGGAAAGCAATTTGGAATGATGCAAATAAAGTGACTAAAGTGGTCATACCCTTTGAACCAGAGAATCCATTAGTGGGCTCATAATACAAGGAAATTATTAATAAGAAATCCCTGAATACACCAAAATATTTATAGCAGTATTTTTTATGATAGTAAACAACTGGAAACAAAGCAGACGCCCATCAATTGGAAAATGACTGAACAAATTGTGGTGTACAAAAGTAATGGAATATTACCTTCTTGTAACAAATGCTATACATGATGAATACAGAGAAACACGTAAAAATCAACCTGAACTAATACAAAGTGAAGGAAGCAAAGTTAAGGAAAAAATATACACAATGTATATTGTAAGAATGGAAATGTAAATTGAAAGAAACACACACAAGTTAATGTAACAAAATTTGTAAACATAAAACATGATTTGAATGAAGAAGTATGAGGAGATATATCCCTATCTCTTCATAGAGTTGGGAGGTTGTAACAGCAAGCACCCTAGCATGCCTAGGGCGGCTACTAGCACAGGTTCTTAGATCTGCTTTTCTAAAGGAAAGCAACTCAAAATGGGTTAACAA
>CM053587.1:241084868-241130184 GCA_028646515.1 Pseudochirops corinnae | reverse complement strand
TAAAACCAATGTTTTTTCAGTGATGTTAAATAGTGACAATAATACAATAATGAAACACCATAAATGAGAAGGATTAATATTACAAATAATCCGAAAGGAAATGGAAATATTTATGAGAATTTGAGTAGGCTGAAGTATGTTACCACTGATAACTTACATGCCAGAAGTGGCATAAAAGACACAGTATCAAGGACATTGATGATTTAAAAACAAGAGAAATAATTCATATTGCAAGAATGGAAAACCATAGGTGATAGCCTGAGGACAATAGTGATGCCCTGCAGATTAAAGTAATAATGAGAAATCCTGAATACATTTTCTATGGAGGATTCTTGGGAAAATATGGACAAAAAAATACACAGAATAAGAAGAATGGGGCAAGTACTCATGCTGATAAAATCACAAATCTACCAGAGTACAGGGTATGTGGTACTATATTACAACTGTATAATTTTACAGTGTTCAAAACACTTTCACAAATATTGTCTCACTTGTTCCTTACAATAACAATATAAATTAGGCGGGATAAATATTACAATACACATAATTACAGAATAGGAAATTGAAGCTCAGAGAAATCTAGTGAATTGTTCAAGGTTGTACAACAAGGAAATAGAGGAATGAGAGCTCTAACACAGTTGAGGGCTGTGTGTGTGTATGTGTGTGTGTGTGTGTGTGTGTGTGTGTGTGTGTGTGTGTGTGTGTGTGTGTATGTTTCTAGAATTCTTTGAATATGGTGCATCTCCCAAAGAGATCCTTGAAGGTAGGCCTTGTCTTACTTTTGTATCTGTATCCGCAGTATCTAGCATAGCGATGGACACGTGGTAGATTCTTAGCAGATGTTTGTTCACTGACTGTTGATTGATTTAGGTGTGTTCATGAACGGGTTGTCTCCCTGTACTAGGGGCTAGTGTTGCTCTAGAGACTGATGTGAGATCTTCTAGATTCTGGTACTGAATTAAAATAAACTTGGAGTTAGTTGTCAGGAGGTCAATTATTTATCATAAGGTAGCTATGACTGACCCTGGGTACTTCTGCTCCCATAGAGATGGTCTATCCAGTTATTGCATTCCAGCAAGTTCAGTATATTCCTATAAAGTCCATCAAATAAGGAAGGTTTTACACTCCTTCAACTGTTAGTAATAAGAAAAACAAGAGGGATTTTATGAGAGAGTCAATCAAGTACTCAGACTTAATGGGGAGGGGGCGATAGAAGTGAATCACTAGCAATGCATTTTGTCCTTACACATATACATAAGGTTTTATCTTATACTATCACTTTTCATTCTAGATTAATTTCTAGACAATATATGGGAAGTGGAAAGAAGAGCTCTGGTAGATAGATCTGCCATATCTTCAGAAATATAGCATTTTTTCAAGGGATATCTGAGAACATTTTTATTTTTAATTAGATTTATTTTTTTAAATTAACAAGCATTCATCTTCTCTTCCTCTTACCTTCTCCCCTACTGATAAAAGAAAAGAAACCCCTAAATTTATAATAAACACACATAGTCCAACAAAACAGTTCCCACATTGGTCATGTTCAGATAATATATATCTCAGATCACAAAACATTATTAGAGAAGTGCTACGTAGACCTATATATGGTCAGGCCATCTATGCCACTGTAAATAAATGAACATATACATAATGAAGAGAGATTTTTTCATTTATTGTTTTTTTCTAAAAACTGAAAATGAAAGTCCATAGACTTTTGAAAAATATATTTGTTCCTCCTGTAGCTCCTGGTGGAAGCATGGAAAATCAGTTCTTACTAATCTGATGTGAGTTAAAATATCTGAAGTTGAGGTATGGCACTATTACTATCTATGTGACCTTGGACAAATTATTTCTCTCTAGGTCACTTTTTTTTAACCTGAAAAAAAAGAATTTGAACTGGATGATAGCCGAAGTTCCTCTTTGTTCTAAAATTCTGTTTCACTATATCAAAGACTAAACTAGATGGAGTACATGGGGAATCTATAGAAAATGCTACCAGTAGGGATAGAGACAGTAAATTTTGGTTATTATGCTTAACTATTTCCCTCAAAAGATAGAGAACACAATGGAACAAATCCACATAAAAGGTCAACATCTTTCACTTTGCATATTGGGTACAAGAGCTAATGAAGAACAGTCTAAGGAGAAATAATGTGCTTTTGAAGCTATTAGACTATGGACAAAAGATCAGCTTTTGGCTAATGTTGGTACAACACAGCAATCCTCTGGCCTGTGCTTAGTAACCAAGAGAAGAAAATTTGTTTATCTGAAATAACAGAATCTACCTCTTAGGGCGAGAAAAGTACCAGCATCTTCTATAGCAGGTTGGACATCCTACATAGCTACTAGAAAAAGAAGTGTATAATTGGCACTTGGAATATCAGTCAGATCTTGTCTTTATTTGTCTTACACAAAGTGAGCTCTTACATCTAGTCCAACTTCTGGGAAGGATAAAAGGAAAAGGAGCAAGAAAACCTATTCATGGAGGACGTGGTCTTTTAGAAATACCATGTAGTTCAAGAAAATTATAATTCTTAATGATTCCTCATGTAAAATATGGCCAATTATCAGTTTATGGGTCATCATCCATCAGGATGCATACACACTAACCTTCTTCTTTCCAATGGTCACATGTCTAGTATTCAGAAGGAGTAGCATTCACTGCCATTGGAATAAAAAACAGGTTATTTCTCAACCTATGACACTGGATAGTCATTGAATACACTAGATGCTTAACAAATGTTGAAGTGAATTGTATTAGTAGAGGTATTCTGGGTGTATCTGATAACTCCTAGAAGCCACGAGTTCCAAACTACACATTTGAAACAATACTGCAGGATCCCACCAAAAGCTGATTACAAAAAAATGATCTCCGTAGCTCTGATTTCTTAATTTATGTCTAGCAGAAACTATCACCAATTCAAATTTGGATTGACCAGTATTTATTTCTATAATTTAATATCACATCCATAATGCTGATACCAAGCTCAGTATTAGCTACGGAAGCACACTTGCAAAGATGGCACAGCAGCTACTTTACCCATATATACATAGACACAGAAAGACTGGTAGGAGCTTAGGACACTCATTGGACTGAGGGAACATCTGAAGCAGAGATGGTGTTTCATTAGTAGATTTTTTTTCTCCCAGTCTGTTGCTGTTGTGGGGGTGGTTACTAAAGGCAAATAGTTAATTGTAATCTATTATTTCTGGAAGAAGAGGGCAAAAGTATGTTGTCTTAAGGACATGGGTGCCAACTTGAGTCTCATGATTATGGCAACATGGAAGGGGATTAAGATAAATGTATATTCCAGGTATGAATTTTTATGAGAACAGAGAGTAGAGGTAAAATAGTGTGAACAAGTGTGGAATCTGAGGATTTGGGAAGTGCTCTGATGCATCAGGGTAAGAGTGGAGGCTGACAGTCCTTGTGGTACTAATGTTCCTTTCCTAGAATGGCCGTCATTACATAAGAATGAGCATAGGGTTTGTGACCTGGCTGCTACTGCCCTCCCAACACAGTGTTTAGCAGTACACAGTGAGCAAAAAAAGAAGTTAAAAAGATTTTTGTCTAATACAACCTATTTAACTTGTGGGACACTGACCTGAAAAGGAAATCGACAGGAAAGAAAGGAGAATAATAGGCAATTTAAAACATACATGTTCATATATGTCCCTCCTAAGGGAGCCAGCCAGAAATGTTAATTAATAACCATAAACTGTTTTGAGTGTCTATTATGATATTGCTTTATTCAAAAAATCTTTGGATTATTGAATTTTTAACAGTATGGAACTCTAGAAGTCATCTGGTCTAACCCTTTCATTTTGTATAAAAGGAAACTGAGGCTTATAAAGAAGTAACTTGACCATTGGAACATGACCAAATCTATCTATCTATCTTTCTATCTATCCATCCATCTATCTATCATCTATCTATCATTTATCTATCTATCCATCTATCTATCATCTATCATTTATCTATCATCTATCTATCTATCTATCTATCTATCTATCTATCTATCTATCTATCTCTCCTTTAGACTAACAGTTCTCAAACTTTTGGATTTTGCTCTTTAAAATCACTGAAGACTCCCCCAAAGAGCTTTTGTTTATATAGGTTATATCTATTGATATTTATCATATTGGAGACTAAAATATGTTGGTTTTATTAGGAAAATAGCTTTGGCCTCAAGGACCTCTCAAACTATGGTCTATGGGTAACACCTCAAGAACCACTGCTTCATATAGACAAAGCTGGCACATCTTTAGAAGCACTCCACTCATGGAAGGGGGTCCTCTTTAGGTGAGAAGCTGAGACAGCATAATCTTCCATAGATTCTTGAATTAGACTAAGTATATCTGGATAAGGAATTGATGGAGACTTTTTATTTATTGATTTTTAGGCTAAAGGTTTTTGCAACTAAAAACCAACCCAAAATTCCCACTTTTCATCAAGTCATACCACATAATAAACCCGGACTGTTGAGGATGATATGTCAGAATTCAGTAAGTTAAGGTGAGGGATACCATTCCCCAGCAATGAAAATCTTGGAAACAGTTTCTATTCATCCCATTTGTCTTTTCCTGCGTGCAGCTGTTTCAATGGAGGTCACAGCCCACCAAGTCTTGCTTGGTTCTTTTGAGGTTCATTCCCTTTGAATGGAAAATGCAGATTTCTTTCTTCGGTTTCACTCTAACAGGGTCATTTCCTCTTGAAGATAATCCTTTACCCTTGTGGCTGTCATGTGGAAGGAGGCTTTCATTCAGTGGTTTGGGGCCTGCTGAGAGCTAAGAAGAAGCCTGAGTTTTGTGTCTGACATACTTCTGTTAATTTTTGGCTGGTGAATGAGACTTTGGGAAGAATGAGTAGAACTCTCTAATAAGGATGAAGCCATCAGAGAATACCAATTTGGGGCATGTGAATGGAGTGGAACACAACAGATAAAAATATAAGGCTTTCAATAGAGACAGGACGAACCTGGTGCCTTAGACAATTGGTTAAACTTTTATAGAGAGCAAATTAAGTATTCTGAAACAAGTACCTTAGAAAGTCATGCATTTCTGACAGAGAGAATCAAAATTGAGGATAATTGATCTGAATTCCAATCATAAATCCATTGCACATGTGCCTACACATGGTGCCAATGCAAAACTGCTAAAGCATTGATTACATCATTAATGTAATCTCATAAGTGAAGGAAACATCTCATAGTAGTTGATCAGTCTATATCCCTTTCAATAAACACAGGATCTCTTAAAGCATCAGGGGCTAAGAAGTAGCCTGAACTCAAGTTCCATTTTCTTATGGGTATCTCATGTCATCTCAGCTGCTAATATTATTACTTCCACCATTGAACTAGAAGAGATAAATCTTTCTACATCCATGAGGGCAACAGCCACGGTTTTGTCAAAGCTAGAAAATAGCCTATCTTGTGATGTTTCTCACAGTTCCAAGCAGTAAATCACAGAAAGAGGAGGAGGGAAGACATTTATTGAAATTAAATCATCATCCTGTAAACAGTAGAGTTTTTCGCCATTGTGAAGACACTAAAAGAAAGGTGAAAATAGGCTAAGTTTATTCATAAGTAGGCCAGAAAAGATGGTGATCAGTCTTCAGTCTCATTTTTACTTAATGATGAGGGCATCATTGAGCAAACAGCCTCAAACGTGTAAGAGACAGGCATATGAATAGGGCACATCTGAACTTAATGAAGGTGATACCACTTAGGAAAGATAAAATGATTCCTTTTTTAAGAAGGGAGGAATGAGGAGGGGAAGAAATAGAACTGAAGTAACATACTATGACAACTAAAGATAATAAAACTATCCAGCAACCAACTGTTGAACAGCTGTCAAACCCAAGTAAAATAAAACAAAACAAGAAAATCCCCTCCATGTGACCCAACTTATTTCACATATTTGGGGGGAAAGGAGGCAGTTAAATCAAGCCCTACACAGTGTGGGATTTCAAAAACAGGAAGAAAATCAGTGATAGCATTTTAAGGAATATTGCAGCAATTCAATGAGCAGAACAGGCTCTGTCATGACATTGCACTTTATAACAGTTAGATAATTTTCATAGAGCTTGGTGAATTGCTAAAAATTGACTGCTCTGGCCACCATCAATCTCTCAAAGCTTTGGAAAAACTGTTCAATGAGATTCGTTTCCTTCCATAAGTGGGGATAAGTGTCACTTGGGTGGAGCATAAAGGAATCAGCAATTCAACACCTGATGTAGCCTGAGGCTTTTGGGTCTTTTTTTAAGTTACATGAACTTATAAATCCTATTAAAATCCAATGATTTTTAAAGAGGGATCCAGGAGGAATGAAAAGAAAATCAAGCAGTAAAAAAAGGCTTAAAGCTCGTCGCAGCATTGAGTGTGGTGACCAGATGGCCCACTTTGGACAAGAAACTCTCTGATCTAACTTCCTGTCCCTGGAAATGTATCTCTTAAGATGTTACTCATTGACACATTTTATCCTCTCTTGAGTCACGCTCTCCTTTTTTTGCTTTTGCTTGCCCTCAACAAGAGACAAATTTGCTTGCCTTTTATTATATTTCTATATTCTAAGGTAATTTTATAGCTGCTGCCATCTGCTTCTACTGGTTGGTCATGTTTTTTCTAGTCACATTTATCTTTTCTCTGGTTTATCCACAATTCTTAGATTGAAGTGTCCAACTAGTGCCTGATACATAGGAAGATAGAATAGGGAGCTACGTAGGTAATCAGATGAAGAATCAAAATGCCAACTCTTATACTAGCTGCCCCAAAGCCCTAAAATTCCTTACAAGATCTGCCATTGGAGCTCAGAAAAAAAAATAAGCTTCTAAGGGTCTACCAGTCAAAAGCTGGAGGGAGCAGCTGGAACACCGTATACTCTGACTTTTTAGGTATTCAGATGACTAGGAAGCTAGGTCAATGTCCCAAGTCCTTAGTACTCTGAGCTAATTAAGGCTCAAGGACAATTTCAATACCTTTTTAAGGGAAAAGTAGTTGATCCGCATGGAACATGGTCTTAGGGATATTGTTTTCTCCACAAGTGCCCTCCATGCATGTGCCCAAACCACATAAGTTCCTTAGACATTCCTTTTCTTCTCATTGATTGTATGCATGTTTTACTGGGAGAATGTGTCATTGGGAAGAGGGAGCTGGGGAGGATAAAGAATGTTCTATATCTAATTTTTCTAACCACATTATTTCACTGAATGCCTTCGCTTTGAAGTAGAACCATGACTTGAGTTAAGGTAAACATGACACATTGGTGGTGGTCGTGAGTTATGGCTACATATGGATGTGGGCCCACAGAGTACCTCAAATCCAGGATAATTTCTCTGGAGGGCCTTTATGTGCATATTATGGGGAGTTAGGGGGCAGGACTCTAAAGTACTATTCCTAAGTTTGCTAAATGTTTATTTCTTTTCATAGTTCTGTATTCCCTAGAATTACCAATCCAGTTAAGTGTCATTGAGGTCATGCCTACATTTTCCAGGCCTTATATTCTCCAGGCAGACCTTAGCATATATGTCTTACAAATAAGGATTCCATTTCCCTGGTCCTAGGCTGAGGTGTTATTTTCAGATCCACAATGAAATGGAAAGAGAATCTTACTATTAACATTACATCCTTAACTCAATGTGAATGCATGAAGACTTAACATACAACTTAGAAATGACAGAAGCATTCATTTTTCCTAGCACCTCAGTGATAGGAAAGCATACTCCTAAGCACTATTAACTGGCAAAGGCACTCCTGCTTACCCATGGAGAAAGGAGGCTAACAAGAATAGAGATGCTCTGGCCAGAAAGGTCTCATAAGGTTTTCTGCCTAGGCTTCCCATTATTTTTCGGCAGACACTTCAGTAGCTCCTACTTTCGTGTCTTCATTGAGTATTAGGACATAAGTTAACATAGATATCTCACAAATGAAAAAGGATCTCCTGCCTCTCTCTAATGGGAGAAAAACAACCATCCCTTCTGTGTCAAGGGAATAGAGGGACTAAATAATTTGATATGGTTGTCATCTGTGAAAGCCAAGGACATTAGCATGAAAAATAACATTAAAGATGGATATATCCAGAGGGAAATTTTGATGAAGTAAATTTGACACAGGGAGAGATAACAGAGATGCGTGTTTATGGGTATAATCAACCAATACATATTTACTGAGTGCCTACTATATGTCCAACATTTTGCCCATTTAGGTAAAACACTTAACATTGCCAAATCAAAGTTTCAAAAACCATTCAGCACCACTAATTCCTAGGAGGTGACAGTTTCAAATCTCTAAAGTATCTAAAGTATCATCTCCCTTGCTCATGACAGTAGAGGTGGCAAAAAAGCTAAAATATTAAATATATTCACAGAAGCCTTTCATGTACAAAGAAAGAGCTGTCTACAGAAATTGCCAGGATATTAGTGATCATTCTGGCATTGTTGTGGTGATACTAAAAATAAAGTGTACCCTTGGGAAAGTTGTTTTATTGTCCTGGGTCTCAGTGTCCTCATCTATCAACAGTACAGAATTGGGAGATGGGGTGTCCTAGGTGAGGACTGGTGAGTAGTCCAGTGTAACTGGATCACAGTGTACATGGAGGAATGTAAAGTCTAAGAAGATGGGAAAAGAAGGAAGAGGTCAGGTTGTGAAGAGGCTTAAATATCAAAAAAGAGGATTTTATATGCTAACCCAGAAGTATGATTAAGTCATCAGTGTTTACTGAGAAGGGTAAGGCTAAGATTGCTAGATATGAGAATTACTTTTTTGGGGTGGGAGGGGCAATCGAGTCTTCCTAGTTCAGTGAGGCTGGAAGCACAGTAATTCCTCGAGGGTCAGGTCCCAATGTTGATCTGCACAAGCTTTGACATGCTCTACATCTGATGTAGATCAGCTCACCCTATTCCTAGGGGTTCACCAGATTAGTGCTAGGCTTAGTAAAGACACCTAATTAGATTTAGTTTTGTTCCATCTCAGAACTGCTAAGCTCAAATGTTCCACCAACTTTGGCCTCTCCAGCATCAGGTATTATAGGTATGTGACACTGTGCCCAACCCAGAACTGTGTTTTAGGAAAATCACTTTGGTAGTAGAGTGGAGTGGAGAGAACCTTAAGGCAGAGAGACCAACCAGAAGGTTATTACCAGAATCTAGGCATGAATTGCTGCATGATGCCTATACCAGAGTGATGGCTGTGTAATTTATGGGTAGGAGACATACATGAGAGGTGTTATGAAGGTAAAAAAAAAATAAGACTTGGTAACAGATTGCGTCTGCACAATACCCTATAGGGAAGAGGTAAGAAGTCCTGGCTTCTCTTTGGGGACCAAAATGTCCCTAAAGTTCCATGCAAAACTGGAACTGAACATTGGATCTAATGAGAAAGAAAACTAATCATAGATCTTGGACCAATGCTCCTTATCTTATTTGATTTAATATGAAGAAAGAGGCAGTAAGGAAGAGAGGGTTAGGTGTTGTGGTAATTGGATAAAAATTATAAAAATCAACAACTGGGTGGGGACTTTTTTCGGGGGGTGGGTGGGAGGTGGGGTAGTCTTTTGCTTTCTCTAGACCAGACTCTTCACCCTGCCTTTATTCTGCCCTCCCCCTCTTTTCTAGAATCTTCTTTACCTGGGAACTTCTATGATATAAACTTGTATCTTCTATGCAACCTTGCTAATTGACACATCACTTCCTATGACATCATAAAGCAGACAACCCATCAGATGCACCAGCTAGTGCATATCCCACCACTACTCACTATTATACCCCTGTTTGTTTGTTTTTCTTCCCTCCTGGTCTTTTCCTGAATCACCGAGCTTCCCTGATGTCTCACCTGACAATAACTTCAGTCATTGTATCCAATGATCCAGAAGGAGTAACAAGAGCTGGTTATAACCTAAATGTGTTAAGTTCAGGAGGTAACCTCTCCTGAAGCTATCTTCCCAAACCATATACACGTCCAGTCAGTGACCACCCTCTGAGATAACCTTTCATTTATGTTGCATATTGCACTCCTCCCTCTGGCCATAAGGGTCATCTCTTTCAAAGCCTGAGAAATATCCTTTGTGGTGTCCCTT
Source organism: Pseudochirops corinnae (assembly GCA_028646515.1). Classification (NCBI taxonomy): domain Eukaryota; kingdom Metazoa; phylum Chordata; class Mammalia; order Diprotodontia; family Pseudocheiridae; genus Pseudochirops; species Pseudochirops corinnae. The sequence goes on along the minus strand of CM053587.1, from coordinate 241,120,110 downwards.
TCCTACCCTTCTCCACTCTGCTTTAGAGGTATCAGTTGTTGACCTAGTTAGGAAGCAGTTGCTTCCATATTATCCTTCCCTTGCTTTCTCTGCCTCTCCTTCTGTCCTTCCTCTTAAGCCTTAAAGTCTTCCCCAGTATGAGTCAAACATGCTCAATAAAGGTCCCTTGCTTATAGCATCATAAGCTGGTCTAGTTCTTCTGCAAAGCCCTTTTAAAATCCCAGAGCAGCTGCAGAGGTCTGGGACAGGTGGTATAATTTAAATGCTAATCATGGTCTTATTGATGTTCTTCTGGGAAGGGAGCTTAGAAAATGTGACTTTGATAATTCTGTTCCCACTCTCCATACACTTTGATGAATATTCCTCAAATCTATCTATAGTTCCATTCTTAGAGAGTTGTTACATGGTTACATGTCCACTGTATGTAAGATAGATCTGTTTTCTTTTTAAGATACTAGTTCCCAGGATCTATGGCCATAAACAATCTACTAGTTCCCAGGTTTATGGCTTGTAAACAATATCATCATCATACTTGCACATCATAGTATAATCATAAAATAATGGAAACATTTGTGCTTAAGTCATAAACACCTACTGCATGTGCACTATGCTGTCACCATGACATTGCTAAAATTAATGTAAACTTGTGAGGCTATTGCTGGCAAATTTCCTTCTTTGTGTGCTCCTCTATAAAGCAAATGAGCACTGGTCAGTGTCATTTTGGGAATGTGCAAGCTGGATTGCTGTGCCTGTCTTGACTTGCCCCCATTGAGACTCAGGGAAATATTGTAGGAGTTGATGCTCCTACTATTCTTATTCTTTCCTACTACTGTGAGAAGAGTAATTAGGGGGTTCAGTAGGAGTTGGTGTTACCATTATCACCAACCCCATTGAGAAGAATAAATTAATTAACCCCTTATTACGTCTCCAATGCTGTTCTTCTGGCTGCCCAGATCAAGAGTGAACCTGCTAGAGGCTGGAGCCCAAAAGCTCCCTTCTTACACCCACACAGTTGGACATATTCCTGTGAATCATTATTGCACATTACCTGTCATTTCAGGACAAAACCATAACACCCCAGAAAAGAATATTACAAAACTGAAGGGCAGGCAGAGGAGTCTGCTCTTAATGGAGCTACAAAAATAATTATCACAAAACAACAATAATACTAATAATAACAATAATGTCTTAAAATGATATAGAACTTTGGAATTTACAATAAGATTTCAGTATCATTCCCTTGAATACTTTGCATGAATACTCTGCTCAAGAACCGATATGGGTGTGGGATTAGCTCTTTGAGAATCTACTCAGCCTAATGGTGAGGGGAGAGAACATCCTATGATTCATCTTCCTCCAATCTCTGTGTCTTTCTACTGGCTGTCTCCCATGTCTGGAATGCTCTCCTTCCCTACCTTTGCTTTCCATTTTCCCTGTTTCAACATTCAGCTCAAACCCCAAGACACCTTTCCTAGTTCAGTCCTTCCCAAACCATATCCACCACCATCAGTGACCTCCCTCTGAGATTGATTTTCATTTATGTTGCATATATCTTGTATGTACAGGTTACTCCATTAGAATATGAGCTCCCTGAAGTCAGAAATAGCATATTTGCCTGTCTTTATATCCCTGAGGCTTAGCAGAGTGTCTGACATAAAATTAGTGCTTGATAAATGATGATTATTTGACTGAAACATTTTCTGACTAAATGGCTGAAACAGCAGGGGCAACAGAGGTAAAATGGGAAAATGATACACATATATTTTTGTTGTATCAAAATTTGATTCAGGGTTTGCAAAACATTTATTCAAATTATAAAAGATTCATTTCTGCCTAAAAGAGGAATATTGGGGGCGGCTAGATGGCTCAATGAATACAGCCCTGGCCTTGGAGTCAGGAGGACCTGAGTTCAAATTTGGCCTCAGACACTTAATATACACACACACACACACAAAAACCCCTAGCAGTATGACCTTGGCCAAGTCACTTAACCCCAATTGCCCTACCTTCCCCCTCCAAAAAAATCAAAAAATAAAAATAAGAGGAATATTTGGCATTTCTCAAGTTCTAAGTACATATATACATGCATATGTATGTATATGTACATATACATACATACATACATACATATGTACATACACCTATCAATCTTCCTATCCACTATGAGGCCAGTCTGTCTCCTATCCTCCATCAACTGCCCTCCTCCTACATGCCTCCTCTTTTCTGGGGTTACAAAGATGAATATTCCCTGCCTTCAAAGAGTCTGAAATCCACTAGAAAGGAGATGAAACATATACAAGTAAGGCAGCAAGCGAGTTCTCTTCCTTTCCTAAAAGAATTTTAAATCTACTATAGAAGGAGTAGGATACATACATAACCAGATACAAAATAAAATGCAAATGATATGTGTACAAAGACAGACCCAGACAAAGTGCTTCAGGAAAATTTGAGGAAGAAGGTAACACTTGAAGGTGAACAGGGTAGGTTTCATGAAAGCTTCATGACTCAGGTACCAGATTTCAATGAGTGGAAATGAGAAGAGAGGCAGGCCAGACTTAAGGGCTGGTCTGGGTGAATACAAGAAATGGTAGGGCAAAATCATGGAATAATGAGAAGTCAGATTGGACCGGGACACAAAGCTTAGGAAGGACCAGAATTTGGAATCTTTTAAATGACAGGCTAAGGAGTTAGGATTTTGTCCTATAGGCAATAGAGAGCCACCAAAGGATTCTAAGCAACAAACAATGTGATCAGACCAGTGGATTAGAAAGATTATTTTGGCAGCTGTGCAAGGAATAGATTGAAAAGGGATTTGAGGTTTTTACTTAGTAATACACAATTTCGACAGCAAAAGGGTCCAGACGAAATTTTAAAATAGAAAATGGAAAAGACACAAATACACATGACTACTGTAATATTTTCTTATGCTTTGTCTATGAACTTGCTTGCTTACAAGGCATTTCTAGAATTCATCATAAATAAATTTGACAGATATTTTTTCCTTGTTTGATAATTTAATGAAAAAAAACATTCTAGCTAGTCCAGATAATTTGATGCATTCTTGCATACAATTAAGTGATTCTATGTATCTCTTGACCAAGACATGTGAAGAACAAAATGCTTAAGAAGAGAATGAAAAAAAAACCAGTGATGGTTCCAAGACTTAGTGTAATCAATTTTCATCTGGATTATATTAAAACTGATCAGATGTATGTAGACCAGCTAGGAAAGCTTTGCAATCATTTACTTAAGGGTTCATAAAAATTGGAACTAAGTTGGTAGCAATGTGGAATGGAGAAAATTGGATGGATGTAAGAGCTATTATGGAAGTAAAATGTGCAGGATTTAACAAGTGATTAGATATGAGGTGGGGAAGGAAGGGATGAGGAAAGAATCAATTATGATTCATGGTTTACAAGCGTGTCTAACTAAGAAGATGACAGTGCTCTCTACCCAGAGAAAGATGGTAATGGATGACCCAGTGAATAATAGCAGTAGTCAGAGTTTAATTAAAAGAAATAATCAGGAGAGGAGACTTTATCCAATTGGTTAACAGGATCAAATGTTTCCCAAAGTACATGGAAAATGAGGACTTAAACTCCTCTTTATAGAAGTTTATTCAGTGAAGAAGAACAGAGATACAAGATAACAGCTTATGGAGATGACAAGATCAAGGTAGAGAATTTTTAGAAAGGGGAAATTTGAGTATGGTATAGGTGAAGGGGAAGTTCCTAGTAAATAGTAGGAGTCTGAAAAGGCGAGGGGAAAGTGATCATTTGTTCAGTCAACCAACTAGCATTTACCAAATATTCACTATATGCCTAACAATGTGTGAGTGTGGGTGAGTGGGGAGAGCACCTAGGAAGATGAGAGATAATGGGTTCAAGGGTACACGTGGAAAAGTTATTCTCATCACGGAGGATGACTTTAGTAATAGTAGAGCAAAGAGAGGGCAAAGGCTTTGAAAGGTTTCAAGATGTAAAAGGGGAGCTTCGGAAGAGTGACTTCTCAGTAAAGTAGGTGAGGTCATGCACTGAGACAGAAGTGATATGGAATTGCGAGGAGAGAGATAAGGTTTGGAGCAGCCACTGTGGGGTCTCTGTTAGGAAGTCAATGAGGAAAACGATAAATGGATTATTGTGTAGAAGCAAAGGCCTGGTTGAATATGCATTTTTAAAAGATCCAGTTAGTAATTTAGTTACTGAGTCAGTAAATATTTATTAAACACCTACTATGTGAAAAGCACTATGCTAAGTGCTACAATACAAAGCCAGGTAAAAGGCTCTCAAGAGGCACATGGTCTATGTTTTGATGTGATATTGTGACTTACTCTAGCCATGATCAGGGACTCTGCAATAGGAATAGAAAAAGGAGATGGTAGGGGATGACCCCTGGGTTGAGAACTAGGAATGTGGGAGTAATCGAAGGATGTGGGGGTAGAGGTGATAGTAAGAGATTTAAGATGAGATTACTACACACACACATTTTTTTTTTGGTGAGGCACTTGGGGTTAAGTGACTTGCCCAGGGTCACACAGTTAGTAAATGTCAAGTGTCTGGTCTGAGGTCAAATTTGAACTCAGGTCCTCCTGACTTTAAGGCCAGTGCTCTATCCACTGTGCCACCTAGATGCCCTATTTTTAATACATTTAAATTTATTTCATTAAATATTTTTCAATTACATGTTTAAAAAAAACTTTTAAAAAAATTTTGAGTTTTTTTAAAATTTTGAATTCAAAATTCTCTCCTTCCTGTCCCCCCTCACCCCCTGAGAAAGTAATACACCATAAATTATACATGTGGTGTCATATAAAAATATTTCCATATTACCTATGTTGCAAAAGCAAACACACACACACACAGAAATAAATAAAGTTTAAAAATAATGATTCATTCTGCAGAGTTCCTCTGCTGGAAAGCATTTTTCATCATGGGTCATTGGAATTATTTTGGATCACTGTCTTGACCAAAGTAGCTAAGTCTTTCATGGTGGATTATCCTAACAATATTACTGTTACTATGTACAATAATCCCTTGTTTCTGTTAACTTCACTTTGTATCAGTTCACATAAATCTTCCAGGGTTTTTTTGAAACCATCCTGCTCACTGTTTTTTATAGCACAATAGTATTCCATCACAATCATATGCTACAACTTGTTCTGCTATTCCCTAACTGATGAGCATCCTCTGTTTCCAATTTTTTGCCACCGCAAAAAGGGCTGCTATTATACAGACACACACATACACGTGTGTATGTGCCTGTATATACACACATATATACACACACATGTACATTGTGCATGTAGGTATGTTCCTGTATATATTAATGTGCACATCTATACACACATGTATGTATATACATATATGTATATGTGTATGCATATACATGTTTGTGTGTATATGTGTGTGTTTACAAAGAGGTCCTTTCCCCCTTTCTGTCAACTCTATGAGAAACAGATCTGGGACTGGTATTACTGGGTCAAAGGGTATGCACAGTTTTATAGCTCTTTAGACCTAGTTCCAAATTGCTCTCCAGAATGGCTGGACTAGTCTTCCAGGAATCAACATGGTGGAGTAAGCAGTAAATCATGAAATGGCTGGATTAGTCCACAACTCCACCAACAGTGAAGTATTGTCCCTATTATCCCACAACCACTCCAGCATTTGTCATTTTCCTTCTTTATCATGTTGTCCATTCTGATAGGTATGAAGTGGTATCTCAGAATTGTTTCAATTTGCATTTCTCTAATCGACAGTGATGTAGAGCATTTTTCATGTGACTGTTGGTTAGCTTTTTGATTTCTTCTTCTGAAACTGCCTGTTCATATCATTTGATCAATTATGAATTTGGGAATAGTTTATATTTTCATAAATGTGATGATAATAATTTACTGAACTGGGTGAAGACTAAAAAGGGAGGAAAGAAAGATTATGAAGAAATAATTTTCAAAAGAGGAAATATAGATAGCTGATGATGACTTGAAAAATATTTAACCTCACTAACTATCAAAGAGATATCAATTAAATAAATCTGAGGTACCACCTCACACAAATAATCAGGCAAAAATAATTTAAAATATAAAATCCAGTGATGTAGCTGCAGGCATTGGAGAAACTGGAATATTCATTCTTTACTGGCAAAAAATGGAAACTTGTAGAATCTTTCTGGAGACTGATATGGCAATATGCAACTAAAGTTACAAAAATAATCATACCTTTGGCCCACTAAGCCCATTGTTGAGTGACTACTCTGAAAATGTTCTCAAAAAGAACAAAAAGCTTAAAGGTTTAGAGATTATATGTGTATATAGGAATATATGTCATATATGTGCATACAACACATATATTTGTGTGTATATGTATATGTCTGCCTATGTGTATACACATACAGATACCTGTGTGTATACATATATATATCTATATATACATACATATTTATACAGAGAGACACAAGTACATATACACATACACATGAAAAAGAAGCAAATTTGGAGTCAGACATCCTGGGTTCAATTCTATTTCTGCCACTTATTGCTTATTACAAGTCACTTCTGCTCTCCAAGATTCAGTTTTCTAACTGCAAAATAATGGAGTTGTAATTGATGACCTCCAATGTCCTTTTTAAGCTCTAAATCTATCATCCTATAAAATCTATCATCCTATAATGTTCACAGAATCATTATACATAATTGCACACACGAAAAAGGAAGCAAACTAAATGTTTAACAATAGGAAATAGTTGAATATATCGTGGTACACTAATCAACAAGTGATGTAAACAAAAAAAATACTTATCAAGCATTCTTCCATATGCCAGACACTGAGCATTAATGTAATGCCCTGCCCCTGAAAGCAACAAGTAAAAGAGAGGTGTCACAGAGCAGCAAACAGAATATTCGGTTTGTGGTTGGGTGATTCAGGTTCTGAGGTCCTTCCCAAACTCTAAATCTATGGTGCTATAAGCCTTTGACTACAAAGAAAGTGTATACTTGTGAAGCCGATTCCTTAAATTTAAGTTTAATATTTTACACTTATACCTATCACATCATCTTTTTGGCACAATTTGGCAAGAATTGCTTGGATCATCCAGCTGTCCGTTCAATTCAACAAGCATTTATTGTGCACACACTATACACCAGGCAAAGAGTGTTACACACTGGGGATACACATACTCCCTATTTTCAAGAAGTTTATATTCTACTGGAGAGAAACAAGAGGTGTATGAATAAGTAAATTTAAAATATAAAGAAAATAATTTCAAGACACATGAATAATTGAGGCAATCAGAAAGAGTCTCTTATAGTAGTTGGCACCTGAACCTTAAAAGAAACTGGGGAGGAGGGGGTTTGGAGATAGAGATATGTAGAAAAAGCATTCCAGATATTGAGGATGGCCTATGCAATAGGGGGCAGGGATGATGTTATGGATGTGTAATAATTCTAGAAAGATGAGCAAGAATCAGATTTATGGAGCTGTAAATATAAAGCACAAGTTTTGTACATTTATTTTCTCCTATAGCAGCGGCTCTCAACCTGTGGGTTGTGACCCCTTTGGGGGTCAAACGACCCTTTCACAGGGGTGACAAGGGTCACCTAAACACATATTTCTGATGGTCTTAGGAACCAAGACAACGCTCCTCTATTGTCTCCAGGCGGGTCCACCCACATGCAGACACACCTTCATAAGAGCATTAAAGGGTTGCGGCATTAGGAAGGTTGAGAACCACTGTCCTATGGCATATGTGTTTTATTCCTTTTACTTTCCTTTCACCCAGAAATTTAATATGTATGCCAGCTATACCTGTACTTAGGTGGGTACTTCATCACATACCACTTTGTAAATTCAATTAAATTCAATTCGGTAAACCATTTGGAAAGCACATTCTATGTGCACCTACAATGTGCTAAGCTTTGGAGATGCAAATGAGGCAAAAGACATTCCCTAGCCTGAAGGAGTTTGCAATCTTAGGTCCAGTCATTCAATGAGGCCTGGGTCCACCTAACTTTAGTCGGGTCTAGCTTACCTCTTTCCATCACTTCCATAAGAAAAGCATCATTCTGGGACTGCTAGGTAGCTCAGTGGATAGAGTGCTGGGCCTGGAGTCAGGAAGACCTGAGTTCAAATCCAGCCTCAGCTACTTACTAGCTGCGTGATCCAAACAAATCACTTAACCTGGTTTGCCTCAGTTTCCTTTTATGTAAAATGAGCCAGAGAAGGAAATGGCAAACCACTCCAGTGTCTTTGCCAAGAAAACCCAAAATGGGATCATGAAATATGAATGAACAGTGACAACAAGTATCATGCTGATTAAGATTATGGCAAAGAACAAGCAGACAACATGACTGAGATTGATGTTCAGATTAAAAAATAACTCCAAATACAACTTTTTTTTATCAAGTTAATGCTTGCTTCATAGCTTTTTACCATAAACTCTACTCCAAATTAATGAAACTATACAGAATTAAATGAAAACCACTATCAACTCTTCAATGTAGGTTAAAAATGCCATTTGTATGGATTGACATAAAAATTCCTCAATTATAAGAGATGAAGCCACCCACTCCACTAACAGAACCGAAATAATTCTAAAATCAATAAAATACTGCTTCACTTCTAAGCGGCTGCTGCAAACTGGGAAATTTGGAAGGGGCTTTATAAAGCAATGCCTGAGTTGCAATGCTGAGAACACAAATATTGTCTTCGAAGTATTTCCTTGGCTTGTGTTTTCCCAGACACATTAATCAAGGCGATAATTCAAGATAGTTTCAAATACATTTTGAAATGTATTCTTTTTTAAAAGATGCCTTTATTATAGTGAAGAAGCAATAATACAAGCACCGTTGGCCACAATCAGTTGTCTACGCCTGAACATTTTCTGTGGTATTGTCTTAAAATCTGTGGGCTTTGAATATATTAAAAGCAGAAAGTCATCTGGGAATTGATTCACTGGGAATAAGGTGAGCACTGCATCTAATGCCTCTATTTTCTCTATCCCATGCCTTTAACCTCCTTTTTTGTCATTTGTTTAAAACAATTGACTTTTGAGAAAATGAAATGGCCCTGAGCAGCTCTTTCCTATGCCATCACTTTCTTTTTTCATAAATATTGTAAGTCTGTGCTTATGATTATATAGAGAAGTGAGGGAATGGAAGAGGCAAGGGTGCTGTGATCATGAAAAGACAGACAAATAAAGTAATAATAATAGCTAGAAATTATATAGTGCCTACTATGTACCAGGAACTGTAAATGCTTTATAACCACTATCACATTTGATCCCCACAACAACCCTGGGAAGTAGGTGCTATTATGATCATCTCCATTTTGCAGCAGAAGAAACTGAGGGAAACAGAAGTTAAGTGGCTTGTCCAAGATTATGTAGCTAGACTGGATTTGAACGCAGGTTTACCTAACTCTGGGGCAGCTAGATGGTGTAGTAGAATGCTGTGCCTGGTGTCAGGAGGAGCTGGGTTCAAATCTGTCCTCAAATACTAGCTGTGGGACCCTGGGCAAGTCATTTAACCCTGTTTGCCTCAGTTTTCTCATCTGTCAATTGAACTGGAGAAGGAAATGGCAAATCGCTCCAGTATATTTGCCAAAAAAATCCTAAATACAAACCAATTTCCTAAAAGGGATCACGGTGGTTTAGACATGATTGACAAATGACAAAACAACAGCAACTTCCTGACTAGGCCCAGGACTTTATTCACTGCTCCACCTGGCTGCCTCTGAGTGTCCTGAATTATGACTAAAGAAAGCTCTGAGACAGAACGACTTGACTTCAGCTGGTTGTGTGATCCTCCACGAGAAACTCAAACTCTCAGTGCTCTCAGGGCACAGAGAATGCACCAAATGACAGAGGTGGAGAGAGCTTCTGTGTCCTGGAGGTCTCTGAACCAGTGAAATCATGTGTTGTATCTAGTCTGTATCCCTTCTCTATTCCTTAGGAGAGAGAACAATCGCCATTCTTTGGAGGTAAGTTTTGATGGCTAGAAGCTGCCCACTTAACTTGGGTTAGATTTCTTTTTCTTTCTCTTTCTTTCTTTTCTTTCTTTCTTTTCTTTCTTTCTTTCCTTCTTTCCTTCCTTCTTTCTTTCTTTCTTTCTTTCTTTCTTTCTTTCTTTCTTTCTTTCTTTCTTCATTCCTTCTTCTCTCTCTCTCTCTCTCTCTCTCTCTCTCTCTCTCTCTCTCTTCTCTCCTTTTTTCACAAAACCTTAAACCCAATTCACTCTGAAGCTGACAGATTGGACCACAACAGATCCCTGCCCAATCTCCACTTAATGGGCTATATTTTGGGCTCCCCTGGCTTAGAGTGAATGTCAATGGTAACTGTTTCTCTTTATAACAGCAACCTTGAGGGTCTTCCCCTTCCGGCTTGTTTTTTTCCCCCTTTTTCTAATCAAAGGGGCCATCCCTTGACTCACTTCTTAAAGATGCCTATTCACTGAATGGACCTTACCTCACTCTAAGAAAATACCTAAAAAGACCTTAGCCTAAAAGGGCCAGGGTCTCCCATAGCATCCTGGGTCATCTTCAGTCATCCTGATGAATATCTGGTCACTGGATCCAGATGTCTTTGGAGGAGAAAGTGAGGCTGATGACCTTGCACAGCCCTCCCTCACTCCAATCAAAGTCAACTGCAAGTCATGTTATCATTTGCCTGATGCCATGGCTCTCTTCAAAAACGATGGAAAAACACAACAACAATGTAACTTGTTAATAAAGCCACAATCCTAAAGTGATGTGGGAAGGTTGTTTATGAGGCCCTATTAAATAGATAATGGTAGGTGGGTCAGGGTGCTGAGGAGAATCTGGGCTAAGCTGAACTACTTCAATGGGCTATGGATACATAGGTTGAGTCACTGGGAGCTTGACAGAGAGTCTGAGCTCACTCCTGGAAGAGTCACAGTCTAGTAATGAATCACATTCACAGATTTTGACTTGTCTGATTTCCCTAGGGCTAAGGAAGGGGAACATGAAAAGAAATGGTAAAAATTTTCAACAGGAGCTGTGTCCAATGACTTTAGTCAGTAAGGCAATCAATCAATGAGCATTTAAGTGAATAAGCTCTTGAGTATACAAAGACAGAAATGAAACAGTTTGTGTGTTCCCTGGAGGAGATTGGATTCTATTGGGGAGAGATAACAGGTCAGCCTGTGGGATCAAATCTATGTGAATAATTTTTTTAGAGAAGGTGCTAGAAGCTGCCAGAAAGAGGAAAGGCTAGTGATTTAGGTCTGGGATGAAAACTTGGGGCAGGGAACATGCTGTAGGAAATTACATTCCACTTAACCTTTCCTGTGTCAAGGACTCCTTCATGGTCTAGCAAAGCCTATGGACCCCTTCTCAGAACAAAGCTTTTAAATGAAGAAAATATATGAGATTATTAAGAAAAGCAATTGTATCAGAATGCATTGATCAAAATACTGGAAAAGTAAGTTACCATACCCTAGGTTAAAAACACTTGATATAGCCCTGTTGTATTAAAGAACATAGAATAATAGTTGGAGGAGATTTCAGGAGCCATTTAGTCCAATTCCTTCATTTTGCAAATAAGGAACTCACTGTAAGTAGGAATTGATTCATTCTTCATCCTTGTATATCCAATGCCTAGCACTCAGTAGGTGCTTAATCAATATTTGTTGATGGATGGTCCAAACTCCCACAGGTTATGATGATCAAAGGGATGACTGGAACCCTGGACTTTTGATTTCAGACCTAGTGCTCATTCCATTATACCATGTTGACAACCCTTATAAGGTACTTTTAACTTTTCTAGCAGGTGCTCTTTCGTTACTTGGTCTTTCCTCCAGCACGAAGCACAAGATTGTAGGGAATTTGAGAAGGAGCCATACAAGGTAGAATTTCACCTAGTTCCCAAGGACCAGTTATAAAATGAAGCTGACCACAAAAAGGCCAAAATGAATGGGTGATTTCAGAGCCACGGGATCTCAGACTGCATCTCCTTATCAGAACCTCCCTGTCCTGGTGGGCAGACTTCAGTTTTTAGGCTCCATGACATGAATGCAGTAGATTTTTTGAATAACTCTGAAAGCCACCATAGACCACAGCTACTGATGAACTCAGAGGAATAGGCAGAGCAAGAGAGCTTCCGGGAAGGAATGCATATCCTCCATCTCTCCGTCTCATAGAGTTCCTTCCTAATGCTGCTCAAGCACCAAGCCTTTCCTGAGTCCCCCAATTGCCAGTATCCACCCTTCCAAACTACCTTGTCTTTATTAGTAGTTGTACTTACTCACTTAATATTTAGCCTGGATATACTCAGGTATTTGTTGCCTCCCTCCAGTGGAATATACAAACTTACCTTGAATAGAGACTGGTTTAATCCTCTGTATTTATATCCCCAATGCCTAGAACAGTGCCTGGCACCTGTAAGGCATTTAGTTAAATACTTGTTGATCAACTAATTGATTGAAGCGTTCACTGGGAAAGGTATACCTTTGGTTCTTGATCTTTTAGTGTGTTCAGGGAAAGGAGACAGCTTCACCGTCAACAACCACATGGTCCAGGGAATCTAGCCAGGAATGTGGAGGCTGTAGTTCATAAAGAGCAGCCCAGCTGGGATCTCTTTCCTGACTAATGCTCATGGCTCAGGATCCCCAGAGCCTAATTATGTCATGTCTTGCTGCATCACCAAATCAGTCTGGCAGGGGCCTTATGTAGTCGTCTAATTCTGCCCTTTTTTCTCTAATAATAAGAATATTTTTTAAAGGACCACAATGGGAATGGTGGTACATGAATGTATTGGATATATAATGGAATATTATTTTGGTGTAATAATACAGAGAAGCATGAGAAGACTTACACAAATGGATACAAAGTAAATAGTGAAGTTACATACATGTGTATATGCATATATACACATACATAAGGTATTTGTATATATATCTACATTGTTGTTGCATATCTACAGGTGTGTATACATACATATATGTGTGTGTGTGTGTGTGTGTATGACTACAACAATATAAATGGGAAGAACAGCAACCACAAAAACCATAAAAACCAAACGCTGCCAAATTTTAATAACCAAACTTGACTTCAAAGAAGAGTTGCAAGAAGACACTATGCATTTGCTCCTTTGTACAGACCAGGGACCAGAGGAGTGAATAGTGCTTATAACATCAAGTTTTTCCAATGTGTCAATTGGTTTTACCATTTTTTTCTTTTTCTTTTTTTAAATCTTTGTTATAAAGGTTGGTTTCTGAGAAGGGAAGAGGAAGATAATAGGGGGAATTTAGGTGATATAAAACCAAAAATATAAACAAAAATCATTTTTTAAAAAGGGCCCCAGAAGAATAGTAAAGCAAAATGTGGCACATAAATTGTAATGGAATACTGTTGTGCTATAAGAAACTATGAATATAAAGAATTCAGAGAAACCTTGGAAGACTCAGATGAATTGAGGCAGAGGGAAGTAAACAAAACAAAGAAAACAATATACACAACAACATAAATGGAAAAAAAGAAAAGAAAATATACACAAATATACAATATACACAACAAATATACAACATACACAACAATATAATGGAAAAAAGAAAAGAAAATATACACAAATATACAACATACACAACAAATATACAACATACACAACAATATAAATGGAAAAAAGAAAAGAAAATGTACACAAATATACAACATACACAACAAATATACAATATACACAACAATGTAAATGGAAAAAAGAAAAGAAAATATACACAAATATACAATATACACAACAAATATACAACATACACAACAATATAAATGGAAAAAAGAAAAGAAAAGAAAAACACAACTGAACACTGGAATTATAATGACCAAGTTTGTCCCTGAAGACCTGGTGAGGAAATGTACCTCCTTCCTTCCTTTTCCTCTACATACTGTCAAACTTGGTTCATATGTCAGTTTTGCTGAACTGCTTTTTTTTCCCTCTTCTCTTTAGTTTTTATTATTTGTCATAAAGGATGGGTTCTTTAGGTCTGAGAAATTAAGGCAATATAAAAACAAAGGACATTAATAATTTTTAATCGTTATAGGACATCTCATCATTGTCAATAATAACCTGGTATTTAATGGTCTTTGTGGTCAAAATAACCTTCCTGAGAGGCAACATGGTAACAGGTAAAGTGATCTGACCTTAAAGTACTGCATATTATTACTTTTCCTAACAACTAAAATACCTTAAGCTGGGCAGCACTTGTGCCCATTGAATCTTAACTTTGTTTACTAAAGAATACCCTTTTCCCACTTTCTAAATAACCTCTTTTCGTACAGTCATAAAAATTGATCACTATTCTAGCAGGGTCTTTGACTCATTCTCCACATAGAAAGCACTTATTTTGGTTAAAGCTAAAATAAATAAATAGATGTATTGTTGACATATTCACTCTAAGGCAGAGGAGAGGTTTTAAAGTGGCTAAGGAAGAAAGAGGGAGTTTGCTTTATCTAATCTAAAAGTTAAACCATGTTCTAAGTGATTAATTTCAAGTAAATCTTAGTTTCTGCCATTGTTATATTTGGCATACAAATTTATCAAGAATGATTTTCTTTCTTTTCCTTTTCTTTCCTTTCTCTTTTTTTGCTTTCTTTCTTTTTTTTTTTCTTTTTCTTTTTTTTGTAGACACAGTAGAAATTCCAATGTTGATAACACAAGGGGCAAGGACATCAAATGTGTTGATGAAAAGGAGAAAACTTGTGAGTTCAAACCAGTCCACAGCAAAGGAACCCAGCAATTCCCAGCTGAGAAAATATGAATCTACCACAGGTCTTCTGATAAACACAGAAGCTACAGAACTTGCCACCAGAGGAAGTAAAATATTTTAACAAGAAATGAGCAACTCATTTCATAACCCCATGAAAAAAAGCCATGAAACAAAACAAAATATACTCCATATCACCACCATTCTACCCTTTGGAGTTACAAATGTCTACACCAAAAGGAGAAAAGTAACTGAATGAATTTCTCTGTTGGCTTTGATATTTATGATTCAGGCATCAACAAAATATAAATCTAGTCAATCATGTAACAAGTCCTTTTCAGTAAAAGCAAATATAAACTTCCAAACATTAAAAATAAAACAAAGAAAGGAAATAAAAATAATAAATCTAATGTTAACAGGGAAAATATGATAAGGAATTTAGGAGGCCTTTGCTTTCGTTAAAACATTTTATTTCCTGGGAGAGTTTTATGAGTTGATATACTATTTCCCAGGAGATGCTATGAAAAGGGTAGTGATTTTTAAGAAATACTTTTTCTTGTGTCCGTAGTACTCTTCCCAGTGTACATAATCCAGTGGTGAGAAGAAATGCTAAGTGTCAGAGGACAGAGATTTCACAAGATCATTAATCAATTCAAGTAAAAAGAAATCCTCCCCAACTCAGAATCATTTGGAATCACATGAAAATTTGGCACATTGAATGTTTTGTTTTTTTTCAAATGTTATCAGTAAGATGCACATTCATTAAAATTCAGCTTCATGGAATAGGGAAGTAATTATTTTGGTACAAATTACATTCAAGTATGTACTAACATACACAATTTGGGAAGAACTGACTTTATAGTTGTCACTTGGTCCCACCTCACACCAGAGGTCAGAACTAGGAGCAATACATGAATGGAAGTGGCAAAGAGGCAAATTTAGGCTTGATTTAAATCACCTAAAAACTTCCTAACTATTGGGTGTCCAAATGTGGAATGGCTGCCTTGAGTGCTGATGGATTCCCTATCACTGGAGGTCTTTAGGCAAAGGCTAGATGGATATTTATTGTGTATGTTAGATATGTTCAAGTATAATTGGACTGGATGACCACTTTTCAACTCTGAAGTTTTATGATTGGGAGGGAGCATTTTCATTGTTTCGTCTGACTACAGATGGCATCATTAAATGTTTTTACCAGACCAACATTATACAATCTTTGTGTGTAGAAAGATGGGTTCTCAAATACTAGAATGGGGGGAAAAAAAACAATCCCATGAAGTCAGTCAGATATACTTCAGATTTTAAGCTATTTGTACCTCAAGATCCGGGATTGGTCCTAACGTTCCCAGACCTATTCAAGGGGTAGGATTGTACAGATATTCTTCCAGGTAAGTTTTCCCTGATAAGATCTGACATTTTAACTTAAACTGGTCTCAGGACAATAGTTAATTCCAGCATTTTCCTTTGGGGCTCAGTCCCAATATAAGGCACAACAGGAAGTTTTATTCCAAGAGTTCAGAATTATCTCTCTACCCTTAGTTCTCTAGAATTAGTCACCTAGGACTATCCCAGGGTGGAAGAATGTGCCCCACATTGGGCCTCCACTCTTCAATTAATTAATATCCACTATTAGCAGGGATGTAAGTCTGTGAGTATGAGATGAGAGCACTCAAAGATGTATCACAAATGTAAATGATTTCATTGATATATTCTAGGTCCTTCTACTAATGACTTGCCAGACTTTTCATGCTTTTCCTCCCTTCGAAATCCAGCTTTGCAACTGTTACAGTCAAGGATCAGTGAACATCAGTCTTATTCCTATGAACCTAAACTGAATTGTTCCTGTGAGGGAAGGGGAAGTCAGACCAGTCCTCTACTGGATTCATGCCCACTCTGTTAAGAAGAGACTCTGTGGGGAACATACAAGGCTTTGTGCACAAGAAAGGTCATTACTTTTTTTCTAAGAGTAATATCTTTTTCTCCTCAGAAGCAACAAGGCTTCTTATATATTCCAAACTGTGAGGGCCCAATTAGTAACGGTCACCATTTTAATATGGCAGATCTTTCCGCTGTTTAGAACCAAAATCTCAGTGTTCTGACTTTGACAGAAATAACTCAACTGGAGAACTTTGGGGACTGGCGATAGTGTGTTTACTTTTTGAGTAACAAATTAATAAGCTGAAGCAAAACATCTCTAGCCATAGGATTTGTCCACTGGCACCAAAGTATCCCTGGCAAGGATACTCAAAATAAACAAAGCTTTAAATAAAAAAAACCCAAAACCCCAAACCAAAACTACAAACATGCACAAAAAGTACTTAGCAGAGCTGCGTGGAAAGTAACCTTTTGTTTACAGTTATTCAGGGATGAGTTTGTGCACTGATAAAGCACAAATAACTCTGGAGTTGGATTAGTTGACTATTGTTCACATTTCTGGCTGCTGGGAGTGAAACAACAGGGGTGGAGAAAGGGAGGAGAGAGGGAAGGAGAACAGAGAGAAGTAGCTTAGAAAAACATTCCTAGTTTTTAAAAAATCCCAATAGGCCAAGACCATAACTTATCAACACTTCATACAAATTCCACCAAGGACCTTTGACATGCATGCTATATGACACAGCATCCATGGAACAACTACAAAACAAAATAAAATTTTTAAAAAACCTCTCATTTTCCTGGAAAAAAAAAAAAGGTTTTCCCAAAGGATTTTCCAGATTTCACCAATTAAACATTCTTGGTTCCACATGCTATTATATGTAATTACGAGCCCATTTCTTGCCCTCCAGTACCATATCCTGTTTCTTATTCTGCCATATCAGATCCTTCATTAGGGATTTTTGATTCCCAGCATGTTAGGGGCTCAGCTGTTGCTGTGAACACACACAGGAAAAGCAAACTAAAGATAGAAAACCATGAACATGATTCCAAAAAGAATAATAACAACAATAATAGAAGAGCCCACCACAGACTTCTGGAATGGGATAACTGATCGTTTTGAAAGCCCTGGCTAGCTTTAAAGTGGACCTTATAAGGAAAGCCACCGTTAATCCCTTGTGCTTGAAAGTAAAGACTCAGAAACTTTTCCCAAAGTTTTTTTTTTTTTAGTGTCGGTTTATATTACATTGCATTTACATTACAAGTGTTTAACATGGACACAAACTGAAATGAACAATTTCTTTTACATGAAATGAGTCTGGAAAGAAGAGCCAGTTTGACATCATGGGAAAAGGACTTGCCTTGAGTTAAAATTCTGCCTCTGATAGATAGTAGGAGACCCTGTGCAAACAACTTAATCTCTCAGTGGCCTGGGCGATCCCCTGAGACAGCGGTCCTCAACCTGTGGGTTATGTTCAATTTAAATACATCCTGCATATCAGATATTTACATTACAATTCATAACAGTAGCAAAATTACTGTTATGAAGTAGCAACGAAAATAATTTTATGGTTGGGGGTCACCACAACATGAGGAACTGTATTAAAGGGTCACAGCATTAGGAAGGTTGAGAACCATTGCATCTAAGACTACAAGTTAGAAAAGGACTGCCAATGTGCCTTAGCAGAGGGAGTTTTTAGACAAGGAATTCTCTACACTGATGAAATATGGAAACAGCTCTACGTTATTCCAATCACATAAAAAGTCCACTTAATTATGTAGTCATCACATAATTTTTGAGCATCTACTACTTGCTTGGGAGATCAATAAGGCAGAGTCCCTTTAAAAGATCTGAATTCAAATCACAGTTTTGTCGCTTACTAGCTGTGTGACCCTGGGAAACCCATTGAATTTCTCTAGTGCTCAGCTTCCTCATCTATAAAATGAAGGGATTAGACTGGATGACCTCTGACCTCCTCCCCAACTCTTAATCTATATTTTATAGTCCTTTCATCAAGGAGCTTAGAATATAACAGAGGAATAAAATATAACTATTAATGAAAAGTACAATGTAGTAGCTATAGATAAAAAATACAAAAAAATTCTGCCTTAAGCGATCTCGGTAGACTTCATGGTGAAGATGGCAACTGAGTCTTAAAGGCCTTAAAGAATGGGTAGGATTTCAACAGGCAGACATGGGACACATAACAGATTTAAGGAAGGCAAAGGCATGGAGGCAGGAAAATACAAGATATATTTAGGGAATTTTAAGAAGAGTAGGATATATGAAGGACAATAGTGAGAAAGACATCCAAATGAGGTAGCTGTGGCCGGACTGTGGAAGGCCTTGAATTGGACTGGATTTTATTCAGTCGTCAATGAAGAACCATTAAGGATTTTGAGCAGGAGACAGGAAACCATATTACTGGAACTGTGTATTGAGAATTGCCTGTGCACCGCTCTGCCAGCAAGGTATAGTATAAACCAGAGGGGAGAGACTGAAGGCAGAGAAACCATGTGGGTTAACTATTTCAATAATTCTATTTTGATGTCTCTATAGACTCATCAGTGTAGGTACTCTCTTCAATTATACAATCAAAACTAATTCATACCTGCCCTTCCTATGCACTTGCTATCCTTGTCATCTTGGAGGTCTGCTACAGAGGACCCACTCAATCTGCGAGGGTTCTTCATCTACATCTCTTGACAATGCAAAGGAAGCTGCCAATTATCCCCAGTTATGCTATCTTCTCTCCAGATGACTGACCTGTCTTTTTTTCCAATGATGCATTTCTCTAATGATATACTTTGTCTTTCCTTATTTTTTCTTTCTACAAATATATGTTTTTCTTTCTACAAATGATCCCTCATTTGTAATTACAGTGTATACATGCAGTATTTGTATTTACATACTGTAAATATGTGCTCATTTTTAAAAGTCATATATAGTTCAGTCTTACTAGAACTTTTCTTGTTTTTCACCCAAGCACTAACTTTTTGTTCATATTACCTAGAGTAATCAGTGTTCATACAATTAGAAGCACAATCTTACACACATACATACCAACACAACATACCCTTTGCAAAACACAGGTATGTTGCATGTGGAATTCCCATTTTGGCTACATCCAAAACCCTACCCTTAAAAATAAAAGTAAATTTATGCAATAGAATAATTGACAGGACTGCCAAGAGTAGAAAAGACATTAGGTGCTAAGATCTTTAAAAAAACAACAATATTCCATCAGTTATAATCCTACATTACAACCTGACTAATGATTAATGTGAAAATATTTGTAGATTCTATATTTGGGGGCATGCTGCCATGATGGAGGGGAGAGGGGAAGAAAATTTGAAACTCAAGGGATTGTGGAACTGAATGTTGTAAACTAGAAGTAAATAAACAAATCAATTTAAAAAAAAAAACAAAAAAAGAGAAGAAAAAAAACTTGTTTGTGCCTACTACATTTTATATTGTATTACAGCACACCAATACATGACTGGTGGAACTGTGAATTGGTCCAATTGTTCTGGAAAACAATTCCAAAGTAAGCAAGAAAATGAACCAAATTATTCATATCTTTCAACTCAGCAATCCTACTACTAAATGCACACCCCAGGGAGGTCAAAGACAGCAACAAAAATTCACTATATTACATATAGAAATAGATATAGATATAGTCATAGTAGCTTCCTTTTTATGGAAACAAAGAAGGGCTGATGAAAAAAGTGGGTGCCCAACCAATGATGAATGGCTGAGGCAGCACAGTGCAATAGAAAGGTGACTGGATTTAGAGCCAGAGAACTGGGGTTTGAGTCTCAACACTGAACTTAAATACCTATGAGACTTTGGACAAGTTACTCATTCGTGCCTCAGCTTATTCATAAAACGAGAGGTTTGAATGAGATAACATCCAAGGTTCTTCTAACTCCATCTCTATGATCCAGTCATATGAATGTAATGAAATATTATTGAATGGTAAAAAAAAATGACACATTTAAGGAATTTCAAAAAACACAGATTTATATGAACTGAGGCAAAGTTAAATAAGCTGTTAGAAGAAAAATATTCACAATAACTACAACGATATAAATGAAGACTAAAAGGAAGCCCAATTCTGAGTAATTATAATAACTAATCTTACTCCCAGAGAAGTAATAATGAAACACACCTCCCTTCTAAATCTCAGCAGAGAGACAGAAGGCTAGAGGAGCAGAACACTGTACCCATTGTTAGATTCTCTTATTGAATAAGTTACAGTTACTTAATTATCTTTCTGTTTTACAAGGGACAAAGGTTCAGTTTGTGGATGAAGAGAGAGAGTGATATAGTTTAGTAAGAATAAATTTTAGTACTTTAATGATATAGTAGTAATAAGTTTATCAATTTCATATAACCCACTCCATTTTATCATAAGCTTCTATTTTGGTACTGGGTTATTTGGAGTAAGTTATTTTTATATAAGTTGTTTTTCAACAGTAAGATAAGCACTTGTATGGTATGATGTAATAAACAATATGTATGTGTTCTTAAACAATTGATAAACATATTGGACCCTTTGATAAGGCAGACCACCAATGAAAAAATATTATTAACCACTTTATCATTAATTTATGAAGTAAACTACCAAACAAATTATGTAGTTTAAAAAAACAACACTTAGAAATGTCCATAGCTAGGAGCACAAAAAACTCACCAGAGACCCTAGCCTAAGGTGTGACTATGGCATTTCCTGAACTTGAGACTCAAGTAAGTTCATATTTGAGGATAATGTTGACTGACTGACTGACAGAAACTTGCCTGATGGTCTGTCTTGGAGGGAGACACACGACCTCTAGCTGGGCAAAGAGGGAACCTTGTTCTGAGTACAGTAGGAAAGATGCTTGCTTATCTTAACCTTTAAGACTCAAATTAGTAGTTTGTTCTTAGTTTGTTCTTAGGTAGTTGTGTGTGTGTGTTTTGATTAATAAAGTCTTGATTTCCCAAAGTGAGAAATGTAAGAAATATAAGTGTTTCCATCACACTAGTTAGCACATGTAATGATAACTGGGCTACAAGTATGTGCCATAAATTAGACATATCCAGATATGACTGTGTTATAAAAACAAACACTATTTTCCATTTCATTGGAGCACTGGAAAGAGCAATGGGTTTGACTTTGGAAGCCTTGGGTTGAAATCCCAGCTCTGACCCTGACTACCCATGTAACCCTGGGCAAGTCACTTGACCATTCTCGACTTCAGTTTTCTTAGCTTTAAAATGAAGGGGTTGGCCTCTTCCAACTTTAAATTTATGATCCCATGATCTTCCCTCCAGAATAACACAACAATTAAAACTTCAGGTAATCCCAGAGTGCCGAGGTACACAGTAGACTACCGATTCAAAGACAACAGTCAATAAAAGGTAAAAGTTCAACTCCCACTGGAGATGACTATAGCAGTATTTCTTTAATAGAACAGAAAGTTCTCAGTCCCAGGAGAACCAACCCTTCTGGCTCTCAGAATAGAAACACCTCTGTCTTCTACTTATAAAGGTGTTCATTACAATACAATTGTTCAATTCTTCTCCCCTCCTAACTTCCAAGTCTTAGACTTAGCCAAGGTGGGTGCTGTAATCTGCCTTGCTGGCTTCAGTGCAGTGACTCATGAATGCTACCTTCAGCACTTGGGCTGTTCTTTGAATTCTGTGATTGAGATTTCCATGCACAGGATTGGACTAAAATCTAGACAACCATAAAGTTTTCCTGCAACTGAACAGGGCCATACTGGTCTTATGGACTAAACCAATCCCCCTGTTTTCAAAGAAATCATGGCCTCATTAGTTCAGCAGAGACGTCAATCAGAGATAACAACCAGATTGTTTTAGTTACAATGGCATGCTCATATTTCATGATAATTAGTCTATTTAGCACTTGAGTGTCTGGAATACAATTTAGGACATCTCTCTTAAAGGCACTTGATTAGCTCTGTTCTAGGAAACCAGTGACAGGAAAATGCATGACCCTCTGGAGGCTTTGCAAACACAAGGGAACCAATATTCAGCCACAAGGCTTGTGCCTAGAGCTAAAACACCAATGAACAACAATAAATTTTAAAAAACACCACTCTTGAAATACTTCCACCTCAATTAACAACTTTATAAATATTTACCTAGATCTTTAATAAGAGAGAGGGCTTCCCATGACACAAATGCTCCACTGCCATCATCCAGGGCTCCCTGACCAACATCCCAGCTGTCCAGATGTCCACTGACCAGGACAACCTAGAAAATACAAATACAGAGACATTGATTTGCCAAATGTGAAAAGAAAAAAGTTAATATGGCACTTACTATTTGGATTTTAATTATTCTCTTTACAAAATGTGTTAAGAGAAAGCATATGTATACATTAGACACAAGAGAATCTACAAAGCCAATTCTCCACCTCCTGTGGTGCCTCTCCTCCACTCCCTTCCCCCCCACCCTATGGTATCATGGATAGATAGTAAGAATAAGAGTCAGGAACATCTATATTTAAATCATTCCTCAGATACTTACTAGTTAGTTATTGCCGGATGGGCTACCTTGGAGGGAGACACATAACCCCCAGCTGGGCAGAGAAGGAATCTTGTTATGTATACAGTAGGAAAGATGCTTGCTTATCTTAACCTCTAAGACTCTGAGTAGTCACTTAAGTTCTCTCGATCTGTTTCTCTATCTTTAAAATGAAGGGGGTGGATCCTGAGGTCCCTTCCAGTTCTGATGCTTAAAAGTTCCATCCAGCTTTGAACCTATGATCCTGTGACCTCTTACCTTCATTTAGGAATGATTGACTTAATTCTCATTAGCAGGGATTTTTAAATTTACTATATTCATATTCCCAGAGTTTATTCCAGTGCCTGACATTTGTAGTAGGTGCTTAATAAATTCCTGATGATTGATTGGTATATATGGTACCTCTTGATATAGTACATGGAACACTTCATTTAGAATCAAGGACCTCAGTTCTAATTCTAGATCACTCACTAATTACCTGTGTGACCATGGACAAGTTGTCCACCATCTTTGGGCTTCATCATCAGTTGGGCATGGATGAACACACTGTAATATATGATTGAGTTATAAGAAATATATGATTGTGTGATAAGCATAATGATTTTAGAAAAAAAAACATGGAAAGACTTGCTCAAAATAATAAAGAGTGAAAGGAGCAGAGCCAAGAGAATATTGTATACAGTAACAGCAATATTGTTTTAAGAATGACTTTGAGCAAATAAGTTATTTTGAGTATTATAAATGTACAAATCAACTATAAAGGATATATGATGAAAGATGCTACCTATTAGATCCAAAGAAAGAACTGAGAAATAGAAATAGCCATACGATAATATATATATACACAATATATATGCACATATATGTATATAAAATAAATATATATACATACAGACACATATATACATATACACACATATGTATTGTGTCTCACACACATACACACATTTATCTCTAGAATCTCTAGAATGGGGAGGTAAAGGGAAGAAAAAAATAAATTTACATGATAATTTTGTTGTATATTTCATGGGAAATCATCTTTTTATTGTACTATGTTATGGAAATGCTTATTTTATTCCATAAATTAAAAATAATTTTTTTTAAAAAAGGGAAAAAAAAAAGATGTTGGGGTTGGACTAAATAGTTTTCAAAGCCCCTCCTAGCTCTAAACCTACAGTCCTTTGATCCAAAAGAATTTAGAGCAGGAAAGACTTTCATAAGACATCACGTCCAGCTCTCTCATTTTACAAATGAAAAAATTAAGTCATTAAGAAATTAAATGACTTGCTCAGGATCACAGAACTAGTAAGTGTCTGGGGGGAAGAGACACAAACTGAAGTATTCCTGACTCCGGTCTATTATAATACTTAAATTTACTTGTTTATTAAATAAGCCTGGAGATAATATCATCTTCTAAGAAGCACAATTCCTGCGGTTTTAAAATAATCATGCTTTGTGATTTTAAAAAAGAATTAGTAATTTTAGAAAATATAAAAATTTTCCACCTGAAGCTTTTTTGTGTATATGTGGATAAATTTTGAACAACTGCCAAGTGGAGTTGGACTAGTTATCTGGATAATCAAGGCTAACAGAGGTCTTTCAGATGAAATCTTGACTGGATGGCTTTAAGAAGGAACTGAATTCCTTTCCTCTCTTGTCTCTGTCTGCATAGACCAGTGGTTCTCAACCTTCCTAATGCCGCTACCCTTTAATACACTTCCTCATGTTGTGGTGACCCCCCGCCATAAAATTATTTTTGTTGCTACTTCATAACTGTAATTTTGCTACTGTTATGAATCGTAATATAAATATCTGATATTCAGGATGTATTTGAATTGAACATAACCCACAGGTTGAGAACTGCTGGCATAGACAAAACCAAAGTCCTCTTTCATTGTTGTTATATGTGGCTATTACACTATTCCCCTAAATAGCCATGGAGCTGACCCAAAAGGAATGATTCTTTTGACCCCAGAGAAAGAATGAACACATATTGCAACAACAGGAAACTCTGATTCAAAAAATGGTGTAATCCCATTTGGGACGATATTCTAATCAGTTGGTATTCTCATCTCTCTTACAATCCCTGAATTGACACAATTAAAAGGAACACTGGAGTGGAAAAGAGTTTAACATTTTTTTAAATGAACTTTTACTTAGATCAGGATTTTGTTTTTAAAGAATAGAAGAAAAGTTAATTCTGCTTTTTCCCCCTATAACCTATATTCGGCATAAGGTTTTATGGATTGGTGAATGACACTTCTTGATAATGTTTTCCGAAATATCTTTTCCCTCTCCCCCACCACAAAAAAATAAAATCCTATACAGGATTAAATATAAAATTGGAAGTGGAAATACAGTGAAAAATAGACAAAAAATTCAGGAAACCAAGGTACATTCTATATAGCTTGGTCTTTGCTGTTTCTGTGGCATCTTTATCCTTCACCTGAACAATGGAATAATGAACAGAAATACTGAAGATAACAAGGCATGGAAGAGATAAAGATCACTGGGCCTGGAGTACTGTAAGACCTGGGTTTGAATTCCACCTCTGACACTAGCTATGTGCCCATGGGCAAGTCTCTGAACATTTTGGGGTCTCAGTTTTGTCATCTGTAAAATCAACACAATACTAACTGTAGTTATTATTCATATGGGAATTGTTATGTTCTCAAATAAGATAACTAGCCATATGGAAAAAATTAATAATTAGAACTATTAGTAAGTTGAATGAGCTTCTCCAATTTGACTGTAAGCTCCTTGAGGACAGGGACCATCTTTTAACTCTTTTTTGTACCTCCAGAGCTTAGCACAGTGCCTGACAAGTGCTTAATAAATGTTTTTGTTTGTTTGTTTTGTTTTGTTTTTGTTTTTTAAATTGATTTGTTTATTTACTTTTAGTTTACAAGATTCAGTTCCACAATCCCTTGAGTTTCAAATTTTCTCCTTTTCCTCTCCCCACCCCCATGGTGGCATGAAATCAAGTATAGGATACAGGATCTGCAAATATTTTCACACTGGACATTAGTCTGGTTGCATAGAAGGGTTGTAACTCATGGAATGAACAATGGCAAAGAAGAAACAAAACCAAACATGGAAAAGAAAAAGAGCATGTAGTTTGCCTCAGTCTCCATTTAAGCTCTGTTCTTTCTATATCTTTCTCTGAATGTAGACATCTTCTATCCTGAGACTTTTACAGTTGTCTTGTAACCTTGTGTTGCTGCGAAGAGTCCAGTTTATCAAAGCTGGTTGTCACATATATGTTGTGTTTGTCACTGTGTACAAATTTCTCCTGGTTCTACTTAGCATCAGTTTGTATAAGCCTCTCCAGGTAAATATGAAGTCCATCTGCTCCTCATTTCTTATAGCACAATAGTATTCCATTACATTCATATACCACAACTTGTTTAGCCATTCTCCAATTGTTGAGCATCCCCTTAATTTCCAATATTTTGCCACCACAAAGAGAGCTGCAATAAATATTTTTGTACATATGGGTCTTCCTCCCACTTCTATGATCTCTTTGGGATACAACCCTAGAAGTGGTATTATGTGCAATTATTTATAGCCCTTTGGGATGTTTTTAGAATGAATGAAGAATGGGTTGCTTCAGGAGGTAGGGTGTTGGCCTCCCTTCACTGAGGTCTTCAAGCAAATGATGGATGACCACTTTTAGGGGATGATGTAAAGGGGCACCTTGATAATGGGTAAAACAAGATGTCCTCAGAGATGATTTTATAATGCTATGTCTGTAAAGCACTTTGTAAATCTTTAGGGGGAAAGAGGCCTGATGGGTCAGCTATTACTATTTTCATTAATGGTTTACTATAAACTTAATATTAGACAAATGCAATAAAGGAGACTTGCATTGCAACTGCTTTCCTACAGATAAATGACTTCTGACACAGGTGATGATGAGGATATTTGCAAAGGACTGAGATCTGCAAATGAGGTCAGACTTGGAGGACTAGATTAGAATTCTGAATAAATTATCAAAGTGATCAGAATCTGGTTACAGATGAGTGTATAACAGCAACTGCTGAGGAATTTTAATTTTTTGAGGACGTAACAAGTGGCAACATGTGAAGACCCAGGAAAGGATTTAGAGCTCACAGACTTAATATGAGCTAGCCACAAGGAAAGTAGTCATAATAATGGGACACATGAATCTAAGTTAAACATAAGATATTCTCATTATATCTAAATCTCTACATTCTTCTTGGGATAACATAGGGCAAACGTCATTAGAGTGACTTTTAAGGAACTGTCAATATTCTTTTGTTATACGGAAATTTTAGTGCATTGCAACACTTCTGAAAATAAATGTGCCATTTGCTGATGTATGTCCATCTTTTCATCATACAGAGGTTTTTGTTCTAATGAGATATGACCAGTACTTTCACTTTCCTGCATCTTTAGAGATGTGTGGAACAATTGGAAAAGGTCTAGACTGTAAAAAACCATTACATGGAGATTTAGATTTTTTAAATAGAAATTTTAGGAGGCCAGAGGCCTAAATAACAGATTGAATATCCGATATCTTCTGTTCAAAGTTTAAGTTTCCAATGATATAATTGAATGTTAGTGAGATGCAGAAAAAAATATGCTATACCATGTGGGCCATGAGATTTGAATTCTGGAGTTGCCACTGAAACTAACCCATTTTATGATCTATTCTAGAGCAATTCATTTCATCTCAACAGGCCTCATTTATAAAGTAAGTGAGTTAAGATATTTAAGGTCCTTTCCAGTTCTAACACTGTATAAGTCAATAGTCAAGTCTGTTAGGAGACCTCCATTATTTTACTTAATACAAATTCTTTTTATGACCAAGGGAAGCATGAATGGGGCCACCTTCTCCAGAACCATCAAAAATTGAACAGGAGAAGTTCTATCTTCCTCCTATTTATTAGATTCCTGTCCCTAACCTCCCATCATCATTCCATTTTTGTCTCATTTGTTCCTGGTCAAGGATCAAGCTGTGTGGCCCTCTCTTATTACCAATTTCATTTATGTTTGCCATTTATTTCCAACACACACTAGCTTGGGACCTCACGGAGTTGATTGTGGTCACCCACGCCAAACCACAAGTAACAAGAAGTCAGAATTGCTTGAAAAACAGCCTTCACAGGACTTTGGTGCTTGACTTACTGATCCTGACATCTGGTTTTTAATATTCTGCATCTCAGATTCTGCTACTTATACAGATTTATAACTATGACTATGACCTCCTGGATGCACTACGGAGACGCGGAATATTTGGTAAACAATGTCAATCAGTAAGATAGTTAGGCAATAAATATTTATTAAAAACCTCCTGTGTAACAGAAACTGCTAAGTGCTGAACCTACAAAGAAAGGTGAACTGTGGTCCCCATTCTCATGTGGAGACAACTATGTATAAATAAGCTACATACAGGCTAAATAGGAAATAATCAAGAGAGGAAAGAAACTACAATTAAAAGGGGTTGGGAAAGGCTTCCTGTAGGAGATGGCATCTTAGCTGAGACCTGAAGGAAGCCATGGGGAGCCAGGAGGAGATCATTCCATGAATGGGGGACAGCCGGTAAAGATGCCTAGGGTCTTGTTTGAGGAACAGCAAAGATGTCAATGTCACTGAACCACAAATACACATTGGTGTATAAGATGTAAAAAGACTAGAAGGGGTGGGGGCAGAATAGATTGTGAAGAGCTTTGAAAACCAGAAGATTTTACAGTTTATTGCAGAATATTCTCTCTTACATACATTCTATTATGGATGAGAAATTGGAAAACCAAATGGCCTTGATTGTTTTTCCCCCAGACTGATTACTTTGATCATATTGAATTGAATCATTTTGGGAGGCAAGAAAGGGTTATTTATACTATGAAATTGAAGTGATGACGCATTTCCCAGACCACAAGGGAAATCCTCAAATTCCTAACAATGAAGAACAGTACAAGGCTGAAGACTATGAACTATAAAGGAAAAGAAAAGATGAAAGAACTCAGCTTATTGAGCCTATAGATGGAACAGGCTGAAGAATGGTCTAATAATGGTTTTTAAATTTGATAGGGTACTCTGTAGATGGTGAATAGCTGAGAATAAGAACAAGGAAAAGGGGATTAAACTACAGCAACAAGAATTTAGGTTTCATGAAGGGAAAAATTTCCAGAGGGAGGTGGCTAATCATAGGACTGTATAACAATGGAAGATGGAGAAGCCTATTACTTATAAGATTTTTCAAATAGGATCAATTCATGTTTAGAATAGAAGCCTTCAAGGAAAGAAATGACTAAGAGAATAAGGTGACCTCGCCAGGCCCCACTGAGACCTATAATTCCATGCCAGTTTTCATTGCATCCCACTGTTACAGAGACCATTTTAATGGGGAAGAATTTGTTTGAAAAAAAATCTAAAGATATCCTTAAAAGGGAAAGAAGAAATAGCTACACACTAACAGAGTTGTTCTTTATTAGAAAAAAAGACTGAAAACAATCTCTATGTCCAACAATTAGGAAATGGCTGTATAAATTAAAGAATATAAATCTTGAGATGCAGCATGTTATAGTGGTTGGACTTTTGGGTTTAGATTCAGGAAGCCCTGGGTTCAAGTCCTGCCCTTACACATACTAGCTGTGTAACTTCAACTAAGGTCAAGTTATTATTCCTCTCCACGCTCCAGCCAACTTTTCTAATAAGACTTTAAGTTCCAGAGAAGTATCAGCTGTAGAGGGATTTTCCAAGCTGGGAATTCCCTCTGTTGATAAAACCGTACATCTGGATATAGATATACATATTATACATATACACACACACACACACAAACACACACACATATGTATAGATTTACATTTGGTGCCATAAAACAACAAATATGAAGAAGGCAAGGTAATATGGTGAGACAAATGAAGTGATACAAAGCACAAACAGCAGCCTAGGAAAAACAACACACACATTTATAACCTATCTATAATCTAGTAATGAAGTCTTAGAGAGATTCTTTTGGCTCAGAACGATCAAGTGACTTTCCCATGGTCATAGAGTTAGCGTCAGCTAATGTCACAATATTCAAACCAAGGTCTTCCCGTCTCCAAGTCCTGAACTCTAGCCACTGAGTCATGCACTCTTTTGTTGTCAAGATCCCATCCTTGACTCCTCACTCTTACTCATCAGATATAGCCAAACAACCAGCTGCTAAATCTTGTTTCTAGTTCTATAATCTCTCATATCTGTCCTCTGGTTTCTTCCTACAAAGAGAACACCCAAGTTCAGACTGTCATCACCTTTCACCTGGATTATTGCAATAGCTTCCTATTTGGTCTCTGTCTCAAATCTCTCCCTGTTTCAATCTATCCTACAAATAACAACCAATGAGATTTTCCTTTAAACTCAGTTCAGACTGTACATCTTTCCTAAGCCCCACTCCCTATTCAATAAACTCCAGTGACTCTCTGTAACTCATAGGAACAGATGGACATAATGGCCCATTTACTGTTCTTTACACATGATGCTTCTCTATACCTTTGTACTGGTTATCCCTCATACCTGAAATTCATTTGCTTCTTACTTGCATCTTTTAGAATCCCTAATTTTCTTCAAAGCTGAATATATATATATATATATCCTTTCTTGATCTCTCCAGATGCCAGTGTCTTCCATCACCAAATGACCCTTATGTGATTATATGTATATATGTATACATACACACATATACATACATACACACTGCAACATATATGTACATACCTAGATATCTCTCTATATACATATGAATGTATACATACATGCATGCACGTACACATGCTGTGTCCCTTGTTAGAATCATGCTCTTAGAGGGCATGGGTTGTTTAGTTTTATATTCATACTCAGGAAACTGAGGTTCAGAGACATTTGGTGAAGATCACAGGGGGAATAAGCATAAGAACTGGATTTTTTTTGAAAGCAGATTTCCTTATCTCCTTTAGCTTCAATCCCATTACAGATTCAAATGAGTCTTATGACCCATTCTATTTCCAGACTAAGTGATTCACCCTTTCTTGGGCAGCCTATTGGTCCCCACCTTCCCATGGTTGACTATATTGGTGCAAGATAATTTAGACACTGAAGGGCTTTATTTAGCCCTACTGCAACTCAGTAAGTAATCTACCATCCCTAGTCTCCCTAGTGGTAGAAATTATACCTAACTCACAAGTAGAATTTGAGCACGGATCCCCTCATTTCAAAGCCAATACTCTATCCACTACACTATGTGTAAATTCTTTGCAAGAAACTGTTGATGAATATATTTGCTATTCAGCCTAGACAAATGTGACTTAGTTTAAACAAAAATTTCCGTATGAAAACATTAGGAATATGTCTGTGGAACAGAAAAAGGCTTGCCAATAGAAAGTGATGTCCAGCTCCTACATAGCAACATTGAGACATTCTCCCTCTTATTGATTCCTTATCTCCAGGCTTTGTGCTGTGGAACTTTTGGGTGTTGCTAGCCCTGAGGACACTTATCACTTTCAAAAGGAAATGTGCCATCTGTTCAAATGCTCACACTGACTGATGAGGTGCTACTGGAAGAAGTACTAAGTAAGGCTTGTCCAGCCTGCCCCGTCTCTTATGTGTGTGTAGGAGACAGAGTCAGATTTGCTTCATGAAAGGAAAATCATGCCTGTTCCTGGTTGAAATCTCTTAGTGCATTATTGAACTGATAGATGAGGACAAAACATGAGGAGACCTAATTTATCTGGGGCTCAAGAAAGCCAAGCCATTGATGGATTTACAAAATGGGACTGCAAAGCATTTGGAGAGAAAAATAGCTATAATGGATTAAAAATTGATTTGGGGATAGGGAAACAGAGAATGTCTGTGGGAGGAAATCATTCTGATTAAAAGAAGGCAGTGGGGTTTGGAACAGCGGTAATGACTGGCTGCAACAGGAGATAATCTCTTAAGCAAGGGAAAAGAGTGCCCTGTGACCATCCAATGGGATGTACTGTCCACATGAGAAAATGAGAGAAGCCAGAGGACCACCTTCCAGCAGTGGTCCTTTAGTTTCCTGAACTGAGGAAAGTAAAGGAGAGAGAAGAGAGAGAACTCCTTTCCCTTAGACCAGGGGTGGGCAACCTGTGGCCTTGAGGCCAATGTGGCCCTCAAGTGTGACCCCAAGGGACCAGGTAAATATCTAAGACAGGATTTGAAAACAGATTTTCCAGAGTCTAGTCCGGTATTCTCTCCACCATGCCATCAAGCTAACAATATTAACACTAGGTTTTATCTCCCCTTTTAGTTAAATTCCGTAGGAACATGAGAGAAAACGTAAGACTCTTTATAATTCAAGAAGAAGAAGAATCTAACATAGAAATTATTTGTTACAGAATTTGAGGGTTTCTAGAAAGGGCACTAGGCATGGATTCAAAGAGCTTGCATCCTAGTCCTAGCAACCATGGGACGTAGTAGTAGTAGTAGTAGTAGTAGTAGTAGTAGTAGTAGTAGTAGTAGTAGTAGTAGTGTATGCTTATGTACATGTGTATATATGTCTATGTGTATATAGATACCATATATAATGTGTATATATGCACATATCACATCTATAATATATGTATCTATACAGATATCATCATATATAATATGCTTTATTTTTTATATTCATACACATATATAAAAGAAAATACAATTCAATGAAAGGATATTGTAGTCTTTTGTACTGAGTTTCTTTTCGAGCTCTAAATCTTTGATCTTATGGTGTTCAGCTATCTCAGGTACCCTAGAGATTCATCCCAATTTCTTAGGGTAACTAGGTCACCCAGTAGAGAGAATGTTGATCCCAGAGGCAGACAGAACTGAATTGATCCTTCCTCAAACATTTACTTAGTTGTATGTCCCTGGGCAAGTCATCTCACTTCTCTCAGGCTCAGTTCCTATACCTACAGTGCCCAAGATAGTGTAAAATGATGCTAATAAGAATACCTGCCTCCTAAAGCTGTTGTGGGGATCAAATCACACAACATGAATAAAGCTCATCACAAACCTCAAAGTGCTATTTGAATGCTAGCTATCATCATATCTACTACATCCATGTAGGCATTGTATAACCTGTATATGAACTGATGCTCCATGTCTTGGTTTCCTCATCTAATGGACAATAAAATAATATATCAGAGCTGTTCTGATGAAAAAGATTCATGATTTTACAAGTTCTATAAAATATTAACTTTTTCATAACAGTCCTGCTGCTTGTTTGTTTTTTCAACTTTTATTCCATTATAATAAAACTCAGAGTTCTTTTGGACCTAGGATAGTTTCTGAAATCCTGTAAGTCATTTGTAGCCTGGAGTAAAATTTTATATAGTTGATTTTATATAGTTGATTATATAGTTGATTTATATAGTTGAACCAGAACGTTCAATCAACTTAAAAGGCATTTGTTAAATGCTAAAATGTACCAGACACTATCTTGGGCACTGTAGCTATAGAGACAAAATTAAAGAGTCTATGACCACAAAGGGCTTATATTTATCAGGAGGGATAACTTATTTTGTGTATAAGCATACACAAAATAAATACAAGTTAATTGGAGTGAGTGAGGAACACACTGGCACATGGTCAGGAAATGTATCATATAAGAGGTAACATTTGAAAGAAACTTTGAAAGAAATTTGGGGCTTTAAGAAGCAAAGATGAGAAGAAGGTATATTTGGGGCATAGGAGACAGTCTGCAGAAAGGAATGGAGATAAAAGATGGGATGTCATGAGAATCAGCAAGACTTTAAGTTTGGCTGACCCATAAAGTCTGGTAAGAGGACTAATACATGAAAAGACTGGGATGGGAGGTTGAAGCTAGGTTGTGGAGGAGTTTAGATGCCCCAAAGAGAATCATATTTGATCCTAGAATTGAAAGAGGGTCATTGGAGTTTACCCTGTAAGGGAGTAGCATGGTCAGACCTATGCTTTAAAAATATAATTTTGGAAGTTGTGTGAAGGGTTGGGTTAGAGAAGGGGTAGACTTGAAGTAGGGAAGGCAATTAGAGGTCTTCACATTTGTCCAGGTCATAAGTAACTAAAGACTTGAATTAGAGTGCTACTGGCATGCCCAGGATGGCTGCTAGCACAGAGAGGTTTCTGACTGCTTGAATCAACTTTACATACATCTTTACATACATCCCTGGATAGAGAGAGCCTTTACATCTGAGCAGTCAGGGAGTTCTGAACATATGGCCACTCAGAATCTTGACCAGGGAATCACAAGATCCTTCTTATAAGTGGGCCAAAGCAAACTGCCAACTCAGTATTTATACACTTCTCAGAGCCAGAAGGCATCACAACCCTTCTAACTTAGTGCCTAATTAGAAATTAGCAAAAGATGAGGAAGCCTTCTTACAAGCAAGCCTCCCCTAAGCAAGTTTCCCTTACTGGACTCTACCTGAGGACTATTGATGGGTGCAGAAGATTTTAATCCCATTAACCTTTTACAGGTGTGAAGGATGACTGAGGTTGTGAATGTGGATGAATGAAATGACAGTGGGATCCTAACCATAAATGAAGAACTTTAAAAAAAGGGGTATGTTTTTTGGGGAAAAATCACGAGTTCTGTTCTGGCCATATTGAGTTTGAGATGTCTTTGAGACATCTAGTTTGAAATAATCAATAGTCTCCTCATAAAGTGGGACAAGAGTTCAGAGAGGATTAGAGATGTACACACATACACACACATATAAACATATAAGGAATTCAGATACATAGAGCTAACAATAATAATATACAGCATTTATATATGGCTTTAAGGTTTGCAAGGGGTTTGAAATGTATTATCTCATATGATCTTCTTAACAACCCTGTGAAATAAGGGCTATTGATTTCCTCATTTTACAAGTGAGAAAACTGATGTGGAGAGAGTTTAAGTGACCTGCCCAGGGACACACAACTAGTAAGCATTCACATCAAGACTCAAACTCAGGTCTAACTGACTCCAACCTGGTTGTCTCATTGATGGTAACAGCTTATGGGAGATCAATGAAATCAGCAAGATAAAAGAGAAGGAGGAAAAGAAAGAGGAAGCAGAAGAGCTTTGGTGTACACTCAAAATTAGAGGGAATGATACAGCAAAAGAGACTCAGAAGGCATATAAGGGGAGAACCAAGATTAAAAAGTGGCATGAAAAT
>CM053587.1:241068013-241084368 GCA_028646515.1 Pseudochirops corinnae | reverse complement strand
TCCAGGATTCTTCCTTCAAGGGGAGCAAAATTCCAATTCTGTCTATCTGTCTCTGGAATTCTTGCTTATATACACACCTCAGCCAATCCCCTTCTTCCACATCAACAGGGGCTCGGCCAATCCCCTTCTTCCACATCAACAGGGGAGTTCATGCCTTCTCAACAGTGGGACAGCGTTTGCACCTTCCACACTTAGCACTTAGTACTGTCCATCCACTTAGTACTAAGTGCTAAGTATCCTGCTAAACTAATTACTATTACAACAGGTTAAGAAGGTTAAGAAGGACTGAGACAAGAATATCAGATTCCACAGTCAAGAGATCAACGGTAACTTTGGAAGAAAAAAAGCATTTGTTAAGTGCCTATAATATGCCGAGCACCATGCTAAGCTTTACAAGTATTATCTCATCTGATCCTTACCACAAACTTGGGAGGAGGATGCTATTATTATCCCCATTTTACAATTGAGTAAACTGAGGCAAACAGAAATTAAGTGACTTGTCCTGTGTCACACAATTAGCATCTAGGTAGTACAAGTGAATAGAGTGCTGGGCTTGGAGTCAGGAAGATCTGAGTTCAAATACAGTCTCAGAAACTTACTAGCTTTGTGATCTTTGGAAGGTCGCTCAACTTCTGTTTGCTTTAGTTCCCTCATATGTAATATGGGATAATAAAAATACTTACCTCGTGGGGTTATTGTGAAGATAAACTGAGATAATATTTTTAAAGTTCTTTAGAAATCTTAAAGCATGGGTGGCTTAGGTGGCTCAGTGAATAGAGCACCAGCCCTGGAGTCAGGAGGAGCTGAATCCAAATCCAACCTCATACACTTGACACACTCACTAGCCGTGTGACCTTGGGCAAGTCATTTAACCCCACTTGCCCCTCCAAAAAAAAAAAAGCAAAAAAAAAAGTAGAAATCTTAAAGCAACATACAAATGCTAGCTATTATCATCAAATAATGTTATATTTATATATATATATATATACATAATATATATAATATAATATATATATTATAAATATATAATTAATTTTATGACATAAGAACAACCCTCTCAATAACTCTTCTAGCCCTAAGATTCTGGCACAGTGGGCTAACAATTCAGTTAAAAGGAAGCAAGGTCCTCCTGAAAGACATAGCCAATTTTCCAAGTGGAACCCAACATCTTCCTTCAGAAAAATGAGCCTCTTGAGAACAAAGACCACGTTTGTACCTTTCTTTATAGTTTTCATGCTTTGCAGAATGCTTGGCACATTGTAAGCATTTTATAAATGCTAACTGACCCTCATGCCTCTCACAATAATCTTTTATCTTTCTGTGTCCCTTTAAAACAATTTCTGATCATAAGCTCTGTGTTTCCTCTTGGGAGAGCAAAGTTGGAAACTTCTAGAGGAAACTTCCATGAACAACCCTCTCTCCACAAAGGGACTGCAATAAATATTAAGTATTTCATTGATGCACATACTCTTCCAAAATAATACTATTTTTACATATTAAGCCTGGTTCCTTCTCATCCCTTATCACAGTTAAGACCATAGACTTAGGGCTGGAAGGAATTTCAGATGTTATCCAGTCCAACTCCTCCATTTTGCAAATGAGGAAACTGAGGGTCCTGGACATTAAATGCCTAATTCAAAATCACACAGGATGTAAATAGTTGAGATAGGATTGGAATCTAAAGCACAGAATCATAGAATTTTAAAGCTGGAAGAGGTTAGCTGACTTAACCCATACCCCAAGAGTAACTCTTAATACTTATTTTTACATTATATAGTATAGTCATCCAGCTTCTACATGAACATCTCCAAAGACAAAAAACTCACATCTTGAGGAAGCTCATTTCACTACTGTCATTACGTCATTTTTCAGTGGTGTCCAACTGTGACTTCATTTGGGCCTATCTTGGCAGAGACACTGAAATGGTTTGCCATTTCCTTCTCCATTGCATAGCTCCAAATGTTAGCAAGTTCATCCTGATCTTGAGCTTGAATTCACCTCTTCATAACATTACCCTCTGCTCCTGTGTCCCTCTTTTGATGCTAAATCCAGCATTTTTTCCCATGACACTATTTAGCATAGCTATCCTAGACAAATGATATTTATATAGGCTCTGTGAGAATCCAAGAAAATGTATACATTGTGTATACATAAAGTTTAGGAATAAAATAGGGGGAGAGGGAAGTCAGCCTGTCTTAAGCACTTGAAATGCAATGTAATAAATCTTAACTTCCAAGCTCTTGATTAAATGACAGAGTTTCAGGAGGACCAGAAGTGACACTCCTAGTCTCATAAGACTCAAAAGCCATTAGCTGCTAAAACCTGATGATTAGCTTTTAAAGGTTCAGTACCTTGACACTCACAAAGAGCATTCTGAAAGCTGCTGCTTCTGCAGAGCCCAAGGTTGGGCAGGGAGAATGGTGACCCCCTAACAGAGCTCTCAAATAAAACCTACCAATGATCCCCCACCCTTTCTAAATGATGAGTTAGTGACAAGGCAAAGAAAGGAGCCTGAAATACATGAACTGTCATAATGAGCAATGAAGGAGGAGATGCCCAAGAGAAATTAATCTAAATTAGCTGCTATTCTGTCCTGAGAGTTGATGAGGAACTACTATAAAAAAAGAATGTGATGGAGAGACAAGGTAATTTTAGACCTCTACAAAGCCCGGGAATACTTTGCCTTAGCTTCTTCCTCTCCAAAACTGAAGTTAATTAAAATGATCATCAAGGAAGTGGAAGCAAAGATAGTATGCCATTTACTGGCATTTCATAGATTTGGGTTTATAAGGTCAACACTTAGGGAGCTCTTTATTTTCTCTTAAGTACTTTACCTGGTAATAGTCTACCTTAATCACAGGCAAATGATGATGCCTGGTTTATGGCGATGGATCTAGATAGGCTGCTGTGCCCGGATGTAGTTAAGTGGAAAGGATTAGGATGCTTTTTCATTGAATTATAAGTAAAAAAAAAAATAGAGCTACCTGTTAAAATAACGTAAAAATAAACTAGTATTAGCATATGTTTTTATGTTAAGTTCTACAACTAGAAGAAGATTTAAAGAAATATAAACACTAAGTATGAATTCTTTCTATAATGACCTAGATAGTTATTCTCACCCCTTACTCCCTTTCTTCCATTCTCTTTCCCCCTTTCTCCATTCAAGAAGCTGAATGAATACTTATCATGAGAGGAAATGCATCATGAAGCTAGCTACTCTATTTCAGGGGCTAGGGGATTCACTCATTTAGAAGTAGTTCCTTTGAGAGCTGAAATCTGCCGCCCCACTTTCAAACTTCCACCCAGTGGTTTAGTCAAATTTATAAAACTAAGAGCTATTCCCCAAATAATAAATGGTCAAAGGATATGAGCAGGCAGTTTTCAGAAGAAGAAATCAAAACTATGAATAATCACATTAAAATATTGCAAATCACTATTGATTAGAGAAATATAAATTTAAAGAATTCTTAGGTACCAACCTCACACCTATCAGATTGGCTAACACAACAGAAAAGGTAAATGATAAATACTGGAGGTGACATGGAAAACTAGGAACACTAATGCACTGTTGGTAGAGTTGTGAATTAGTCCAACTATTCTGGAGAGCAATTTGGAACTATACCTAAAGGGCTATAAAACTGTACATAAACCCTTTAACCCAGCAATACCAGAACTAGATCTGTATCCCAAAGAGATCAAAGAAAAGAAGAAAAACCTATTTGTACAAATTTATAGCAGTTCTTTTTGTGGTAGCAAAGGATTAGAAATTGAGAGGATGCCCATCTATTGGGGAATGCTGAACAAATTGTGGTATATGACTGTGATGAGTCATAAGAAATGATGAGCAGGACAGTTTTCAGAAAAACCTGGAAAATCTTATATGAACTAATGTAAAGTGACACTAGTAGAACCAAGAGAAGACTGCACACAATTAAAGCAATACTGTTATGATAATCAACTATGCTAATCAAGTCAATGGTTCAAGACAATTCCAAAGGACTCATGATCAAAAATGCCATCAACCTCGAGAGAAAGAGATCTGATGAACTCTGAATGCAGATTGAAACATACTTTTTTTCCTCTGAAAATGTTTCTTACTTTTTATTTTTTTTGTATTATGCCTAACATTCAAATATATTTTTATGATTTCACATATATAATTGATACATCGTTTGCTTTCTTAATGGATGGGGGAAGTACTGGAGGAAAGCACAAAACTGGAAACTAAAAAAAAAATTTAATGAATGTTAAAAAAAAAATTAAAGGAATAGTGAAAAAAATAATTAGTCAACAAATCAAGCCAACCAACAGATCTACCAATTAAGAATTAATTGGTTATTATCCCCTCAACTTCCTATATCTCTCCTTCCTTTTACTGCCAAATTCCTAGAGGGTAAAAAAAAAAAAAGCTGTCTATACTCATTGCCCCCACTTCCTTTATTGTCATTCAATTCACTCCTCAACTCTTTGCAGTATGACTTCTGATATTACCATTCATCTGAGCTCTCTGAGAGCTGATGGAATCCAAGAATCACATAGAAGGGTTTACCTTGTTAAGGAGAAGAGCCACAGAATCAGAAACTGAGGGAAAGGAGGAGAGAGAGGAAGGTGATGTAAAGGCATTTTGAGATGAAAAAAGGAGGAGAAAAGGAAACTCATAGTCACAAGCCTCAATTTACTCAGGAGATTAAAAAGTTACATGCTCAGTTAACAGAATGAGAGCAGGGAAAAGTGTAGGAAGTTGACTGGAAGCACAGTACAATGGAATGAACACCTTCATATTCCTAGAGATGCCTTATTTAATGCAGTCCAAGATTACATTATTTTTGTTTTGCTTTGAGGGGAAGTTGCCATTGAGTTTGTTGTCCACCACAACCTATATGTTTTTTTTTTCTAATAAGGAAGCATAGCATTATCTTTTTCCTAGATTTTTTTTTTAAAGGCTTTCCTCTTAACTAACCTTTCTACTTTTATCATTCTAAGAAGATCTATGTTGTATCCTCTACCATCTACAAACTATATTTCACCTCATTTCCCCAAGACTGGTACCCTGTTAATCAGCTCTGATGTTTGGAATTAGATGAAAGACACTGTGTTCTGCTAAGATACTTGGAGTTATGGAAAAAAAAAAACCTCTTGCAAACATATCTTTTTGACACATTTAAGCACAATATTTCAAAATTTTCAAATAGAGACAAAGTAGTTTATCCACATCTACTTCTGGGCCATCTTCAGAATACCATACAATTATCCTCCATCCACCCTCTCCAATCTAGATCTCAAAGCTCCTACCCAGGGTCCCTGGACTTCTGATTGTTAACTATTCACCATAGGTAACTTGGATTCATGCCAACCACTCTGTTTCTCAGACATTTCACACCACGAAGCACAGGTTCTTCCCTCTCATACCCCTTCATACTCTAGCATGGAAAACAGTAATCAAATAGACACTGCCTAAACATTGCTTCTGGGCCATACCTCCCCTAGATGTGTTGCTTTTCTCTAAAGTCTAATAGAATGTAAGTTTCTTGAGGACAGGGACTATCTTTCTTGCATGTATGATTTCCCCAGGACTTACAGTGGTGCCTGACACTTAGCAAATGTTTAATAAAGGCTTTTCCATTCCCTTACTCCAGGACTGCTGAGTAAGAGTCAGCACTAGAACTCTTGGGAAGCAAGCATGATGAAAGTGACAATGATCCATATTATCTTCAAGACAATCTCCTCGAAGCCTTATAAGGGTACCCTAGGGTGATTCCACCTTCACTTCAGTCTGTTGCCTGCAGAAGCTTTGATTTGATGTCACATTGAGAAATGAGAGGCTTAGAAAAATCATAAATGCATACTCCTCAGTCTTCAATGGATGGGAAAGTAGTTATGAGTACGTGTGAAAAAAGATTATTAAGAAATCCTTCCAAAGAGAGGCAACAGAAATGCTGCCTTGTAGCTCTGACCCTAAGCCTACTCTAAGAGGCCCCATTTTCTCTTGGCAAAAACTAAACTAAACCTAAATATCTTAGCTTCTTTCATTTGATTCTCTTTTAAATGTTGCCAGCTAGCTAGCTTCCCAGCCCTTAAGTATTAATTAGAATTTAAAGCAAAATGATGACCAGTTCAAAAACATATAGTTGAGCAGGCATCACACATACACACACACACACACACATATACACACACACATACACACACATACACACGCACACAAAGAGTGTATTCTTCCATTTTAGTGGCATTATTGTTTCTATCCTCAATTTTGATAAACAACAGATAGATGACAAGCAAACAGAGACCATAGAAGCCATCTAGTCCAATCCCATCATTTCACAGTTGAGGAAAGAAAGGTAAAGTAAATTGCCTGTGGTCACACAAATGGTAAGTAGGTGAGCTGGGACTGAACCCAGGTTCTCTGACTCCAAATCCATCACTCTTCCAAATGAATCCCTAACAACAACAAAGTTCCAGGATACTTCCCTAGGAACCTAGAAATTCAGTCCAATCTGCTACGCTTTCCATATCAACATTTAAAATACTATATGGTGAGACAATTGATTCTTAGAATGAGGTCCTGGGGTCTTGTAAGATTCCAAATAATTTAAAGAGAATTAAATATCTTAAAAATAACTGTGCTCAATGAGGTAGGAGCACAAATGAAAATATTTTAGAAAGACTGTCAGAAAGCAAGAATTAAACCTAAAGGTGATTTCAAATTTCAATCTTCAATAAGAAATTGAATTACTGGAAAAGCTTGCTCACCAACTGAGATTTTTACTGCAATAAGGTTATCATTTCCAATTTTGAGGCTGCCTTCAACTCACAAGCCCACATAAGAGGCTGCTTGTCTAGTCTTTCCTTTAAGAATGAGGACCACCTCCACAGGATGATCATAAAGGAGTCAATGTCACCCTAGAATGGGTGACATAAGACTGCCCTACACTTCTCCTATTAATATTTGGGAGAAATCATTGGATTTGGAGAAATTATAGATTGAATCTGAAATGAAGCTGATAGGGGAGAAAAGTAGTTAATAGGGG
This sequence comes from Pseudochirops corinnae, assembly GCA_028646515.1. NCBI lineage: Eukaryota > Metazoa > Chordata > Mammalia > Diprotodontia > Pseudocheiridae > Pseudochirops > Pseudochirops corinnae. Next base: position 241,077,337 of record CM053587.1, on the reverse strand, counting down.
TCTTCCAAACAAAAGAACTTAGGGGCCTAGAATAATGGTCCAAATGGACATAATGAAATCATAACATTACAGAATTCAAGTAAATCTCATATAGTTCTACCTATCTGTACCTGAACACCTGTAAAAATCTCTAAAATGTATGTATGTATATAATGCTTTTTATGTCCATAGTACCCCTACTTCAAAACGAGACTTGTTTTACTTTTGGACAACCTAAGCAAGGTTAGAAAGGTTAGGAAGATTTCCTTTCATGGAGCCAAAATCTGCTCTTCTACACTTTCAAACCAATGTTCCTAGCTCAGCCTTCAGGTCAAGCAGAACAATTCTTCTTCTTCTTTTTTGACATCAAATACCTTTTATTTTTAAAATATTAAATATTTTCCAATTACATGTAAAGATGGTTTTCGACATTCACTTTTATAAGATTTGGGATTCCAAATGTTTTTCTTCCTCCCTCCCCTCCCCCACTTCTGAAGACTACAAGCAGTCTGGCACAGGCTAGACATGTACAATCATGTTAAACATATTCCACATTAGTCATGTTGTAAAAGAAGAATCAGAACAAAAGGAGAAAAACATGAGGAAAAAAAAAAAAAAAAAGAAAATAATGTGCTTGGATCTGCATTCATATTCCATAGTTCTTTCTCTGCACATGGGTAACATTTCCCATAACGGGTCTTTGGGAATTGTCTTAGATTATCGTACTACTAAGAAGAGCTAAGTCTATCAAAGTTGATCGTTGTGCAACTTCGTGGTTACTGTGTACAATGTTCTCCTGGTCAAGCAGAACAATTCTAATGCCCTTGAGTGTAGTTAGGTGGTACAGTGGATAGAACTCTGGGCCTGGAATCAGGATGATCTGAGTTTAAATCAGGTCTCAGACTTCTACTAGCTGTGTGACCCTGGCAAAACACTGAATTTCTCCTTGCCTCAGTTTACTCAACTATAAATGGGGATAATGCATTATAATAGCACCTAGCTCCCAGGGTTGGTGTGAACATCAAATCAGATCATATTTGTAAAACAATTAGCACAGTACACATAGTAGGCATTATATGAACACTTCCTCTCTCCCACTGTCCACATAGCAGTCCTTCATAGATTTGAAGAAGACTTTCATGTCTGTCTCTCTTCTCCTGCCACAAGACTTCTTTTCTCTTTGCTAAACATCCCTAAGCCTTCCAAAATATCCTAACATAGAACAGTTTCCGGTCTTTGTACCATTTTAGTCAACATCCTTTAGAATATAGAGAAAAGAAGGAATAAGCATTTGCTAAGCTCCCAGTATATACTAGGCACTGTGCTAAGTACCTTGCAAAAATCTCTTTTGATCCCCACAACAACCCTGGGGAAGTATCGTTATCCATCAGAATCATCATCATCATCATCATCATCATCATCATCATCATCATCATCATCATCATCATCCGCACTTTACCTTTGAGAAAACTAAGGCAAAGAAAGGCTAAGTGACTGGCCCAGGGACACACAGGTGCTAAGTGTACAAGGGTGGATTTGAATTCAGTTCTTCCTGACTCCAGGGCCAGTGCTCTATCTACCATATCACCTAGCTGCCTCTGAAATCTGGAATGGCTCTAGATTTAAAATGTCCTTCCTAAAATATGGTGCCCAGAATAAGCACACTCTTTTGGATACAGCCTGACCGAAACACTGTACACAGGAGAGTAATCAACTCCTTTAGTATGAATACTCTGCCCCTATGAATTCACATATTTGCTTTTCAGTCTACCACAAGACACTGTAAACAGTCTCTAAGTGAAAGTTTCTTTTGACATGAGCAGTACCAATTTGTACCTGACCAAGAATTCCCTACACAGCATATCTAATGAGCAGATACAAAGCCCTTCCCCCTATCCCTTTCTACTTTCAGTAGAATTCTTATTCTAATTCTTAGACAGTTATATCTTAAAATTAAACACAAATCTGCTCCTCTGTAGCTTCCTCCAATTGTTCTGCTTTTTGGGGTCACTTAAATGGAGGGGGTAGGACAGGTAATCCCTCTTCCAAATGAAAGTAAGTTCTTCAAATATTTCAACATAGTTATCATGTCATTGCCCTCTACTCACCCACATCTTCTCACCACTAAACATTTACAGGTCCTTAAAATTTTATTATGCAATCATCTTAGGACCCTACAGTGCAATGATTGCCAAATTTGTTGAATGACATTGCAATGTTCAGTCTACTACAGCTCCTAATCCAATAAAAAAAAATGGTGTGGGGTATGAGAAATACCAGGAGAAAATTCCAGAAGGGAATAAATTTGTAATACCTACATCAGAAAAAATGCAAAGGGCCACAGGAATCTGAGATGGGTTAGATGGTCAATAAAAGAGCTTAGAGAAAAGATAAGGAGAAGAATCAGATAATGAAAAGCTCTAAAAGAGTTGGAATGGAAACAAGAAGTAGGAGGCACCATAAAACGAGGAAATGGAACCCAAAACATTAAGAAATATAATCACACATTCAGAAGCATCAAAATTGAAAGAACACAAGGTGTTCCTCCCACAGAAGCTAGAACAAGCGTTGTTGGGTAGAAATAGGTAGGAAGAGGCAATTTTGGTTTCATATCAGGAAAATGTTCTTAACAAAGCTAGCCAAAAGTGGAGTGGGCTGCTTCAGGAAGTGGTTAACTTTCCCTCATTGGCAAAGCCTGGAAGATCACTTACTGGGGATGCTGTAATGAGGATTTTTGTTTTTGCTATGTATGGGTTAAAGGAGATATCTTTTGAACTCCCTCGCAATTCTCAAATTCTGTGATTCTGTGATATAGTTAAAATAAAAAAAATTGAGCTGAAAAAAAAGTTCTTAAAAAGATCATCTAAGGATCATTGGTCTCCCAGAAAAATATAAAGAAGCAGCATCAGTAAAACTAGCAGCAGCAGCAGCCACAACAATAACTACAACAAACAGCCAAACCTTGAATATGATGAAGGATTGAATATGATGAAAATGAATGAAGGATCAAAAGTACTGGAGCCAAAAAGGTACAGTACCATAGTAACATGGAATTCATAGGATGCCACAAGATAGAAGCTCTGGGTTCAGTTTTTTCAAAAAACTGCATCAATCACCCGAGAAGCTATGTCAAGGACAAAATATTGCAGGTAGCAAGGAAGTGATAAAATATACTTCAAGGAAATACAAACAGAATCATGTAGGACTACAATCCATATGAAATTAATTTTAAAAAGTGTAATGATATATTGAAAATGTTTGAAAAATGCCTTGCTCTCAAGAATAAATTATCTGGAACAGTCAAACATAATCTAACAAAGGGAAAAGTGTATTTTAAACAGCATTGATAGCTTGTAAGCATTCATTTGAGAAAGGCAGAGTTAGAGTCTTTGAAATAGAAGCACAGTGGATAAACTAAACTGAAGGTGAACAAGTTTGACTGGCTTGAAGGAATAAATGATTATCCAGCTTTCATATTCTAAAACAGGGAAGACTTGTCACTTTGCAGTGTTATCTTGCTGAAGAGTCATTAAGAAAATATCCTCCTTAGAATCTTCCCTGACATGTCTTGCTGAAAATATTTGCCATCTTCTCAAATTACCTTATATGTACTTGTCCACTGTATCTCCCTAATAGAATGTAAGCACTTCAAGGGCAGGAACTAGTTAATTTTGTTTTGAAATCCCCAGTAACTAGAATAGAGCTGTTGCATGAGCAATAATAACAACAATAATAATCATAATAACAACACCACAAAAAACAGAAAGTGATAAATCTCAGCGGTGTAAAGAGAATCTTATTAACAATTTGGTTAATTATAGGCAAAGCTATCAAAGAAGGTACATATTATATGTATATATGTATTAGTGTATGTGTAGCATGTATGTATACATTATTATATTATACATCATATATTATTTCATATTGTATTATATCAATTATAAAAAGTAGCAACTGCAATATATCACTGCAGGCTGTAAAAATCTAGCACCTACTGATTACCTAGCAAGACACGATCTGGTGGGTGGAGTTGTATATCAACAGCATTCAATCTTCCATAGATTGATAGATGAGAAATCGTTATACCTGGTGGCACATCTAGGTGCTACAGAGAATAAGGCACTGTGCCTGGAGTCAAGAAGACCTGAGTTCAAATTTGAGCTCAGACACTTAATAGCTATGTTACCTTAGGCAAGTTACTTAACTTCTTAACACAAGAACAATATTTTCAATATATGTAACTATGCTGAATGCTCCTACTTGTCAAACTATATGAAAAGAAGTATTTCAAAATATAGAGACCTAACAGTTGAATTCAAAACCATATGCAAACACTATTAAATGTGTATCATCTCTGTTGCATTATCTGTAGATGTATTATCTGTTACTGGAATTGTACTGAGCACGTGTTCAATGAACCTAGAGAGGATGAGCTTGTTTTATCTTTCTCTACTAAGAGCAGTTATTTATACACCTGTGCAACAATCCATAAAATATTAAATGTATAAAAATAGCAGAATAGTGACTTATCTCAGCACTATTTCTATCTGAACCCTAGCATTAAAGATGAAAGGAACAAGATAACAATACTTAAAATAAGTTTTAAGAGTGAATCCAGAGATCAGATCAAACTAATGGCCAAAAGTGATTAATTACAAATACCTCAGTCTCCCACAAATAGGAAACATTGAACACAAAGATATCAAGGAGAAAGGTGTGAAATCTTAGCTAAATGAAACCATGAAAAACAATTTAACACCACATAATACCAGTCTTAATGTACAAATTCAGAATCTTAAAATACACTATAACAGATATGGAAAGCATCCTAACAAAACTCATGTTGTTGTAAGTCCTTCCTTTTCTAAGCAGACCAATACATCACAGGGTGATGTCTTGACTCATCTGTGAATCAGATTTAAGTGAGGCAGAGTTGCACAAAGCCATCAGTCTCATTCTTCTTGAGTCAGCAAAATCCAGTGACAAGACAAAAGTCAAGACAACTAATTGGCATTGCCCCAGAGTTGGTGGATGACTTTGGTGTCTTTGATGTCTGACCAAGCTCTAAGTGCTCTACAGTTCCTGCTTCAGCGGCTGGGCATGATACAGCTTCTTGGAGCCATAAGTGAGAGTTGAGTGTCAGGTGGACACCAAAGGTGAATGAGCAACTCTGATAAGGCCTGGGCAAACCCTCATACCAGAGGTACTCATCTTTGAACACCTCACACACCCCAACAAAACCCATCATACATAAATGAAACTGAAAATCGTTCACTCTAAGGCAGGTATAGAAGGATGAAAACCTTCTTTATCAATAGTCAATCAACAAGCATTTATTAAGCATTGAACATGTGCCAGTTATTGTGGTAAGTGCTGAGGATAAGAAGGGCAAAAATACGGTCTCTGCTATCAAAGAATTCACATTCAGATGGAGGTAAGAGGAAACAACATGCAAACAATTATGCATATATCTTTGAAACAGACCACTTCCCAAAGCAAAGACAAAAGATGAACACAAGTATATACTATTTAATTTGCCGAATGTAACCCAATATGATTTATCTCCAGATGGAGCCTATGAAACAGCAGAACTCCATCCAAGAGTGAAATCAAAAGGTGCTCCATGAGCAATATCCAGATAAACTCATTCAATAATGTGTTGACAGAGAAACATGGAACAGACAGTTGAGTCATGTGGATTTGTTTGTAGAAACAAAGGAGACTTTATACATATGTATATATATATGCATATATGTTATATATATAATATATAATTTCATTTTAATTTCAATTGCAGATTTTATTCTTTCCTCTTCCCCAGTGATTCTCAACCTTCCTAATGCTGCGACTCTTTAATACAGTTCCTCATGTAGTGGTGACCCCCAACCATAAAATTATTTTTGTTGCTACTTCATAACTCTAATTTTGCTACTGTTATGAATCATAATGTAAATATCTGATATGCAGGATGTATTTTCATTGTTACAAATTGAACATAACCCACAGGTTGAGAACCACTGCTCTACTGCCTTCCTCACCAATTGAGAAGGCAAGGACTAGTAAAACTCATTGAAACAAAAGAGTTTATGATCACAATTCAGACTCAGATCAGTGTCACCTGATATTACAGAAATATTATCCTTAAGAAGCTGGGATTGTCCATTGATGCAGATGATGCAATGAAGTGGTGGAAACTATGTGATATATCACTACAGGTTGCAAACAGTTAGCATCTACTAGATTCCCAGAAAGTCATAATTAGGTGGCTAGAATAAAACACCAGAAACTCACTATCCTTTATTAACTCAAAGAGAAAAAAAAATCCTCATACTACATATACAAACCAGAAAATAAATCACATTTGATCCGTTGCATGTTTATAGATAGAACTGTTGCTCACAACTTCCAGAATATAACATGATTCATTAAAAAAATGAAGAACAACATGTTTAATAGCTGTTGCAAAACTTCCTACTCATAATCTCCAAAGTACATGAATGAAAAGACTTTAAAATATAGAAACCAACAAAAGAAATTAAAACCATGTGTGAACAATATGAGGTACATGTCATTCCCACTGTCCTGTCTGCTACTAGAGCTGTTCCAAAGATAATTTTGAGTGACTCTCTAGAAACAAGCTAAAATCCAACACTCTTTTTCAATTATAAAAAGTAGTCATTTTATGCACCTGTGCAACAGCCTGCAAAACATAAAATATAAAATAAAAGTAGAAAGATAGCAACTTGTCTTTAGGTTATTTCTAACTGAACCCAATCAAAAATAAGAAAGATGATAATGATGGTTTACTTACAGAACACCAGAGATTCAAATAAAAATTAAAGTAATCAATAACCTTTATAAAGTATATAGGATATAAAATAAACCCACAAAAATCATCAGCTTGTCTTACTATTACCAACAAAATCCAGGAAGAAGAGATAGAATGAGAAATCCCATTAAAATAACTACAGAATTTATTAGATATACAGGAGTCCATTTGCCAAGATACTCATAGGAATTATATGAATATGGCTACAAATATGTATCATAGAATAAAAGGAAAACTCAGATGATTAGAGAGATAGTAACTGTTCAACTGGTCCATATCAATATAATAAAAATTGCAATGGTCTCTAAATTAATTTACGTATTTAGAGCCAAACCAATTAACCTGGCAAAGGATTATTTGATAAAACTAATCAAAATTATAACAAAATTCACGTGGAGGAACAAATAGTCAAGATTTTCAAGGGTAATGAAAAAGTTAGAAACAAAGGGGCCCAGAATAACAAGATCTGAAGATATAGTATAAAGCAATAATCTGCAAAATAATTAGGAGCTAATTTAAAAAATTAAAAAGTTGATCAGTGGATCAGATCAGATGTAGCACAGGCAAAAGCTATTCACCATAATAGCAAAGTGATTACTAAACTGACAGATATCAGCTACTGGGTAAAAAAAATTCCTCGGAAAGAAGGAAAGCAGTATGGTAGAAAATGGATTGAGTCAAGTCTTACAACTTATACTGTGATAAACTCCAAATGGATAGATGCCATGTATGTGTATATGGTCATATAGAAGAAAAGAAGGAAAGTCCCTTTTACAACTCTATCTCGGCAAAGAGTTATTGGCCTAACAAAGGAGAGATAGGATCATGAAGGATAAAATGTAAAATAGAATTTTTTTTTCATCATATAAAACTGGAAAGGTTTTGCCCAAACTAAAAATCAATGCAGTTAAAATGATAAGGGAAACAATTAATTGATAAATACCTTTGTATCAAACTTCTCTGATAAGGGTCTGATAATATACACACAGTGTATATAGCCTATATTTGTGTGTGCATACACACATATGTATACATATACATACATATAGGTTATATACATAACTCATAATATTATACATATCCATGTATAGATTAGGAATTTATATAAATATATAAGAACAAGACCTACTCCCCAATAGTTAAATGGTAAAGGATATAAAAAGGCAATTTTCTTTTTTAAATTAATTTATTTTTAGTTTACAACATTTAGTTCCACAAGCTGCTGAGTATTAAATTTTCTCCTTTTCTCCCTCCTCCCCTCTCCTAAGACAGCATGCAATCTGATATAGGCTCTACATATACATTCTTATTAAATGGATTTTCACATTAGTAATATTGTAAAGAAGAATTATAACCAATGGAATGAGCTATAGGAAAGATGAAACAAAACAAAATAAAACAAAAAAGAGAGCAAATAGATGCTTCAATCCATGTTCAGACTCTGTAATTCTTTCTCTGGATGTAGATAGCATTTCCCATCATGAAACTTTAAAAGGCAGTTTTCAAATGAGAAATACAAGCTATCACCAACCATACAGAGAAAAGAAAAATGTTGCAAATCACTAACCAGAGAAATGCAAATTAAAACTATTCACATTCTACCTGACTCACATGAGATTGATAAAGATGACAAATAAAGGACAATATCAAGTATTGACAAAGTGGCTAGAGTACAGGCACATCAAGGGATTGTTGATGGACTTACGCATTGTACTAACCATTCTAGAAAACAATTTGTACCTATACCCAAAAAGTATTTAACTTTATATACCCTCAACCCTACACCATTACTAAAAGGTTAAAGACAGAAAGGACTCATATGTCCTTTATGGTATCACTTTTTATTATAGGAGAGAACTTCAAAGAGTGGGTGCCTATCAAGATACAACTCAGTTTTTTTTTTTTCTTGCCTTCATGTGGTATATGATGTTTTCAAAGGGATAAGTTCTCTTGGCTTGAATATTTATGGTATCAATTTTTGTTGTAGCAGAGAACTACAAACAGTGGGTGCCTTTCAATTGGAAAACAGCTAGACAAATGACAGTATGTGAATGTAACAGAAATATTGTCACACAGGAAAATACAAAGTTTGGGATTCAGAACTTAGGAAGGCTTCTATGAACAGATAAAGACTGAAGTGAATAAAGCTTGAGGAAGAATTTATCCAATGACTATAATAATGCAAAGGAAATATATTAGAAAGACTTAAGAACTGTGCTCAGTGGAATGACCAATCATGACTCCAAATGAATGGTGATGGAATAACCTTCTCATCCACTGACACAGAGATAATTTACTACAGGTACAGAATTAGATCTAAATCTTCAGTCATAGTTAATGTGTGAATTTGTTTTACTTGAATATACTTAATTGTTATAAGGGAAGGCTTGCTCTTATTTATGTATTTATTTATCACTGTATTTTTAGGTGTTCAATATTGTGGGAGAGGGGTGAATAGGTAGTAAAATAGATACTAAAAAAGCATGTCAATGAAACACTAAAAATATATACAGAAG
>CM053587.1:241041720-241067913 GCA_028646515.1 Pseudochirops corinnae | reverse complement strand
ATAGAATGCTTGTGTTTATTGTTTAAAGTCTTAATAAAAAATATTTAAAAGCAATGAGAAATCTGTTCTCAACTAAATTCATCATTTTTATTTTTATCTTATCTATTTTAAAGACTGGTCTTCAGCATTATCATCAGTTTTCACCAGTAAAGGTTCCTTTTGGGCACATGGTACAGTAAGTAGATTTCAAAAAGGTTGTTTCCATGGATGGATGCTGTTTTGGGAGCAATCATTATTGCTTGTCACTTTAAATTATGGAGAAATTCATTTTCAAGTACCCATTACTGAGAAATGTGACAAATATTCTAAAATATCTTGTTTGGGGAGCATAATTCAAGCCAAGAGAACTTATTTCCTTTGAAAACATTGTATACCACATGAAGGCAAGAAAAAAAAATATCTTGATGTTGAATAACTGGTTGGGAATTTGCATACCAAGGAATAATATAACTGTAGCATTCTCAAATAGAATTTTAGATATAAGGTGCAGCAATGAGGTAAAAGTAAATGAATTTGAAATGAGTATTTCAGATATGGAATTCCTCTTTACCTGGGATGAAATGCACTATATAGGGTGAGATGACTAATATAGTCCAAATTCAACACCGGCACCCAACTGTCATTTTGCATTTGCTGATTTGAGCAAAGCAGAAACACAAAAGTCCTTTCCCTCAGTCTCTTGTTTGCATACACTCCTTGAATGAAACAGGAATTTGAAAGAAAGGGGCAGGGGAACTTCACCTGGAGGGAGCAGGGGAACAATGTTACTTTCTACCCCATTTCACACAAACTATGATATACTGGCAGCTAGATGGCAAAGTGGATGGAGCAATGGCCTTAGAGTCAGAAAGACCATCATTCAAATCCTGCCTTAATCACTTACTAACTATGCAACCCTGGGCAAATTTTCTAACCTCTCTGAACTTCAGTCTCCTTATTTGTAAAATGGTAGAGTGCTATTACACGTTGAGAATGCAAGGAAGTCCCATAGACTGTAAATAGTCAGAGGACAGTCTTTAGTAGGTGCTATCATTATTGTAAAAGTTTAGGCATCTAAAGTTTTTTCTTACCTACAAATGTCAAAACGAAAGGAACAAACTAATGTAAGACTCTTAGCTTCAGAAGTAAACAGCAAACATCAAATTACCTTCCAGATATTGGTACTTCTTCCTTAACCTCCTCTGAGAGCAGGGACTAACTCACTTTTATATTTCATTGCCCAGAACCTCATACTTGCAGTGCCTGGCATAGAGTAGGTGGTTAATAAAACTTGTCACCAGACTGATAAACTTCAAAGTATATTGCATTCATTTACAACATGTGCATTTCAAAGATCTGATTGTCAAAAACAACAAATAGCTTGACTACACTCAGTCTCTCTTCAACACAATTCCTTTAAATATCTTAGTAACTAGCCAATATTGGGAGTGGCTATGACTTAATGTTCAATCAAGAGCAGTAAGATTCATTCCCTCTAGCAATATGCTGTTCAGTCATTGAGCATGCATCTTCCACTTTGCAGTACCAAGAATTAAACAAGAATCTGACAGTCTTAAAATTATGTTTAGTCTCAGATCCCTTTTCTTAGCCTCAGATCCCTTTTCAATGTCATGGCAAAATTAGAAAGGGGCCACATAAGAGTAAGGATCATCTTAAAATTTTTATTTGTTTTATGGGTTACCATGGCTAAAAAAAAAAACAACCAAAAAACTTGTTGGCCAGCCTATTGGTGACATGCTTCCACAGTTAGCTATGATGGTCCTAGGAGAACAGACATTATTAGTACACATATCTAGGACAGAACATGCACAGCTTAACAGTGAGGATGGGTGTGGAGTTAAATAGAAAGAGAAGAAGAGGTTGCCTAGATTTTCTTTGGAAAATTGCAAAGCTCCTTTAATGACCCTAAGCTTCCCAGGAAAACACAGGCTCATCTTTTTTAATACCAACATTCTACCATTGTTGTTGTATGGTAGTGAAATATGGACTATAAGCCTCCAAAGAAATAAAAATGAAAGAGTAATGGAGAGTTGCATGGTAGGTTTGATCAAGTTGCAACATAGGATCTATATAGAATTTTAGAAAACAGGAATAAAAAGATGCCAGCAAGGAATTGTATGATACAAAGATGGGCTGGTCAGGTAACATGGGTAGGTAACCAGAGTTCTCCATCAATACTCTTGTGAGAGCAGAAGAAAGCAAGGAAGACCTCCAGCACTTTGAGTGGACTCCATGCAGCAAATTTATGGGAGGACATGGATAGAATTTGTACAGGATGAACAAGCATGGAAAGGTTGTCATCTGCATTGCTGGTAAGAGGTCCCCAAACCCAAGAGATCACAGATTCATTCAAAGATTGGGAAGTGTTAGGCATATCTACTGTAAGCACTGAATAATTAATCAATGAATTGACTTTGGTTTCTTTGATAGTAACATATGATTTAGGAATGCGCTCAATCTCTAACAGAAAGTTTAAATTACTTTCTGATTGATGTGTGAATTCCCACCACTTTTCCAATAATTTCTTTTCCCATTTACAACTTTAGTCAAAAAACATACTAAACAAGCTTGCAAGCAGTCATTTTATTACTCACTTTATTTTCTCTGAGTGTAAACAATGTGCATTAGGATTAGCCTTTAGTTTGCCCTTCAAAAATCAGAATCACAACAGGACCATAAACCGTACAAATAAGGACATTTTAGTCAACAAGCATTTATTATGGGCCTACTATGTGCCAGGCACTATACTAAACACTGGGGATACAAGAAAGGTAAATAGAGTCCCTGTCCTTAAGGCATCTGAAGTTTAGGTATCTAGAGTTACTTCTTACCTAATGGGGAAGAGAGCATGCCAACCACTACGGGCAAACAAAAAATACACAGGATTAATCGGAAATGATCAACAAAGGAAAGGCATTAGCCTTAACGGGGATCATAAGAAAGGAAGGAAGATAAAAATAATTACAAAGGTAATGAATAAAATTATTCAGCTATCAAAGAACAAGAGGCCATTCAAAACTTAGTTTCAGGACAAAAATTGTTGACCATTAACTTTGGGGACAAGATTTTCAGAAATGTCCTTTAAAACAGAAATAATAATCCCAATTAATACAACCGACATGTCTTAGATGTGACTACAGGAAGCAAAAATAATTCATTCTCCAATGACTACATCCAAATCAACATTTGGAATTGAAAGGTTTTCATTTTTTTTCCCCCTGTTTAAAAGCATTCTGTGGTATACACTATTCTTAAGTCTCAAAAACCTTTCTGTTCTGATATGTTACAATGGAACCTAGTTCCCATCTTGTTTGCTGTATTTAGCACTACCAACCTGTTTAATGATTTAATTCTTGGATTAAGTAAAAAATTCTGTAATTCCATTTGACTTATTTACTACTTTTGTGTATATGGAACAAATAATCAGAGCATGATAAATTTGTATCTCAGGGAGCCTAGGTGGAGCAGTGAATACAGTACCAGCTCTAGAATCAGAAGGACCTGAGTTCAAATCCAGCCTCAGACACTTGACACACTTACTAGCCATGTGACCTTGGGCAAGTCACTTTACCCCAACTGACCTGCCTTCCCCCCTCCAAAAAGCAAAAAAAAAAAAAAAAAAAATGCATCTGGAAAGGGCCTTAGGAGGCATTTCCCTTCACGTTAGAGATAAGGAAACAGATTCAGAGAAGTACAAGGTCACATAAGTACCAAGAGGCAAGAGTGGGATTTGAACCAAGATATTTTGACTCCATGGGCAACGAGGTGGCACAGTAGATAGAGCACTGGGCTTGGAATCAGGAAGACTCAACTTCATGAGCTCAAATCTGATCTCACACACTTAATAACTAGGTGACCCTGGGCAAGTCATTTGACCCTGTTTGCCTTGGTTTCCTCATTTGTTAAATGAGCTGGAGAAGGAAAAGGCAAATAGCTCCAGTATCTTTGCCAAGAAAACTCTGAATGGGATCACAAAAAGTCAGATACAACTCAATGACAAAAATTTGACTCCAAATTCACCATCCTTTCCATTGTAATTCCATTGTAATAATGTATCTTCCAAGCCACATCAGGCACAACAGAAAGAATGCTAGAACTGTAAAGCATACTACCACTCACTAGCTGTGTGGTTCTGGGCCAGTCATTTAACCTCAGTAACTTATTAGGATTTATCTACAAGTCACATTTATCTGGAATTTATCTGCTAAGTCATAGATGTGGAGGTTCCTAGCAGGAAATCACAAAATTCAGGGAATTAAAAGTATAATATTGTTAATGGGCAATCACAACTTCATAAAGTTTATGTGAAAACCAGGTTTATTACAAGAGAAATGAACATTCATGTGGAACACAAAAAGTTCTTGATCCTTAAAGAAGTTTACATTTTTATAATATCAGGACAAAGGGAAGAAGAGATACGAGAAATCTCTGCCTAAAAGGGCATGGTATGAGAGGGGGGGAAACCCACCTAAAGGGAAAGAGCAAGGCAATGGCAAAACTCATATTGTTTTCCCTTGGGGACTACTAGACCATGAAAATAGGGTGGTCTCCTTGTCCATGAGGGTCCCAGCTACACGAACCTAGTGCCTATCTTGACTCCCAAGGATACACAGGGAGTTCAGCTTGGGTTGTAAACAACACATTTTGTTGGCTGGAGAAGATGGTTTGTCCTTGACACATTCAGGGTCTCCTGCATACGCTAGGTTCAGTATTTATGGGAAATATGGCAACTCAAAAAGACAAGTTGAGGGGATCCCTATTCCACACAAATATAAAAAGTTATCAGTTAAATTCTGATTTTAGAATTGTTATTAGAATTGATGGGTAAAGGAATATAGGAAACCAGAGGAACAATTTAATTTCTAGCAACTGATTCACATAGAATGTTGCAAATACTTCCTTTTAAGTACAGAAAAAACAGAAAGGACAACTGAATAGGGAACCCTAATATCATTTTTGACATTTACTAAACATAACCACCATTCACATTGTCCAGTATTGTGATGTGAGAGTAAGCTAAGTATTTAATTTTAATAAAAATGTTATGGAAAGACACATCCAGGATTTTCTTTTCAAAGCTCTATCTGTGAACCATGATATAGTGGAGAGAAGGCTGACCTTAAACTCAGGAAGACTTGGGTTCAAGGAAGGAAGCAAAGATTTATTCACTAGTTACTACATGCCAGGCATCGGGTTAAGTGCTGGGGATACAAAGGAGTATCTGTGAAGAAAACAATGACATATCTGAAAAACACAGGCAGAGAAACAGGTCTTTGGGAAAAGTCCAAAGAAAGACTGACATCACAAAAAACAGCACCTGAGAAGTCTGATTTTCTGCCAGCATCACCCAATCAACACACCTGCAGGGGCTCTGGAAGGATGAAAAGCAAGGCCACTGCTGAAGGACAGTCACCTTGCAGCTGATTTTGGTAAATTGCATTTCACAGTGTTGCCAGGTACAGGTAATAAACAAGCATAAACAGGGTTAGCAACAACCAAAGGTGGAAGTTGTCTATTGCAGAAAATGAGAAATAAGTGAAAACTAATTAAAGAAGAATCCCTATGTGAAAAACTCTGGTGAAATCATCAGGTTGGAAAATAAGAAGTTTTAGGAGGAAATTGAAAATTCTAAGGGAGATGGGGCAGCAGAATAAGAGTCAGAAACATGGGGTAAAATCTGCCATTTACCAGATGGGTGACTTTGGATGATTCATCGAAAGTCTCTGAGCTTTAATCTCTCACCTCGAAAGTAAAAATATTACTACATTCTTCTCAAGGATATAGAGGATTACAGATTTAGAGCTGGAAAGGATTTCTTAAAGAACATCTAGTCCAACTCACTCCCCTGGGATGTGACCTTTCTACCCCACCCCTCCCCATTCCATTTTACAAGAGAAGGACTGAAACCCAGAAAGAAAGGCAAAGTGACTAGGGTTACACAGGTAATAAGCAACACAGGATTCAAACCCAGGTCTTCTGATTCTCAAGCCAGTGCTCTTTCTACTGTACAACGCTATAAGGATCCTATGAAAAATGTCATGCTAAGTTCTTTGTAAAATATTATATACATTTTATATACTTTATATTATATATGAATTGTATATGTGTTATATTATATATGAGCTATATATTTATATATACTTTATATATGCCCAGGTAATTCTGAGGATGGTGGTACCATCAACAGAAACCAAGAAGTTAGGGAAAGAGGAAGGGTCTTTGGTTTTTGTTTCGTTTTGGTTTTTTTTTTTTTTTGGAGGGGAGTGGGGCGTAGGGAAAGTGAACATTTCATTTTTTTGACATGCTGAATTTGATACAAGAAACAGTAGGTGAAGGTGAGATGTACAGAGGAAAGTGTTGGATTTGGAGGTACAAGACCTGAGTTCAAACCCTAACTGTGTTACTTGGTGACTTTTTGACCCCAGGCAAATCATTTAACCTCCCTGGTCTTGTTTCCTTACTGAAAAAATGAGGAAACTTGACAGTATGACCTTTCTCTAAGGTCCCTACCATAATTAAATCTATGATCCGATTTATCAACCATAAAAGTATTGATTGATCAATCCAAAAAGTGAGAAATGTGGAATTGGAATTCTGGATATTAGGGTTAGAGATAAAAATTTTGTAGTTATCTGCAGATAGATAGGTAGATATACAGATTATAGATAGTATGTAGAGAGAGAAAGTAGAGATGGATAGATAGACAGATAGATGAATAGATAGACAGACAGATGGTTGGTTGGTTGTCCTTCATTCTCAAAGAGGACTGAAATGACATCACTTTGCTAGAGTCAAGTTTCAGGGCATGCAACTGTAGCTGATCAGACCAATACAAGCTCAGAATGCTCTACCTCAAATTGGGCACAAATAGTATGAGGTGGATTCCCTAAATTTGCACATCCTGCTTTTCCTTTGAGCTGTTTCAATTTTGCTTTTCTTATAAAGCATAACACCTTCTCTGATGTGGGCAAGACATGCTGAGAGGTCCTGTGCCTGTATCTCCCATGTCACAAATCAATTCCAAAGTTCTTAAGAGAGACCTTGAGAATGTCCTCACATTGTTTCTTCTGACCACCATGTGAGCACTTGCCCTGTGTGCATTCTCCATAAAATAGTCTTTTTGGCAAGTATACATTTTGCATTCAAACAATGTGGCCAGTACATCAGAGTTGCACTCTCTGAAGCAGAGTTTGAACACTTGGCAGTTTAGTTCAAGAAAGGCACCTTATCTTGCCAGGTGATCTTCAGAATCTTCCTAAGACAATTCAAATGAAGTGATTCAGTTTCCTGCCACGGTGCTTGTATACTGTCTAGTTTTCACAGGCATACAACAATGAAGTCAGCAAAATGGCTCTGTAGACCTTCAGTTTAGAAGTCTAATACCTCTTCTCTCCTGTTCTTTCCTTCAGAGCTTCACAAACACCGAGTTAGCTCTGGCAATGCATGCATCAACTTCATTATCAATGGGTACATCCCTGGAAAGTACATGACCAAAGTAAATGAACTTATTCACAGCATTCAAAACTTCTCCATTTACTGTAAGCAATGGTTCCCATATGGATGGTGTGGTGGTGGCTGATGGAGCACCTGTGTTTTCTTGGTGTTAATTGTTAGGTCAAAATTAGCACAAGCAGATGAGACTTGATCCATACTTTATTGCATCACAACTTCAGAGGCTGTACTGAGTGCACAATCATCTGCAAACAAAAAATCATGTACCATCACTCTCTCCATTTTGGTCTGGTCTTGTAGCCATTTCAAGTTGAAGAATTTACCATTAGTGTGGTAGCTGACTTTGATACCATGTTCATCCTCATCGAAAGTATTTGACAACATGGCTGAAAACATCATGCAAAAAAGCATGGGAAGGGCAAGCACACAGCCTTGTTTCACTCCATTGGTGACTGGGAAAGCTCAAGAACATTGTCCATTATCTAGAATCTAGGCAAGCATGTTATCATGAAATTGACATACAATGCTGGTGAACTTCTGGCAACCAAATTTTCACGTTAATTTTCCATAAGCCCTTATAAGTGACAGTATCAAAGGCCTTGGTCAGATCTACAAATGTTGTTTATAGACCTCTGTTTTGTGCTCCTGGAATTTCTCTTGTAGTTGGCAATCGGCAAACATCATATCAACTCTTCCTCAGCCCTTGCTGAAGCCACACTGGCTCTCAGGTAGACAACCATCTTTGAGGTGAAGGATCAGTCTATTAAGGAGGACTCTGGCAAGAATCTTGCAAGCAATGATTAAGAGAGAGACCTCCCTGTGATTGTAACAGGACAATCTATTTCCTTTACCTTTATGGGGATGGACAATGGAGACATCCTTGAACTCCTGGGGGATAACCTCTTGCCATATACCCTGGAAAATTTAAGTCAGCTTTTATATGAGCAATAGACCCCAAAACTGTAAATATCAACTGGAATAGAATCAGTGCCAGGTGCTTTGCTACATGAAAGAAGCCTAATGGCATTCAAAACCTCTTCTTCAATTAAAACTTCCTCTAGGGACAGACTGATTTCAACCTGAGGTAAATGGTCAGTGGCCTCAGCATTGATTGATGATGGTCTTCTGAGAACACCATGGAAGTGTTCAGTCCATCTCTCTAGTATCATGTCCTTATCACTAATCAATGTGGTTCCAGCACATATCAACTATGATACAGTTGAGATGTATCATAGGTCTTTGGCCCATAAATTGCCTTCAGGGCATCATAAAAGCACTTTGGATTGCTAATATCAGCATAGAATTGAATTTCATTTGCCTTCTTACAGAGTCAAGAATCTTGCATGTCTCTAAGCTTTGCTTGTACTTTACTTTTGATAGAATTAAATTCTGCCTTCTCAGAGATGGATGAACTATCTTGCTGGTAAACCCTATGGAGTTCTCAATTTTCATTTAGTAGGGTCTGAATTTCCCCATCATTTTCATCAAACTCATCTTGGTATTTATTTGTGAGTATTCTGACCCAGATGAGTAAATGCCGTGCTATATACCGAATCTCTGAAAACTGCCCACTCCTTTTCTGCTTCACTGCTGGTAATTGTGTGTTGGCTCAACTTTCCCTCAAAATTAGCAACAAACTGTTCCTACTCAGAGAAGAACTCTAATCTGCTGACATTAATTCTTCTGGTAGTAATTTTGCCTTGAGGACTCTGTTTTTGTTGAATGTGAATATTTAGTTTGGACAAGATAAGTCTATGATCAGTCCAGCACTCTGCACCACACATTGCCTTTATCACTCTCTCATCCTGTCTGTCTCTTCCCCTTATAATTACATAGTCTATTAAATGCCAATGTTTGCTTCAAGGATGCATCTACAAAGTTTTATTACATTGAGGTAAACAGAAGATAACATTGGTAATGAGAAGGTCATGAGATCCACAACTCTTCAGCAGTGAGTGATCATTGCTGTTGTTGTTTCCAACTCCATTCCTCCCTAGAACTCCTTGCCAAATCTGGGAGTCTGAGCACATTCTAGCATTAAAATCACCCAGAATTATAAGCTTGTCCTCTTTTGGCACATTAATGATAAGGGTCTCCAGATCTTCATAGACAGACAGACAGATAGATAGCTAGATGAAGAGATAGTAGGTAGAAACAGATATAGATAGATAATAGAGTATTTATTAAATACCTACTAAGTGCCAGACACTATGCTGATTAATGGGGATAAAAATACAAAGAAATAAGATAATCCTTTCTTTCAAGGAGCTTACATTCTAACAGAAAGAGACAAAAGATAAAAAGGAACCAGAAAAGTGGAAAGGGGGAAACCATAAGGCATCAGGTAACTGATGGAAAGAATCCGGAAATAATAGAGATGGCTCAAGTCATTATCTTGTAGGATGCCACACTTAGGGGTAGCTGGAAGAAGAAAAAATGGTAGCACATCAAGAAGATATAATCAGAGAGATAAGAAAAATTATAATGTGATAGAACAATGCCAGGGAAGTCAACTGAATAAGTCATATAAAGAACAAGGATGTGAGTCAGAATCAGGATCTCCTATTTGGAAGAGAACTCAGAGGTCCTCTAGTCCAGGACTTCTTAAACTTTTTCCACTTGTGACCCCTTTTTGCCTGAGAAATTTTTATACAACCCCAGGTATATAGGTATATAAAATAGGTATACAAATCAAACATTTACTGATAATAAATCATAAAGAAATTTATTTTAAAAAAATTCTTTGGTATACATATAATTTTACCATTTATTAAGGACAAAAGCAAATTTGCACACTAATGAGATGGATCTCCTTGTTTATTTTTACATAAAGAATTAAATTTTGGTGGAATATTTTATACTGCAGGATGTAGAACATCTTCAACATTTTTCAGTTGATCAATATTTTGATTTTATAATCTTCAATGCTGTTTTCAGAACCAAAGTTGCAGTGAAGTTATGCGACATAACATGGGCAAGCACTTCCAGAAACATCTCATAATGTGGTTGATTTTGAGTTAATTTTTGGCAGCTGTGCATTCAGAAGACTTTTACTGTTGCCAAGTTTTACACGACCCCCACATACAGTTATTCAACTTATATGGGTTGTGACCCACAGTTTAAGAAGGGTTGCCCTAGTCCAAGCCATACATAGGACTTCCCTCTATAGCATCCACAACATGATAGGGTTCTCATTATAACTCTCAGTCTGTTCATTGCACTTTTAGACAGCTATGTTAAGAAGTTTTTGATCTATGAAGAGGAAATCTGTCTCTTTAAATTCCATTCATTGTTCTTAGCTTTGGCTTCTGGAACCAAGGAAAACACCCCAGCTACCTTGTCCATGAGGCAATCCTATAAATACTTGAAGAGAGCTATTATAATCTAAGATTGCCTTGTTTTTGTCTCTGCATCTGGCATGGTGCCTTGAATACAGTATATGCTTAATAAATGATTGTTGTTAGATTGCTCAAATTAGTTTTTGGAGCTGTCATATGATCTTATTGACTGATATTGCCATTAGTCAACTAAAGTCCCATTTTTTAACATGAAGAGTTGATTAGCCAACATTCTCATACTGGTACAATTAATTTTTATATACCATGTAAAACTTTACATTTATTCCATCCATTTCCTAGCCCACATCTTAGCCAAGATTCCTGTATCTGTACAATTGACTTTTATATACCATGTAAAACTTTGCATTTATTCCATCAATTTCCTAGTCCACATGTCTCTTACTTTCCCACAAGGATATCAAAGCATTGTCAAATAACTTCCTGAAATCTAGTTATGTCATGCCTTTGGCATCTCCCAAAATCTACCAGCCTAGTAACCCTGTCAACCCAAAAAAACCAAAAGGACATTACCTGGCATTCTTCTTAAACCCTTCACAACCTGGTTCCAACCAAACTTGCTCTTAATTACCTCCCTTCATACAGTCTTTCGTCCAACTAGACCAGCCACCTTGCTTCTCCTCACACACCATATTGCATCCCTCAACCTTTACACAGACTCTCTTGCTCATGCCTGGAATGCAGTTTCTCCTCACCTTCCCAACCCAGAATCTGCAGTCTCCTTCAAAGTTCACCTAAAATGCCACATCCCACATAAAGGTTTCCAGACACCTCTTCCCACCCCCTCTCCACATTACCTCATAATTATTTAGTACATATTTACATGTGTATATGTTGACTCACCTAACAGAATTTAAGCTTCTTGAGGACAATGATAGCTTCATTTGTCTCTGTATTCATAGAACCAAGCATAGTGCCTAGCACATAGTAGGTGCTTTTAAAAAGCTCATTGTTTCCTTGATTGACGACTCAATGTTTTTCATAGCAATCATCATTTCCTTAAATGCACAAAAACCATTCCTTTCTATATTATGTATCAATACTCCTTAGAACAGTGCCAGCAATCTAAGTTGAGCTCACTCACTATACTCTGAAAAATATACCTTCACTGTCATTTTGAAAACCAACACCCTAATGGTCAACCTACAGTACATTTTCCATTATGGCAATCAAAATAATCCATATTTTCATAATGTTATTAAGTTTACAAAGATCATTACTCACAACAATCATGTTGTTATAAATAACTAAGTACAAGTATAATTGTCTTCATTTTGCAGATAAAAAGACTAAAGCTCAGAGAAGTAAACTCTCTTGCCAAAGAACACAGAGCTTGTAATTGTCAGAGTTTAGACTCAAACCTATGGATCCTGATACCAAGTCCTTCATTCTTACTCCTTCCTGGCCATTTCCAAACCACGTTGCTTGTACTCTGACCATCTTCTTCTTGCTCCATTGGGGGAGCCTGGACTCTACCCATGGAACCTTTTGCTTTGGTACATGAATTTTCTCCTCATCATACCCAGAACCAAGCCTCCCTGACACTTTCAGGGCATTTCCAAACTGTGTTCTCTCAGGTATGCCATTATCTACCTCTGTACCTTTCACTTGAATCCCCTGTGCTTAGCATGGTTCCTGGCACATAGTTATATTGCTTTTGTTTTAAATGCATCAACAATTATTATTGTCATTAATAATAATCATTATTATTAGCCAGCATTTAGGGCATCTAGGTGGTATAATGGACAGTGACAGGCCTGGAGTCATGAAGACCTAAATTCAAATCTGGCCTCAGACAAGTATGAGCTGCGTGACTCCGTGCAAATCATTTAACCCTGTTTGCCTCCATTTCCTCATTTGTAAAATAAGTTGGAGAAGGAAAGGGCAAATAACTCCAGTATCTTTGCCAAGAAAACTCCAAATGTGGTCATAAAGAGTTGGACAAGACTGAAAAATGATTGAACAATAAAAAGTGTGGAACGCTGCATATAATGTCAGAATTGATGGACACATTGGCACATAAGATCACCAGATCACAGATTGACAGTCAGAAAGGACTTTAGAAGCCATCAAATCCAGTCACCTCAATTGACAGATGAAGAAATCAGGGCCCAGATAGGGGAAATTATTTGCCCAAGGTCATGCAGTTAAGAATCTGAGGTAGACTTCAAACTCAGTTCTTCTTGATTCTAAATTCAGTGATCTATTTACTATACCACATGGCATCTAGTTTTACTAAACTGTTTTTTTTCCCTTTGTAAAATTTTTTTTCTTATAGTATATGGCTCTCTGGGAGTGATATTTTGGGAAATAAAAGTGTCATAAAAACAAGAGATGGTAATAAATTTTTTTCAAAAGAAATTTGATCTATTATAGGAGGGTGAATCAAGGCATCCCCTCATTCTCCATGTCAACCTGAAACCTGTAAAAGTTAGGAGTGGAAAAATAAAAGTAAAATATGCAGAAACCAGTAACCTTTCAGAAGCACAACTGTTTGAAGAATATCCATCAGCTTTCTCAAATACTCTAAAACAATAAGCAGCATGACATTTTTCAAACAAATATTTTAAAACTTGGGTCCATATGTGTGCTGAAAATTAACATCATCTGTTCTACAAGAACAGCCCTGGTTCATTTCCACTATCACATAATGGACTGTATTTGCTTATTTCATTAAATCCCCCAAAGGTTACAGCATGCTGAAATATTAAAAATTCCACACTTCCACTACTGGGAACTTTGTGTCAGGCCACACAAAATGAGAAATGTGAAGAAGGATCTTCAAGTACTCCAATGCAATTCAATAAAATCAACTACAATTGATGAAGCTCCCACCAAAGACATTGCACTAGGAGTAATAAGGGATATGGCTATTGGGATGACCAAGAACCATACAGTCTAATGGAGGGGCAGGAGTAGAAATGAAAAGCATTCCCCTTCAAACACACACACACACATGAAACTGTTGACACAAAGACAAAGTACAAAAAACAAGTTGCTATGAAAGTAGAAAAGGGGGGGATGTTGCAAGATTGTTAATGAAAAAAAAAGTCAACCACATCCAGGTTTACAAGGCCCAAGTAAATTGAGTTGGAGGAAGTAAAACATATACTTGATGCTATTTAGACTGAAGAACAGAAGATTTGGGATAAAGATGGAGAATTTAACAGCACTTTTCACATGCAGGGGACCCCAGAAGATGACAAGTAACTCCTCTACTTTTCCAATGAAGACAATAAATCATAAAATAGAATTCAATCCTATCCAGAGATTTTTCCACTTGTCATGACCATCCATGAAAACAATATAAGCCAGCCTTATGATATGGTAGCTAATGGGATCTTGGGGCTATATTGAAAGGGATTGCTTCCAAGAATAAGGATGCAGTATTCCAACTGTACTGTTTACCCTGGTCAGATCATATGTCAAGTCTTATGTTCAGGTCTAGGTACAACAGATCAGGAAGGACAATGATAAGCAAAGGAATGACTAGAGGAGATCAACCATTAGTCCCTATGAGGACTATTCAATACTGGAGATGAGATGATTCAGGCAGTCACAATAATTAACTTTAAATGATTAGAAGGCTGTCACATTAAAGAGGTATTAAACTTGATCTGTTTGGAATCAAAGGGCAGAATTAGGGGCAATAACTGAGAGTTCTAAAGAGACAACCTTTGCTTGATAAGCAGGGAGGAGTTCTTCATAATTGCTTGTCATTCAGTAATTTTTCAGTCATGTCTAACTGTTCCTGATACCATTTGGAAGTTTTCTTTGCAAAGATACTGGAATAATTTGCCATTTCCTTCTCCAGCTCATTTTACAAATGAGGACACTGAGGCAAACAGGGTTGAGTGACTTGCCCAGGGTAGCACAGCTAGTATGTGTCTAGGGCTAGATTTGAAGTCAGAAAGTTTTCCCGACTCCAGACCCAGCACTCTATACCACCATCTAGTTGCTTCTTCATAGTTAGATATATGAAAAAAATGTAGTGGGCTATCTAATGAAGAAATGGGTTTTCCCTCACTGGAGGTCCTCAGATAAAAATTGTATAATTCAAATCAAGTCAGCAAGTATTTATCAAACACCTACTATGTGTCAGGGTTACTGAGTATACTACAGTAGAGATTTTTACAGGGGAAGGGTTGAACTAAATTCCCTCTGAAGTTCCTTCCAATTTTGAAAGACTAATTCTGAGAGTATCTGGATTACATTATTGGAAGAAGCACCATACTCATCAACTTAATTTTCCCATATTTGAAGTGAGGGCTGTGAATTATCTGTACATTGGAGTTTTATCAGTCATAAATATTTATTAAACACCTACTATGTGCCAAGAACTGTGCTGTTAGGGATTAAAAGAAAAACACTTTGTCCTCAAATTGACTAGTTTCTCCACTAATCTTTGCTAAGCAAGGATATTTGCCCCTTCTCCTGGCTCAAAAGCCAAGCAATCCTTCACTATTTCTGCTGAAGGCAATACCAAACTGTTAGTCATTCAGTTTCTCAACTTTGGCATCTTTTTTTTTTTTACTCTTTCTTCTCCTTCACTAACCATTTAATCAGATTCCAAGTCTTACCAATTCTACCTGCATTCTTCCATCTTCTATACTCATATGTATATTACTGACCTGCACTACTGAAAGAGCTACTTAGTTGGGTTCCCTGCTTCCAGTTTCTCCCCTCTCCAATCCTCTACACATCTGCAAAAATTAACTTCTTTAAGCACAGGTCTGATCATATTACTGTCTTGCTCAAAATCCATGGCTCCCTGTTGCCTAAAAAGACAAAACACAAACTGCTCAGCCTGGCAATGAGTACCTCCCATTGACTGGTTCAAGCCTATCTTTCTAAACTTTTCATGTTACATGTCCTAACTCATTCTGTGTTCTGGTCCAATTAGCTTATTTACTCATCCTTGAACTCAGTGCTCTTTTCCTACCTTCCTACCTTCATGAGATGTCTCACTATGCCTGGAATGTGCTTCCTATGCAACTCTGCCTTTTAGAATCCATAGAGTGCTTTAAGGCTCAGCTCAGGTGCAATTATCAATTCTCTTCTCTCATAATTATCTCCTACTTCCTTATCTATTTTATATTCCTGTACCATCTGGCAGAATGCAGAGGACAGAGACAATTTTCATTTTACCTTTAGTTTCTCATTGGCCAGCGAAGTGTCTTATACATAGAAGATTTCCAACCTTGATGCCAAACACGCAAATGAATTGCCACCTTTTACATGAAGCTGTTCTTGAATCCCCAGTTGCTAATGACTCCCTTGCACCTTCTACCAACTAAAATCACTTTTTTCTGTTTTATGTGTATATACGCACATGTCTATACATATATAACACATACATGTATATATACATATATACATGTATGTATGTATACATATGTGTGTATACATACATACATTTTGTCTCCTCTGATAGAATGGATACTCCTTGAGAGTGGACACTGTTTCATTTTTCTTTTTGTATCCCTAAAATCCAGAACATAATAGGTACTTAAAAATTCCTGTTTTCTGAAAGGTTGATGTTGTAGAGGCTTGGATTGGATTGGATATGAGAAAGTGAGAAAATGGAGAAGAGTTAAGGATGGCTCTAAGATTAGCACCCTAGATAATGATTAGAAGAATGGTGATATCTTTACACATAATTAGGAAATTTTGGAAGTCATTGGGTTTAGGGAAAAAGACAAAATCTCTTTTGGATATTTTGATGTTGAGTGTGACATGCTCAGGTAAGATACGCTAACTGTTTAAGATAAATGGAGCTGAAATGAAAGGGACAGAAAAAATGTTTTGTGTAAAGAAATTTATATTAATTGTCAAAAGATATAAGTATTGCCATTGTTATGGATGAATATTTTGATGCCCAATAGGAGTAGAAAACATAAACAAACATTCAAGCAGTTTTTGGTAGTTCAGATGCTCCTGAATGGACCAATAACATCCTAGCTGTGAATTACCCTCCTTCATGTGTTTCCCTGCCAGGTTCCTATAAGTGTCTCTCCCCTCTCTTAACAAGGATACTTAATGAATTGAGGAGAGAGTGTGACATGGATTTAATGCATGCATTGTAATATATTTTAATACTTATGCATTTACTTTCTCATATTAATATTTATAATTTCCTTTGTTTCATTGTTAAGCAAGTAGATAGGTTTAAGATCCAAAACTATCATTATTGTGAATGACTGGTTATATAAATATTATATACTGTGCAGATGGGTTAACTTGTGTTCATGGGTGCATAGATAGAAAATCCATTGCATGGGTGCTTGGCAGCTAGAGGGTGATTGGGAAAGTACATTTCCTTATGACAGGGGCTACCCTTAAGATGCTGAGAGAGTTTGATTGTACTCACGGGGTGGTAGTCTGTCTTTCGAAAATTAGAACTGTGAATGTGAGAGCAGGTTAGAGTAATCGAGCTGAGCCAAAACCAGAAAAGAGTGAGGATGTCTGACACACCTAGATGAGAGTTATCAGAGGCAGCTAGGTGGCACAGTAGATACAGCGCTAAGCCTAGAGTCAGGAAGTCCTGAGTTCAAATCCAATCCCAGACACTTACTAGCTGTGTGACCCTGGGCAAGACACTTAATTTCTGTCTGTCTGTTTCTTTGACTGTAAAATAGGAATAAGAAGAGTACCTACTTTTCAGGATTGTTGTGAGTATCTAATGAGATAATATTTGCAAAGCACACAATACACAGTACTGGCATACAGTAGGTGCTTAATAAAAGCTTGTTTCCTTCCCCTCCTTCCTTTGCTGTACAGTGTGGGTATTGACTAACTTCACAATAATGACTAGACTCCCCACCTACAGCACATAGAAAGTTATTATATTGTAAGACATTTGATGAAGTCCCAAGAACACACTGGCCACCTTACAAGATACTCAGATGGAGTAGGACTTATTAAAGGTGAACACATAAATGGGGCATGGCAAGCTATAAAGTTATGAGTGCAAACCACAGAGTAACTTGAACCTGGAGTAGCTGCACTCTGGGAAACCAGCCCTTGAATTGGGCATGAGAGTGGGAGGTAGCCTATAGCGTGTCTGGTTCTATACCAACATTTTTATCAATGATTTGGATAAAGACATAGTTGGCATGCTGATCAAATCTGCAGATGGCACTAAGCTAGAAAGTATATCCAACACAGGAGAAGGCAGGATCAGTATCTAAAAAGATCCTGAGAGGTCAGAACACTGAGCTGAATCTAGTAAGGGGAAATTCCCATAGGTATAAATGCCACTTTACCTTTAAGCATAAAATATAACATCATAAGAACGATTTGGGGAAGACATGGATAGAAATCAGTTTGTTTAAAAAAATATTTAGTGGTCTGAGTTGATTACAAGCTCATATGTGTCAACAATGCATTAAGAGAGGCATGTCTTCTAGAAGTGAGGAGACAAGCTCCTCTGTACTTTGCCCACATCAGACCTCATCTGGAGCATCCCTCTCAAATCTGGGTACCACAGTTTAAAAAGAACATTGATAATAAGCTGGAGAAAATACAGAAGGGCAATGGAGGAAATGAAAGGATCTTGAGCCCAGGCCATGTGAGAAGTGGCTGAAGAACTCAATATCTTTAGTCTGCTGAAGAGAAGATGAGGAGATAGAGGGAAGAGGAAGAGTATCTTGGCTCCAAGTATTAGAAGGGCTTTCCTAAAGAAGAGAGACCAGATTTGCTCTGTTCAGTCCCAGAGGGCAGAGCCAAGAACAGGGTGATGGGTGTAGATAGCAGGGGCAAATGTAGACTTTACATCAGGAAAGACCAAAATGAGAGCTGTCCAAAAGGGAAATGGGCAGCTTGGGGAGGAGGCAGGTTCTCCCTCCCCGGAGATTCTAGTATGGGCTGGATGACCACTTTTTGGGTATATTATAATGGGGATTCCTTTTGAGTACAGGTTAGACTAGATGGCCACAGAGACTCCTTTCACCTCTCAAATTCTATGATTCCATGATTCAGTCTGATATTCATAACCTCCCCATGGATTACTCTTTTTAGAGCCTAACATTACAGCTTGTCATTTCAGCAAACCTTCTCACTTTAACTTCTTTTCTAACTAGACAGGGCTCTCTTTGGATTTTAGTATAAAACAATGCCAGTGGTCTGTCTTTTTCTCCAGAACCAAAACGAAGCCCCAGGAGAGATTCTTTAAGCATGACCAGTGCATTCTCTCCTGATTACAAGAACTGATAACTGAAAAACTATGTAATTCCAGACAGATATACTAAGTCCAAGACAGTCTTTAAATATAGTTTTGTGTATGTGTGTGCATTTTTTAATTCTGGGAAAAATTCTTGACTAGACCAGAAAAGTTTTATCCATCATAGGTCAAATGTAGGGCCTTCATCAGAGGACCAGTAAACCTTTGAATAACAATATCAATGGCTATGAATGTACAAAACTCCATCTGGAAATGAAGAATCTATAGTCATGGATGGTTACGACATTATAGTAACCTACATGGCAATGATAGTTTTAAGACAGACCTCAATGTAGATGGGAGCCAACTATGTTTTGGATACATTGCCAAATGGCAGTCTATATACAAAAAGAAATGGCAACAAATCTGACAAGGGGTCATGACTTTAATAAATATTTTGAAGAAATGAAAGAAATGAATTGAATGAAACAAGTGAGTGATGTGCATCTAGCTTTTCATTAGGTTTGTTTGAAAAAGAAAGGAGACAGATTCTACTGCCTACTGGAGATGTCTTAGTGCCATATTTTTTTCCCCCAAGGATTTGTGAAATTTTTCACACCTCCTAATTCACCCAAAATAGATGTTCTACTGAAACTTAATTTTTGGAAAGTATCATCCTTTTCTTACTGAAGCCCCAGGGAGACTTTCCTGAATGGAGGCTGGTAAAAGTGAGGCACTGATCTAAGTCTCCATGCCTAGCAGTTCATCCTTGCTTTCTGCTCTCTTTGCTTATCTATAGCTTCTAAATGGGTAGTCCAGAATCCTGTGTCTCTCATTTTTATGCTAATGAAAAATGTCTTGCCACAGGCAAACCTTAAAGGGCTACATATGTGTGAGTTATTTTATTAATATTAACTATTATTGCCCATATCTTCAATGCCAACATTCTACTAGTGCTGTATGGCTATCAACCATGTAACAGAATAGTTTCTGAAGAAACGAAACTGAGATATCACCCAGAGGGTAACAGAGACACATGGTGGGTGTGAACCTGGAGGCAAGACATTACGAACAAGAAACTACATTTTTGTTGTTGTTGTTGTTAAAAACTCCATCAAAACATATAAGCAAAAAAGATGACCTAGTCAAAAGGACAGAGTGAGGGGTATAAGCAATGTGGATAGTTCAATGGTATCCTCCCAATCTCAAAAGAAATAAAGGAAGGTACTTTACACATTGAGTGAATCGCCTGAGGTGAAATTAAAAGAAGGCATAGACAGAAGAAGTACCACAAGGTGGGCAGTCCCACAGGTGGGATAGATTTCTATATGTATCACTGCAGAGAATATGCATATTGATGTTGCAATAGGTCGATTTGAATATATAAGAATGATTGTTGCTATGTATCAGTATATGTAAGCAAAATGATCTAGAGACACTGCAGCTGGAGGCACAGTCGATAGAGAGCTGGTTCTGGACTTGGGAAGATTTGAGTTCAAATCTAGTCTCAGATACGTACTCTAGCTGTGTGATGCTGGACAAGTCACAGGACCTTTGTTTACCTCAGTTTCTTTGACTGAAATATAGGGATAATAATATAATCTACCTGCTAGCATTGTTGTAAGAGTCAAATGATATAATATTTGTAAACACTTAGCACAATGTCTGGCACCTATTAGATTCTACATAAATGATTATTTACTTCTCTCCCTCTCCCTTAACACCAATCCAAATTGACAAAATAATATAGTTATAAACAAAGGGCTGATTCTCAAGGAATGGCATTCAAGATACCATGTAGTACCAGAAAAGAAAAGATGCCTTCCCTCAGGATGCCTAGACCTCCTTCAGGATGCCTACTAGGAACAGCAACTGGGTCCTCACTGATGCTATACCTCCCTTATCAACATGAAATTCCACTCTCCACAGTGGCTCCTCCAAACCTTTTCTTTCCTGTGCAAGTGGATTTCATTCCATTTCATCTCCTCCAACAGATTGCTCCCTCTGTCATTCCCACTTTTTGACTTATTTTTAATCTCTGTCTCTCCACTGACTCATTTCTTAGTGCCTACAAACATGCCCATGTCTCTCCTACCCTGAAAAAAAACCCTCACTTGACCCTTCCTTCTCCATGATTACCCTATATCTCCTCTGCCCTTTGAAGTTAAACTCCTCTAAAAAGGCCATTTACAATAGACACCTCTGCTTTCTCCATTCTTAACTGCTTTATAATCTGGCTTTGGACCTTATTGGTCCACCAAAACTGCTCTCTCTAAAGTTACTAATAATCTCTTAGCTGCCAAATCCAATGGCCTTTTCTCAATCCTCATTCTCCTTGACCCCTCTGTAGCCTTTGACATGGATGATCACTCTCTCCTCCCTGAAACTCTCTTCTCTCT
Organism: Pseudochirops corinnae; assembly: GCA_028646515.1. NCBI lineage: Eukaryota > Metazoa > Chordata > Mammalia > Diprotodontia > Pseudocheiridae > Pseudochirops > Pseudochirops corinnae. The sequence continues at coordinate 241,046,545 of CM053587.1, read as the reverse complement.
AGATTTTCAGTATACCACTCTCTCTTTGTTCTCCTCCTACCTATCTGACCATTCCTTCTCTGTCTCCATTGGGGGATGTTCTTCCAGACCATGTCCTATTACCATAAGTGTCCCTCAGGGTTTTGCCCTGCCTGGACCCTCTTGTCTTCTTCTATCCTACTTCACTTGGTGCTCTTATGCACTCCCATGGATTTAAATACCCTCTCTATGCTGATGATTCTCAAATCTACCTATTCTGTCTTAATTCTTCAGCAAACCTCTAATCTCACATCTCTCGCTGCCTTTCAGATGTCTCTAAATGGGTGTCCAGTAGACATTTAACTTAATATGTCCAGAACAAAACTCATCTTGCCCCCTAAACCCTCCCCCTCTCCTTCCCTATTACTGTAGAGAGCAACACCATCCTTCCAGTCCCTCAGGCTTGTGAGCTAGGAGTTAAGACCTGTCAACTTCATTTTTTCAACATCTTTTCTCTCCTCTGACACTGTCACCATTCTGGTACAAGCCTTCATCATCTCATACCTGTATTACTACAAAAGCCTGATGGTGGATCTGTCTACCTCCAGTTTCTTTCCACTTCAATCAATCCTCCATTCAGCCAGCAAAGTGATTTTCCTAAAGTGCAGGTGTGATCATATCACTCCACTCAATAAAGTCTAGTGGTTTCCTATTTGCCTCCAGGATCAAACACAAAATCCACTGTCATTCAAAGCCCTTCATAACCTAGTCCTCTCCTACCTTTCCAGTCTTCTTATGCCCCACTTCCTAACATATACTCTGTGATCCAATGACACTGGCCTCCTGGCTGTTCCACAAACAAGACTCTCCATCTCTTGGCTCTAGGCATTTTTCTCCAGCTGTTTCCCATGCCAGGAATGTTCTCCCTCCTCTGCTCGAACTACTGACCTCTTTGGCTTCTGTTAAGTGAGAAAGATCTCCTTTTTGAGTTTGTATGGTAGGTTACTGCTACTGAAATAAATCTATCACAATGCAGAAATTATAGAGGTAAAACCTAGGTTTTATTATGTTTAAGGACAGGTTAAGGAGGCAGAAAAACAACCCTGAAAATTGGGATTTTTGAAAAGCTTTTCTAGATAAAACTATATAAGAAATATAGAGAAATAAATTCTTTTATATATTTCAATCTTGCATGTTCTTTTAGGCTCTAAAAGTTTTAAAAGACAGATTAACAATCCCATTCTTCCTTGGATGTCATAAAAGTTGAACAAACTCAGTTAAAAAGAATCATAATCTCATGGATCCCCTAAGGAAACAAATCTGGTTAAAGAGACTCCATAGGTAAATAAGTCAGGTTGCAGATTAAATTACATGTAGAGTGTTCACAATGGGCTGATTCACAGTGGGGAAGTTTTGTGTGATCACAGATGCTAGCTACATCAGTAGAATACTTTCCTCAAGTAAGGCAGATCAAATTAGTTGGGAAACCTTGACTCCCATTTTGGCTTCCTATCTGAGAAATGTGTGAAGCCTTAAGTAGATTTTCACATCCCATGGAATAGGTTTCAGCCAACTCAGTAACCTCCTAACCAGAAGAACCAGCCCCAACACTCAAATAATAAAAATTAATAAAAGTAAATCAAAGGTGAAAAAATTATCACACTTCTTCTAAGTTCCAACTAAAATCTCACCTTCTACAGGAAGATTTTCTCAACCCCTCTTAATTCTAGCAGTTTCCCTCTGTTAATTATTTCCTATTTATCCTATATAGGGCTTGCTGTGTACATATTTGTTTGTATGTTGTCTCCTCCATTAAATTTTAAGTGCCTTGAGGGGAAGGACTGTCATTTGCCTCTTTTTGTATCCCCAGGGCTTAGCACACACCTGGCACATAGTAGGCTTTTAAAAATGCTTATTGATTGACTGATTGGACCCTCTTTCCTCTATCCCTGTCCCAGGCCACTCAGACACTATTCAATCTAGGAAGAAAACCCATCAACAGAATGCACTTTTCTCTTCTTATCCCTTGTCTCTGCCAGCTCCTCTGTGCCAATCAGATCCCTTTGGGAAGGACTAGCCCACCAGGAACAACCACCAGTGGAGACCTTTCTTCTCCAGCTATACTGCTAATGCTACCTTCCTCTTCCCCTCCTCCTGGCCAAACATTGACCTTATGTGAGGGAACCCAGAATCCCCATTTCACTCAGACCTCCTGCCTCACTCCCAGCTTTATAAAAGTGGGTAGGTTAAGCCCTTCCAGGCTGTCTCCCAAACCCTTCCCCTAGCAGAGTACAAAGTGAAATTTGTACTGTCTGGAGAAGCTGGGAGTTAAGAGAAATGTAATCTTTCCGATAAGACTCAGGACCACCAGCCTATCATCAATCTGCCTTGCCACTTCTAATGGGGATCCTTATGAAGGCTTTACCATCTGTCCTATCTCTGCAACCTCAAGACACTGACATCAGACCTTAGATATTTCCTTAGGACTTCTTAATCCTTCAGTCCACCCTGCCACTAAACACTCTGATATGTATTATTTTTGTTCAGTCCTTTGAGTCCTGTCAAACTCTTTGCGACCCCATTTGGGGTTTTCTTGATAAAGATACTGGAGTGGTTTGCTATTTCCTTCTTCAACCTATTTTACAGATGAGGAAATGAGGCAAACAGGGTTAAGTGACTTCCCCAAGGTTACACAGCTAATAAGTGTCTGAGGGCAGATCTTTACTCAGAAAGAGGAGTCTTCCAGACTTCAAGCACAGCACTATATCTACTGTCCCACCTAGCTGTCCCCAATATGTATTATCTCCCTCAATTCAAGTATAAGCCCTAAGAAAGTAGAGATTGTCTTGTTTTTCAATTTGTAGCCTCAGGTTTAGCACAGTGCTTGGCATATAATAGTAGTAGAAATAGAAGTAGAAGTGGTGGCTGTAGTAGGAGCAGGAGTAGTAGGAATAGTAGGAGTAGCAGCAGCAGCAGTTAGCATTTACTATGTGTCAGGTACTGTGATAAGCATTTTATAAATATTATCTTATGTGATCCTCACAATAATCCTGGGTCGTAGGTGCTATTATTGTTCCCAATTTACAGATGAGGAATCTGAAGCAAACAGAGCTTAAGTGACTTGCCCAAGGTCACATAGGTAGTTGGTGGTGGTGTCTGAGTAAGACATGTAAATGTCTTAGTAAGCATGTAAGTGCTTTTTTGATCACTTAATATACCATTTAAGCCACCTGATTTTATCTGCAAGCTGTTCCAAGGTGGATGGGGTAGGAAGGAGAAGCAGGGGTGTTAAATATAGTCCCTTGGCTCTTGCCATAGATAAAAGTGTTATCAGTAGCCTGGTTTTACTTTTGACAGCAAGAAGAGCCTGGGTGGCTCTTTGATATCTGGCTCACACTTCTCTGTCACACCAAGGATCCCTTTCATCTATCTGTCCCCTTGTTCCATTCCCTGACCCCATCTTAACCAAAAGAGGATCCAAGAATGCAAATCAAGTAGGAAGTCAAGAGTAAGGTAAGAGCCCCAGGAACTTGGCGAGCAGAATGCTTCTGTTTCAGGAGTATCTCTCTACCAAGGAGGACAAGAGCATCTGACAATTGTATCTTAGTCCAGGTTTTAAAAAAAAAAATCAATGGTATTAAATTTTTTAAATTTGTTAAACCAAATTAGGGAGATGGTGAGTTATACAGCAAAATACATAAAATAATCACTCTTTATCATTTAACCATATTTTTTTTCCCTACTGAACCTGTAATTTCACCAGTACAGAAATTCAGACTAATGTATATCGGTATCTAGAGCACTAAGAGGTTAGGTGACATGCCCAGAATCATACAGCAAGGATGTTTCAGAAACAAAATTTGAAGCCAGCATTTTCTAATTCTATACCAATGTCAGGAATACAGGAGAATTCCATATAAGATTCTGGAAAAAAACCAGAACCTCCCTTCCTCCGCTAAATCAGGCATCAGTCTGTCTTGTTCTCAGATGTGTACAGCTATCCCTTCCACATCACAGGGGTTAGGGTGTAGCACTCCACAATCTGGAAAATCTGTGTAAAATTTTTTGGCCCTCTCTTCATACCAGAGAAGTCTCAATTTTTTCTCTTTATTTTATGGGGTGTTTACAATAGCTTATTGTAAAATTTGGGTTGATGTCATACGATACTATAAATATATTTTATACATTTCTGAGTTTTGAAACTTTTTCTGTGTGATCTGCTGACCTTCATCTGTGGCTTCCACAAAACTCCCCCCAAATTCCTTTTTAATTTCTTAGGCCAACCCACAATATATCAAAACCAGAATAAGAAAAGTTGGATGTGGAAGGGATAACTGTAATCTAATGCAATACTTTTTCTTTCTCTCTAAAGAGGAGAGGGCAAGAGTTTCTGGTTTAATCCTCATGGACATTCTTTTTCAAGGAATTTAACATTTCAGTCATTTTCTTAATGACTAAATATCTTCCCCTTCTATGTATTTCAACATTGCCTGCTTTTGTCTGTCCCTCTTATCTATTCACCCCAGTCTTTGACTTCTGTATTTGAAGACAAAAATTATTTCATTCAATCAATATTGAGAACAAGAAGACTACTGATGTATAATGTACATAAAGATGTTACAATTATGGGCAAACACAGAGTTCCAGAAGAAATAATATTTCCCATTCCTTTTGCAAACTCTTATTTAAGAGAATGATTATACCTTATATTTGCAGCTTTCATTTGCACACGTACTATTTCCACAAAGAAAAGAGAACTGGAAACAGGAGGGAGAAAAAAAGAGAGAGAGAAATAGAGACAGAAAGAGAGAGACAATGAAAGAGAGAGATAGAGAGAAATGAAGAAACAAGAGGAGCAAAGAGAAGA
>CM053587.1:240978580-241041220 GCA_028646515.1 Pseudochirops corinnae | reverse complement strand
CTGATAGTTCCTCGTAGCCGAGCTGACTTTAGTGGGAAGTATCTGTGTGCGTTTTTGAAGTTCTAGGTTGGTCCAGAGTCCTATTCCATGGGTATTTGGGGGTGGCTATGTGAGAGCTGCGATATATTGCTGCTGCTATGCCGCCATCTTGGCTCCGCCCCCCCCTAAGACTCCAAAGTTAATGTTCTTTCCCTTGGATTAAATTAAGTGCTGACCACCATAGTAGGCTCTGAGGGAGATATTAAATTTAGAAGATTCACTGTCCTTGTCCTCCTGAAGCTTACATACAACTTGGAAAACAAGATACAAATGTAGATAATACAATTACACCATAATGTTTTGGTTTGAAAGTCATTTTCATAAAGGTGGTATAACTATATTAGATGATAAATGAAATAGAGAGGTTTGTTATTTTGTTTTGTTTTTTAAAATACAATTTAAGGTTGGTTCCATCCTGAAGAAGGGCGTTACTAACTGATAATATCAGGGAAGACTTCACAAAAGAATTGGTGCTTGAGCTTTAAAAGATGGCTCAAAATTCAGCAGGCAAAGACAGGGAGAGAGTATATGCTAGGCAGGGAAATAGTGTGAGGAAAAGTATGCAGGTCTGATAGTATAGATCAGTGGTTCTCAACCTTCCTAATGCTGTGACCCTTTAATACAGTTCCTCATGTTGTGTTGACTCCCAACCATAAAGTTATTTTTGTTGCTACTTCATAACTGTAATTTTGCTACTGTTGTGAATCATGATGTAAATATCTGATATGCAGGATGTATTTTCATTGTTACAAATTGAACATAACCCACAGGTTCAGAACTGCTGGTATAGATCAAGTTTGGGAGACAGAGTAATTCTATTTGGCTTGAGCAAAGAACACATGGAGGGTAATAATATGAGGCAAGTCTTAGGTAGTTTGTCACCAGATTGCTAAGGGCTTTCAATGAGAAGCAAAGAAAGTACTCAGTAGGAGATTGGGAATCACTGAAGATTACTGAGTGATTTTCCTAGATTTTTATACAAGTATAGAACCTGGTCCTCTCATTTATATTCTGTAGTCATTGAATATAGTGTTTTCATGGCTCTACTCTTCATCAGTTCAGGTAGATCTTTCCATGTTTCTCTGTATTCCTCACATTCATCATTTGTTACACTACAGTAATATTCTACCATATAGGTGTATCACAACTGGTTTAGACATTCCCCAATTGATATCTACTCTGTTTCTGAATCTTTGCTATCACAGTAAGTACTGCTACAAATAATTTTGTGTACTTGAGGACTTCTTTTTTTTCCCTTCTTATTAATGGCTTTCTTGTGATACACCAAGGTATTTTTAGCCTTAGCTGGTAATAAAGTTCCTAGGTCAAGGAATTGTGGACATTTTAATTACTTTATTTGCATAATCCCAAACCACTTTTCAAAATTCACAGTGCTCTCTCTGTGTATGTATATATATATACATATATATATACATATATATATATATAGAGCATTCTTTCATTTACTTGTTAATATCTTGCAATTCTTTTATGGACTATTTATTCCTACTCTTTGAATATTCATTGGTAATGGATACTAATTATATATAACATATATATATGTCAATTATTTATATATCTTGAATACCAAACCTTTATCAGAGAAATATGACAAAAATAATTTTTCCCATTCAATCACTTCCCTTCTTATCCTAGGTACAATAATTTGGTCTGTGCAGAAAGAAACTTCAATTTTATGTAATAGAAGTAATCTATTTTAATTTTTGTTATTGTCTCTATCCCTTATTTAGTTGAAAATGCATCTCCCACCTAGAGCTGTGAGAGGTATCTAATCTGTTTCTCTTCTATTTTTTTTTTAATAGTATGGTCTTCAAAGGTTGTGTCTATTAAGAATTTATTGTGGAATAGGGTCCAAGTGTTAGTTTAAGTTGAATTTCTACCAGATTGGTTTCTAGATTTCCCAGAAGTTTTTATGAAATAGAGAATTCTATCCTACATAATTTGTGTTTTCAACTTACATTGGTTTACTGAATTCCATTGTTTCTGATTCTCCCGTCTGATCTGTTCCTCTCTATTTTTTAACTAATAACAAATGGTTTTGATGACTGCTGCTTTATATTATAGTTCAAGGTTTAGAAGTGCTATTCCCTCTTCATCTCTACCACTTGCCATCCTTTTCTTTGATGTTCTAGATCTTTAGTTTTTCCAAAATAATTTTGTTATTATTTTATCAAATTAGGTAAAATATCCCCTTGGTAATATGATTGATATAGCATTAAAATGTAAATTAACTTTGGTAATGTTATCATGTTTATTACACGGTCACAACCCAGATCTGAGCCTCCAGTGACAATTTTTCTTTGTTTCTTAAAGGAGTACTTTATAATTGAATCTATACAGGTCTTTTGTGTGATTTGATTGGTTGATCCCCAGACATTTTATGCATTTTGTAGCTATTTAGAAATGAGATTTCTTTTTCTATGATTTCTTGTCAGATTTTGTTATTATTACATAGAAATGATATTGATTTTTGAGGATTTATTTTGTAGCCTGAAGCTTTGTTAAAGCTATTGCCTCGATTAGAATCTTTGTTGATTCCCTAGGATTTTCCAAGCATACCATCATATCATCAACAAACAAGTAGTTTTATGTTCTTTTTATCTATCTTTATATCTTTAATGTCTTTCTCTTGTCTTATTGATGTTGCTAACATTTCTAAAATGATAGCAAGTAATAGTAAAGAGATGGGCATCCTTGCTCCAGTCTCATATTTATCAGTAAAGGTTCTAGGTGTATCTCCAATGCATGTAATACTTGCCTTTATTTTTTTTATTATATTTTTAAAAATAAAAATGTTCTGTGCTTATATTTTGTAGAGTTTTAGCATAAATGAGAGCTGTACTTTGTCAAAGTCTTTCTTCTATCTATATTGAAATAATTATGTGATTTTGAATGTTGTAGTTTTTAATTTGATTAATTATGTTGCTTGTTTTTCTAATGTTGAAGCATCATGGCATCCCTGGTATAAATCTCACTTGGTCTTAATAAATTATTTCTTGGATAAATTGCTGTAGTTTTCCTTCTGTGTTTTATCTTTCCCTGGTATATGTATTAGGACTATATTCATCTCATAAAAGGATTCTGGCAGAATGTTTTATTTTTCTATTTTGCGGATGAATTTGTTAAGTATGGGTACTAATTGTTCTTTAAAAGTTTGATAGAATTCTTTTGTGAATTCATTAGGATCAGATTTTTTTTTTCTTTGTTAGTTCTTTATGGATGAATCTGTTTCCTTTTCTGAGATCAGGTTATTTAAGCTCTCTCTCTGGACTTCTGATAGTTTAGTATTTTATATTTTTGAAAGTATTCCTCTATTTCTTTTGTGTTCTCAGTTTTCTTATAATGTAACTACACATAATATGTCCTGATTCTTTTAATTTCTTCTGGTTTTATTGTGATTTCACCTCACTCATTTTCTATTTTATTGATTTGATTTTCTGCTCTCTTCTTTTTAATCAGATTTGCTAAAAGTTTATGAATTTTACTGGTCTTTTCAAAGAACCAACTTTTAGTTTAAATTATCATTTCCATGAGGTTTTGTTTTTTTGTTTCCAATTCATCCATTTCTCCTTTAATTTTTAACATCTCCCCCTTTTAGCTTATTTCAGGTTTAGTTGTTGCCTTTCTAATTTTTTAAAATGCATATTCATTTCATTAATCTTCTCATGTTGTTTCATCATTATAATTTTCTTTCACATAATTAGTTATTTGTATGATTTGTTCTTTGATCCATTCATTTTTAGGATTTCAATATGAAATCTCCATTTGGGTCTATATCTTTTGTTTGTGGTCCCTCAACCAATTACTATTTTTACTGTGTTATATCCTCAATCCTGTTACCCACTCCTCCTGTTTGTTACCTCTTTCCCTTTGGAATTTTGCCTATTAGTTCCTTTCTCTTTGCTGATTTTATCTAGTTATTTAATTCTTCCTCCTCTCTTTTTTTTTTTTAACCTCTCAGGCGAGTATAATCTCCTTTCCTCTCTTCTTCTTCAATTATTCCTGTTCATTAGATTTTTATAATTCTATTTTTTCACCTCTTTTCAGAGAGAATTTCCCTGCACTCCCTTCACTATTCATCCTCCTTTTCTGTCTACTCTAGACTTGAATTCTCTCGTGACCCTTACACATAGCTAGTTTCTTTCTATTCTCTTCATTTCTTATGGAAACAAAATTTCCAAGTTGCTCATTCTGAGTTCTTCTCTCCAAGTCATTTTTACTACTGCCTTGTACAGCTTGCCCTCCAGTGTCCTCCTTTTATTGGGCTTTGCTACCAGAAAAAAAGAAATGCATTGGAAATCACATAAAGGAATGTGAAGAAATAAAGCATATTTGCTAATAGATTTTCCCCCCAAAGGAAGCAGACCTACCACAATTCCAATCAGTCTAGAGTTATTTCATAAGCCCTACCTCCCATATGAACCAATAATTCCTTCTAGCTTCCTTACTTTCCCCCCTTCTTTCCAAAACTCCTGGATTTTCTAGGATAAGACAGTACTCACATTTAATTTGCACAAGCATGTCAAGAGTTTTGCCCCCTAAACATATGAAATGAAACAAAAGGAAACAACCTTCTCCTTCTACTCCCTTGCAAAATATATTAAATTTCTGATCCTTTTGCATGATTTAGAAATAAGGACTAGAACTTGATTTCAGTTAGGGCTCTAGGCCCATAAACCAGCAATTATTTAATGGTTGAAGTCAGTTTTTTTATAGCTTTTAGTTGGTAGGTCTTAAACACACAAGAAAAAACAAAGAGTCCCTCTTCCCCCTTAGAGTAGATAATTTTGAAGCTGACTTCATTGAGGAGACTGAGGCTATCTGATATGGGGGTAGCTTCATCTCCCCTCTTCCATTCCTCAAAATACTTGGAAGCAACACCATTCTCCCCTTTACACCTGATTCACAAGAAAAGGCATCCTGGCTTATCCTGGCTATTCTCTAAGGCTAATCTCTCTACTCATAACCTTGATTCTGTGTCCTCCCCCCTCCTTAGGATTAGTAGAGCTATATCTTAAGTAAACAGTTTGTCCCCCTTACTCCTTCCTATAGTGTTCTGCAAAGATAAGGCACTTAAAACTTTAACTGAACTGAGTTTAACTTAATTTCATAGGTGAAAACATTAATAAGTAGTAGCAATTTGTGATCATCTGGATGCCTGCTCATTTATAACAAACTGATTATAAACCAGGTTTAACCTGATTTCCTCTTACTGTCAGTAGGATGAGAGCATGATCCTGGCATGATATAAGACATGAGATTATGAATTGTGATGGTATGATTTGAGAAGTACTGAAAAGTCCCATCCGCACAACGTCCTCCTAAAATGACTACAATGACCAAAACAATGACCTACAACAATGATCAAGACCCACCTCCCACCTGCTTGCCCCCTGCACTGAAAACTCCCATATTACTTAGTGTAGGGTTAGAGTATTTAAAGGTTCTTGTCAAAATGCGAATGTTGTTAGGGATGATTAAAACATTCATCCATTAACAAGTTAGCTTAAATTAGTTCATCAGATTAGCTAGCCTCTACCAAGAGCAGATATCACGCCTTCCTGAATAAAATACTGTATTAAAATCAACAAAATTCTAATCAGTGATGAAATAAGATAATATATGCAAAACACTTTGTAAACTTTAAAGTTCTATATAAATGATAAATGCTTTTATTTTTGAGAAATCAGAAGATCTCATTTCTAGTCATGATTTGACCACAGTCTAGTTCAAGGGTTCTTAATCTATTCTGTGTCATGGACTCTGTAGGCAATTTGGTGAAACCTATGGACCCCTTCTCAAAATAATATTGTAAATGAAAAAAAAATACATAGGATTGCAAAGGAAGTTATTACACTGAAATATAGTTAACAAATCTTTTTAAACAATAGTTCATTGACTCCACATTAAGTACCCTGGTCTAGTTGTATGTAATTCTCAAACTTTTTTGGACTTTAGTTTCTACATCTCTAAAATGAAGGGATTTGATTAGACAGACTTCTAGCTCTAAATTCCATATCTAAATGGTCTCATATAAGAAAAAGGAACTGACAGGTATTCAAATTAAACTCCAATATAAAGCATGAATTTCCTTCTAAAATGTTCCCCATGAGTGACTGTCTATTCTCTGCCTGAAAACACCCAGTTAAAGAGAATTTATTATCTCCTGAGGTAGATCATTCCACTTTTGAACAACTCTAATTAGGAGGAAGTATTTCCATCTATTAAGCAAAAATCTCCTTCTCTCTAGTTCTCTTATGTGTAGTGGTGTAGTGGATAGGGTGCTAGATTTGGAGTCAATAAGACCTAAGTTCAAATCCAGCTTCAGACACTTAGCAGCTGTGTCGCCCTGAGCAAGTCACTTAACCTCTGTCTGTTTCAGTTTCTCGAACTGTAAAATGGGGATAATAGCACCTGCCCCATGAAGAGCAAATATTTTTAAAGCACCACATAGTAGATGCATAATAAATGCTTGTTTCCTTCCTTCAGTACTCCACTACCAAGTGGGACAAGTATAATCCTTTTTCTGTGTGGCAGCCCTATTCTCTCTAAATCTTTCTTCTCCAGGCTAAAGATACCTAGATACTTCTACCCTCTCCTCATGCATCATAGTCTCCATTGCCTTCTCCCATTCTGGTCACAATTCTCTAGATGCCCCTTGATTGTCCAACTCCTTCATAAAATGTGGTAACCAGAATTTGTACTAGCACAACATTGCATCTCTAGTTAAGAATTAAATGGTTTTAAGGTTAACAATGCAAGGAAAATTAGAAACAGGTTAAAGAAATGGAGCAAAATTTGCAATTACCCATAATTCATCATTGTCATATAACAAATCACAGTAGAACCCCAGATTTGGAAAGAACACGAGAGGTAATCTACTATACATCATATCTTCTAAAACATCCCTAACCAATGTCACTTAGCCTTCACTTAGATGTGTTGCATAGATGGGTGGGTGAATGGATATAGGACCCAATACCTCATGTGTCAATCAATTCTACTTTTGTATAGTTTGAATTATAGCCAGAAATGTGTTTCTCTGAAACTGCCACCCATTCTTCCTAAAACTGCTTTCTGGGGCCAAGGAAAATAAGCCTAAGTTCTCTTCTGCATGACTTCCCTCAAGGTAGACAGAGATGTATTAATCAGCATTTTCTGGGTGTAGTAATTCAAACAATAGGAAATTTACCTAAGTATACTATGACAGTACAATAAAAAAAATGCTAGATTTGGAGTCAGAAAACCTGGGTTCTTTGGGTTTAAACCCCAGTTCTGTCATCTATGTGACCTCAGATAAATTGCCTAAGCAAGGTCTCACTTTTCTCATCTGTAAAATGAGAAAAATGAACTAAGTGACTTCTAAATCCTTTGTTTAATGATCAGCCACATGTCTTTATCTTCCCTAGATTCTGATGAGACTCCAGATTATCCAGAAAAGGGAGTGAGGCTTACAACTTTGCACAATTCTGCCTCCCTTAAATCCAATTCACTGGTGAGTCAAGAAATCACCCATGATGTCATCAGTCCTCTTGAAAAACAAAGGATGAACAACAATAAACAATTATCAGGGATATCTTATAAATCAAGGTATGTGATATGCCTATGGTACTTCTCTAACTTTATCAAACTAGCTGCTTTGATATGATCTATTCTAGATGACTCCATGTTAATTCTTAGCCATTTCCCCATTATAAAGTGACTACATTACTCTCAACACCACATCCCATTCTAAACGCTCAAAAACTGCCTTTTAAAAAATACATTCTGGAATTTTGCCAAGAGCTAAAGTTAAATTCAGTAGACTATGACTTAAATAATCTATCTATTCCTTTTTTAGGAAAATCAGGACAAATTTGAGTTTTTCCAATCTAATAATACCTCTCTAATTCTCTATGAATTTTCATTTAAAAAAACATTTGTTTTAACAAAGCGAACAGAAGAAAACAACACCAACTATGAAAACATTTATATAAAACAATAAAATAAGAGTGTCTGTGACTGATAATTCATGCAACAATGTACTTTTGCAATTGATTGTTTACTTGAAGACTGTGTGCTTTAAATTTAACCAGGTAGTCCACTGTATTTAACTTGATTTTTGTGGCTGTATAATACGGTTCAATGATGATCATTTTCCTTCCACCACTCCCCTCAATGTCAAGACTGTCTGTCCTGGGTCTTTTTCTCTTCTCACCATGGTGATCTCACCACTTTCTTTCTTGATAATATCATCAGCTCCTATAGTTTTAATCATGTCTGTGCAAATTACTTCCAAGTCTATATATTCAGTCATAATTTTTTTCTGAACTCCAATCTTAAACTACAAATTGACTACAGGACATTTACCCTAAATATTCAGTAAGTTCCCCATATGTCAAAACAGAACTGGCTATATCTCTTCCCCTTCCTCCCCCCACCCCCCCAAAAAATGTATTCTTCTACATTTCCTTATTTCTGTTGAGGACTCCACTAGCCTTTGCAGGCAGCCAGGTTCATAAATTTGGAGCCATCCTTGACTCTTTCCTCTCCTTAAAGTCCTATATGCAATCAGTTGCTAAATCTGCATTTCTCAAATCCATCTCTACTTATAAAGCTTCTACCCTTGTTTGGGGTTACATCACTTCTCCCTCAGACTGTTACAACAGACTCAATTTGTCTTCCTGCTTCTAGATACTTTCTTCTCTAAGCCACTGCCAAATTCTCATTTTAAAACAGAGTACTGACTATGGCCTCGGCCGACTCAAGAAGTTCCAGATCTTCCTCTTTCTTCTGTTTGGCTCGAGCCCCTTCTCCAGGCTTATTGCTCCTGACTCCCCTTCATGCATCGTAAGTTGAATTAAATTGACTTGTCTTCATTTACACAACAGTTGTTAGTGGAGATGCTATTCTTCGGGATCTTGCCTTCTTCACTCTACATGACTTTATACAAGTCTTCCCACATTTCCTTAATTTTTCTTATTTTTCATTCCAAATGCTGCAACAACATTTCGTTACATTAATATTCCACAGTTTGTTCAGGCATTTAATCATTGGGTACATAGGTTAATTCCAACTTTTTGCCATGACGAATAGTACTGCTATTCTGTATTTCTGATATTTCTATATAGATAGATCTCTTCTTCCTCTCATGAACCTTCTTGGGGATTTTTGAAAGATCACCAAGAGTAACCAACTGAAATCATACCTGCCAGTTCATTCAGACAGTCTATAGCACACTCTCATCATAATGGTGCTTCTGTTTCTTACAGTTATCTTCATCCAAGTCCTTTCTACCATGCTTCTCTTCTCTTTTATATGGATTTTCTCACATTGCTATGTTTTCTGAATATAGTATTTATAAAATTCAATCCAGCAAACATTTGTTAAATCCAACTTCTTGCCAAGGGCTGTGCTAGGCTGTTGACAAAGACTTTTTAGAAAATTTATCATCCCCACTCTTAAGGAGATTATATTCTTCTAGAGACCCTTCTATTCAAGCATCTATTTTAATCTAATTTGCTCCTTTTTGAAAAAGACAACCACATTCTAGACATGAGTTATATCCTACCCTGTCTCAGGCATAATTATGACATTAAATTTGCCTTTTTTCATTAAGACTGATGGTTCTCCTCATTATCTATACTCTGTGCGTTTGCATGCATATGTTACAGCCATGAGTTTTATTATTGCCCCTCTGTTTAAATACTGTTTTCTGAGAATTACTAGTTCTCTACACTAATATTCTTCTTCTTCTTAGGTTGTTCCTAGTGGTAGTTAGGTTGGTGGAAACACACAAACTTGTTTTCCTTCTCTCTTCTTAAATTTTCATTTTAAAGAATTCTTGCTCAAGTATATTTTCCTATTTTCACAATTTAGCTCATGCCACCATCTCTCCTCAGACTTCGAATTTCTTCCTTTATTCTCTATGTTTGTTTTGCCTCCACCTGTCCCTTGGATATATCTTCATTTTTAAAAATTTGTGCTGCCAACACCCTAATTCATGCTTTCTTTCCTATCTCTTCTAGTTCTCCCTGCTTCAATCCATTTAAGACATAACAACCAGTTTCCTGATTGATGAATTCTTAACCTAGACCATCATTTCATAGTAGATCCTGGTCATGCTCACTTCATTCTTCTCTGGACTTCCTATCCAACTTCTCACCAGTAGTTCTGCCCCATGAAGGTACTCCCTCCTCTTCTCCAACTCTCCTTTGTATGTGGTCTTCTCCTATTAGAATGTAAGTTCCTGGAGGGTAGAGATTGCCTAGTTTGATCAAATTCATATTCTCCAAGTTTCACATAGTAATTGGCATACAGAAAGTGCTTAGGATCAAATGAGGTAATATTTATAAATAGTATATATAAACATAAATAATATACAATTATTGAATACTTGTTCTCCTACCCCTTAAAATTTTATCTATCTATCTATCTATCTATCTATCTATCTATCTATCTATCTATCTTAAGGCACACAGTGGGTTTAAACAGGCTTTAGCCTAAAACAATGACAAACTGAAGAAGATCTAAAATATATGTTGTCCACAAGGAGACGTATGAGAGGAAAAACAGTTGGCCATGGGCTAGTCATGTGGTGAGGGTCAAGGATAGCAAATGGGCTCCACTTCAATCTTTCCAGTGTCAGCAGCAAAGAAGTCCCCTAGCACACTGAATGGTCACCCTGTGGTATATTAACGAGAGGCCACAAATAAGAATCACAACCATGGGCAAGTATAGATCTGCTGTGATCTGCATCCCCGAAGATGAGTCCAAATGGATGATTTTACAGATCTATTTGTGTAAGGGACAGAGTTGGTAGAGATACAAAATTATCAAAAATATAATCCCTACTCTCATTAGGCTTATAATCTGACAGTTACTCATGACACATACTCAAATGACTATGACACAAAATAATATAGGACTAAGGTATCTGAGGGGTGCAAAGTACTCTGTGAGATCCAAGAAGGGAAAGATCATTCTCAAAATGGGGGAGGAAATGGCATCACGGAAGATTCTGCAGAAAAAGAAGCATTTAAATCATGAGTTTAAGGAGGGGTAAGAAGATTTCAACATGATGATGGGGTCCACGAAGCAACTGACACTTAGTCCTGGTTTTCATTGACCCTCCTAGGGTCTAACCATACCTAAGCTAAATTTATTATATAAACTAAGAGCTGCCAATGCATAAAAATTAAACAAGCATAACTAGTTCCAGACCTTTTCATCTCCTGGTTCCCCATGGCAACAGCTACACATGGCTCCCCCAGCATTTCCATCAAACATTTACTAGGCATTCCTAAGTTTGTAGCACCAATGAGGACACTATGGGGGGCTATACAAAAACTCTGTCCTGGAAGGATTTAAAACTGTGTTAAAAACAAGGCATGCTTTTAATCTATGGTGGCAATTCTTGAATAATTAGGTGCAAAGAAACCATTCTACCTGGAAATAATGCATGGGTTTAAGAGTTCCAGAAAACACACCCTCTTGATAAGTACTGGAATAGTAGCACCTGATTCATCACTATAGGCACCTCCCTCACATTCCCTGGTACCTCGAATCAGGGAACAAAGTTATGGAAACAGACCTTAAAACCTTTAGTCCATTTCTACCATGAAACATTACAAAACAAAGGAATACCAAAAATGCACCATAAAGTCATCTCAAGTGTAAAGACAGATACTGAACCCATAAGAAAATCTAGTTATCAAGCACCCCCTTTCTCATTAATAAGTTCAAAGTCAGTAAAATAGAGAGGTGGTTATATGGGTTATCTGTGGTCAGCCAAAAGTCCTTCTAGGCCCTAAATATTTCCCATTTGGACAATAGATTCTCCATAGACTTATTCCTTATGACTAATTCACTGTGTCACCAGAAGGTCCCTGTTCAAATAGAAATAAGTCAATAAGAGACAAGACATTAAACTATTAGTACTCATAAGAACACTAGAATGCATTGGTTTTTCATACTAACAGCTGAAGTCTACCTTTACCATGAAATGAAGGTAACCAAGGGTTCTGAAAGACTTTGACTATGAACTAGAATAATAATAAAGCTAACATTTATATAGCACTTTGAGGTTTACAAAGTGTTTTGCATACATTACCTCATTTAATCCTCACAAAAACCCTTTGAGGTAGATGTTATTATTATTTCCATCTTATAGATGAGGAAACTGAAGTTGAAAAATTAGGTTCCAAGCCCAGATCATTTAGCAAACAAAAGTCTGAAGCTGGAACTGAACCAATTGGTTGACTCAACTGAAGCCATTCTTTCCAAAGTTACCAGTGATCACTTACCTACAGAATCTGATGGTCTTCTGTCTTCATCATTCTTGACCTCTCTGTTATACAGAACACTACTTCCCTCCTAGATACTCTCTCTTTTATGAGTTTTCATGACACTGATTTCTCTTGGTTCTCTTATCAATGTGAACCTTCTCACTTATTTTCCTTTGTGATATCATCAGCTATATTGTGCCCCCTAACTCTGGGTGTATCCCCCTAAGGATCTGTCCAAAGTCCTCTTTGTTTGCCTTTTTACATTGTCCTGGTGAGGTCAAGTCTCCTGGGGTAAATTACCACCATCATGTAACTGACTCCTGGATCTATATATTTAACCCTAGTCTATCTCTCTCCAGATTTTCACATCATAGACAGCCTGTTAAATATCTCAGACTCAATGGCTGCAATGGTAATGGGAATTTGAAGATCTTTTCTGCCCCCTAATGGGCTGAATGTAATCACATGGAGCCTGTGGTGGGAGGAGTTTGCTGAAGGGTGGAGCAGAACCCACAGGAAGCTGGGAGTCAGAGCACTTAGGGCTGGAGGGAGGAGAGGATGCATCCAAAGAGACAGCTAAGTTTGTGAGTGTTTGTTTTCCCCCTGCTGTGACAGCTAAGCTTGTGAGTGTTTCTTTGTGGGAAGGCTAAAGGATGGTGTGGCTCTCTGGTTATGGTGTATTAACTTCTTTGTTGCTATGATGGATTCAGTTTCCTGGTGTTGGGATTTGGCTCTCTGGTGTCTGGATAAATGTTTTGCTTCTGTTTTCTATATGGAGAGTCTGTTATATTTTGCAATTGAGAACTATGCTGGCATATTCAGAGTCACCATCGGTTCTGTGAATATTGTGTTAGTATTACATTGGCCCATGGACACCTCAAATGTGAGCTCCTTGCTAGCAGGGATTATCTCATTTTTTTATTTGTATCCCCAAGTTGAGTACCTTGCCTTGCTCAGATATAGATTAGGCTAAATAACCTCCAAGGCTCCTTCAATCTCTGAGATTCAGTTATTCAGAAATTTGTCATGTGAAGGACAGATTATATAGATCTAAAAAGGCTCATCACTGAAAGATTCAAAATGGGGGGAGGGGATTAAAAAAGACAAACTTTGCTGATTTAACAGTGTTGCCCAGAGCAAGCCTTGACCTGCTTCAGAAGCCAGAGGACTTTATAGCATAGAAAACTTAGTAAAGTCACATTCCCTACTGATATTGGGACTGATCTTCAGTGCAGCTATCACGAATGGCACATTTAAAGAGACAAGAGGACAAGCCTTTCAGTCAGTGGGATAGTCAAAGAGGAAATCCAGGATCCAAGGCCTATTTAACTTGCTTGGGGATTAGGGATTAGTCAAAACTTTCAGAGGAAAGAAAAGCAGTAGGAGGAGATGGGGGGGGGGGGGGAGGAGAGGAGAACTTTAAAGTTCTTACTCAAGTCAGAGAGATTGGTTTAGGGCTTGGTCTATCCACATGTGCACCACAGCGGGATTTTCATCCTATGCCCTCCCCTCTCTGTCACTCTAGGAGCTCCAGAAAGTACTAGACACTTACCCTTAGCTATTACTAATCGCTTAAACTAAGGAAATATGGAAACTAAATATGGTACCAGAAAGAGTAAGATAAAGTTTGATTTTTCTTTCTGTTCTATGAATGATTTTCTATACTATTTTTCTGTGTTAATTCACTGAGGAGAACTCTAGCTTTTGTTCAGTGGCACAGTTGATGTTAAGTGTGATGAGATTATTCAAATGTTCTTATCCCATGAATGAATGGTGGTAATGCTTTACTTGATCAATTTTGAAATTCAGTTGCCAAAGCCTCCTGCCTTCTCCCTTCTCCTGTCTGACCAGTCCTACTCACACCTCATTTAAAACTAGAGTTTCTATACCCTGTCCATCTCCTTCCCCACTCCACCCTGGTCTCTCTCTCTGGCCATTTTTGTGTCATAAGCCTCCTTAAGATTCTGATAAAGGCCATGACCCCCTATTCAGAATAATATTTTAAATGCATCAAATAAAATACATATAATTACAAAGGAAACCAACCATATTAAGGTAAAATCATCAAAAATATTAGCCTAACAAATTCACGGACCCCAGGTTAAGAAAATTTGTTCTGTCTCAGTCCTAGTCTACCTCTTACTTGTAGTGGAACAGAATCGGTAACACCATCAGAAGGACTGAGACTGTTGTTAGCAGTCCCAGGGTTTAAGATATCTGTGATTTAACAACATCCTTGACGACCCTCAGGTCAACCTAAGGAGTAGTTAGGAGGACCTAAAGTTGCTGCCTCTAGTTGCACTGATAAGATGAAAAAAGTTAAGCCTTAAAAATGGGTTGAGTTTCTTTAGGGAAAGCCAGCAAAAGGTTAAGTCTGTGGATCTCATTCCAGATAAAATCATTGCTTCTCTGTACGGCAAAGACCAGCAAGCCAGAAAAGTCTGTATTAGACCCAGCAGAATCAGAATTCAGGGTTTTTAATAAAATCAAGTAAAAGTAAAGAGAATAAAAATAGTCAGAGATGCCCAGACTTGAAAGTTTGTAAATTAGAGCCTTTGAAATTAAAATGTCAATTATAGTGGATCTAGTATGTTCATAGATGGCTTTTTCAAAGCAGTCATGGCAATCATGACACTGAAGGAAGTAGAGATAGTATGACAATATAGTACTGAATTTTGAGTCAATCAGTCATCAAAAATCTATTAAGACCCTATACTGTGCCAGGCAATTGTAGGAGAACATGCTCAGGGTTTTTGTGGGGACAGAGGGCAGGATGGAGGCAGAAGATCACGGAAAAGGAATGTTCTTACTACGCCTTCTTAATAAGTGCTATTGCTGTGAGCTAGTTTTGTCTACTAGTTGACTATAAAAGGATAACACGCAGGTAGGTGCTTGTGATCTAAACTCTAGGAGGACAGACCCACAGGATACCCTAGAACATGGGAGACGCAGCAATCTTCTGGGGACCCAACGATAGAAGAAAGAACAAGATGGGGAAATGTTCCAGAGAGGTTCTACACAAAGATGAGTAGACTAAGCCTCAGAAAGCCTAAGCGGTTTGTACAGTCATACAGCTAGTAAGTGTTAAGAGTTGCAACTGAAACAGGCCCTTTGGCACAAAAATACAATGTTGTTGTTTTTTTCCCACTAGACCACAGATGCTGTACCTAGTAGCTGGTACCTGAATAGCACAGGTACATAAAATGCTACTTATTAAAAATGCAAGTACACTATTTAAAGAATGAAAATAAAACCAGGACTACTTCATTATTCCAGAAAAAATGTTTCTTTCTGAAGAAAATATCTTTGGAGAGTGCCAAAAAACAGACAAAGAAAAGCAATGTAATGCTGGGGGAAAAAATTCCAATACTTCATTTTGTGCAAACACAATGACATGAAGGAATAAGCAGGAAGAAAAGTCCTTGATTTCCTCTCTGGTATCAATACATTGGCTTTCCTGTGAATCCTTAAGGACAATCTGCCAAGGAAAACTATACAAGGAAAATCTTGCAGATTCCAAAGGCTAGTGTCTATGTTTCACAGCAGGGCAAAAGTTTCCCTCCTGGTTATACTGACAGGCCCAAGTCCAAGGAGATAAAGATCTGTCTCACATTCCAGCAGCCCATCAAAATTCTTTTCTTATCATGTGGTTCACTCCATTATGCTTCGCTCTGCTTTGCCCCCTTCTTCAGCCATGTTCAGGGTTTTTCTGTTAATAATTCTGTGAAATGACTTAGCATAGTTCTTGGTATTCTTAAGAAACCACCACTCAGAATGTGGAGGACAATGAGAAGGCCTATTTCCACAGGGAGATGTAACTAATGTGCAAATTACATTCCCAGACTTGATTCTTTAATACTGTACTACAATCAAATTCATGTTTTAAAATAAACAAGGAAGAAAAAAAAACTATGACCACAAAGAATCAACCCTCACAACTGCAGTGCCACACTTCCTGGAAGGACTTGGTCTCTGGGGTGGCGAGCCAAAAGAATCAGCCTGTGTACTCAGTTTTCCCAAACTGCCATCCTATAGACTTCGTCTTGCCACAGGGGACCTAACAAGTCGAGGGTAACTACAACTTTGATTCTACTGCTTTCAGGCTGAGGCCAAGATGAACAAAATAACATTTGAATGCTTTCCAAGAATAAAGCTAGAAAAATAGAGCAGGACAGATAGAAAAGCAACTGATTTCTTAGCTCTCCTCTTCAATGGAAAAGGTCTCCAAGGACATTTAGGTCACTGAAGTCTCCTGACCCTTAAAAAAATGTTTCTGCCCTTCTTTGCTCAATAGGCTTCAGTCAACAAAGGAAGTTTACTCCTTGGTTGCTGACCATGTTAAGCTGAAGAGTCTTAAGGGACAGAAGGAGTACTTTATTTTCATATTTCATTTTTGTTGTCATGGAAACCTCAATAGTCTCCTTGAGAGTATATCTAGAAACCTGCAATCTACAAACTAGAGCACACCAAGAGGATGGGATTCTTGTCAGTATGCTTAGGACAACTCCAGGTACATATATGTTAGCCCAGCCAGGAACCCTGCTGCATCTCTCACAAAGTATTTACATAAACGCAGGTTCTACTCAGTTCTCAGTGCACTGGAAAAGAGTGGTCCTTAAAGTAAGACAACAGTGGCAAAATGTCTCTGACACTTGGCAGTCCCCAAGACATGGATTTTCTAGTTGTCCATTCCCATTTTTTTTTTTTTAGGAAAAAGTTTGCTTTTTTTTTTGGAGAACATGTATCAGCAACTAAATAACACAGGACAATATATGTTGAGACAGTTGTAAGTGCCAAAATCAAGTTATGTCACCCTACTCTCAAGAAATTGCTTTGGCTCCCTATTACATCCAGGATCAAAGTTCTCTATGCCTGGCATTGAAAGTGCTTCATAAGTGGGCCCCCTCCTACTTTTCTAGTCCTCCAGATGCTATCATTTAGTGACACTGGCCACCTTGCTTCTCAACACAGCATAACAGGCCACCAACTATTTCAGAGCTTTTGTACTATCCCCCAGACCTAGAATACCCTCCCTCCTGACTCTACCTTATGGTTTTCCCAGCTTTCTTCAAGGCCCAGCTCAAACATCATGCCCTAGTCCTCCTAGGTTCTATTGCCTTCCCCTCTGGAATTACCACTCATCAATTTTGTATATTAACACATATAATACAGTATATTAAATATATACACATATATACATGCACGTGCATATATATGCACATATATATACGTGTATATACATTAATCAATCCTGTGTGTGTCCTACAGTTGATAGATTATATACTTATATTTATTTATACACACAGACACACACACGTGTGTATGTATACACACATATATTTATATAATTTGTTTACATCTTTCACAAGGCAGTTTAGGTCTTGATGCTTATGCTAGGTAATTTTCTGTCTAAAACTGTTCAAACCACATTTGAAAACTTTCTCTTCATAACCATATTGTAAGTTTTTATTAAACAAAAGTTTTTTCCCTATACCTTTCAGCCCTCAAAATATTCATCAATAATAGTGGCAATATATTAAATCCTTTACCAATGGATTTAACTCTTCAGCACAAAAGTATTTTTTTTTTTATCTTTTCAGCACTAAACTGTGCCCTTTCAAAGTGTCCTAAGACTCAATATCTTATACTGGTTATTTACTTACCAGCTATCTTCCCCTTAGAATATCAGTCAGTCACTCAGTAAACAATTACCAAGTGCCTATTACATAACAGGCACTGTATAAGTGCTAGGGATACAAAAAGAGACAAGAGTGCCTGATCTCAAGGAGCTCACAGTCTAATGGGGGAGAAAACATGCAAATAAGCAGCTGCAAAGGTTAAAGTGGAGACAATGAATTGAGGAAAAAGCACTAGATGTAAGAGGGATTCTTGTAGAAAGTAGGGAGGCTTGTAGCAGGGACTTCAGGTCCCTAAGGGCAGGGACTGTAGATCTTTCTTTATCCCCCTGACTTTTAGCACAGTGAATGGGACATAATAAGAGCTTCTTGATGAACTGATTGCTTCTCTGTTATAACTTTTCAGGCTAAGGATAAGGACATGAGTTTCAGAGGTAGTTTAAGAAGCGAGAGGGTGGGCTTCGTAGTGGTAAGGGATCTCTGTTTTGAAGTATGCTTAAGGATGCTGTAGGACTATCCAAATATTTTGTTGAAATTGAGCAAAAGTAGAACCATCTAAGGAGCCCAGACTTTCCAACAGGAATTGAGGAACTTGTCTTTGGGAGGTCATGTGAGGAGCTGCAAAGGCTAGTAGTAGCTTCTGAAGGTGTTTCCCACAGAAAGTTGTTTGCTGAATCTCATAAACTGGAACAGAACAATCACAGCCGCAATTGGACTGAATTTTAACTCCTGAAGACAGATTCCAGTAGAATAAAATATCAGATATCTACCCTGCCTTCCAGCCAACAACTTCAGGTCAATGAAACTTAGGCAATGTTCTAGGTAATCTGAGAAAAATGTGGTCTTGGCCCAAAGAAGAAGGAAGGAAAGTGCATCAAGTAGAACAGACAGCTAGGCGCCACTGGGTATAGAGCACTAGGTCTGGAGTTCAGGAAGACTCAAGTTCAAATCCACCCTCACATACCTGCTAGCTGTATGACCTTGGGCAAGTCACCAATTGCCCTCCAAAAAGCAAAAAAATTAAATTAATAAAATAAAATAAGAATGAAGGACTGTAAGTGTAGAACAGTAGCTTGACAGAATCAGCTGACTTCTTGGTTAGGGTATTTTCCCCCTCTTTTAAAAATCTTGGTTATAAAAGACGGCTCTCTACAGTGGGGCAGGAGGGTGAAGAAAGGACATATTTGGAAATAAAAAATGATATAAAATCCAAAGACATCAATAAAAAATTTTTGAATGCCAAGTCTTGTACATAGGATCTCAGCTCTAGACCTGGAAGGGACCTTAGACATCACCTAGTCCAACTGCCTCATATTAACAGATGAAGAAACTGAGTCAATCTCAGATACATTAAGGGAATGTTATACAGATCACTATCTGGCTCATTGTAAGAACTTATTAGCTGCTTATTGACTAACACGTAACAAGTGGTAGATTCAGAATTGCCACCAAGGTCCTCTGACTTGAGTCCCAGGGATTTTTTTCAAGTCACTTCAATCTCCTTGAGTCAATCAGTTTCTCTCTCCCTCTCCTTCTCCCTACCCACCCCCATCCGTGAAATAGGCTCAGTAACACCTGCAGTACCTGCCTTATAAAATTTGTTAGAAAGGTTAAAGGACCTTATGTATGTTAAGCTATTTGCAAAGCTTAAAACCAACATAAATGTCAGCTAAAAGTCTAGGTATCTTCTCTGCCTCAGTAGCTCATTAACAGTTAATTATTTTTATTATTATTATTATTAACTACATCCAACTGGAACTTAAGATTCACAGGCACTGTGGAAGGGAGATTCATCCTGCCCTATCTGAAAGTTAGAGGAGTGATGGGGGAGGACATAGGAGAGATTAGATTGGGGGAGGATACAAGGGAATGGCTGTTTTGAGGGGGGTGTAGGGGAAAGATGGGGAGAAAATTTGTAACTCAAAATCTCATGGAAATGAATGATGTAAACTAAAATAAATAAAATAAATTATTTTAAAAAACAGTTAATTAGAAAGATCTGTGTAGAAATGGGGAGAAGTGAGGATGACATCTTGCCACACATCCATCTCCGCAGAAATGTATGCGTGTCTTAAAATAATTTACAAACCTCTGAAACTACATGGATTGGGGTGGGGTCTGTTTGTTTTGAGACCTGACAGAAAGTCTGGAGGCCTCCATACCCACAAATCAAAGTCAGACCCAAACCCAAACATGTCATTTCTCCTGATCCGCTCCCCTGAATGCCAGAGGGGCGTGTTCTCCTCCCCCACCCCTATAAAACTGGGCGGGCTGGAAGCTCATCTTGCAAGCAGCTTTCTCGGCGCAAAGCTGAGTGAGTGGCTTCTGTGATGTGGGACAGGCTGGCAGCTCTACAAAGACCAGGCCGATGGGATACAGTCTAAACAGAGAGGGTTGTTTGGTTTCGCTTCCGGAACCGCTGAAACGCTAAAGTAAAAGGGTTTTTCAGCCTTGTTTGCCGGCTCGAAATTATCCCAGGCTGGTCGGCCTTGATGAGGAGGCCGGGAGACAAGCATTTGAAAAGGTAGCCCTGGGTTAGTGGCTGGATAATATGCTGTCCCAGCAAATCACAAGGTTACCCATCTCAGGCTAAGCGCAGGCCTGGGTAACACCCCTCCCTCTCTCTGGCTCCCTCACCCACACCCCCTCCCTCTTCCAAGCAAAGGAAGGAGGAAGTTACCCTGGGCTGGGGTTTTCACATCAGGACCAATTCCTAAATCAGAAAAGCTGCCTGATGCGACCCGATAATGTTTAACCCCTTCATCCCGAATTCTTGGCATGCTGTTTGGGCTGCAGCCCCAAAGCGAATTCCCGTTTAATTTAATTGCTTTGGTTTACGTTCTTCTGAATAGCACAAAGGCAGAAAGATTATTAGTGCATAAATGCCCAGGAGGCTGAAACTGGAAAAGGGTTTTTTGGCTGTTTTTTTTTTTCTCTTCCTTTCTCTCTCCCTCCCCTCCTGGTGATGTTAGTAAGTGCTACCTGGGAGTATAATCCGAGCACACTCAACCCATAAAACGAATTAAATAATTGGTTGGTTGTAAAATACCACGATTAACTGGAACTCCCCAAGACTCACTGGTACCGCCCTGCATATTTTCAGGACTTTTTTGCCCATTGAACGGCAACACAGTTAGGGCAGGGAGAAAATATGCTGTAAATAGTGAATGGTGCTTCTTTTGCTTCAAGGCACCAGTGGGGAAGAGGAAGAGAGGGAAGCGGCGGGGGAGAGATTAAGCTTCCTCCACACTGGAAGGTGGACTTCCTCTCTATGGCAGTTGCTGCTTAACCAGGTTTAACACTCCTGTGCCGGTAAGCAGCGCTACTGCTCCCTCTCAAGGTGCCACCCTCACTCTCAGGGACCACAACCAACCCCCTCCCACTTGTTTCCACTTATGGTTTAACTGTATTTGTGGCACCTCCGTCGCCGCCCGAATTTGCCCCACTGGGAAATACGCTATGTAGACGCAGCCAGAAAGGGGGCAGGTGGAGGGATGGAGCCTTGAGCCTTTCAGGTGAGGCGAAGCAGAGGAGGGAAAGCCTGGATTATTGGCCTAGGAAGGGATTTTGAATCCTGGCTCAGCTGTTTAGCATTTCTTTGACCTTGAGCAAAAATCACCGAACTCTCTGGGCTTTAGCTTCCCCAGCTATAAAATAAGGGGCAGGTCTAGCCTCTGAATCCCGTTCCAATTCTAAATCTACAATGAAATGAGATAATATTTGTAAAGTGCTAGCAAAGTGCCTGACACAAAGTAAGCACTTAATAAATGCTCGTTTCCCACCCCTTCTCCCCTCTTCTGAACTAAATGCATTGGGGGGGTAGAGAGTAAGGACACGCTAAGAGAGAGATACAGTAGAAAAGAGAGGTTTGCCAAGGGAGTGGTGGAAACAAATGATCTAGGTACACCCCTCGGTGGAAATATTTCCAGTCATGCTTCTCCTAGTGAATTCCTCAGGTTTGCTTCAAAATCCATATACATGGAAGCAATCAGCAGTCATTAGGAATAGGTCCACAGGATGTACTTTTTGCTCTGATAGCTGCTGACTTCAGCGCTTATGTGGAGGGAACAGGGTTTCAGACCTCAGTGTGACCTGGGCCTCCTCAGCCCTTCCATAGGCCTTGGAGAGCTATATAAATCCTGTGTGACCTAAACATTTCTTTAAACTGCTTTGGTTGCTTCCCAGAAAAATGCCCTACATCAGGAAACTGGCATTAGATAGCCCAGCTGGACACAGCTTTTCTGCATATTTCAGCCTGCTTCTTTCTTCCTTTGAACAGAATTGTGGGTGAGGAAGAAAACAAAAGAGAATACAGTCAAGGAGACAAAGAGATAGCAATCATCACTTACTTCAGTTTCTCCTCATCTAAGAAAACAGAATGAAGACAAAGAAACTCTGATAAGCCTTCTTGTTTCTTCTCTTTATTTCCAGGAGAGTATCAAAGTGGGACCATTCCAGACAGATCCATTAACAAAGGAACAGCGTCCCATGTAAAGGGAGATTCCATAGCTTTGGTCATACAGTGATTACAATGGTTAATGGCCATCCCCCAATCTATGTTTCTTATATCCTGGCCTAAGCTCATTATGTATCTTCAAATTTTGGTAATCCTCGTGTATCAGGTTTGCCCATAAACTAGGGTTGAGGATAGTCAGTCAGCCATCTAGCATTTATTCAGTGTCTACTTTGTGCCACAATGCTGGGGATACAAAGTAGGGCAAAGGACAGTCTCTAATCTCACGGAGATCACAGTCTAAAGGAGGAGACAACATACAAACAACTCTGTACAAACACTATATCTATTGATCAACTGATAGATATACACATATATATTTGTATGTATACATATATATGATCAATTGGAGATGATCAACAATGGAGAAAGCACTAGCATTAAGGGGGATTGGGAAAGGCTTCATCTTGAAGGAAGTGGGACTTTAGTTGGGACTGGAAGAAAGTCATAGAAGCTAAAAGTCAAAGATGAGAGAAAGAGAAAATTCCAAGCATGGGAGACAGATTGGGAAAATGCTCAAAGTTGAGACGTGGAGTATCATATGTGGAACAACAAAGAAGCCAAGAGGTTTCAGAAGATCATGTTGGTCGCTGAGTGGAGCATGGACTGGAATGGGGGAGTTTTGTAGCTGGGAACCCAACCTGTAGACTACTGCAGTAGTCCAGGCATGAGGTGATGGTACTGCATCAGAGGAGAGAAGGGGCTATAAAAGAAAGACATCAAGAAGGTAGAAAAGGACTTGGCAACAGACTGAATATGAGGGGTGAAAGTGAAGAGTCAAGGATGATACCAAGATACTTAGGTGATTGGGAGGATGAAGATACCCCCAACAGTAATAGGGAAATTGGGAAGAAGGGAGGGATTGAGTATATCAGTGATTTCAGAGGTGTAAGGAACTATCAAATAAGGAGATTCCCTCTACCAAAGCAGGTCCACATTTTCTCGCTTTAATCTCAGAGCTACCTGGTGACACTGAGAAGGCTAAAGTGGTTTATTCAGGGTCACACAACCAGGGTATGTCTGCCTGTCCCTCAAGGAATATGCTTACTCCAACTATGCATTGATGATAACATTTTTGTCATTTTTTCTTTTGGAATTGCTTTTAAAGCAAGCACAACTTGAACCTTGGAGAAAGTCATATCCCTAAATGCATTCCTTCAAAGAAACTTTATGTTCTCAAGCTCTCCAGTTGACTTCTACCACATGAGAATCATTCAACTTCTACCAACCACCCTACATGATTAAACAGCCATGTGAACCCAGTGAAATTTTCAGTAAAGACACTAAATATAAAGTGGCAATAAAGACAGAAAACTTTTACTCATTCCCCCCACCTCACACCCTAAATAATCTAGTGGAAGTTACTGTTTCAAACTGTGTGTCTATGCATGTGCTATGTTGTAGGATTCTGGACTTTCTCACACACACAAAAAGTAAATTCCTTTAATTCAAGTCCACAAAGGACTTGAATTTTGAAATCTTGACTAGATTTTTTGTTTTGTGATTCTATAGGTAAAGGGAATTCCTTCTCCTAACACAAAATGGCAACTATTCTGAAACTTAAAATCCTGAAGAGTATTCTGTGGCACTAAGAAGTTGTGATTTTGCCTAGGGTTACATAATCAGTAAAGGTCAAAAGGCAGGAATTGAACTCACCCACTCTTGACTTACAGGCACTGTAGCACACTCCCTATCATCTAGATAACAAGCCAAAAAGTTGAAAAGGACCTCAAAAGATTATCTAATCCAATTCTCTCATTTTACAAGGAAAGAAACTGAGGGAGAGGGAGGGGGGGGAGAGAGAGAGAGAGAGAGAGAGAGAGAGAGAAAATGTACTTTTCCAAAGCATCTTCCTTACAATGACCCTGTGAGGTAAGCCATATAAGTATCATTGTCCTTTGTCCTTGTTTCTCCCCTTCCCATCTTCTCTCCTATCACACTGCCATCACTCTAGCACAGGCCCTCATCACCTCACATCCAGACCACTGCAATAGCCAGCTGGTAGGTCTGCCTACTTTAAGTTTCTCAGCACTCCAATCTATCCTCCATTCAGTTACCAATGTGATTTTCCTAAAACACAGGTTTGACCACGTCACCCCTCCCTGCCCCTTAGTAAACTCCAGTAGCTCCCTATCACCTCCAGGATCGAATACAAAATGATCTGTTTGGCATTCAAAGCCCTTCATAATCGAGCTAGCCCTCTCCTATCCTTCCAGACTTATTATACTCTTCTCTTCAATATGTACTCTTTGATACAGTAAAACTGGCCTCCTTGATGTTCTATGAACGTGACATCTATCTCTTATCTCCTGGCATTTTTCTCAGACTGTTCCCCATGTCTGGAATGCTCCCTCCTCAACTCTACCTACTGACTTCCCAGGCTATTTTTAAGTCCAATTAAAATAGTATGTTTATAGGAAACCATTCCCAACTCTTCTTAATTTTAGTGCCTTCTCCCATTCCTTACTTATCCTGTTCATGGCTTGCTTTGTATATATTTGTTTGGATGTCATCTCCATTATTAGATTATAAACTCCTTGAGGGCAGGGATTGTGTTTTACTTCTTTTTTGTATCCCTAGTGACTTGTACAGGGCCCAGCATAGAGGAAGTGTTTATTAATCAATAGATTATTTGAAAAATAAGGAAACTGAGGCTCAGAAGGATGACAAGATTTGCTTGGTCATACAACTAGTAAGTATCAGACCTAAGATTCAAACTTAGATCTTAGTCAAATACTCTTAACATTTTGGACTGGATTCTTATCTTAACAGTCCTCTAAAGCATATTTCTTTTCTTCTACCTATTCACTTCTGCATTCTCCTAAAAATACTTCTCATAAAAAGAACCCACAGTGATTTTTTTTATTTCCTTGTGTATGGAGAACTCATAGAACCTGAGTTTAAATTCTGACTCTCCTACTAATTATTTGTGTGATTTTGGATGAGTTATCCAATCTCTTTCAGTTTCACTTTTCCTCATCAGTAATATGAATGGGTTGGGATGGATGACCTCCAATCCAGTTCTAATCCTACGAGTTCGTGAATCATTTCTAGACATTTTTCTCAGGAAGGCAAATCACTATATGCATTCACTGCAATTAAAATAACATTTGGTGTTTATCTATTTCATGGATAGAACTGTGCCAGGCAATGTAAAGTGGATCAGTACCAAGATGATCAAGATATGAGGCCTGCCCGAAGGGTGCTTAAAATTTAGTACCAGAGAGAAGATGCATACATAAATGTAACATAGGGCAGAATGTGATTTGCAGACAAGCAAAAGGTTTATGAGAATCTCTCTTAACTGAGGAGGAAGCAGTTAAGAAATATTATAATTGGAATTTGAAAAATCAGTAGAATCTTGAGGGGGAGAGATTGGGAGTTAGGGGATGGCTAATTCAGGCAATGGGAACAATGTTAGTAAAAAGAGAGAGGTTGTTAGATGAATCACCTGTTTGGGGAATATTGAATATTTGATTTTGTCAGATCATAGGGAACAGGAAAGGGAAGGATAATGATTTCACTGATGTCACTAGTCCTTTCACATTGGGAGAGGGGAGGGGCCTTTTTTTTTTTTTTTGGTCTCTTGATATTATATGGATACCAATGGAGCCTCTGGGCTATCCATCACTAATCCCTCCATATCACTATGTGACTCTCACATCTTTTTTCCCCTGATGACACAATACAACTCTTTGATAATATCCTTCATTCTAATTCTCCTACACAAATCTTCATTTGTAATGTATCTCAGTGGCTCACACCCATCATGAACAGCTCCATTGACCTTTGGGTGACTTTCAGCTGTCAGTTTTAGAGGCTGCTATATTCAATGACTCACAGCTATAGAGAATTACTGAAAGAATACTGTTAGTTTCAAAGAAAATAAATTTCAGAGAGAAACAAGATCACTAAAAGTACTGCACAATTTTCCCAAAGCAGCCCAACCTATTCTATTTAACCCAGATCCATTTGTGGTGTCTGTCCCATACTGATCATCCAACTGACTATCATAGTTTGTATTACAGGCACTCTTCATTGACTTGATTTTCTTGTGGATATCTGGATGGAGCTTTTGAATAACTGTGGTGTGAAGCTGCTCTTCAATGAATAATCTTAGAGTTGCTTAGAACACTGAGAGGTTAAGTTTCTTGTCCAGGGTCACACAGCCAGTATTTATTTGACTTGAGGTTTTCCTGGCTCCAAGGCCAGCTCTCTATCCATTATGCAAAGCTGCCTCTCTTGCTACTAAATCAAATGTATTTCTATAATCACTTAATAATAAGCACAGAAAAATCTTGTATTTTCTGCTCCTTTTAATCAATTGCATGACCATAAAAATAAAGTCTGCTGTACAACATCATTCACAAAAGCCTGTCTGTTTCCTTCCCAAATTTTCATGAAGGCTAATCCTTGATAGGTATGAAGAATATTGTCATAAAATGCTATTATGATAGGAAGGTAGATAAATGGGGTTTTTTTTAATATATTCTCTATCATCGGGGAGGAGGTAACAATAACTTTTGTGATTATTTTCCTCCAAATCTTTGCTATTATTTCTTTCCTTCATATACTTTAAAAATCAGTCCATCAAAATGGTGTCACATGTAATACAGACTGCCTCCATGTATGTTTGGTCCAAAGTCCAGTTGTTCTTTCTATCTTTATTTTCTTCACTGTTATTTCTACATCTTCATAAAGCATCTCAGGAATGTAATATTGGAGCCCAAAAATGTTGACTCCGTTGTCAACTAATTGCATAGAGAGTCTGACATAAACATCTGTACTTCCATTTCTCATTGAATTGTTGCCTTCCATTTCATTCATGTTTAAGTACTCCCTAGATAAATTTGTTTAGATGGTTCTTTTGCCAAACTTTCATTATTCTTGTTTTTCCCTTCCATGGATCCTCACCGTTTTATACCACAAATAATCTTCAACCATCTTCCTTTGTAAGATTTTACAAACAGGTCTATATGCTAAATCACTGTTGCCTTTGGCTGCTATACCTCCTGGGAAAGAAATCGAGTGTTTAAAGACATGAGTGATTTTGGGGGGTCATTTTCATCTCCTTGTTAAGGAAATTGATTTATTTAATTCAGCTCCTTTAAGAAGAAGTAATAGTTCATGTTAATATTTGTTCTTTTATCCGCTTTCTATTTGTCAGTTTCAACAGCTGGCTTAAATTGAACAGGTGGAAGTTATATATCCCTTGTGCGAGATATCTTCTCTTTTTTATTTTTTATTCTGGTTTGCTATTCGTTTTTATCTTTATCCTAATAAGTCAGTGATCTGACCCTACTCAACTGTTTCAGAAACGAGTCCTTGATCAGTAATTTGCTTGTTTCTAGACTGCTAAAATATAACAAATTTCATTTCTGTGATATTATTTGGTGCCAACAATGCCTCCAAGCTCTTCTCTTAAAGAAATTATTTATGATAAATGGTCAAGAATGTTTTTGTAGTATAAAAGACTCTCTGATTTCTTATTCCTGAATCATATTTTTTCCCCACAATCCTTCCCTACGTATGCCTTTACTGTTGTTGTTGTTGCTGTTGTTTATCCTCTGTTTTCAAAGGGAATCAATGACATCATGGGTGATGTCTTGACTTTCTCCTGATTTAAGTAAGGCAGAGTTGTGTAAAGTTGTTCATCCCACTCTCTCTTTCTAAGTCTTCAAAGACCAGCGGCAGAACAGAAGTCAAGATGACTAGCACTCCAGGTACCAAGTATTAAAGCTTAAGTTGAATAAATTCAGAGGTCATTCAAGTTCTTAATAAAATTCCTCTATCTCCATGTCCTCTGCCACAGATATTGGCACATAAGCTATTGTTGTTTTCATGATGGTCTTTTTGCAAATATTTAACATGAGTACTGAGACAAGATGATCAAATGGCCTATGAGATGATGGTTTTTTATCCCACTTTGCTAACTACTTTATTCCCTTCTTTAAGAAGAGCATGAGAGCCATACCTTTCTTCCATTTAGCTGAGACTTCCTTTTTTCTTCTGGACAAGACTGATACAAATCAATTCCTATAGTAGGATGTCTACTGACTGATTATTGGACCAAAACCTCACAGTTAGAGCATCATCTACTAAGTGAATATTTATGGATACTCTAAAAACTGGAGATCCTTAGTATTCTTCCCCACCATCCATTCTCCATTTTCAAGAAAGGTCCAGACTGACCAACCTTCATTCCTCTCCTTACTGTGCTTCTGATTTTCCGAACTTCAATACTGTGCCCCATGTGGTTACCTTCATCTCCTGCTCCACTACATTCCCCTACCCCACCTTGCTTTTCAGTTCTCTTTTGTATGCTGTCTTCCTTCATTAGAATGAAAGCTCTTTGAGGGCAAGGACTGCATTTTTGTTTGTATTTGTATCCCCAGCGCTTAGCCAGTGCCTGAAAAATGTACTAAGTACTTAATAATTTCTTGTTTCCTACATACCTGCCATCATCACCTACAAACAGAAAAGGGCCTCATGTAACAAAACATCATTTTGTCCTTTTCTGTTTCATGGGCTGCCATGGCCAAATAATGCATCCTCAAGTGGTCATTCTGTTTGTGATGGGCCTCTCTATACTTAGCAAGGCTGGTTCTCAGAAAGTAGACTCTTGCCATAGTTGGGGCTCTAACAGCCTAGAACCTAAGACCACCTCTAAGCCAAGAAGAAGTAAAGAAAAAGGATTATATAAAAGAATCCAGAGAGCTAGTTACAATTCCCCTAAGGGACTTATTCACACCTAAAATTGGACACTGGAGAGTCACCAGGGCTATATAATGTTTTGATCAATTTGATTTACTAGTACGTTATATCATTCTCCACCCCCACCCCATGTCCCCCTATCACCACCACCCCCAGCAAACTAGCCAGTCATCAATCACAATGTGCAGCCTGGTCTTACAATACTCCCCCTTACTGGATGGACTGAATCAAAAATTCTCTCTCCAGCCTTCTGTATGTATTGTCTGCTTACTAAAACACCATAATTAGGGAGTGAATGGGTTATAAAGCAAACTGCATTAGCCATTAGAAGAGTTATGGTATGTGGATATAATCAGTCTTACTAAGGGGAAAAAAACATTTCACAACAGTTACAAAATATTCTTTTCAAATGATAGATAATAAATCAAATGGGCATGATTAATGTCAGTATGGGGAAATGTATGGTGGTGCTTTTGGTTACAATATTTTTGTGTCTACATAAATCTTTGGTAAAGAAGTTGTGGAGATCAGGGAAGTTTTATATATATATATTCAGGAAATGGGCCATTCCAACTCTAAACATAGCACTAGATTTCTGTACATGGAATAGAGGATATAGTCTACCCAGAAATCAGAAAATCGAACAGCCCACCAGCATGTCCATCTAGGACAACTCAATTGAAATAACATTTACCAAGAGCCTGCTATGGCTCAAGCACCGTGACATCATGCTAGGCACTGTTGACATAAGCACAAAAATAAGAGTCCCTGTCCTTGACTATTGTACTGGGGAGATCCAATGGGTAAACAAATAAGTAAGCACAAAGTTTCTCCAAAGTTTTTGGGTTGTTGTTTTAGTTGTGATTTTCATCGAGGGAACCTTTATGAAGAATTTCCTGAGCTACTGCATATTGGAACCTTCTCTGTACCTCTGTACCTGTACCTCTGTACTCTGGCCTAGAGTATTGAGAGTATGAATGAAATACTCAGGGTTAACACAAGCAACAGAGAAAGGACTTTGAAAGAGGTCTTTCTGCTGCTGGAGCCATCTCTCTAGCCACTATACTACTCTGCCTCTCAAACTAACATAAAGTAATGAGGATTATACAATGGTACACAAATTATTTCATAAAGGAGAGAATAATAAGAACTGGGAAGAGTGAGAAAGGATTTGTTCAAGTATAAAGTAATATGTGACCTAAAATTTGAACAAAGTTAGGGATGTTAAGAGGTAGAGGGAAAGAGAGCGTGCATTGCTAAAATAAGGTAGAGAAAGTGGAAGATGAAACATAATGCAAGTCATTAAAGTGGCCTATACCCTTTGACCTAGCAATACCACTGGACCTACATCCTAAGGAGATCAAAGGAAAAGGAAAAGGACCCATAGGTAGAAAAAAAAATATTTATAGCAACTCTTTTTGAGATGGCAAAGAAATGTAAACTAAGAGAGTGCCCATCATTTGGGAATGGATAAATAAATTATGATATGTGAGTAGAATGGAATGTTATTAGTGTGCTTTAAGAAATTACAAGAGGTATAAACCCGGTTAAGCTAGAATGAACTGATGTAGAATAAAGTAAGGAGAACCAAGAAAATAATATATACAATACAAATGAAATTGTAAAGAAAAACAACTTTGAAACATGATGTGCAGGGAACCGTTAGCTGGCTAGTCTGACAAGGTAGAGGAGATTTATGTTAGGTTCTCACTTCTGTGGTCTTTCCTAGCTTCTTCAGGGGGCAGATTCTTGAGAAGACAGAAGAGCTTATACAGATGAAGAAAATGGGTACTGCATCCTGGGATCCAACAACATAGAGGAGCTTCTGATGGCTGAGAGGAGAAGCCCAAAGGACTCTTGTTTCTTTTTCATAAGATCATAGGATCATAGATATAGATCAGAAGGGACCTTGGAGGTTCCCAAACTGTCAAAGCCCTGTCATTCCTACATTGGCATTATTTATTATGTCCCCTTCTCTCCTCTGATACTGCCACCACTCTGGTGCAGGGCCTCATCATCTCACATTTGGACTGTTGCTGTAGCATTCTGGTTGGCTTCCCTACCTTACCTCTCTCCCTCTTCTGATCCATTCATCTGTCAAACTGATTTTCCAAGACACAAATCTGACCAAAGCACCTCCTCTCTCTTCAATAAACTCCAGGGGTCCCCTATTACCACCAGGACCAAATATAAAGTCTTCTTTTTGACATTCATAATCCTTCATAATCTGGCTCCTTCCCTACCTTTCCAGTCTTCTCCTTACATCTCCCCTCCCTCACATGCTCTGCAATCCAGTGATACTCACATCTTTGGTAGTCCTTGCACAATACACTCTCTCCACTCCAAATATTTTCACTAAGTGTCCCCTATGCCTGGAAGACTCTGCTTCCTCATCTCTGTCTCCCAGCTTCCTTCAAGTCTCTCACCTTTTGGAAGAAGTCTTTCCTAAACCTCCTTAATCTTAGTGCCTTCCCTCTGAGTTTGTTCCCCTCAATTTATCATATTCGTAAATGTAAATGTATATGTATATGTATACACATATATGTGTGTGTATCTATGCATCTATATCTATCCATCTATCTATATACAATTTGTATATAGTATATATATTGCTTCCCCCATTCTACTGGATGACATTTACTACCTTACTGATTTTGTGCCAGTCACTGAACCCTCTTGTGCCTCAGTTTCCCCATGTGTAAATTGAAGGGATTGAATCTATAAGGCCTCTGAGTTCTCTTCTAGACCTAGTCTCATGACCTCATCATCTTAACAAATGCATGATTTTAGATTTGTACTGCAGGAAGATAGCTTGAAAGCTTTTTGAAGGATAGATCAAAGAAGGGACAGATTACAAGCATAGGGACCAATTATGTCCCAATAAGAGATGATGAGAGACTAGCTGAGGGTTATGGTGTGAAGGTAGATAAGGGGATGTATTTAAGAGCCATTGCAGAGGTAAGAATCTCCAAGACTTGGCAACTGTATATGGAGAGAGTAGGGGTGATAAGGAGAAGAAAGGGTCAAAAAGACTAGGAGGTTACCAATCTGGGAGTATAGTGACAAATTTAATACAAATATGATACTGTATGACTTTATTAATTAAATGTATAAGTTTGGAAGCATAACCAGTTTGAGAAAAGGGGAGGAGATGATAAGTTCTATTTTGGACATGGTGAATTTGAGATCTATGGGTAGATCTATTCACAGACAGGCAGTAACACATGAGGAGAGATGTCAGTGCTACAGATATCACCTTGGGCATCACCGGTATAAAATGACAACTGAACCTAAGGGAGCCTGGTGAAATTCATGAGAGTTTGTATAGAGAGAAAAGAGAGAATCTTGAAAAGCACCCACACCAAAGATCCTCATTTCTGCCTCCTTATTTCCTTGGCTAGTTTCTACTGGAGGCATTTCCCAACCCTTCTTAATTCTACAGCCTTCCTTCACTTATCTATTTAACATTTGTCCGGTATGTAGCTTGTTTGTATGTTTATGTTTGCTTGTTTTCTCCCCTTTTAGGGGCAGGGATTGTCTTTTGCCTACTTTTGTATCCTCAGAGCTTAGCACATGGAATAAATTTTCTTGCACTGAAGTATGGAAAACTCTCTCATTTGAGAGAGTACATGGATGAGGTGCTATGAGGGTAGAGGGGAGTTTGAGGAGAGAGGAGAATGTTTTCACAACTGCTGCAGTGAGCAAGATAGGGAATTGATTAGGGAGCCATAAAAGGATTGCCTTGCTATTGTGAGGACCCAAATGAGGTTATGTAACAAAAATTTGTCATAGACACAGTACAGTTTAGTAGTATTAGTAGTATTCTCCAGTTCTGTTTGATAGCATAAATGTTTGTAAGCTTCAGGGAAGAAGCTAATAATAGGGAAAGAATAAATATGAAAGACAGAACTTAAAAATGATCAATGGGTAAAGATCCTAGAAGATACAGGAAAAGATGGGATTGAAGGCACCAGTAAAAATTTTCACTTAGCAACCCTAGAGAAGAAGGTGACCTCTACCCTGCATTCCCACCAATACCTGATTTTACAGATAAGGAAACTGAGGCCTAGAGGGATGACATCACATGAAGTTGATTTGATAGTGTTGACTTGGCAATATCACTGAGTGCTCTCGGTAAATTTTAATCCCAAATAGACTGATCAGAATTATACCTGTTTGGATTTGCTGGAAGAAACCTCCTAACTGTCTGTTCATATGCAGCACTGCCTGCCTAAACTATGTAGCAGACAGGAATCTCTTTGTCATGGGAGAAGAAAAAAAGATTTAAAGGTGCAGAGGGACTAGAAAAAGACAAGTATTTGCTTAGAGTTTTCTATAGAAAAAGCATTGAGTCACTAAACCAGACAAAATACCAGCTTTTCAAGCCTGATGAGAAATGGACTTAACAACTGTTAATTTATCTGTTTTCTTTGTCTTTTTTCTTTTTGCCACTTAAAACTGCAACCAAAGCTTATTCTATAGGGTCAAAGCATTGGGAGGCAATGAATTGCCTCTGTCTCATATATTCTGGTCACCAGTTATGTGGCTTCCACTCACATTTGGAAGCTTAGGGCAAAAGTATAGAACGTGTGGTTGTCTATCCCCCTCCAAAAAGAGAGAAACAAATTAAGGGTTTAAGCCTCAATGTCTGAGGCACTGCTGTTTTCCACTGTCCAAATCCCATGCTGCTGAACCAACAGCTTTATAGGCTGAGTCGGCACAAATCATTTTGATTATTAGCCAATTTTTTTTAAAAACCCTCTACTTATGTCATCTTGTAAAACAGAAGGTTAGGGAAATATTAGGCAGTGAGCCTGGTTAGGAAGAAGTGGTTGCCGTAGATACTGTTTTATAAATATAAGACCCTGGAGCCTTTCCAACTCTGACCATACTGTTGAAACATCTTTCAGATTTGATGGCCAGGAACAATAGAGTTACACACTCTGTTCTGTTACGCCCAGGACAACAAAGACCTCTGAAGAAACAGAAACTTTATTTTTAAAACTCAGGCTACTTTTGTGCAAAACTAAGAGGGTAACTTCCCATTTCTTGAAGTCATATTTTCAATGTACATTGGGAAAACAAAGTCTAAAAAGAAGAGGTAAAAGACCCTATTTTTTTTTCAATGTGGTATTTCTCTCTTGTCTCCCCACCAATGTTTATCCCTGAGCCAAGCTTGTCTCCTCATCTATCTGACCCATTCCTTCATTCCTGCCCAGGACAATTCAACATGTAACAATGAATATTACAACATACAGAATCATAGCTTTAGAGTTGTAAGGGGACCTGAAAGGCCACCTTGTTCAAAAGGCTTATTTTACAGATAACATACTTTTCCCTCTTCTTCTCCCCTGCCTCCCAGTTCAAGAACTGAGGACTCCAATCAGATCAGTTCAGTCATTGTTTCTGAATGATGTGTGTTACTCCACTCCCCTGACAACCCCACTAGTCATCCCAAGAATTTTCAGGACCAGAGTGTCCCTCCTTGGTCACCCCTTCTTTACATATGCTTTCCCACTTTAAGATGTAAGATCCTTGAGGACATGATCTATCTTTGGTTTTGTGTTTGTTTCTACAGCATTTAGCACAGTCCTGGTAAGCACATTAAAAAAAGTGATTTTTCATTCATTCACCAGAAGAAACTTTAGGTCACCTGTGGAAATATGGCAACCTTAAATTTATTTTTTAAATTACTCTTATTCAAAACTACCACATATTCTATATAGAATATATAATATAACAATAAGAAGCAGATCTAAATTTCATCTTCACACTCATGGAAAAGGCATAGTTGCAACTAAGGAAGAACAATTGGAGAGACTTTGCCCCCAGGGAGCTGACATGGGAGAGGAAGGATCTATATCCTACCCATAGCATTCATTATGTGTCAGGTACTCAGGTATGGACCACCGCTCTTTGAGGATTGGGCCCCGGCTCTTCTGCTACAACTGCCTCTAGGATGGACAGTCCTCTATATGATACCTCTACAACCCTAACTAATAAATTTGCCTTGGGCATTCTTTTTCATGTATGTATTAATTAGATGGCTATTGAGGGCCCTTCTAACTTTTAAATTCTGCGATTGTACATGTATCCCTTCCACCCTGCGACTTTTCCCAGTGTTAGTTCCCATTGCAAGTTGGAATAAGAAATAAAATGGGAATTTGGGGGGGAGTTTTGCAGAAGCCGCAAACCACACACAAAGGCCAGCAGATGACACAAAAAAAGTTTAGAAACTCAGAAATACATGAAATATATATCGTATTGTATAATATCAACATATTTTACCTCTTGATTCTGTAAACATCCCATAAAAGAAAAAGAATAAAATTCAGATTTCTTCTCTGCTACAAAGGGAGGGACAAAAATTTTAGGTGGATTTTCTGGGGGTGTTACACCCCTAACTCCCACAATGTGGAAGGAATAATTGTATAAAGTTATGGCTATGACTCTGGAAAGATTATCAAATCATAAATACAGAGCTGGAAGGGAACTTGGAATCCTCTAACACCACCCCCTGGCTTTAGAGGCGAGGCAACTGAAGCCTAGAAAGGAATGATATGCTGAAGATCTTCTAAGCAGTGGAGATGGGATTTGAACACAGCTCCTCCAACTCCCAAATCCTATATTTTTTCCCCTTAGCACCACGCTATTTTCCTTGATTTAAATCTTATTCCATAAAGTTGACTAAACACCAACTTCCATCCAAAAAAACCTGCTGAGGGGATGGAGATAAGGCAGCAGTAGCAGCAGCAGGCTGCTGCCAGGACAGCAGAATATTTGACTTAAGTGATAGAATTATGGGGGAACAGCATATTGTAATTGTTGAGAAAATAAGTCTATTACGAAAACAACACATTTATTTACACCGATGGCCGCACAACATTAACAGCTCAATGGAGTAGCTAATGGACTTTGGAGCATAAGAAATTATTCCTATAGCTGCTCCTTTATTTGGATGCTGGAACAGCATCTTTCAATTTAATAGGCCTCTGTTATTCTTGAATTCATTGGAGAAAGTTTCACTGTTTCTCTAGATCACTAAGTTCTTTTAGAATAACAACAAAAACCTACTATTTACCATTCTCCCAGATTTGTGTTGTTGTTTTATCAAGTAGCCCAGACTTGTGGTAATCAATCAACATATAGTTATTGAGCGCCTATTGCATACAACATAATTTATAGGGTTTTTTGGATGGTAAAATTTCTATACCTTATGCTTTTGTGGGGGTTGCCACAATAATTCCTTCATTCTTCCATGCAATCCACTCTTGATTCTCCAGTCTTCTTTCTCCATCATGTCCAGGAACCTTCTCACCCTAAAGATATCTCTTCCACCATTCCTTATCTGCTTTCTCACCCTGGAAGGACCTTCTGCCCCAGTGACCCCTTCCTCTCATTGGTTGGTTCCTTCTAGAACCTCCATTTTAAGGAAGACTCCAGGCCAGCCATGTTAGTCCTTCTATTCCTCTCCAGGGTCCACTTGGCCAGATTTCTGTGTACCCTTCAGGCGTGGTACCCCTTTTCAGCTCCCTTTTATGTATGGTCTTCCCCTATTAAAATGTAAGCTACTTAAAGAACAGAGGCCCTTTCTGCTTTTTTTTAGCATCACTGTTAGCACAGTATCTGGCACACAGGAAACAATGAATGTGTATTGACTTGACTTGAGTTTCATTACTTAGCATAATAATCTTTTAATCTAAAAACAAAATTATAAACTGATGGCCAAACTATACTGAAACAGAATGGACGGACACACAAAAAAATAATTCTTAATAATTGAGAAGGAGGAGCAAGATTTCATCTAGGAACCTGGATTTTCTATTATTCTTTTTCTAAGTCAGACTAGATTCATCCCTTTGCAGAGGGACAGTATTGAGGTAAGCCTCAGAAAACCTCAATAACAGGAACCTCAGAGACCACCTACTCCAACCTTTATATGAGATGTCAATTCCTCCTACAATATCTCCCCCAACTGGTCGTCACACTTTCATTTAAATACCACCAGTGATGGGTAACTCATTACCTATTAATTCAGGCTGTTATATTTCTACTTGCTTTCCTTATACATCCCAAAAGTTTTAGTGCACTAAGCCTTCGTCAACTTTAAAGTTATTAAACTAAAAACTTCTCTAAGATTTTTGGGACACCCTACATTTAGCCATTATAGAATTTTCTACTCACTGGTCTCCGATTCCTGTCCACTGGAGTCAAGTAGAGTTAGTCTTATCCCTCTTTCCATATAATAACTTTTCAAACTGTATTATGTTCTATAATCATGTTCCCTCAGAGTTGTCCCTTTTCCTAGCTAAACATTTCCATTTCCTTTGAGTTGATACCTGCTTGGTTTGGGTATCCCATCCATTCACCATCCTGGGCATCCTCCTGAGGATATACTCTTGTTTAACCCATTGTTGTTCAGTTATGTCCGACTCTCTGTGACTCCAAGGACCATAATTCACCAGGCCCTTCTATCTTCCACTATCTCTTCAAGTCTAGGTTATCAATGTCTACCCTGAAATGTGGCACCTAAAAGTAGACACAATACTTTAGATGTGCTCTAAGAAGGAAAGAGTACAGTGAGACAACTACCTCATCTGGATTTAGACGCCTCCCTCATAGAATCACAAACTGTGTAGAGCTGGAAGTAAACTCAGTAGTTACCTAATCTATACCCACAATTCTAACTGAAGACCTTGAAGGAGGGAAAGCCCACCACCTCTCCTGTTCTATTTCATGACAATTCTAAATGTTATTTCTAAATGAAATTAAGCATAAATTGCCTCTTTGTAACTTCTACCCCTCATTCCTGGTTCTGCCTTCTGAGGCTAAACAGAAAAAAATCCAGTAACTTTTTCCACATTACAGCCCTCCAAAGCTATTCTGAAGGGGCACTGAGCAAACAGTGAATGTTCATTAGCCTCCCACTATATGCAGACACTGTGCTAAGCACTGGGCAACCAAACAGGAGATATAATCTCTGCCTTCAAGATATCATCTACCCTTGCATTCTAATTTGGAAGATGAAATTAAGCAAACTGTTATATATAAATCAAATCACTGTACATATTCAAATGGTACTATGGAAAGAACAGTGACTATGGAGTCGGAGAATCAAATGCCAGTTTACTACCTGTACGATCTTGGGCAAGCTTCACTATTCATCTGCAAAATGGGTTGATTGGATTAAATGTCTTTTAAGGACCCTTTCATCTCCAAGTCTCTGATTCTATGAGGTGAGAAGGATGTGAGGTACATTTTTTTCCCCTTCCAAATCACCAAAAGCCCATATATCCTTCCTCCCTCTCTCCTTTCCTCCCCCCCCCCGTATATGTGTGTGTGTACATACATGTGTGTCTGTCTCTCTCCTCCCTGTCTCTTTCTGCTTCTATCTCTGTCTCTCCTTCTCCCTCCCCATGTGTTTGTATGTGTATGTGTCTGTCTCTCTCTTCTGTCTCTCTGTCTCTGTTTCTCTCTGTCTCTGTCTCTCTCTCTGTCTTCCCCCCCCCCCCTTTATTTACCATGAGAAACCGATTCGAACAATAACTGACTTCTTCAGAGTACACTATGTATAAGAAAGTCCAAATGGCGCTGAATTAGTGAACACAGAATATGGCACACTTTGGGTAAGTAAGTGGGTGCTATAATTTCTCTGCTTTCACAGGTCTTATTTTACAAGTGGATTTTTTTTAATATACCATACAGCCCAATGAATGATGAAAGAAAAGAAAAAGTCGTTCTGCTCCAGACAGGTTTGCTTTGATTAGCCCCATGTCTAGATTAGTCTTTAAGCATTACAGTTGTTAACTTGTAACAAAGCCATGCTGATTGAACACTCCAGAAAAGAGTGGCCACTCACATTTTAGAGGACTCAACACTACCACTACACACCAAACACTTATAGATACGGAAGAGAGCTACGAAGTGGCTAATTTGAGGCTCCAGCCTCTGAAGAGGCTGAGTCCTAAAGGACTATGGGCCACCTACAGCTCTCATCCCTCATTAGGCCACACAGCAACAAGCCTCACTCCACAGCTGAGGGATGGTTCTCTTCAAAGAGCACATTTCTATCTCACGTGAAAGAGGAGAAGT
The DNA here is from genome assembly GCA_028646515.1 of Pseudochirops corinnae. Lineage (NCBI taxonomy): Eukaryota > Metazoa > Chordata > Mammalia > Diprotodontia > Pseudocheiridae > Pseudochirops > Pseudochirops corinnae. The sequence goes on along the minus strand of CM053587.1, from coordinate 241,001,939 downwards.
TACCATATAGGCTCTAACAGGAAAGCCAGTGTATCATGTCATAATCCATCTTTTCCAATGACTTAAAAGATTTCTCCCTAATTATTTCATAGATGATTTCTCTGCCAAAAAGCCAGCTGCAGTAAGTCATGTTCCCTATTTCTGCCTGTAGGACATACCATAATTGGCAGAAACGCATGCCACAGAAGTTGGTCTCTAACCTACCATTAGAGCTTACATCAACAAATTCCACCAAACTGTGCAAACATTATTCCATTTGAGTTATCCTCTCTGGCATCTATGTTAACGGCTTCTCACTCCAAAAGGGGAAGAGGGGGAGGAGATTGGTTAGTCTGGATCTGTGAATTCTGTATGCAATTAACACAGTGGAACTCTGATCAGACATCTCCAACAATTTAAAAATAAAACCAAAAAAAAAAAAGGACAAAGTAGAGGCAGGGAGTATGTTCTTCTCCACTGGAAACTGAACTGTTTAACAGAAGGGGAAAATATCACAACTCTAGGGGAAGGAAAAAAAAGAATATTTTAAGTTACAAAACTTGTATTTCAGAATGGAATCAGCAGCATTTCAGTCGACTCAGAAGACAATACAATGCAAACCTGGCTCACAATATTGATTCCCATAAAATTTCTACCATCTCTCCTTGCTGGGGGCAACATGGAGAGAATTTCTGAAGTTCCAAACAATAGACTTTGCTCTCTTTCCCCTATCTTAAAGCTTTTCTACAAACTGTTCCAAGTTGTTCCAAGGGAGGCAAGTTATGAGTCACAATTGCCTTTCCAATCTGATACTGTGCCCTATGAGCTATAGTATCTTGTATATCTTCTCCACGTCCTTCTCATATATGGGGATAATTGGCACAGTTTGATAGGAAACATACACACAAACATCACACTCAAGGTGCAATAGTTTAGGGTCAGGAGAAGTAGGTTCAAACCTAGCTTCCCTGCTAACTAGCTATATACCTTGGGCAAGTCAATTCATTTCACTTGGCCTTAGTTTATTCACCTCTTTTTTCCCATCTTTTTCATTAATATCTTTTGTTTCTATATCACCTTATGTTAAAATCTATCCCTCATCCTCCCTTACCCAGCAAGTCATCCCTTGTAACAAAGAATAAAAAAGAGAAGGAAAAATAAAAAGGATTTCAGCAAACCTAATCAACACATCAATTGTATTTAATAGCCAATGTAATATTGTACCTCTGTATGTCTGCAAATCTACAATAAAATTATTAATAATATTTTAATACAGCATATATGTAACATATCTAGTATATATACACATATAAGTGTGTATATGTATGTATATATGCAGATGGATAGACAGACAGATATAGATAAGCAGATAGACAGACAGACAGACAGACAGATAGATAAATAGATATAAAACTTATATAGCACCTTAGAGTTTACAAAGAACTTTACATATGCTATCTCATTTGATCCTTACAACAACCTTGTGAGACAGGAGCTATTATTTTCTTCATTTTACAGATAAGGAAACTGAGGCTAATTTGCCCAAGAGTCACAGAGCTAGTAAGCCTTGGAGGCAGAATTTGACCTCAGGTCTTCCTGATTTTAACTCTTCTCAACGCTTCTTTGGAATCAAGCTTGATCATTATAATTTCATGAGATTTAGTTTCATTGCTTTTGTTCTTTCCATTGATACTGTTATACTCATTCTATTGTCTTTCTGATTCTGCCTATTTCACTTTGTACCAGGTCCTATGAATGTTCCCATGTTTCCTTGAATTTTTCATGTTTATAATTTGTTATAGAACAGCAATATTCTATTACATTTGTGTCCTGCAATTTCTTTAGCTATTCTCCAGCCAATGGGCATCTTTGCTGCCCATTAGAATTCTTTGCTGCCACAGAAATTTCTGTCTATCTTTAATATCCTTGGAATTTCTACCTAGCAGTGAGACCCTGGAACCAAGAAAGCCAATTAAAATCACTTCAATATAAATGGAAAGAAAATTAACAATAACAAAAACTGAAGACATTATATAATCAATTAATATAATCAACTGATGTCCATCAATATAATTATATGATCTCCTCCCCAGAGAAGAGGTAAAGAAATGTACATCTGCTCTCTTCACTACAGAGAAGGACTATGGATATAGAATGCTGTATACATTATCAGGCACAATCAATATATTAGTTCTGAACTGCCTTTTCCTCCCTCTCTCTTTTAATCTTTGAAATAATAATAACGGACTATTGGGGAATTTTAACAGCTAAGAAATAGTAATTTTGGAAGGTAGGAAGCAGAAATGTAAAAAACATGAAGAGCTTAAGCTTAATTCTTGAATCATATCTTGAAGCTTGGACAGATTTTTAGAGAGAGGCAAAATGCCTGGTCTTGTCAGCTATGAGCAATATCCCCTCCCATCCCCCCCCCCCAAAAGGGAAAGGAAACCATTATCAAAGCCTCCAAAATCCTCCTTTTTAGCACTATGCCTCATATTATTAAAAGTTCAGGTATTATCACATATCAGCTATAAGATCCTAAAAGAATCTAAGGTGATTCCAAACAGAGGAATCTCAGGATAAAAGGTCAGATTGGAAGGGATTTCAGACTTAGTCTAACCCATGCCTGAAAAAGAATTCCTTTCACAACATACTAGACAAAGAATTATCCAGTTTCTACTCGGAGACTTACATTAAAGGGTTATCTGGGACCCCCTGAACCACCTATTCTGTTTTGGGATAGCTCTAATTATTTGGACATATATTAAGCCTAAATCCACTTTGTTTTAACTTAGTTAAACCATAGTTCCTAGTTCTGCTCTCTGGCACCAAACAGAAGAAAAGTCTCATCCATCTTCTTCAAGACAGCTATTATGTCTACCCACCACCACTCCCCGAGAGTCATCCTTTCTTTGGGCTCAAAATCCCCTATTTTTTTAACCAGTCCTCAAAGAGCACAGATCCAAAGCACTTGCCTGACCATCTTCTGAATCCTCTCCAGCTTATCAGTCTCTTAAACTGTGGTGCCAATAACAAGGTACCATACTCCAGATGCAGTCTAAGACCATGTACAGCTGGACACACCACCTCCTCATCCCTACTCAGGAAAGTATTTCTTTGATTAGCTCCATTTGTCTGACCTTCCAGTATTAACTCAAGAATCACTGAAAAATTCCAGAGAAATGCTGGAATGAAACCAAACTAGTAAATTCACAACTTTAGGATACACATAAAATTAAGTTTCATTTTTGGAACATTGAGAGGCAATGGTAACGTAGTAGATAAGGGACTTGTGAAAACCTGTGTTCCAGTCCTACTTGAGGTACATCCAAGCTGTAGGACTGTCTGCAAGCCCTTAACCTTTCAATGTCCCCAGAAACTCATTAAGATTCTAAGTTGCAAATCCACATTAATAGTGGTTGCTTCCTTCCTCACTGGAAGTCTCCCCTAGAGCAGTAAAATCACAGTTTAAAAAAAGTGCACATACACCACACACAAAAGCCTAGTTAATGGGAATTTTGGAAATTACATTAAAAAGCAAATTGCCACTTATAAAGTTCGTATTTACTGACGAACCAGTTCAACCAGAAATTTCCGCTATTTTTTTGTATCAGTGACACAGAGCTGGTGGCTAAGGACTTCATATTCCTGCATATCTAATGCATGTATTTAGTAGAAACGCTGGATTTTAAGCACCCTCAACTTTGCATTGGAAATTAAATGAGTTTTCCTCAGATAAAAAAAGAACCAAAAAAAATTTGGAGGATCAAGAGAAAAAAGTTCACTTTTCTATGTGGAGGAGAGCTAAGCCAGAGAGGAAAAAGTTCAGTGCAGTCATGGTTCCTTTATTAAAACTGGGTAATACTATTGTTTAAAATGTATATGTGCAGTGACTCATATCTTCCTCAGTGGAGCCCTTTAATTCCACCACAAAGATGCACATGCTGCTGAAAACAGCCCTATTTGGAGGTAAAGGGAGTTGGTAACCGAGGAAAGTATGCGGAATAACTCCATGAAGGCTAAGGTGAATTTGGTCTTTGGGGAATATTAAATGAGTCTGAGTTGGAGAAATATAAATAGGCTATTTCACTTAATGCTCCTGTGAGGTAGGTCAGGTTCCACTGTTTCCTTCAAAGAACTGGGGGAGAATTTCACATTCCTATACCCAACTGGTTAAACAAAAAACCTCAAAATTATATATGTAGTCAAGAATTTGGCTAATAAATACCACATTTAATACAATTATAAAAAATGAAACTGGTATGTGTATGTATGCCTCTGGCTCTCAAAATAGCTTTTATCTTATAACCTTTTTAACAAGCAATTTATTTTATAAAATTATTATTGCCACACAGACACTTTGGAATTCTTCTAAAGTTAAAAGGTTTAATTAAAACAAATAATATGTCCATATAAGGTTTCCTGGCAGCTCAGAGTACAGAGGGCATTTTCACACATATATCTGGGTTACCAAAATGAACTTATGAAAAAAAATGCCTTCTTCATTCCTCATTAATGGTATCAAACCAGGAGAATGAAAATTGAAAATCAACTTGAAGGGGAAAACAATTTCTTTATATTACAGGACTTTGAGTATAAGGAATAAGATTAGCAAAACTGTGTATCATTCTCTTTTCATTAAATAAATGAAATTCATTTATTTAAAGGAATTAAAATCACTTCTTACTGAGCAGCACGATATATGCCCCACATCTGTTATTAATTTCTACTGTGTGACCCTGAGCACATCTCTGGGCCTCAATTTCATCGTCCATAGTTAGATTAAATAATAATCAAGCTTTCCCTTATGTTAACTGAACCAGACCACCAGGTTAACTCCTGGACAGCTCCAAACTATGTTACGTCTGTAGCTTTTTCAAACTTTTGGGTTTTAGGCTTTCTTTGCACTTTTAAAAATTATTGAGGAATACCACGCCAATATCTTTCATGTCGGTTATACCTATTGATATTTACCATATTAGAAATTAAAACATCTTAGTATTATGTAAAAATAATTTTGACCTTGAGGACCCCCTGGTAGGGTTTGGAACTCCCAAGGATCCTTGGACAACACTTTGGGAACCTCTAGTTCTACTCTGCCTTCAACCAGAACTTGGACTCCCTTCTTGGGACCCTGGGCTCTGATAAAGCGAGATTTTACCTTATCTTTCCTAGAACCAGGAAAACACAGTACTCATAGCCTTCCAAAACATGCTACTGCTCATATACTCTCATCTAGCCCCTCCTACCTACCTCTCACCTTACAATTCTAGATCCTCGTATAGATATTCTTTCCTCATTAGAAATTAAGCTTTTCAAGAACAGTGACTCTTATTTGCTTGCATTTATTTGCTGATTTTCCTCCAAAACAGCACAGTTACTGGCAGATAGTAAGTGTTTTCATTCATTAATTCAGATTTAAAATATTATTTTAAGGCATTCATAGAGTGCTTTCTTCACAACCACCCCATGGTGGTAAAAATGAAGGTCTGTTGTTGGTTTTTTTTAATCTCCATTAAATAGCAATCAATGTTTAGTTTCTTTGTGGTGGCTAAGAATTGGAAATCAAAAGGATGCCCATCAATTGGGGAATGGCTGAACAAGTTGTAGTGTATGATTGTAATGGAATATTATTGTGTTATAAGAAATGAAGCAGGATGATTTCAGAAAAAACCTGCGAAGACTTAGATGAACTGATACAAACTAAAGTAAACAGAACCAGGAGAACATTGTACACAGTAACAGCAATACTGTTCAATGAAGCACTGTGAAGGACTTACCTATTCTCAGTAATACAATGATCCAAGACAATCCCAGAGGACTAATGATGATGCACACTATCTGTCTCCAGAGAAAGAGCTGATATTGTTTGAATACAGACTGAAGCATGCTTTCTTTAGCTTTCTTTTATTCTTTTTTTTATTTGAGTTTTCTTATACAAAATGACTAATATGTAAATGTTTTACATGATTGTACATGTATCTGCTTGCTTACTATCTCAGGGAGGGAGAAAAAAAATAGAATTTTGGACCCAAAACTTTTTTTTAAGATGTTAAAAGTTGTTTTAATATGTAATTGGAAGGGAAAGAAAAAAATATAAAAAAAAACAATTATGTTAAGCACTAGAGAATATATGTAAAGTAATAAAATGAATGAAATAATCACTGTCCACAAATAACTTACCTTCTAAACAGGGAGAGGAAAAAATACATACAGAATATGTCTCTCTTTCTCTCATCTCTATATCTCTATATACCTATATACATACATACATATATATATATATATATATATGAGAGAGAGAGAGAGAGAGAGACAGAAAGAGAGACAGAGAGAGAGACAGAGACAGAGACAGAGACAGAGAGACAGAGATCAGGACTAGGTCTATATGAGAGGAAACTCCTTCTACCATTGCAGGTCATTCTCAGCAACTTTCAGTCTTGTTCATCCTTCATTTTCAGAGGACCAATGAATGACACACAGGATAATATCTTCACATGCACATGAATTGGATTTAAGTGAGGCAGAGTTACACAAAGTCATCAAGCCTCACTCTCTCTTCCGGAATTACCCAAGTGCAGTGGAGAGTTGTGTTAGATCTTTCCCAGGGCATGGCTAGTAGGAATATGTCAGAGGCAGGACTCCTGAGAGTCTGTCAGAGAAGACTGTCTCTGAGGTCAGCTCTCTATCTATTATGTCTTGCTGTTTCTAACAGACAGGTATAAAATGCTTAAATACAGGGTACTTTGAGAGGGAGAGCATTAGCAGTGAGGGGGGCGGCAAAAGACTTACATAGAACATATTGTTTGAGTTGATCTTGAAGGAAGAGAATAGAACTCCACTTTGCTCCTGATGCTCTGCCTGAACAAGGTGCCCCTCCCTGTTCAGCTCATCACTTCTCAACTCACCACCTTGCTGCTAACTCAAGCCTTGATTGACTTCAGCTTCCTCTCCCATGTGATTGCACAGCTGGATGGTGGAATGCCAAACTCCTCCCATTGCCTTCCTTTATAAGAGGGCAGAAACTGGATTGTCAGCTCCACTTTGCATCTTCTGTTCCACCTAGTTTCAGTTCCACAGAACAAGATTCCTCCTGACAATCTCTCCTTACCCCCACTCCACATTCCTTTCTCTTTTTTGTGTTGTCTTCCCCTTAAGACTGTAAGCTCCTTGAGGGCAGGGATTGTCTTTCTTTTTGTTAATTGTATCTCCAACAATTTTTAAGAGTGTAAATGGGTCCTGAGAAGAAAAGGTATAAAAACTCACTTAGACTTTAGATGATGACAACCTGAACTAAGAGAGAAGGGATCATATTTGGAAAATGTTTTGGAGGCAGAAACAGAAAGATTTGGCAACTGAGTGGATATGTAGGGTGAAGGAGAGTGAGAAATCAAAGGTAACAGCAAAGTTAAAAACCTGGGATACTGGGAAATAGTGTTGCCATTTACAGAGATAGAGATGTTTGGGAGAGGGAGAGCTGGAAGAAAAGCTAAAGAGTTCTCTTTGGGACATGTTTAGTTTATAAGATGTACAACAAACAGTGGTGACATGAGATTGACACTCAGCAGAGACACTAGGATTTGCTTTACCATCTGGAAGCCATCAGCATAGAAATGATCATTAAACCTAATGAAGCTGATGAAAAAGAGAAAGAAAAAGACAGACAAACAGTCACACAGAGACACAGAAAAACAGGGTAAGAGTTAATAAACATTTATCAAGCTCCTTCTATGTGCCATGGATTGTGTTAAGTGCTAGGGATATAGAAAAAGATATAATACAATCTGCCCTCAAGGAGCTCAGAATCTAATGGAGGAAGACAAAAAATAAAAGAAGCTGAAAAGGCAGAGGAGGTCTGTGGGGGGAGGAGATGGGGCATAGGGAAGGTTATTCTGCAGATGGAGTCCTGCAGCTGGGGAAGGAGATGATCTGAGGATATGAGAGTTTTTAATTTTATTTCATTTTGCAGACTGATTAGTTTCTGGAGATCATGAAGTCCAGGAAAGCAGCTGAATGGGAAATGATGAGAATGGGAAATTCCCAGACAACCCTCTTTATAGGGTAGAGAATGAGGAAGACAGTCTCCAATGTCCACCCTCTACCCTCTCTAATTGAAGGGATGAAAAAGACAGAGACCCAGAGAGAGAGAGAGAGAAAGAGAGAGAGAGAGAGAGAGAGAGAGAGAGAGTATTGAAAAAGAAAGTAGAAAGAGAAGAGGGAATTTAAGAAAGGGCTTCAGGGAACACCTACAGTTAGGGGTTGTGAGAGGGATGATGAACTAGCAAATAAAACTAAGAGGAAATTGTTTGGCATGTAAGAGGAGAACCAGGAGAGAACATTGTCCAGAAAGGAAAGAGTATCCAGATGGAAAAAGTCACCAACAGTGAACAGAAATCAAGACAGATAAAGACTGAAAAAAAGACCATGATATCTGGCAAATACGAGATCCTTGGAAATTTTGAAAAAAGCAATTTCAATTGAGAGATAAAGCCCAAAGACCAGTTTCAAAGTGCTGAGAAGTAAAAGAAGAAGTGGAGGCAATGAATGTAGATATTTATTTGTTTTCCTAGAAGTTTAGCTAATGAATGGAGGAGATATATAGGATATATAGTTAATGGGAATGGTAGAGTCACTCTAGTGGATATTTTTTAAAGGATGGGGGAGATTTAAAGGATGAAGTGTGATTAAAGGTAGTAGAGAAGAAATTCATGGAGAAGACTGAGGTGGGAAGATCCCTTGAGTTTACAGCCTGCTAGAGAAGACTGGAGTGGTATAATGTTAATGGGATTTAAGACTTTCCCTACCCATTGATAGGCCTCATGTGGAGCCCATTTAGGGAAGCTTGCTTAGGGGAGTCTTGCTTGTAGGAAGTCTTTCACACCTTTTGCTAATTTCTAATTAGGCTCTGAGTCAGGAGGGTTGTGATGTCTTCTGGTTCTGAAAAGTGAATATATACTCTGACTTGGTATTTTGCTTTGGAGGCTTGCTTGTGAGAAGTCTCTTGTGATGCCCTGGTCAAGATTCTGAGTGGCCATTTATTTAGAGCTCCCCAACTGCTCAGATATAAAGGCTCTCTCGATCCAGGGATTTATGTAAAGTACATAGCAATATTGCTTTGATTCAGGCAGTCACAGCCCTGTCTGTTGGTCTTTATTTCTCTGCTTGTATTTTCTCTGAAGTTCAAGGTACTTATTTTTCCCCTGAATTAGTGAATATAATTTTAAAAAGATTGTTGACCCCTTAAACAGCTCTTTCCTAGTAAAGCAGATCTAAAGAACCTGTGCTAGCAGCCATCCTGGGTATGCTAGTATGGTTGCCTTTACCAGTGGACAGGACCAAGAAGCACATGTAGATGGGGTGGCCTTGGGAAGAGGGGACACTTCATTGTCAGAGATAGGAGGAAATGAAGAAAAATGTAGGAGTACGTCAAGGGATTCTGAGATGAAGAAATGAATGGATAATATGTAGAATGATATCAATTTTCTCAGTAAAGTAAGAGGCAAGATCCTCAGATGAGAGAAAGGGATGTAGGAGGCCTGAAAAGATAAAAGGTTCAGAAAACCTTCTTGGTATTTTTAAATAAGTATTTTAACTATTCTAATCTGCCAAGACCTGCCATCTAGCCCTCCCACCCCAATACAGCTCACTCCCCAGACTGTGAGCACAAGAAAAACAAAATCCATTATACATGTTCAGTCAATCAAGACAAATATCAACATTAGTCATGTTCAAAAATTATTTGTTTTATTCTATATTCTGAGTCCTTCACTTCTCTATCAGAAGGTGGGTAGCATGTTTCATCACTGGTTCTCTGGAATCTAGCATGATCAATGTGCTCATGAGTTCGGCACAACAGTACTTCATCATATTTATATAGCATAACTTATTCTTTGGAAAACCTTTATAAAGCATTGTATAGATTAAAAATAAAACTAAGATGTGGAGAGGTTAGAAGACCACCATAAACACCAAGCTCTTGTGTCTTATTTTTGTTTTTTACTTGTTTCACTCATGTCTCTACTTGTGATCCCATTTGGGGTTTTCTTGGCAAAGAAACTGGAGTGGTTCGCTATTTCCTTCTCCAGTTCATTTTACAGATGAGGAAACAGAGGCAAACAGGGTTAAATGACTTGCCTAGGGTCCCACTGCTAGTAAGTGTCTGAGGACAAATTTGAATTCAGGTCTTCCTGACTCCTGGCCTTGACACTGTAGCCACTGTACCACCTAGTTGCCCAAAGTGTCTACTTAGGCAAGATTTAACCTAGGTCTTCTGACTCCAAGCCTAGCGTACTCATCACAGTGAGGTGTTGTCTACTGTGTGACAAATAAATAGTATAGTAAATTTAAAAAATCCTGAGCTTAGAATCAAGATTCTGAGTTTGAATCCTGATTCTACTATTTATTACCCGTGTGGCCTTTGGCAAATCAGGGTTTCTGTTTCCTTGTCTGTAAAATGAGGGAGCTAGAATAGCTTCTGAGGTCCATTATAATCTATGATCTCTAGAATCCCATCTATAACTTTGATACATATATATATACATATATATCCTTCCTCAATTTTTAGGACATTTATCTCAGGACATCCAACTTTGTATCATACTTCCTTCTCTTATCTCCTGCTATTCAAACAAAAGCTTCTAAGGGGTAAAGACCACCGTTTTTTAATTTTCATGCCTTCTGGTTTTAACATCATTTTTCACATACAATAGGTGTTTACTAAATGTTTGCTGAAATATTTGTTGAGAAAGAAGAAAAAGTCCCAGAAATGAAGACCTCTTCAGAATATCCAATGTACAAATGTTAAACTAAGATAGAGAACATTTAGGTGACTTGCCCAAGGTCATATAGCTGGTCTCAGAACCAGAATGTAAACCCAAGCCTTTTGAACCTATATACTTTCCTAACCTGAGACTGCAAGACCAAGCAGAAGGTTCACTGACTTTTGTCTGTTCTTCAAGACTTCTACCTTAGAAGCTAAGTAAGAGTTCTATTCATCAAGTTTCTGCTGAGCTCCTCAGTCACAATAGATCAGTTTGTTTTTGATCATCCATGAGTCCTAGATTCACAACAAGCCATTCCTTCCAGTAGCATCCTGCTCGTTTAGGCTTCACTGGAGGAAAAAAGAACACCTAACTTTTCTCCCAGCTCCCTGTCTAAAAAGCCAATTCTCAATGATAATATCCATGTGCCTTTTGGTCCTTTCTAATCCAGTCTTTTCTAGCAAGCTGCAAACTCAACCAATGCCCCCAACTCAAACTTCAACCTCTATTTCTCTACTGGTTTCTTCTCTATTGCTTTTAATTATACCCAAGTCTCCCCCATCCTTTAAAAAAATATCCACTAGATTCTACCATTCTCATCCTACCTTCGCATCATCTTTTGCATACATCCCACTGTCTCTACTCAACAGTCATCATCCTGGTACAGGCTTCTATAACCTTATACCTGGACTATATCAATAGTGCTGGGGGTTAGCCTACCTCAAATCTCTCCCCATTCCAATCCATCCTCTACTCAATTACCAAAATTATTTTTCTAAAGGACAGGTCTAACCATGTCACACTCATGTTCAATAAGTTCCACTGGCTCCCTAGAATCTCCAGGATCAAATATAAAAACTTCCAGCATTTCAAGCCCTTCACAACTTGGCTTCTTCCTACTTTTCTGGTCTTTTACATTTTACTTCCTTGTACATACTCTACAATCCAGGGACCCTGGTGTAGTGCAAAAGCAATATTCACAGCACCAACAGTCACTATTAATATACTGGCATAGTGCTCAACTGCAAAAAAACCAACAATACCCCTGCCAAAAAAAAATTCCAGACTCTCCATATAGAAGACAGAAGCTAAACATTTAATCAGACACCAGAAAGCCAAATCCCAACACCAGGAAACTGAATCCATCATAGTAACATAGAAGTTAATGTACCACAATGTGTCAGAGAGCCACACCATCCTTTAGCCTTCTCACAAACCAACACAAGCCTAGCTGTCACAGCAAGTGGCGAATTCCAACATTTACTCACACACCTAACTATCTACCTCCGATGCATCCTTTCCTCCCACCCGTCTAGCTGCTCTGACTCCCAGTTTCCTGTGGGCTCTGCTCTACCTTTCAGAAAACTCCTCCCACTAGAGGCTCCATGTGATTACATTCACCCTTTTAGGGGGCAGGGTATATCTTTAAAGCAGGGAAGGTTTTCAAATTCCCTTAGGCTTATTAAGGGGCAGGAAAGACACCTGGTCTTCTTGTTAGTGTTGAATCAGTATACTCCTCTCCCAACTCTATGCCTATTCCCTGACTCTTCCTCATGTCTAGAAAGCTCCCAGCTTCTTTAAAGACTCCATTCCAATCCAACCTTCTATAGGAAGCCTTTCCCTGACTCTCCCTGCCATGCACATACTTCTAGGTCCTTCACTTGTATTTATGGAGTATATGGCTTGAATGTACAAATTTTTTGTCTTACCCACTGGAATGCAGGCCCCTTGAAAGCAGGGACAATTTTATCTTTCTCTGTATCCCCAGTGTTTAGCACAGTGCCTAGAGTCTGTGTGTGTGTGTGTGTGTGCATGTAAGCATGTGTGCAGAGAAAATATACAAATACTCTCTCTGTCTATATATAGATATACATATATGTGTGTATAAGCACATATATGTACACATACATGTAAAGTGCTTGTTGCCTGATAATAAACGCTGGCAATCACAAGTATAATGGAAATTCCACAAAAAATGCAAGATGCTAGTTTGGTCAACATTAAAATTCCTTCACCATCCAACCCATTTTCTCTGGGCTCAGTTTCTTCATCTACAAAGGAAGTGGGTTAGACTAGTTGACCTCCAGTGCCACTTCTTTGATCCCTTTGCCAGAATTGTTACACCAACGAGTAAGAAAAACAACTTCCTTGTGTTCCTTCCCTGTCATCTCCCTTATGCCTCAGTGCCAGTGTTAAATATCTGTGAAAAACAATCAAAAGCTACGGTGAACAAGGGAAGAAGGATAATCAAAAAGGTCTAATGTATCTCCAGTTTTCTCATCCATGGTACAGTGGGAAAAGTACTAAGTCAGCAGTCAGAGGACCTAGGTTCAAGTCTGGCCTCACATCCTTGCTACCTGTGGTGCTAACTACCTATCTGACCTTGGGTAAGTCATTTCACCTCATTTGTCCACAGCTTTCTCATCTCAAAAAAGATAGGGTTAGACTAGAAGGCTTTTGAAATTTCTTTAAGTTCTTAAATTATGATTCTACAAACATAAATGTTTCCCTATGGACAAGAAAGGAAGACTGTGTTCAGATAAATGTACTATGAATAAAGTTTTTTTTTTAATTATGGACAATAAAACATGCTTTAAGAATAGTGAATTAACACACTATTAGGCTTCAGAGATTAAATAGAGAGGAAAAGACCCATACATACAAGAATGTTTATAGCAGCTCTTTTTGTTAAAGCAAAGAACTGAAAATGAAGATGGTGCTCATCAAGTGCAGAATGGCTGGCCAAAGTGTTGTATGTTCATGCAATAAAGTTACTTGAAAAAAAAAAATTAGAAAAAAGATGATTTCAAGAGAAGCCTTAGAAGTCTTGTCTGAAGTAAGCAGAATCCAGAGAACAAATTATATAATAAAAAGAATAGAGTTTTAAAAATACACCTTTAAAAGACTTAAGAAATATGTTTAACGTGATGACCAACCATCCATTACTCCAGAGGACTGATGATGAAATAGCCACCTTCCGGCAGAGAAGTCTTGGGCTCGATGTGAAGCATGAAACAAACCTTTTATTCACATGGCCAGGACTGGAATTCATTTCTGCTAGCCTATGCATATTTGTTAACAGGTTGTTTTTGTTTTGTCTGTTTTCCAACTGGGAAAGGAGGGAGTTAGAAAGGAGAAAATAGCAATATTTGCAAAAACAGAAAAAGAAAGAAAAATGTCTCCAATGCATGGTTGTTTGGGGTGGTTTGTTCTGTTTTTTTAACGTAGAGAAGGAAACACAACCAAGTAGGACAACTTTGAAAGTTACATGTTGAATTTATTATTTACTTAAAAGAAGACACAAGCTGTGTGTATAGCATTGGGGGCTCCAAGCTCCTGTTCTGCTTTATTTTGCCTTATTTCTGCTCCATGGGCTCATTTTTTTTTTAGTGTTAGTTATGTTCAAAAAAAAAAAATTTAATGGTGTTTCAGGCCCTTTGGACTACTACTCATCATGCAGAAAAGTATAGGCTGGTGAGAATGGACCAGCCCCAGTCTAGTTAGAAGGCACATTCCCCAATAATGTGAGAAACAATTGCCTACACAATTCCCAGCTCACAAGTCTAAAATAAACGCTGGCTCCCCACCCATCATAACAAAATGGCTGAATTTATAGAAGTCTCTTCATGGTAGCCATATCAATTACACACACACATATGCACACTTATGTACATACAAGCACATAGAAGAACAACAAATCACTGAGAAATGTTCTCTGACCACTGCCTGCAACATGAGAAAAACATTAGTGGATAGGCTGGCTTGTGTTAAGCATACAGCATCTAACTTCATTTTATTTCCAATTCAGTGATGTAATATGAATTTCTGTTGCATTTATAATTAAGGAAGAAACAGATGGTAATGCTTAGTATTAAGCAATAAGGAGGGGCCGTTAAAACAACCGAGGTTGCCAGGAGTGTATATGATATCAGGGGTTTAGTTTTACGGTAACAAAGTTTCATAACCATGGGAAAAGAGGAAGAGAAATGAAGACTTCTAAAGTGTATTGCATCTTTTGTTCCCTCCCCTCTCAAATGATTCATATCATAGCTGTCCCCATGGAGGAGGAACATTTTAGGCAGACGAACTTCTCTTCCATCACACAAAAAATGACCCACATCCTGGTTTTGTCACAAACTGCTAGCATAAATGAGAGAACACAAAAACCCAAGATGAGACATTGACCCACTTATGGGAAGACATAAAAGCCCGTTTACCTCAAGGGTCAGGGGGAGGAAATTCTGCATCCCATGGGAATAGGGCTAGCCTTTCTGACATCGAGGGAACATGAGGGCTACAAACTGCCCATATGAAACTCAAAACAAAACAACAGCTATAGAGCAGAAAGAAAACAATGTTTAATTTGCCAAACAGAAGAAACAAATGAGAGTATTAATGAATAACTGAAGAGGCTGGCCTACCTCCAATGTTTCCCCACCCAATAAGGACTGTTTATAGGAACATCATCTACGTGAGGCCTTTCCTTATCCTTCCAGTTACCAGGTATTGATCTTGCATTGATATGACAATATTGATACTGCAATCACTTTGTATTAATTTTTGTGTATTGGTCATATTCTTCCCCTTCCCAACCCCCCACCAACCAGTAGAATATAAGCTCCTTGAGGACAGGAACTATTGTGCTGGGTTTTTTTCTTTAAAAATATTTTATTCCCATTCCCTGGCATAGAACTTTATACAGAGTAGGTGTTAAAACAAATGTTTATTGAATGGAATTGATCTCCTTGGTAATGTGGACTTTTAAAAGCAATTACTTGCTCCTCAGAACTGCCTTTAAAATGTTCTCCAAGGTGATTTAATTTCATTTCACTGGGACCACACTGTGGATTCACAGGGCTCCAATGATCACAGTGGAAAGCTTAGCCTCCAGAATGAAGAGCCAAATCCAGCTGGCTCAAGATCTTATCAATCTGCCACTGTCCCTTTTAACAGTTTCTGTCACCTGCCAACCTTCACTCCAGACCATTAATCTTGTGAGATGCATGGCAGCAGAGTAGCTTCACCTTTAAAATGTCCCAAGGCAGCTCATTATAAGACCCTCCTGTTACCAAATATGTTCTACATCATGGAATAATGAGGAACAGAGCTTGGGGTTGTGACAGACTCTATACTGATAAAATGGCCCTTCATCCCTCCCTCTCCCCCCAAACACTCTGACAAATCAAATAAAGAGGGGGCATAGAATGAGGAGTCATGGGGACAGGTATAGCTTAGGGAAGCACTGAAGAGGGAGGATGGTAGAAGTCTGTGAACTCATTTTCTGCCTGAATGGCCCTAAAGAAAACACTCTTAATGTTCCAAAGCTCTGATTATGTGAAAATAGTCACACTTGAGATTCATTATGTCACATCTGTAGGACAAGCAAATAGAAGGCAATTCTGCTAGGCACCTTTGCCAACAGTTTCCAATTGACAGTACATTTATTAACTCCAGTGTAGAATTCAACAAGTCCCTGCGTCCCTGCTTATAACCTGCACTGGCCCTCTAAGGGGCTGAGGAGCTCACAATTAAGGGAAAGGATATAACAGTCTGTTCACTGCACTGAAACATTACCAGGCTTAACCAGATGAAGCCTGGGGGCTGCCTGCAAACATCAAAAGAACTGATATTTCTTTGTAATGAGAAAGCCCCAACCAATTACAGAACTACAAAAAGGAGCTATTGGTACAATGATATCAGGGGATATCCTACCATTGAAACAAAAATGGGGGACAAAATCTATTATCAGTAAAATACTCATGATATTTTAGTACCTGCTTGCCTCATCTACTGACTTCCCTCCTCCAACCAGCCTGGACATTTCTTCCTCTAATTCTGCAGCTCCTATTATTAAAAAAAGATTTCACAAGCACAGAGTGTGATTAATAACTGTACCACCCATAACCTTGGCTTAATAGAGAGACTTTGCAGGAAATCTGATTTAACTTGTGTTTATTGAACATTTACTGTATGCTGAGCACTGAGCTAGGTATTGTGGGGAAAGAAATAAATGATATGGTTCCTGCCCTCACATTTACTCAGTCTATCTCCTTTATGTTTAAGTTCTAGTCAAATATTTGACATATGCCAGGGCCTCTCTTATTTTATCCTCAAGTGAGCTAGGGAAACAAGGTTTAGGGAAGTGAAGATAGCTGACCAAATGAATCTTGATTCACAAAATTAATCCAGGACAGATCAAAAAGCAGAAGCCTGATCTTTGACCAATTCATATGACTTTCCCTCTGCTTCATAAAGGACATGCACATTTTTCAAGTTAGTTCAACATTCAGCCTAGTGACTCATATCTCTACCCAAGATGGTAGGGTCATGAGAATACCAGGATGCCAGGCACCAAGCCAGGTAGAAACAAATCAGCCATATATCGGCTGAGCATGTATCTTCCTTTTTATCTGTCCGGTGTCATGCTGCTCTCCAGTTATATGATTCACCAGTGATTCATTCAGGAAGTCAGGACCAGAACTCACCTCTTCACATCTTTTCACATTTAATCTTTTTATCTAGATCACAACTTACGAAGAGTCTTGAAGCTACTGTGGGTAACATGGAAATTGAACCTGGAAAGCTCTAAACAGCTGTTGGGCAGTAGCTACAGAGTATTATTTATTGGCTGAGCCTCTTATCTCACTAAGGCTCTGCCCTATCATTTCTTTCCTGTATGATTGTAACAGCTCCTAATTTATCTCCCTGCTTCCAGACTATCCCCTCTCCAATGCATGCTTCATAGAGCTTGCAAAACTGACATTCCTAAAATAGGGAACTGATCATGTCATCCTCACACTCAAAAATATTCAGTAGCTCTCTATAGCCTTAAAGACAAACTACCAATGCCTTCATCTGGCCTTTAAAGGCTCCCACAATCTGGCTCCTACCTATTGTTCTAAACTTATTTAATATTTCTCTCTTTCATGCACTCTATGAAAAACTAGCTATTCCTCATATAAAACAGTCAATATCCCAGCCACAGGTCTTTGCATGAGATGTTTTCTAGGTCATTGTCTTCTATATACCATCTCTACCTTACAAAATCTCTCACTTCCTTCAAAGCAGAGCTCATGTGCCACTTCCTACAGGAGATTTTTCCTGATTCCAGCCCCACCCCTTTACCATCCCCAACCCCTCACCACTTGTCTTTTTGCTCTGTTCCCCTGGAAATTACTTTTTATCACTATGGATAGGGAGAGGTGGCATGACATAGTGGATAGCAAGCTGGCCTTTGAATGGGGAAGACCTTGGCTCGAGCCCTGCCACTTTCCTAAACTGGCTTTGTGACTCTGGGCAAATAAGTCCCTTAACCTTTTCATGCCTCAAGCAATTCTCTGAGACCAATCCTGCAAGCTTCCTTATATAAAACAGAAGAAGAAGGAGAAGGAAGAGCAGGAGCAAGAGTAGGAGGAGGACAAGGAGGAGGAGAAGAAAAAAGATAGATTTAGGTCTGAGACAGATGCTATGTCAACTCATTTCATGAGGAAACTGAGGCCTAGAGAGGCTGAGAATAGACCAAGGTCACAGGGAATAAGTGGCAGGGCTGAGATTAGAATCCCTGTCCTCCAAATCCAGCTCTTTTTCCAATGTACAGCCTGCAATGGAATCAAAGGGAATTGATAGACAGGCCAATGGGAAATTTCTGTTCCTCTTAAAATTCCTTTGCATTTTACTTTGCATTTTTTTTTATACATGTTATATCCACCTCTAACTCCCAGGGGAGAATAAGCATTTGTCAAATGCCTGCTATGTGCCAGGCACTGTTTGAAGCATTTTGTAAAAATTATTTTATCTGTTCCTCACAATAACCTTGGGAGGAAGGTGCTATAATTGTTCCTATTTTATGTTATAATTACAGTAAAATTTCCTTAAAAATTGAGGCAAGCAGAGATGAAGAGACTTATCCAGAGTCATCCAGCTAGTAAGTGTCTCAGGCTAAATTTGAATTCAGGTCTTTCTGAGTCAGCCCAATACTCCAACTACTGTGCCACCAGCTTCCCAATAGAAAGGCAAGTTCCATGACAGCAGGGACTATTTCTTTTTCCTTTTCCTTTTCTTTGTATCCCCAATACCTAGCATACAATAGAAACTTAATAAATGTTTGTTATATTGATATGAATTAGGAACAATAATCAAGAGCAAGATTTTTTAAAAATTAAAAACACATAGATACAAGTTAAGTATCTTCCCTCACTAAACTTCAACTATTATCTATCATTGATTGATCTAATCCTGGATTTTCTCATTTTACTTTAAGAAAAATTCTTGCTCTAAGTAAGAGGTGTGAAAAAACTTGTTCACACTTCCCTGGCTGCCCACTTTCAATGTCAGCTTCCCTCTGTTGTTAGTGTTAATTGCTTTGCTGTTAGCTCTAATTGTCCTGGTGAAAGGAATAACATTACCTTTGACTGAATTCTGCCAGTTCTGGAGACCCAAAGCCCTTGCCACTTTCTATGTATAAAAGAGAATGACTTTACCTATCTCTCCAGGCTTTTACCTACACCAACTGCCGTTCCCTAAGGCTTAGGTTTTCAGTAGGAAGAAAGAAGATGGATACAAGCCCAGAGGTTCAAATATGGATCTGGCCTGCATTGTCTATACTCTTCCAACCAGAAAAAGGTTACCCTGGTAACCATCCTTACTCGCTTGCTTTCTCACTAAGTCACTACAGAAGTTACTTTCCACAGAATATAAAAGATCGATTACCTTTTGATTAGTCGAACAGCTTTCAGCTTACTGGAAACCTGCTTCTTAAAGGATTTTTTTCCCACCTTTCTTCCTATCCGAACAACAAATCAGCTAGTCAATAAATATTTCTTAAGTGCCTACTGCGTATCAAAAGTCTTGAAACCAAGAGATTTTATATAGTATTATATACCCATAAGTTCCCCCATCTCTTCACTGGAGGTTTGTTAGGAACTGATGAGTCACTGTTTCTGTGTTCTCTTACTAGAAACAGGAATTTGCTACTAGAACAATCAACAAACAAACATTTATTAAGTGCCTACTATATATCAGACTCTTTGTTAGATGCTAGGGACAGAAAGACTGAAATAATTCACACTCACAAGGAACTTATATTTTAATGGGGGAGACAATAAATATAGGCAGAAGTACATAAAGAATAAATGTAAAGTTGCTGTTTAGTTGTTCAGTCATATCCTACTCTTCTTGACTCCATTTGGGGTTTTCTTGGCAAAGACACTTGAGTGGTTTTGCCATTTCCTTTTCCAGTTCATTTTACAGATGAGGAAACTGAGGCAAACAGGGTTAAGTCACTTGCCCAAGGTCACACAGTTAAGTGTATAATGCTAAATTTTAACTCAGGTCCTCCTGACTCCAGACCCCAGTGCTGTATCCACTAAGCCACCTAGCTGCCTGTAATGGTAATGGGAATTTGAAGATCTTCCCTGCCCCTTAATAAGCCTAAGGGAATTTGAAGACTTTCTCAGCTTTGAAAATAAACTCTGTTACCTTCTAGGCTGTATGTAGTCACATGGAGCCTATTATAGGAGGAGTTGCTGAAGGGTAGAGCACAGCCCACAGGAAGTTGGCAGTCAGAGCAAGCTAGATGGTTGGGAGGAGAGGACACTTTGGAGGGAGACAGTTAGACTTGTGAGTAAATACTGGTCTTGTGTTGGTTTGTGGGAAGACTAAAGAATGGTGTGGCTCTCTGTGCTGTTTCGGCTTATTAACTTCTTTGCTACTATGATGGAATCGACTTACTGGTTTTGGAATTGGGTTTTCTGATGTCTAAATAAATGTCTTGCTTCTGTCTTCTATATGGAGAGTCTGTTATATTTTGCAATTGAGCACTATGTGGGTATATTTGTCATGATTGTGGGTGCTGTGAATATTGCATTGGTGCTACATTGCCCCAAATGTAGTTAATAAATACAAATGAAAAAGGAAGGCATTAAATATGAGGTAGGTTAAAGATAGTGCTAATAGCTGAGGGGATCAGAAAAAAAAATTGACACAGAAAAGGGGTTCCTAATCTGAGATCTGTGAACTTGTTTTTTTTTTAAATAGTTTGATAATTTTATTTCACTATGATTGACTGCCTTTGTAGTCCTATTTATATTATGCAATTTAAAACATTATTTGGAGAAGCAGTCCACAGGCTTTACCAGACAGCCAGAGAGATCCATGGCACAGAAAAAGGCTAATAACTCTGTTTAAAAATACATTTTAATTTTGTTAAATATTTCCCAATTACATTAAAAAATCTTAGCATTCATTTTAAAAAAAATTTTGAGTTCCAAATTCTCTCCCCCCTCCCTTTACCCACTCCTTGTAAAGCAAGTGATATAATATCAACTATACATGTGAAGTTATGCAAAACATATTAACATAATGAAGGCTAAGTAGCCTTAATGTAAAAGATGGCGTGTTATTTTGATATTGAAAGAAAATCTGTATCTGTGGGCTCAGTCCACCCCAAACATTGAGAGCAACACCTTGAGCAGGAAAAGTCATGTGAAGTACCCTCCTTAAAAGGTGGCTGGCTAAATATTGAACAAGACGCATTCTTGCTATTGGTGCCTCAGGACTGGTGATCCAACCTGGGCTGTGATCCTCATCTTTGGTTGTCCAGACCCTCTGGGCTCTTATACCCTCACCTGGAATCTTGATTCTCTGTTCTTCAATCTAACCGGAGTTTCTGTCCTGTGTCTCTGCACACTTCTTCTACTTGTCTCTCAGGAGCCACAGGATTTAAATGTTCCTCTTTGCCTTAGCTAACCTTTTGGGACTTCATTTTTGGCTTAGTTGCCCCACAGTGTGATCTGGTCTCCCTCCTAGCTAGCCAAATTCCCAATCCTGGCTTTTTCTAAACTGCCTGGTGCTACTGCTGCCTAAGTGTGGGTTGACAAGTAGAAATTTTTTTTTGACGGTTTCTGTTACACTCGACAAATGCTACCAGGCAAATCTCATCCAAGTCTCAAGGCTCAAAGCTCTCCCAAAGTAAATAAAAATGCTAATTGGCTGCCTGACTAGATCTCTCAAATCACCTGAAGAAAACACAGCGTGCTCTACCACTTGGCAGCTCGGAGATGAGCTCATTAGGAAGCTGCCAATGAAAGACTAACACTGTGGAAATGACAGAGATTATCATGACTAACAAAATCCAATCTGAGTACTTGGTAGCTCATTCATACATACACATATGGGCCAATTGTTCCCATAATGGCACTGATGCTGGAGAGAGATTTCAGAAAATGAAAGGAGCCTCTTTTTGGTTCAGTGATACCTTTCAAGCCAATCCAGCTTAACAATATGGCTGAGAATGACAGGAATCCAAAGTTTGTGACTTGAGTTTTAAGCGCAAATAGCTGAATGAGAGGCAGTTAGATGGTACAGTGGACAGAAGACTGAGTCTGGAGTCAGGAAGACTCCTCTCCCTGAGTTCAAATGTGACCTCAAACACTTACTAGCTGTTTGATCCTGGGCAAGTCACTTAACCCTCTTTGCCTCAGTTTCCTCATCTGTCAAATGAGCTGGAGAAGAAAATAGCCAACCACTCCAGCATCTTTGCCAAGAAAACCCTCAAAGGGGTCACAAAGAATTGGAAAGACTAAAAAATGACTAAACCACAAGCTAAGGGAAATTGTCAAGAGATTCCTGGCCAGCTGTGCTACTAACATACATGCTATCTACTAAACTCAAGCAGCAAGAATGCAGTAATAGCTTGTAAGGGGTGGGTTGTTGTGTTCTTGGTTTTTGGTGGGTTGTTTTTATTTTTGAGAGAGACAGAGATTAGAATGGATTTGGGGTCAGTGGCTCTGGGTTCCAATTCTAAATTTGCCCCTTACTACTTGTGCAACCTACAGTAACCAGAGCACACAATATTTATATCCTAAGTTTCCTTAATGGTGTCTGAACAAAGGCTTCCAGCACTCTCATTTATTGTTTGCTATGCTCTTATTCCAAATCTATAATAAGTTTCACTTCTAAAGTTCAAATCAATCATTTCATTCCTGGGGATAACACCCAATGGATCAACTACTAATACACCAGAATTTTACTATGACACTATTCAATAAGGCATGAAAGTCTGTATGAGTTTTTCTTGGGGCCCCTTTCCAAGAGGTTAAACTCCTAAAGGGCCAAAAGAACTTTGTGACAGTGTGTTACCATGTCTCCTAATGACAGCATCAAAGCAAGACAACAATATATTACTACTGCATAGTCCAGTATAGTGAGTATTTAGGGTTTTTTTTTTTTTAAATCAAAGGCTTATCTTCTCCTTGTTTTCTTTGTAACGATTAAGGTTCTTTTCTTTTGCATCTCAAAGACTCTGTTACTCTTCAATGGTTAACATGGTTTCAGTAATAAATGATAATAATAGTAATGACAATAATTAGAAGCAGAAGAAGCAAGAGGAAGAGGAAGAGGAGAAGGAATAAAAGGAGGAAGAAGAGAAGGAATAAAAGGAGAAAGAAGAAAAGGAAAAGAATGAGGAAGAGGAGGAAGGAGGAGAAGGAGAAAGAGAAGTAAGAAGGAGAAGGAGAAGAAGGAGGAGGAGGAGGAGAAGAAGAAGAAGAAGAAAAGAAAAGAAGAAGAAAAAGAAGAAGAAAAAGAAGAAGAAAAGAAGAAGGAGAAGAAAAAGAAGAAGA